>JABWTJ010000122.1:583176-1783176 GCA_016801875.1 Solanum sitiens | reverse complement strand
CTGCCTTTCTTGAGACCATCTTCAATCATTTCTCCAGCCTTGATAACTTCAGCGTATGTCTTTCCACCCATGGTCACCATACACTCATAGTATTCTGAGTCTTGAGCTTGAATGAAGTGGGTGATCATTTTTAATTCCTCCATAGCAGGGTGGACCCTAGAAGCTTCTTCCCACCAACGAATGGCATATTCTAGAAATCATTCAGTTGACTTGGGTTTTAGCTTTGTAATAGAGATTCTATCAAAAGCGATCTCAACATGAAACTTGTAGCGATCCACAAAAGCATTCGCCAGATCATATCAAGTACACCATTTGGTCACATCTTGCTTAGAATACAACTCTAGGGCTTTTCCGGTCAGACTTTGATTAAATAGCTTGATTCTTATCCCTTCATTGTTTCCAACGCCAATCAACTTTTCACAGTGAATTTTCAAGTGAAAGAAAGGATTTCTTGATCCACTAAACTCCTCAAACTTCGGAATCTTATAACCGGGTAGAAGCTCAACTTCGGGGAATGTGCACAACTCTTCGTATCTAAGACCTCTCATAGCATCCTCCAAGCTATCCATCTTTTTATTCATCATTTTAGTATCAATTGATTTTGTATCACCCTCAATTTCAATATATTGATTATCATTTGGGCGGTGAATATTTGGAGACTTGGTAACAGGTGGAACAGTTACATAAGTGTACACTGGCGGTGCATGATGTGTTACCGTTGGAGATTTTGGAGGTGCAAATGTGTACACAATAGGAGTATCTTGAGTTGAATGAGTGATCAAAGCCATTTGAGTTTGCTGAAAGATAGTGAAATGATCTATTTGATTAAACTCACTCGATGTTTGAAAAGAAGGTGGCATGGGTCCTTTTTGGCGGCATCAGGTGGTAGGTTCTTAAAAGCATCTTGGTATTGAGTTACCAGGAGATTCAGTTCACCAATTTGTCGCTCTAGACAAGCAATGGCTTCCATAGATGATTCTATTTCTACCGAGGTACTATGATTGGCTGCGACAGATGAACAAGGGATCATTTCAGATGAAGTAATTGTGTACATAGTAAAATACATTTTTGAACGAGTTCTTTTAGTAGTCCAATTAAGAAATGATGATTCTATAGAGATTTCCTTGACCTTAGAACGTGTGAAATATGAATGTTCTGCCAGCAGGCACTTCGGTGAAGTGAGAAAGTTTGATTACCAACATAAATCAGTCACTTTTTTCTAAAAATAACTCAAAAAAAAGTTAGTCCATTAGTCATAATAATCAACCAAAGTAACATATAAAACTAATAACATTTGTTTTACTTAAAACAAATTAGTCCAAAATTCGAGGAGGCAGAGATTCTAAAAAGTGATCAAATGGAAAAAAATTGATCATTTTGTGAACTAAAACTTTAAGGAAAGAACGAGATTTGAACAAAGCGAACTATGTGATTTGAATGAAGGTTCAAATGTTGACATTTTGGAAGGTTCAATTGAAAAGCCTTTCGAGAATAAAGACGTTTCAAAATTGACATGATACTGACGGAGTATTTAGAAACGTCGGCTAGGTATGTGTGAAAAATAATTTTCAAGAATGACGAGGTTAACGTGAATTTGAATGATATCCTAATAAATTTCTTAAAGCTCTATTGAACCTACAACATGAGTGATTTTGAACGTTTTTCGAGAATGGATCCAAAAAATATTTAGAAGGCTTGAAAATTGAGTTTATATGTAAAATGATGTTCTAAGACTTTGGAATGGAATAATGGACCAATTATGTTAAAATCAGAACATATGTATATAAACACATAGGTCAAACAATCACAAATGAAACAAAATTTGTAACATTAAACACACAAACAATATATAACGCCTCCTAACATACATCTGACCTTTTGAGCCAAAGGTAGGCCTAACGTTTAAAGGATGTGTATATCGTTTGTGAAACATTCAATTTCTCCAAATTCAAATTTATACAAGCTTTATGAATAAACTGAATGAGGATCTCTACCCGAAGAGATAATGGCTTGTGAAACGACGTATACATCCTTCAAATTTAAACACATAAGTATGGTCGTCCATTTAAGCCGTGGGCCATTTTGGACTTAAGGTGGTCTCTCTAATGGGCTCAACACGCCTTGGGTGTTGGGTCATATTAGTATAATGCGCTTAAAGGGATTCGGCTTAGCTCTATGCTAGTTGAATAGGAGTGGGTTTACTAGACACAAGGTTCCCGAGTGGACAACTCGAGTGAGGAGGCTACGGGTCACACAGAAAAAGATCTGGACACCCTGCGCATATGCGAACTCTCCTAACTTTTGGGATTTTGAAAGAAATTTGTGGGTGCGCAGAACACACCTCGCGTGTATGTGTGATTGTGTGAATTTTCCAGAATCGGAGGAAGCATGAACGAAATGACAGTTTATAAAGCAGCAACAAATATAAAATTTATGAAAACAGTAATAAATTAACAGTTTATATCACATAATCATTAAAATTAAAATATTAGACATGTAAAATAAGCAAACAAATAAGCATATGTCAAAAACATTAATAGTTAACCTAACTTTTTTATGGTTAAAACCTATTAAATCCCGAGCTGAGTCTCCATTTCTGTTACACCATAATTTACTATCCTTTAGAAAAATCACTTTTTGAAATGTTCTAAGTATAAATCAATTTTTAAAAATACTTAGAAAAGAGTCGCCACTTAATTTTTAGAAAACTTAATTTAAAAAGATTTTAACAGATTAAATCTTTAAAAATTTAGAGAAAATGGGTAAGAGGTTCTTATTTACGCTTCAAGAAGGTTTTTAAGGCATTTGAAGCGTCCGTTGACATATGATTATCCTATGACTTAGATCAAATAATTTGACTATTGTTTAGGAAAATGATATGATATAAACATGATAATATTAATTCTTAAAATATTTGATTAACTAGAGAAAATAGTTAAAAGAACAATTTTTTTAATTTTTAAGAACATTGGACCTTCATTGAAACATTTGAATTGAAATGCAAGTGACTAGAATTTTAACAACTAAATTTTTTAGAACTTACTTGACTCATTTCTAAAATAATAATTTAAAAACGACATTGGTTAATTTGAGCATGAAAACCATTTTAAATTAATTGAAAACTAAATAAAAGGTTTTGGTTAAATATATTGAATAAAAATGTAGGAGTTGATATAAGTGAATAAACCAACATAAAAAATATAGTTCATCATTGAGGAATTTAATTAAGTTATTTAATAATTCCAAAGTAAGAGTTGATAAAGAAACAATCAATAAATAATCATAATTAAATTATTTAAGAGTAAGGGAGAGAGAGATTTAGGCCCTTTTTGGGCCTGCTGCAACTTATTTGGGCTTCTGCCCATTTTTCGCTTCTAAAAAAACTATGTATACGGCAAGTGTATACTCTGCATACGGGTCATATTTTGACTCATTTTCTTCTATATTAGATTGTATACCGAGTGTATACAATCCACTTTGATGCCTCTAATCTGTATTTTAGTTTTTGAACATGTACATCAGTATTTATTCCATGTATACTTGTGCATACTGTTGTATACAGCAGGTACGCAACCCCCTTCTTGGGCTTTTTGAGACTTGCAACCAGTCCCTAACCCATGTAAACCTGATCTTAATTCAAAATTCACTTAAGGCCTGCTCGATGGAGAGATGTTGAGCCTCTATGGCTCATCTTGAGGATGCAAGAGAGAGGTCCCACATGGACTCGGAAGGGGCAAGTTCCTAAAAAAAAAAAACCAAAGTAAGCAACATGTAACTAAAGGAATATGGATTTGAACATAATTTCAATCAAGTTAAACAAGTCAAGCAACAAGACCACCACTGACCACATTATTAAAATGAGTAAGCATGCTAATGTATATGCCAAAGCAGGAACTTATTCCTTTTGGATTTATTGAAGAAAATGACAAACACATGGCAAACTGATCATTTGAACACTAAAACAAAAGAAAACAAGGCAACATTACTTGGGGTGAAAATGATAAACATCACAACGCAATTGAAGCTAGAAGGATATAGGTTTTCATGTTAGAACTCGGCCAGATTTTATGGCAAGAAAAAGAAAGACAAAACTAAGTTAAAAAAGGAAAAGCAACCTTAAATAAAAAGTATTAAACATAGAAACATTTAACACTTTACTAGACTTAACTCAAACTAAAACCACATATTACGAAATAAAGGACTAATTTTTGTTGGGAATAAACCTGCAACAGAAAATAAATATTTGCGGTAATAAAAGCAATAAAAGCGGAACACAACAATACGGTTAATCAACGATAATAAAAGAGAAATAATGACACCAAGATTTACATGGAAACCCTCCTAAATAAGGGAAAACCCACAACCCGAGAGGAGCAACTGATATCACTATAGTAAGGATTTTTATACTTGTAGGTCTGAGTAAAACTCTAAAGACCACTACACACTCAAAAGAAATAACCCTCTTTTGATTTTTCCACCTCACAACAATATTGCTCACACTCTCTATTTTTCCTCACAGTTTCCTCTGTGATACCTCACTCTTATTTTCTCTCCTTTGTTTTTGGTGCATTGAGAATGAATGAAGAATTGTCCTCCCTTTTATAGAGAACAAATGCACTACCCTCCAAATGTACTACAGAAGAAAAACAATTTCTTCTTCTTTACAGCTTACCAACTTTTGAATTTTAAGGAAAGCTGAAAATAAATCAGCACAGCAAATCTTCCAAACTTTGAAATTGGCAGAGAGTTATTCAAAGTTTAGTACATGGGGATGGGCCCCACAATCTCCCCCTCCAGACCCATTCACCTGAAGGAGGTAGCTCTAGGTTTCTAGCTTGGGTGAATGCCGACAAGTTCTTTTCAAAGCTCAAACTTGTCTCTTGATACCTGTCACATCCGGGGAGCACCCCCTAGAAGTAACCGGCGTCGGCGTCCTATTTGAGGACTAAGACTAGCCTCTTAGCTTACATCATTACATTCATAGGTTAAAAATGCAGAAAAAATTAAACTTTTCATTACTTCTACATTGAGGTTTACATAGACCTCTACATACACATAATATATATTCATATCGAGTATACATAGACCCTTCGTATAAGAAGATTACATAGTCTTCTAATTTTATTGCACATAGATATATAAGATATAACATAGTCTCAAATGGATGTTGCATCTCATAACCATCTAACAAGAGTATAACAATTTGGGCCTATCCCATATATTAATGTAATAAAGCCACATATGGACTATACAATCTTTAGTACTCAAATGAAAAGGAAAGAACATAAGATTTTTAAAACTAAAACAACTTCATAAGCTTGATATTGACATTGCCCTCGGAAAGTTAGGACCTACCCAACTTGGATGATTGAGAAATTCCAAGTCTTTTTCAAGTCGTCTCAAAATCCCTTCAACGACCGGAACCTAAAATGTTGGGGTAAAGGGAGAAAAATGGGGTTAGCACATCATATGTACTAAGTTTGAGACCATATGCATATATAATATCAAATCATGCCAAAACGGGACATTTCATTAAAACATGTTATTTTACCTTTTGAAAGTCTTATGTACATTCAAGAAGATCATACCAATCAACAAGACATGTTCATCAAGTCAATACCATGTACCATACAAGACTAAACCACCCTAAGTATAATCAAGTCACATGCATGCCGACATACTTGAACCCATAATCAAATACAACTCTATCATCAAGTTATAACATCACAAGCATGAATAAGAGTTCATCACATTATAACAAAGCAAGACCATTACTCATGACCCACATTAATTCCACTTGTGCAATAACTAAGCAAAGCCCCATAACCTTACTTAATCAAGTCAACTTAGCAAAAACCATAACCAATGTCCAAACTCCACATAACATATCATTAAGAGTACATAATATCATACTTAGCAATAGAGACCAAATACATGTTCATAAGAGTAACCAACATCACATAGAATCATCTACATGTAAGATCATCATATACATATTGTTTACATTTATAATCATATACATACATAAGAACATCCTCCTAAGACTCTCTTCATGGCTAACTAGTGCAATGTATAGGTAGAGTCCCATACCCCTACCTAGACTAAGTTAAACCTCTTAGGTCATCCTAGTTAGAGTTCACTTCATTACTTTATTTTACCTTTTTGGAAATATCTTGCCGTAACCAACATAGAACACATGAGATAATGTGGAATCCGGTGTCATGGAACCCTACACCGAAGGAAAGCGGACTACTTGCCAAGGTAGTACCAAAACATGAACATAGCAACTAAGGGGATCCACTAGCTAGTATTCCTATGGGGAAAATAGTTCAAGAACTAGGAGATATAGTTGGGACCAACTTTATGCTACATGAATTATAGTGTCCAATTAATCTTAAGAGTAAATTAGTGATCTTACCTTCCCTATGTGGGAAGGGACACTCCTCACTCTATTTCACTCGGTGCTAAGCTAGAGTCCCTTTTGAAATGTCTTTCATGTATTTATAATCATCATATCTTAATGTAGGTCATAGGGTATATACCTTATATAATCATCATCATCATAGATCAATAAGAATTGAATGAGTATTGTACTTTAATTACAATTCATATAAGTGAGGTTAGCACATTTACATAATCATTCATGATAAGGCACATTGGTAGTTATCACCATCCTTATAACATTTACATCTTAGCCAACACCTCACAAAACCATAGTCAAGACATTTCAATTCAACATCATACAAACCCTATCAATCTTAATATGAGTTATACTTCAATACAACATCATCACTTAATCACAAGTAACCACAATTGAAGTAAAGAGTAGGGATCACAAGACTTACCAAGTCTCCTTCATAAGCCAACATCAAGGTCTTACCATCAACCTCAAACTCAACCCATTAAGGGTGTAATAACCTCACTTAATAGTAACTAATATCATAACAAGGCCAATTGAATTATTATACAACAACTCATCACTAGTTCATAGTCTAGAAATAGAGACTTAGATCAAGTTCATAATCCACTTCACAATCTAGGTCAATTACTCAAGAACTAGCATAATTAGACTACAATATATCACAATCTACTCATAATTAGCATAATAGCAACATAGGATAGTAATTCACACACTAACCAAACCAATTGCATCAATACTACATAATTCAATTAAAGATCACAACCTAGGATTAAGGGGAAAAGGTCATTTTCTACAAACTAGACCGATCCATCAATAAGTAGTGTAATATAGTCATAATTCATCATATTCTAATCAATAACATCAAAAGAAACCTAAAGAAATCCAATTGAGAGATCAATTTCGAGATTGGAAGAAACCCACATGAAAACTCATCTTTTGAAATCACTTTGAAGGAACCCTTTGGGGAAAGAAGTCCCAAAGGTGAAAGGAATCCCATAACATAATGTTTGATGAAGATTGACGGCGAAACCTTGGTGATTGCAGCCCTATAAACCACCTTGTCTCCTATGGTGTTCTTCAACTTGGGAGAGAGAAAGAAGAGAGAAGGAAGAGAGTTTTGGGTTTGGGAATTATGAGGGCTTAGGTTAGTTTAATTAGCTTAGGGTCTTTATATAGGTCATTAACAAACTTAATTAGACCTCACTACACCCCTAATTAATTAACTAACCACCTAATTAATTAATTTAACCAATTTAAAAACGTGCAGCAAAACAATCTCTTGACAGACGAGACCTCGACAAACAGTCCGTTTGTCAAACGACGGGCACTGTTCACTACCGTACTGCACATCCGTCGTTTTGGTATGAAACTTGTCAAAAAAGGCCTACAAGAATTTTTCTAAGTGTCCATCGATGGTGGACATCGACACCCCTTCGATTGACACACGATCTGTCAATTGCACTCGTTTGTGCACACTTCCTTTTGTTAGCTTCTTTCCAAATCGCAAGGGTCCTTCTCAAGGGCCCTTGATTGGTCCTTGGGGAGTCGTACCCAGATGTTTTAACTATGAATCAACTCTAATACGTGTTAGAGACCCTGCTACCAATTTTTATCATTTTCCGACTCCTAAAACTTAGTCAAATATGCTAAGGCACAGTAGCACCTCATTGAACTAGTTTCCGGGCGTCATGGACGTTCTTTGACGTGTTGATTTCTAAACTTACTTAATGGCGTATATACACTTTTTACGAACTTAAAATACTGTTTAAACCTTTTGACACTCATTCTAGGCTCTAGAACATGTCTTAGACTTTCAGAGTGTTACAATATCATCTTGGTCAGCATATCTGAAGGGTTTTCAGTAGTAGGGATCTTCATGACCTGCATAGATGCGTCCTGTATATTTTCACGAATCCAGTGATATCTTACGTCGATATGCTTTGTCCTTTAATGATACATGGTGTTCTTGATCAAGTCTATTGCACTTTGACAGTCACAATAGACGATATACTCCTTCTGATGCAATCCAAGTTCTTGAAGTAATCGTTTCAGCCATACCAACTCTTTGCCAGCTTCAGTAGCTGCAATATACTCTGCCTCAGTTGTAGAGAGTGCGACACACTTCTGCAACTTTCACTGCCATGATATAGCTCCCCCTTAAAATGTAAAAAAATATCCGGTAGTGGATTTTCTATTATCGAGGTCACCTGTCATATCAGCATCTGTATAGCTCTTCAAGATTAGATCAGATCCTTCAAAACACAAGCAGTCTCTTGGTACCTCTTAGGTACTTGAGTATCCACTTAACAGCCTCCTAGTGTTCTTTTCCAGGATTTTCAAGGAATTTGCTAACAACACCAACTGCATGAGCAATATCAGGTCTTGTACACACCATCACATACATCAAACTCCCCACTGCTGAAGAATAAGGAACTTTGGCCATTCCCTCTTTCTCCTCTTTTGTTGTAGGACAAATCTGTTTGCTCAACTTCAGATGACTCGCAAGAGGCGTGCTGACAAGTTTAGTACTTTTCATGTTGAAGCGTTCTAGTACACGTTCAATGTACTTCTCTTGAAATAGATACAACTTTCTTTTTGTTCGTTCTCAAATAATCTTCATCCCTAGAATTTGTTGTGTTGTGCCCAAGTCCTTCATGTCAAATAACTTGGACAAATCTCTCTTCAACTTTGCAATCAGCTCTTTGTCTTGTCCTACAACTAACATGTCATCCACATACATAAAATTGTTGTCAGAAAATATTTTGAAGTATACACATGGATCAAAATAGGTCTTTGTGTATGTTTGACTTTTCATGAAAGAGTCAAACTTTTTGTACCATTGCCTTGGTACCTATTTCAACCCATAAAGACTCTTATTCATTTTGCACACCATGTGTTTCTTTCCAGATACTTCAAATCCCTTTGGTTGCTCCATATAAATCTCTTCTTCCAAATCTCCATGAAGAAATGCAGTTTTCACGTCCAATTGCTCCACTACAAGATCTAGGCTAGCTGCTAGGCTCAAAATAGTTCGAATAGAAGTCATTTTGACAACAGGTGAAAAGATTTCATCAAAGTCAATACCTTTATTTTGTTCGAAGCCTTTTATAACCAATCGAGCTTTGTACCTAACCAACTTGCCATTTCCATCTTTCTTGAATTTAAAGACCCACATGCACTTAAGCGGTCTTTTGCCTTTTGGAAGTTCAACTAGCTGGTATGTGAAATTTTCTTTAGAGATTCCATCTTTTCTTGCATGGATTTCATCCATTTTCTCTTTTCTGGATGAGACAACGCCTCTTTAAGACTTTTTGGCTCCCCTTCATCATTGATGAGAACATACTCTGAGGAAGGGTACTTGGATGACTCTACCTTTTGTATTTCTGATCTCCTCAGAGGTTGAGATTGTTCATCTTCTTCCGGGTATTCCATTTGCTCGGTATTATCACCAAGTTGCTCCCCCTTCGCAACAATCTCATCAGGTTGCTCTTCTTGTTAAGCAACTTCATCGATCGTACTTTCTGCACTTATGGGACGGTTAGAAGAAGAAGGAATGGTAACAAGATTTGGGACTATACCATTCTTTTTCTTGGACTTCTTGGATAGATCAACAACATTTCCAGTTTCACTTTTTTGGAAGATTACATCTCTACTTCTGATGACCTTCTTCTTTATAGGATCCCACAGTCTGTACCCGACCTCTTCATCTCCATATTCGATGAATATGCAGGGAACTGATTTATCATCTAGCTTGGTTCTCTGCTCCTTCGGTACATGTGCAAAAGCTTTGCAGCCGAACACCTTTAGGTGCGAGTAAGACATCTCCTTGTTGGTCCAAACTCTCTCCGGAATGTCAAACTCCAACGGAGCTGATGGACTACGATTGATAAGATAAAATTCTGTCCGAACTGCTTCACCCCAGAATGACTTGGGTAATTTAGTCATTCTGAGCATGCTTCTCACCTTCTCACAATGGTGCGATTCATTCTCTCAGATATACCATTATGTTGTGGGGTTCCAGGAACTGTCTTTTCATGTCCGATTCCATGGTTTGAACAGTACTCTTCAAATTCTCTTGAAGTGTACTCACCTCCATTGTCATTTCGGAGACGTTTTAGCTTCCGACCTGTCTCTCTTTATACTAGAGCATGAAACTTTTAAAACACCTGATGTTTGGTACTCAAGATATAAACCCACAATTTTCGAGAAGCGTCATCAATAAAGGTAACAAAGTATTTATTACCTCCTATAGATTCTATCTCCATTGGACCACAAACATCATAATATACCAAATAAAGTATATTCGACTTCTTTCAGATGATGTCTGAAATGAGACACTATGTTGCTTACCAAATAAGTAGTAGTTACAAGGTTTTATCGTTGTACCTTTGTCAAAAGAGATGAGTGATTTTTTGGAAAGAATTTGCAATCCTTTCTCGCTCATGTGACTCATTCTTTTATGCCATAAATCTGCAGAATTCTCTTCGTGAGTCGAATTTAATTCATCTTGGTATATTCTTGCATTTATCTTGTACAACGTGCCACGAGCAACTCCTTTTGCAATGACCAATGCCTCTTTGGTGAGTCTTCATTTTTTATTTTCAAAGTAGTTCTCATATCCATCCCGGTCCAAAGCAACTTCCGAGATCAAGTTCATCCACAAATCAGGTACGTGGCGCACATCTTTCAATACTAATGTGCATCCAACATTTGTCTTTAAGCAAACGTCTCCGATCCCCGCAATCTTTGAGTAACTTGTGTTACCCATTTTCATATTGCCAAAATCACCTGCTACATATCTGCAAAAAAAAATCTCTTACCGGTGTGGCATGGTAAGATGTTGTGTCGACCACCCATTCCGAATCTACACCTGCTAAGTGCATGCATTCTTCTTCCTCGTTTATGAGGAGAACAACATTGTCATTATTTTGAACCGTGAAAGTTGTGTTGTCATCATTCTTCTGGCCGATGCTTTCCCCTTTCCCCTTTTTAGATTTGGACAATCTCTTTTGAAGTGCCCTGGTTAATCGCAATTGTAGCAGTTTCTGGCCTTTGATTTTGATTGGACCTTGGACTTTCCACGAGCTCTGGATCTACCGTAGTTACTTGAGCCCCTTTGGTAACTTCTGCCTCTACTTTCCGTGATGAAAGCATCTCCGTGATTTTCAGGCCTTTTTCTCATCTTCTCATTAAGCAGAAGGGCTGATGTGACATCCTTAAACTCAATAGAGTCCTTACCATGTAGATTGGTTGTTGCTAAAGTATCATAGGAAGATGGCAACGAGTTTAGGAGAACTATGGTTTTGTCTTCATCCTCGATCTTTACTCCAAGGTTTGCTAGCTGCGTGATTAGTCCATTAAGTACATTTAAATGGGATAAAATATTTGTACCTTCACCCATATGTAGCGCGTATAACTTCTTCTTTAAGTACAATTTATTTGTCAGCGTTTTGGACATGCATAGATTTTCTTACTTTGTCCAAATGTCACATGCACTCTCTTCATCGATGATGTTATTAACTACATCATCTGTTAAGTGCAATCCGATTGCACTAGCATCCTTTTCATCCATTTCTTCCCAATCCCCAAGTTTCATGGATTCGGGCTTTTTGGATTTTCCGCCTAGTGCCTTGTGCAAATCCTGCTGGATGAGCAAGTCTCTGATCCTTCTCCACCACATTGAGAAACCGCTATCACCGTTAAATTTTGCTACCCGTGCTTTACTCCAGACATTTTTTTTCCACTGAGTATTAAGGAAAGCTGAAAATAAATCAGCACGCCAAATCTGCCAAACTTTGAAATTGGTAGAGAGTTAATCAAAGTTTGGTACATGGGGATGGACCCCACAATTTTGACATGAAGCTACTACTTTGGGGCATTATATCACATGTGAGATCTAACCAATATTTCTGTTCAAACAATAAACAAATGAATGTGCTATGCTACTATCTTAATAACTATTTTGATCACAAATACAATTTTCAGAGAACTAGGCATATATGTCACTAAAACAGTAAGCCAAATGGATTTCAACAAATCAAAGGAAGTGAGGGACTGATGGAGTAGGACAAGGGTATTGTAGAATATCAAAAGACATTGGTTACAATTTCATATAGAGAGACAAAACAATTTTAAAACATAAGAAATGCTTCTTTTTTAATCAAATAGATCCACTAGTAACTTAAGATATACAAACTGAAATTTTCATACAGAAACTTATCAACATTCGAAACCAAGACCTATTTCACGCTTTGTAAAGAAATAGTGACCAAATAGAATTAAAGCAAAACTCATGGGATTAGAACTCGCAACCCGAAACTCGACAGGAAAACAAGATTATGGACGAACTAACCACATAACCAACACACTCTTGCTAACAATCTTCGCATAAAGTATCAAACAGACACAATATGCTACATTGAAACGGAATACAAAAGGAAATGAGGATACCTTTATTGGAGCAGCGAGCTGGGACAACGAGCTTGAGAGGAGCGACTTTGTCGGAACTTAGAACCGAAGAGCTAAATATAAAACTTTTAAGTATCAAACGACTATGGCCAAAGAACTCAATTTCAAATACCTCTCCCTATGCTCTACCCCTTTTCAATGATGGGTAGGAGTGGTTTGTATGGAGGAATACTAGGGACGATTAGGGGGAAACGAGTGAAATTTTTTAATTTGAAATTCAAATTTATCATTTATTTTCAAGACAACAGTAGAAGGGATGGAGATTTCTTCTGAAAAAAGGGAACAGACGATGGAGAAGTGGTTGGGCGTTGCAGGCGAGGAGGAGCATTATTTTTCTCCGAATTTTCTAAGATTTTTTGAGTCGCTTCTCGAAGAGGAAGAAGAAGAAGCCAAGTGGGTCAGATTTGGTATTGTTGTGCGTTGCGTGTTGTGTTGCTGGGTATTGGGTATATTTGGATCACTGATTGTATTGTTGTTGTTTGGTGGGCTGGGAATTGCTTAGGAAAAGGGGGAAATTGGGCTGGCTTTGCTAGAAATTGAAGGTTGGAAATGGGCCAAAGAGATAGACAATCTACTTCAATAAATGGTCCATTGAATTTAAGAACTTAGCCAAATTGAGCTTCATTGTTGATTTGGCTTAAAATCAAATATGAGGGATTAATTTAAATTAATTAATGAGCTTCTTAATGTGAACGAAATAAATAATTAACTTAATTATGAACTAAATAATTTAAAATATAAAGTGTGATATAACTAAAATAATTAACCAAAAACATAATTAAAAAAAATATTTTGAGACGATTTCAAAGATTCGTAAAATATACTATGTATATAAAAATTATTATTTAAAACATATATATTATTTAAAAATATAAAGAATGGCAACTATTTAAAATAACTTGAAAACTATATTTTTTGGAAATTTATAAAACTTATTATTTTAAATTGATTGAAATTGAAGAAACTCGATGATTAATTTATATTGTGGAGGATCAAAATTGGGTGTCAACAGCTGTCCCTCGATTGAATCGGATTGATGAAAGAAATTCAAGGCAAATGATATTGACAAATCCAATTTTGACCGCCCACATCTTTATCTTTAGGAAAGAGATTTTGATACGGACTTTAGGAATTATCGCCGAACCCTTGTGCAAATCCTGCTGGATGAGCAAGTCTCTGATCCTTCTCCACCACATTGAGAAACCGCTATCACCGTTAAATTTTGCTACCCGTGCTTTACTCCAGACATTTTTTTTCCACTGAGTATTAAGGAAAGCTGAAAATAAATCAGCACGCCAAATCTGCCAAACTTTGAAATTGGTAGAGAGTTAATCAAAGTTTGGTACATGGGGATGGACCCCACAATTTTGACATGAAGCTACTACTTTGGGGCATTATATCACATGTGAGATCTAACCAATATTTCTGTTCAAACAATAAACAAATGAATGTGCTATGCTACTATCTTAATAACTATTTTGATCACAAATACAATTTTCAGAGAACTAGGCATATATGTCACTAAAACAGTAAGCCAAATGGATTTCAACAAATCAAAGGAAGTGAGGGACTGATGGAGTAGGACAAGGGTATTGTAGAATATCAAAAGACATTGGTTACAATTTCATATAGAGAGACAAAACAATTTTAAAACATAAGAAATGCTTCTTTTTTAATCAAATAGATCCACTAGTAACTTAAGATATACAAACTGAAATTTTCATACAGAAACTTATCAACATTCGAAACCAAGACCTATTTCACGCTTTGTAAAGAAATAGTGACCAAATAGAATTAAAGCAAAACTCATGGGATTAGAACTCGCAACCCGAAACTCGACAGGAAAACAAGATTATGGACGAACTAACCACATAACCAACACACTCTTGCTAACAATCTTTGCATAAAGTATCAAACAGACACAATATGCTACATTGAAACGGAATACAAAAGGAAATGAGGATACCTTTATTGGAGCAGCGAGCTGGGACAACGAGCTTGAGAGGAGCGACTTTGTCGGAACTTAGAACCGAAGAGCTAAATATAAAACTTTTAAGTATCAAACGACTATGGCCAAAGAACTCAATTTCAAATACCTCTCCCTATGCTCTACCCCTTTTCAATGATGGGTAGGAGTGGTTTGTATGGAGGAATACTAGGGACGATTAGGGGGAAACGAGTGAAATTTTTTAATTTGAAATTCAAATTTATCATTTATTTTCAAGACAACAGTAGAAGGGATGGAGATTTCTTCTGAAAAAAGGGAACAGACGATGGAGAAGTGGTTGGGCGTTGCAGGCGAGGAGGAGCATTATTTTTCTCCGAATTTCTAAGATTTTTTGAGTCGCTTCTCGAAGAGGAAGAAGAAGAAGCCAAGTGGGTCGGATTTGGTATTGTTGTGCGTTGCGTGTTGTGTTGCTGGGTATTGGGTATATTTGGATCACTGATTGTATTGTTGTTGTTTGGTGGGCTGGGAATTGCTTAGGAAAAGGGGGAAATTGGGCTGGCTTTGCTAGAAATTGAAGGTTGGAAATGGGCCAAAGAGATAGACAATCTACTTCAATAAATGGTCCATTGAATTTAAGAACTTAGCCAAATTGAGCTTCATTGTTGATTTGGCTTAAAATCAAATATGAGGGATTAATTTAAATTAATTAATGAGCTTCTTAATGTGAACGAAATAAATAATTAACTTAATTATGAACTAAATAATTTAAAATATAAAGTGTGATATAACTAAAATAATTAACCAAAAACATAATTAAAAAAAATATTTTGAGACGATTTCAAAGATTCGTAAAATATACTATGTATATAAAAATTATTATTTAAAACATATATATTATTTAAAAATATAAAGAATGGCAACTATTTAAAATAACTTGAAAACTATATTTTTTGGAAATTTATAAAACTTATTATTTTAAATTGATTGAAATTGAAGAAACTCGATGATTAATTTATATTGTGGAGGATCAAAATTGGGTGTCAACAGCTGTCCCTCGATTGAATCGGATTGATGAAAGAAATTCAAGGCAAATGATATTGACAAATCCAATTTTGACCGCCCACATCTTTATCTTTAGGAAAGAGATTTTGATACGGACTTTAGGAATTATCGCCGAACCCTTGTATTGGGTTTCCTACATATCTCAAGTTACATGAGAAATCGGGCCACTTGTAGTTCAAAAGACGCTTGATTATAAGCACGATTTTGAAAGAATGCAAAAGTTATTTCAGTGTCGAAGTATGGAGCGACCGAAAAGCTTGAGAACAGAGTAATGACAGAGTTGTCAGAGTACAGTCGAGTCTAAGTCCTCCTACATATCCCTGAACTTTGAGAATCAAACTACTTGTAGTTTGACTTAATCGGGTGAAAAGAAAATCTTTTATGCAGATTTAACCTTTAGCTTAAGGATGAGTAACAAAATAAATTAGCGCAGAAAAGAGGCTTGCAAACATCTTAGCTATGAATACAGGGCCCTTCGTACCCATAGGTAAGAACTTACATGGACATAACTTCTAAAGCTCTAGATGTATTTTCACTCGAATTTGAATATTTGCCTTCGGTGAGAGTTGAAATTTTCACTGAAGGCGAAACTGGAACTATTAAACCCCATGAAATACCCACACGCCTTAGTATAGGGATGTGGTGGAAGTCGCTCCTCAACTCACGTCCTAAGAGTTTGATATTGCACTTTGGACTATGTCGTAGTTCGCCGCTAAGAAAAAGTTTCACGTTGTGTTGCGTCGTATTTGACGTAGTCCACTTTGTGTATTGAAAGTCTAGAAAACAATTGTCAGTAAATATGTAACATAAATACAAATATAATTTGTGCAAACCTGGTTTAACATGTCGGAGTTGACGATCAAATTTTTAGTGTACTGCTCACGAAGAAAGTGGTGATCCAAAGTGGTATTTCAATTTTGAACGAGGTGATGATTCAATAGCATGATATAACGTGTCACTTTTTAGGAGGTGACTTCCAATATGATATAAACTTGTATTTAAAGGAGGTAATGTCCAAATGTAATAATAACGCGTTACTTTGAGGGAAGTGGCTGTTCAATATAATATAATGTGTCACGTTGAAGGAATTGACGCTCCAATAATATAATATGTCACGTTGAAGGATATGACGCTCCAATAATATAATATGTCACGTTGAAGGAAATGACAATTCAATAGTATAATATGTCACGTTGAAGGAAGTAGCTCTCCAATAATATAATATGTCACGTTGAAGGAAGTAACGCTCCAGTAGTATAATATGTCACGTTGAAGGAAGTGACGCTCCAATAATATAATATGTCACGTTGAAGGAAGTGACGCTCCAATAATAATTTAACGTGTCATATTGAAGGAAGTGACACTCCAATAATTTGATGTGTCATGTTGAAGGAAGTGACTTTCCAATAATAATTTAATGTGTCACGTTGAATGAAGTGACGCTCCGATAATATAATATGTCACGTTGAAGGAAGTGACACTCCAATAATTTAACGTGTCACATTGAAGGAAGTGACTCTCCAATAATTATTTACCGTGTCACGTTGAAGGAAGTGACGCTCCAATAATAAAATAATGTGTCACGTTGAAGGAACTAACAATCCAATAATAATTTAATATGTCACATTGAAGGAAGTGACACTCCGATATAATACCTCTTGATAAATAACAAATTTCAAAAGTAGAGAATAAGGTTATAACATAGTAGTATGATTAGCTTCTTGTAGTTTGTGCAGCCGGTAAAATCTCTGGTTGTCATTAATACTTTATCGGTCATGTCCTCATTGAAAATTGTTATATAAGAACAGAGAAATTGATAAAATGTCAAAACTTTTGAATCGCGTCATAACGATCTGGTAGCCATAGAGAACACGGGAATCTAAAGAACGATTGGAGAACTTTAAACGTTGAAAAGAGTCACTAATGGCCGATTAGGGATGTCACATAAAACGACTCCCTATTTTTAGTCTGGAATCTCTTATTAAAAAGAATTTATTGAAAAAAGTATCTGAATCTTGAAACTGAACGGAGATTTTGACAACTTTGAATTATTTTAAAAAGTTGCCCCAGTTTCCGATCCAAGAGTACTTAACTGAAATAATTTTTAAGAAACAAAGAATGACTTATTCAAAACATGCCTCAGTTTCCTCTAAGGTATGTAACATGAATCAGTTAGAAGACCGAATACTTATATAGGATTGCCTACGTATCTTGCTGGAACAAGAAATCAGGTCTGACGTAGTTTGAACCTAAAACTTAACGGAATTTGAAGAGAACGAAAGAATTTATTAGAGAAAAGACAAGATATTAAAAATAACGGAGGGTAGAACTCGTCAACGTAAACGTAGAGGATAAGAGTAAGCTTTTTGGACTGGCTCGTTAGTGTTAGGAATCCTTTATAATGAAATTTTGAAAATTTTTGGCTCCTTCCATTTTTCTGGTTTGATTTGATCATTCTAAACTTCAGAAGATCTTTTGAAATTTTCCCTTCAATTTCGGTAATGATACCTGCAAAACTCAGACATGAGTTAGTAACAAAATAAAATTATCAAAGTAAATGATATGAAAAAAGATAAGCTAAGGATGATGTTTTTCAGCTTATATTGGTCTGGATAACGTCTTGTGGTCTTCTCCATTATGCTAAGTTATTCCATTTGTAAAATTGAGAATGTGTAAGTCACAATAAAGCAAAAGGAAAAATTTAGCAAATGAGTAAGAGTAGAGATCATCTGAGTTACGATGAGGTCGTTGTAGGTCTAATGATGCCTTGTAACTTTATAGTGCCTGCATCCAAAGAAAAGTTCTTAGTTTTGAGAGACTGATTCATGCTGGCTTTGCCTTGCCATCCTGATATTCCTTGAATGTCTGGTTCTCAATCTTGTCTGATCTTGAAATGTCGCTTGATGGAAATCTTGAGGAGGTCCTCAAAAATTCTGCCCCGATTTAAAACATAGTATAGCTTTAAACTTTGTGTAGCTTTTACTTAAATTTTTGAGACTCACTTAAAAATTCTACCCAGTTGTAACTCTAAAGTGATCCTTTATTCTGGCTTGTTGAAAAAGTTTGCTTCTAACGAATTTTGAGATCCTCTCAAAATTCAGCCCATGTTTTCATTATAAAGGGAAATGAAAAACTTACGGGGAATATGACTGAGCCAATATGGCGCCTGCATATCTCGTTGAGCAGGAATCAGGTCGAACATAGTTCCAAGTATAAGAAAAGATTAAAAAAGATTAAAAAAGTGACCGAAGCCGATATAGGCCGCCTACGTATCTCATTCTTGAAAGTTCTGGTCAGATGTAGTTCATTACATATGAAAGATGCTTACAAAGAAATCCAAAGGAACATTTACAAAGGAAACAAAGTGATAAAAGTGTGATTATAGGAAAATAAAACAACAAGATCCAGATAAAATATGCCAAAAGTGCTACTTTAAAAAAACTTGCTTCTTCTTCGCAACTAGTTATGCCAATGACTACTCCTTGTGCTAGGGCAATGGATTTGAGTTGACATTTTCTTGAGCATATGCAAGTTTTACCACCTCATTGTCAATTAGATCTTGAATTTTGTGTTTGAGAGTGATACATTTCTCTGTATCATGTCCAACAACTCCTAAATTATAAGCACAACGCTTATTTGAGTCATACCACTCTGCTGAAGTATTCACAGTCTTGGCTTCCACTAGATGAAGTATCCCGGCCTCTTTCAATCTCTCAAAAATTTGAGTTCTTGTCTCACACAATGGAGTGAAGACCCTGGGAGGTGTTTTCTGAAAATTAGGACGAAGAGCATTGTTTTGAGGATTTTGCATTGGTCGTGAAGAACGAAATATAGCTTGATTGTTACAAACATAGTATTGTAAATAAGGATAACTTGGATGTAGTTGACGATTGTATGAGGTAGCTCCCCAAGTCGCTAACATCATGACTTCCTTCTCCTTTTTCTTTCCAACGGAACCAGTTTGATACCCCCTATTAGCAAACTGAGATGAGGTGTGACTTGTTATTCTGCCTTTCTTGAGACCATCTTCAATCATTTCTCCAGCCTTTATAACTTCATAGAATGTCTTTCCACCCATGGTCACCATACACTGATAGTATTATGAGTCTTGAGCTTGAATGAAGTAGGTGATCATTTCTGATTCCTCCATAGCTGGTGGACCCTAACAATTTCTTCACACCAATGAATGGCATATTCTCGAAATCATTCCGTCGACTTGGGTTTTAGCTTGGTAATAAAGATTCTATCAGGAGCGATCTCAACATGAAACTTGTAGCAATCCACAAAAGCGTTCACCAGATCATCCCAAGTACGCCATTTGGTCACATCTTGCTTACAATACCACTCTAGGGATTTTCCGATCAGACTTTGATTAAATAACTTGATTCTTATCCCTTCGTTGTTTCCAACGCCAATCAACTTTTCACAGTAAATTTTCAAGTGAAAGAAAGGATTTCCTGATCCACTAAACTTCTCAAACTTCGGAATCTTGTAACCGGGAGGAAACTCAACTTCGGGGAATGTGCACAAATTTTCATATCTAAGACCTCTCGTAGCATCCTCTAAGCTTTCCATTCTCTTATTCATTATTTCAGTATCAATTGATTTTGCATCACCCTCAATTTCAATACAGTGATTATCATTTGGGCGGTGAATATTTGGAGCCTTGGTAACAGGTGGAACAGTGACATAAGTGTACACTGGCGATGCATGATGTGTTACCAGTGGAGCTTTTGGAGGTGCAAATGTGTTCACAAGAGGAGTATCCTGAGTTGAATGAGTGAGCTGAGCAATTTGAGTTTTCTGAAAGATAGTGAAGTGATCTGCTTGATTAAACTCACTCGAAGTTTGAAAGGAAGGTGGCATGGGTCCTTTTTGGCGAGCATCAGGTGGTAGGTTCTGAAAAGCAGCTTGGTATTGAGTTACCAGGAAATTAGTTCATGAATTTGTTGCTCTAGACGAGCAATGTCTTCCCTAGATGATTCTGTTTCTACCGAGGAACTATGATTGGCTGCGGCAGATGAAGTAGGGATCATTTCAGATGAAGTAACTGTGCAGATAGTAGAATCCTTTTTTGAACGAATTATTTTAGTAGTCCAAGTAAGAAATGATGAGTCTGTAGAAATTCCCTTGAACTTATAATGTGTGAAATATGAATGTTTAGCCAGTGGGTACTTCGGTGAAGTGAGCAAGTTTGATTACCACCACAAATCAGTCTCTTTTTCTAGAAATAACTCAAAAAAAATAAGAGAGTTAGTCAAATAGTCATAATAATCAACCAAAGTAACATATAAAACGAATAACATTTGTTTTACTTAAAACAAATTAGTCCAAAATTCGAGGAGGCGGAGATTCTAAAAAGTGATGAAATAGAAAAAAATTGATCATTTTGTCAACTAAAACTTTAAGGAAAGAACGAAATTTGAACAGAGAGAACTATGTGATTTGAATGAAGGTTCAAATTTTGATTTTTTTGAAGGTTCAATTGAAAAGCCTTTCGAGAATAAAGACATTTCAAAATTGACATGATACTGATGGAGTATTTAGCAACGCCGGCTAGGTAGGTGTGAAAAATAAGTTTCAAGAATGACGAGGTTAACGTGAATTTGAATGATGACCTAATAAATTTTTTAAAGCTCTATTGAACCTAGAATATGAGTGATTTTTAACGTATTTCGAGAATGGAGCCAAAGAGTATTTAGAAGGCTTGAAAACTGAGTTTATATGTAAGATGACGTTGTAAGACTTTGGAATGGAATAATGGACCAATTATGTTTAAAGTAGAACATACGTATATAAACACATAGGTCAAAAGCACAAATGAAACAAAATTTGTAACATAAAACACACAAACAATATATAACGCCTCCTAACATACATGTGACCTTTTGAGCCAAAGGTAGGCCTAACGTTTGAAGGATGTGTATATCGTTTGTGAAACATTAAATTACCCCAAATTCAAATTTATACAAGCTTTATGAATAAACTAAATGGGGATCTCTACCCGAAGATATAATGGCTTGTCAAACAACGTATACATCCTTCAAATTTGAATACATAAGTATGGTCGTCCGTTTAGGCCGTGGGCCATTATAGACTCAAGGTGGTCTCTCTAATGGTCTCAACACACCTTGGGTGTTGGTTCATCTTAGTTTAATGTGCTTAAAGGGATTCGATTTAGCTCTACGCTAGTTGACTAAGAGTGGGTTTACTAGACACAAGGTTCCGAGTGGACAACTCGAGTGAGAAGGTTATGCGGTCACACAGAAAATGATCTGGACACCCCGTGCATATCCGAACTCTCCTAACTTTTGGGATTTTGAAAGAAATTTGTGGGTGCGCAGAACACACCTCGTGTGTACGTGTGATTATGTGAATTTTCCAGAATGAGGAAGTATGAACGAAATGACAGTTTATAAAGCAGTAATAAATATACAATTTATGAAAACAGTAATAAATTAACAGTTTATATCACATAATCATTAAAATTAAAAAATTAGACATGTAAAATAAGCAAACAAATAAGCATATGTCAAAAACATTAATGGTTAACCTAAGTTTTTTATGGTTAAAACCTATTAAATCCCCAGCTGAGTCGTCATTTCTGTTACATCGTAATTTACTATCCTTTAGAAAAATTACTTTTTGAAATGTTCTAAGTATAAATCAATTTTTAAAAATACTTAGAAAAGAGTTGCCACTTAATTTTTAGAGAACTTAATTTAAAAAGATTTTAACAGATTAAATCTTTATAAATTTAGAGAAAATGGGTAAGAGGTTCTTATTTACGCTTCAAGAAAGTTTTTAAGGCATTTGAAGCGTCCTTTGACATATGATTATCCTATGACTTAGATCAAATAATTTGACTATTGTTTAAGAAAATGATATGATATAAACATAATAATATTAATTCTTAAAATATTTGATTAACTTGATAAAATAGTTAAAAGAACAATTTTTTAATTTTTAAGAACTGGACCTTGATTGAAACATTTGAATTGAAATGCAAGTGACTAGAATTTTAACAAATAAATTTTTTAGAACTTACTTGACTCATTTCTAAAATAATAATTTAAAAACTACATTGGTTAATTTGAGCATGAAAATCATTTTAAATTAATTGAAAACTAAATAAAACGTTTTGTTTAAATATATTGAATAAAAATGTAGGAGTTGATATAAGTGAATAAACCAACATAAGAAATATAGTTCATCATTGGGGAATTTAATTAAGTTATTTAATAAATTCAAAGTAAGAGTTGATAAAGAAACAAGCAATAAATAATCTTAATCAAATAATTTAAAAATAAGGGAGAGAGAGATTTAGGCCTTTTTTGGGCCTGCTGCAATTTATTTGGGCTTCTGCCCATTTTCGCTTCTAAAAAAACTATGTATACTCTACATACGGGTCGTAGTTTGACTCATTTTCTTCTATATTAGATTGTATACCGAGTGTATACAATCCACTCTGACGCCTCAAATATGTATTTTCGTTTTTGAATATGAACATCAGTATTTTTTCCATGTATACCAGTGTATGTTGTTGTATACAGTAGGTACGCAACCCCCATCTTACGCATTTTGAGACTTGCAACCAGTCCCTAACCCATGTAATTAAACCTGCTCATAATTCGAAATTCACTTAAGGCCGACTCGATGGAGAGATATTGAGCCTCTATGGCTCATCTTGAGGATGCAAGAGAGAGGTCCCACATGGAATCGGAAGGGGCAAGTTCATACAAAAAAACAAAAGCAAAGTAAGCAACATGTGACTAAAGAAATATGGATTTGAACATAGTTTCAATCAAGTTAAACAAGGAGAGAATCAAGGAACAAGACTACCACTGACCACATTATTAAAATGAATAAGCATGCTATTTAATATATATACCAAAGCAGGAACTTATTCCTTTTGGACTTATTGAAGAAAATGGCATACACATGGCAAACTGATCATTTGAACACTAAAACAAAGAAAACAAGGCAACATTACTTGGGGTGAAAATGATAAACATCACAACACAATTGAAGCTAGCAAGATATAGGAGTTCATGTTAGAACTCGGATAGATTTTATGGCAAGAAAAAGAAAGAGAAAACTAAGTTAGCAAAGGAAAACCAACCTTAAATAAGAAGTATTAAACATAGAAATATCTAACACTCAACTAGACTTAACTCAAACTAAAACCACATATTACGAAATAAAGGACTAATTTTGACATGAAGCTACTGCTTTGGGGTATTAGTTCACATGTGAGATCTAACCAATATTCCTGTTCAAACAATAAACAAATGAATGTGCTATGCTACTATCTTAATAACTGTTTTGATCACAAATACAATATCCAAAGACTAGGCATAGATAAGTAACTAAAAAATTAAGCCAAATGGATTTTTAACAAATCAAAGGAAGGGAGGGAATGATGCAGTAGGAGAAGGGTATTGTAGAATATCAAAAGACACTGGTTACAACTTCATATAGAGAGACAAAAAAATTGATCTTTTAAAACATAAGAAATGCTCCTCTTTTAATCAAATAGATCCACTAGTAACTTCATATACACAAACTGAAATTTTCATACAGAAACTTATCAACATTCAAGACCAAGACCTATTTCACGCTTTGTAAAAAAAATAGTGACCAAACAGAATTAAAGCAAAACTCATGGGATTAGAACTCACAACCTGAAACTCGACAAGAAAACAAGATTATGGACGAGCTAACCACAGAACCAACACACTCTTGTTAACAATCTTCGCATAAAGTATCAAACAGACACAATATGCTACATTGAAACGGAATACAAAAGGAAATGAGGATACCTTTTTTGGAGCAGCAAGCTGGGACGACAAGCTTGAGAGGAGCGATTTTCTCGGAACTTAGAACCGAAGAGCTAAATATAAAACTTTTAAGTATCAAACGACTATGGCCAAAGAACTCAATTTCAAATACCTCTCCCTATGCTCTCCCCCTTTTCAATGATGGATAGGAGTGGTTTATATAGAGGAATACTTGGGCCGATTAGGGGGAAACGGGTGAAATTTTTTAATTTAAAATTCAAATTCATTGTTTTCAAGACAACAGTAGAAGGGATGGAGATTTCTTCTGAAAAAGGGGAAAAGAAGACGGAGAAGTGGTTGGGTGCTGCAGGCGAGGAGGAGCATTATTTTTCTCTGGATTTTCTGGGATTTTCTGAGTCGCGTTTGGAAGAGGAAGAAGATGGGGTCGGATTTGGTATTGTTGTGGGTTGTGGGTTGTGTTGCTGGGTATTGGGTATGTTTGGATCACTGATTGTATTGTTGTTGTTTGGTGGGTTGGGAATTGCTTAGGAAAAGGGGAAAATTGGGCTGACTTTGCGAGAAATTTAAGGGTGGAAATGGGGCAAAGAGATAGCCAATTTACTTCAATAAATGGTCCATTGAATTTAAGAACTTAGCCAAATTGAGCTTAATTGGTGATTTGGCTTAAAATCAAATATGAGGAATTAATTTAAATTAACTAATGAGCTTCTTAATGTGAACGAAATAAAATCATTAACTTAATTATGAACTAAATAATTTAAAATATAAACTAATTAACCAAACACTTAATTAAAACAAAATATTTTGGGATGATTTTGAAATATTCGTAGAATATACTTATTATATAAAAATTATCATTTAAAACATATATATTATTTAAAATTATAAAGAATGACAACTATTTAAAATAACTTGAAACTATATTTTTTTGGAATTTTATAAAACTAAATATTCTAAATCGATTGAAATTGAAGAAGCTCGATGATTAATTTATATTGTGGAGGGTCAAAATTGGGTGTCAACAAGTTATTTAAAGATCATCAGCAGAGGCAGAGTATCGAGCTATGTCGAATACTTGTGTTAGAACTTACATGGTTAAGCTATATACTTCAAGACTTAAGGATCTCAAATGTGACTCATGCAAAACTATTTTGTGACAATCAAGCTGCCTTACATATTGCAGCGAATCCAGTCTTCATGAGCCAACAATACATATTGAAATAGACTGTCACATAGTTCGAGAAAAGTTTCAAGCAAAACTGATAAGTCCTTCATATGTTCCTACACACTTTCAATTAGCAGACATCTTTACAAAGGCTTTGGGAAAAGATCAATTTGTAACATTGCGCAACAAGTTAGGATTTCATGATATTCACTCTCCAACTTGAGGGGGAGAATTGAGAAATACATACTTGTACATATTAGTATATCAAATTCCATTAACTGGGGATCACGATTTCTTACCTAAAGCAAGGCTAGATTGATTTGTATCAAGCTCTCTCTCTCTATATATATATATCAGATTGTGAATAAAGAAAATTACTTAAGCAAAATATATTGTTTTCTCTTCTTTTTCAAGAAAAATCTTCAACAACAATTCAAACATGGTTCATTCTAAAAAGCACCCTACATCAAACCAAAAGAGTGAGACAACAAATGAAAGCCAACCCGTAAATTCCAAAAGTGTATCCATATTAAATATCGACAACAATAGTCAAACCCAGTGGCGGAGCCACAGTGTGTTTAGGGGGTTCATCCGAACCCCCTTCTGCGGAAAATTATATTATTTTTATATAGTTACAATAATTTTTTAGGTATATATAGTAGATGTCGAACCCTCTTCGGCTATTTCGTATGTCTATTTTTTCAATGTTGAACCCTCTTATCGAAAATCCTGGCTCCGTCCCTGGTCAAACCAATGTTAATACCAAATGACAAACCACTGATTACTCCCCTCACTAAACTGATGGCCCACAAAATCCCAAAAACACTATCCTGTCAAATGTGAATGATTAGGTAGGCCAAAATCTCCCCAACTCTTGAAACAACAATCCTGGCGAAAAATTGATACACTCTAGTGCTGGCAATTTAAGCCCATTTTTTAATTATCCGCCCATATAGCTCTTCAAATATGGGTTGAAAGAGTTATTTTAAATATGGGTAATATTTGGGATTATACCCATATTTTACCCATTAAAATATGGGTATATTATGGGTAAACTACGGGTCAAATATGGGTATTGCAAGTTTTCTTCAAATTTTCAAAAAACCTTCTGTTACCAAGTTTTAGAAGCGATTTTTCAAAACTTTCATATATGGGTCCCTATTAATATTTCAACTCTCGACCTCCACCCCACGCTTCCAAAAAAAATTAAAGTTTATTTTTAAAAAATATTTGAACTTCAAAATTTCATTTTTTCACCCCTACCCTCGACCCCCCCCCCTAATCCACCCCCACACCAGCCCCCTCACCCCCCCCCAAAAAAAATAAAAATTTAAGTTTATTTCTAAAAAATATTTTCAACTTCAAACTTCATTTTTTCATCCCTACCATCGTCCCCCATCACCCCCACCCCCACCCAAAATAAAATTAAGTTTAATTTAAAATTTTCAACTTCAAATATTTATTTTTTCACCCTACCCTGGACCCACCCCCTACCCCAACCAACCCCCACCCTTCAAAATTTTAAGTTTGTTTAAGCAATATTTTTAACTTCAAATTTTTTTCACCCTACCCTGCCCCCCCCCCCGCTCCCTATCACCCCCCCCCCCCCCCCCCAAATTTTTTTAAATTTTTTTTTTTACTTTTATAATAAAATAAAACTAAATGAAGCATTTTCAACAGATTTCATCTAAAAAAAAGACTAAAATATTTTCTCCATATTGAATTCTTAAGTAAAGAACTATTTATTCATGAAATATGGGTAAAATATGGGTAAACTAGTATTTTACCCAACCCATTTATTACCCAACCCATTTTTACCCATATCAAATATGGGCGGGTTGAATGATTACCCATTTTATGTTTACCCATTTTCAACCCGCCCATATTTGACCCAACCCGCCATTTGCCACCACTACACACGTCACAGAAAAAATAATTACACATCACCCCATGATGAAGATATAGGTCACGTCAGAACTTTGGTCTCTAAATTCAGCTTAAAGGATGGAAATAACCCAAACGTAGAAGCCTTTGTTACCGCTCCAATTACTAACAAAAAAAATATCCAGTTACGCCACCCACTTCCCCCTCTAAAAGTAAGTCTACTAGCATAATAGGGGGTAATCTCAAACATAATCCTGCCTATCAGGTTGCCTACCAACCCCAACCCTAGGATTCCCTCACAACCACATCTACCAGTAGCACTATTTCTAAACCAACAGAACTAGAATTAGATCATAGTACTACCACTATACCTATTGCGGAAACTATCCCTTCAAACCAATTAGAGTATGAAAAAATCCCAAACAACAATTTCACTTTCAAATTAACCTGAATGACTAATAACCTTACACACACTAAAAATAAAGAAACAGGACGAAAAAACATTCGAGGACAACATATTCGGACTCTGCATCTGAGGAACTCCTTGACAATAGATATGCATCAAAATCTAGAAAGGAAGTTCCTAATGAAAGTCCCAAAGGAAATATCGAAGACATCCCTAAACATTTGCAGCTACAACTCCAACATCTCTCTCAAATACGTGACGCTAATCATTCCAACATGGAAGGGGAAACGACCCTTGGAGGGGATGGAATGCGAATCGATTCATACCAACGTGAACCTGGAAATTATTCCGACTCCAAGAGGGGTATCATCACCACAAGAAGATATATCAATGAAGATTCTTCTCTGGAACTGTAGAGGCGCTCATGACGTAGGTTTTATGAATAAACTTACGACCTTTACTTGAATGCAATAACCCTACTGTATTAGCTACCACGGAGACAAGAATGGAGGACCACGATCAGGGCCGACTCAATAACATTGGGGGCCTAAAGCGAACATAAGAGAGGGGCCCTAATAATTTTTTTCCATCATATATATATTTATTCAAAATCAACTTTTCTAGTTATTTTAGATGTGAAGTCATTAGCTATTGTTTTGTAATCTGTTTGTTTCAATAATTCCTTTTCAAATAATCATATAACTAATTCATTCGATCTCTCTTACGACACTGATAATCTTAAGAAGATTTTAATCAGTTTCAATCTCGAAAAAACTTCTTTCGGCTGAGGCAACAGTTACAGGAACTATTAACATTATTCAATAAGCAATATGTGTATTTAGAAAAGAATCAAGTCTTTTTATTTGATTGAGTATTTTCATTAGATCATTATCTTTCACTTGTATTATTTTCCTTAACACTTTTAATTCAAAAAATAAATTTAAACCATCAATATCAGAATAACTATTACGTGTTAAAAGAAAATTTAAGGTTAAGACAATATTTTTTAAATTCTCATCATCTAGTGATCTCAATATATTACCACTAAATAAGAAATCAAAAATATTTTCATATGCTTCAATTGGTTCAAATCTATTTTGAAGTGAAAAAAATAGTTTGATCTACTCTATATATATAAAGCAATCAACTCTAAAAGATTCTTCAAGGGACTTTGTGATTTTGCTATCCATTTTTATCAAATTGTTTCTTACGAAATTCAAATTTATTTTCATCTCATATGCAATTTCCTTAGTAGAAATCATAACACTCATAGTACATATAAGTAATTGTTTTTTAAAAATGGGGCCCTAAAATATATGGGGCCCCAAGCGATAGCTTTAGGGGTCGTTTGGTAGGCCGTATTAAATCAAATAATCCATGTATTATGGACGGTATTATCTAGTAATATGTTTGGTAGAAAATTGGGTCTATGTATAACTAATCCATGGATTAGTTATACCTCGTACATGGTATTATATGATGTATTACTAATACCTTTCATTTATTGGTATTAGTAATACATGGGATATAATACCATGGGATAAGTCTACTAAAGACAAAAATATCCCTCAAAATATTTTAATTATTTTTTTATTTTCTTGATTTTATGTTTTATGTTTGTGCGGTTTTTTAATTATTTGTATTTTGAACAATTTATAAAATTGAATACATATTAAAATTGCAACTTGCAATCGTATGCGTAAATGTAGATGATTTATTCAATTTTACTATTGTTTTCCGTCTTTTCAATTTTAGGATGATAGTTTATCTTTTTCTAAATTGAAAATTGACTTTTGTAAGTGATCAATTTACTAAGATGATAATTATTTATCCTCAAATAATTTAAGTAAAAAAAGGCCATTTCAAAAAATTTCTCTTTTAAAGTAGCTAGTTAATTAGAAGGCCATAAAAAGAATAATATTGTCCGACAATTATTTACCTTAATCCAATTGCATAATAATTTAAGGGTATAATTGAATTTTTTTTTATAAAGTTTTAATCCAAACACAAGATGAGGTGGGGAACAATGAACCAAACACTTGGTAAAAATAATCTCTGCATTACTAATCTCAGCATTACTAATCCCTGCATTATTAATCTTTGTACCAAACGACCCCTTAGTGTCCCAGGGGTCAAGACAACACTGACCACAATACCATACTCCAAGCATTGAGCTTCACGAACGTCATACAAGTCCAAACAACAGGATACTCAGGAGGCATTGCTCTGTTTTTAGAGAAGCTCAGAGATCACAATTGAGCCATTTGTCTTAACGGAACAGGAAATACACACAACTATTGAGGTAAGCTCTAGAACCCCCAAATTCTTTTTTTCTATTATTTAAGCAAAAAAATAAGCATAGTTATAGAGTTATGTTATGGGATAGCTTAAGAAATATAGCAACCACTATTAATGGACCTTGGTTGGTATGTGGAGATTTCAACGAGACAACTAGCGCTTCACAAAAAATTAGGAGGTAGATCGATCAATAACACTAAATGTTCCAAATTCTTAAGCAGCCTAAAGGATAGATTAAAATTCACTTGGACTAATAAACTCATAAAAATAACAATACTCTCATTATGGAAATACTCGATAGATTTCTTAGCAACCAAGAATGGTTGAGCCTCTATCCTGACTCAAGTATTTTCCACCTTCCTCGCGCCCTTCCAACCACTGCCCCATTCTTTTAAAGTTCACTAAAAACCAGCCCATGACTAACAAAATTTTAAGATTTGAAACCATGTGGCTCCGCCACCCTGACTTTCCAAATATTGTTAAAGGTTACAGGAATAAAGATATTGATTATGAAAATAATCTGTTAGCATTTACTGAGGCTGTTAAAAGATGGAATAATGAAACTTTTGGCAACATCTTGAAGCATAAAAATAATTCCTTAAATGCATTAATGATTTGCATCAAATGAACCCCACACATAAAAAGCACTTCCATTATGAATTAGAAGATAACGTCATCATCGACTTTAACTAAATCCTTAAACGGGAGGGAGACTTCTGGAAACTAAAATCAAGGATCCAATGGATAAATGATTGGGACGCAAATATTAATTCTTCCATGTCTCTACCACTAATAAGAGACGTAGGAACAAGATCACAGGGCTAAATGATTCAGTAGGAAACTTGACATTTGATTCAAATTCCATTAACAAGATTATCCTCCAGCACTTCCAAAATATTTATACAACTGACTCAAACCAAAGCTCTCTACCCCTTTATGCAAATTGTGTAAATGCCATCTCCCAAGAAAACACTGCTATACTTGGAAGGACTTTAACTAGAGAGGAAGTTAAATAAGCTATCTTCTCCTTTCAACCCCTTAAATCCCTGGGACCAGATGACCTCCACCCGCTATTCTTCCAAAAATTCTGGAATGAAACGGAAGAAACAATAATTTCCACTTGTATGACCGCTATTAGCACTAACTCTGTTCCCCCTGAATTAAACAATACCTAAATTTGCCTTATCCCGAAAATTAAAAATCCCGAGCAAATTACCCACTATAGGCCTATTAGACTTTGCAACACAATCTACGAGACCATCGCTAAAATCATTTTAATAGAATTAGCCCTTCCTAAATGATATCATCAGTCCGGAACAATGTAGCTTCATTCCAATCGTAGAACACTAGACAATGTTATTATTGTTCAGGAAGCTATTCACTCCTTCCAAAGAACTAAAGGAAAATTTGGGAAAATGCTTGTGAAAATTGATCTAGAAAAGGCCTTTGACAGATTAGAATGGTCCTTCATTCGGCAATCTCTAATGATCATAAACTTTGCAAACAATATTATCAACCTTATCATTTCTTGTATATCATCTTCCTCCATATCAATCCTCATAAATGGAACTCTGACTAGATTTTTTATACCTACAAGAGGAATAGGCAAAGACTCTCCCTCTCACCGTACATTTTTATCATCTGTACGGAGACTCATTTGAGACTCATAGACTTCACCATCCAAGAAAGCCATTGGCAACCGGTTAGGATAGGTAGAATACGAGTTCCTATATCTCACCTCCTTTTTGCAGATGACATCATTCTTCTCGCCAAAGCTGACTCCATAAATGCATCCTCGATTATCCACATCTTCAATACTCTTTCAAACCAGTCAGGGCAAAAAATCAATTTCAACAAATCCTCCATCCTTTTTTTGTCTAATGTTAGTCCTGATGTGAGGAATGAATTATCTACTATGATGAATATCCTCCAAACAGAAAAACTAGGTAAATAAATAGGCTTACCCATTACAAACCACCATCCGAAAAGCCAAGACTACCAATACATTGTTGTTCGTCTTGTATTCCTAAGATACTTAGAACAAATCTATGAAGAACTTGGTAAGACACAACAAAGTTTAAGAGTATTTTCACAACTAAAAATTAAAACTAGTAGAGAAACTAGAATCAGAAACAAATTAGAAAAAATACATGAAATATTTTTCTTAAAGAAGAATTGTTGTCAATCTGTGTTTAAAGAATCTTACTGATTCCAACAAACTTTGCAGAATTACAAAGTTACCAAAGTTCAATGAACCAGTGAAGAACAGAAGAACAAAAACTAATTCCCAAGTCTAAAATTTGTAACACATACCACAATCTGTAAAAAAGAGAAAGAAGATCAAGCCCACTGAGTGCGCAGTGTTCCCTTAAGAAAATTATTCTCCTCTAGTATTCGAGGTTTGATTTGGAATATTTCCTACCAGGATAGAATGATCTCAATCACCAGTGTATTGATATTCAAAACGTTGTTGTCAGCGAGCCACTCAACGGCAGTAAAGTATACTTAGAATACTAGATTTAGTAGTAGTAGAAGAAGTCCAGAAATAGTATTTTTTTAAAATGAGAGGAAATCCCTCAATTTATAGAAAACAAATGGTAGTGTGAAAGGTTCTTATTATGTCTTACCAAAAAGGTCACAAACCTTTGGAAAAGTAACAATCTTTCAGAAAGATCACAACCTTTCATAAAAGTCAACTTTTCATAAAAATCGCAACTTTTCATAAAAGTCAAACCTTTTCATAAAAGTCGCAACTCTTTATAAAATTCGAAACTCTTCATAAAAGGTCGCAACTTCTCATAAAAGTCGCAACTCTTCATTTTCCATTCAACCATTTAAAATCCAACAATCCCCCGCATGAATGAGTAATGACTCAAAGACAAAGAAACGGACAAGTATATGTACTGTACAAGAAAGAACAAAATGGAATCTGGATAAGTAGGTTTTCCCTTGGACTTTCCGTAGTGAACATATATCGGATATACTCGGTCAATCGATAGATGCAATATCTTTGAACCGTCGAACTTTGGTGTATACCTAGACAACCATATGCCACACAATTAACCTTTTACCATTTATGGTTCTTACGGTTATGTTTGTTTTAGACATGAACACCTCCTTGTTTCATAAGTGTATAGAGATATGTGCTTTTGACTATCATCCTCTTTGAAGTGGCTTACACTTCTCACTCAAATAGGTGATTTCTAACCGAGTTATCGCATAGATACACTATTTGGTCAATTCTGCCAAACTTAGCAAATCATTAAAGCCATTAAGCTTTATCAACTCATTAACAAGCCTTAATGTTGTATCCTTGTTCTTCAGTATTGTCTTCATCATGAGAATGGATTGAGTTGGTTGACAATACCGAACCGTCAGTCACAACTTTGTTTTTCTCCTTGAATCTAGCTCTTGGTATATCCAGTCTGCTAGATAGATTTACCGCCATGATGACTTGTCCTAAGTCGTAAACTCATTCCCTTAGATGATCTTTAAACTTTCTCTCTAGTTAGGCCTTTTCATAAGTGGATCCGATACATTATCCTTTGACTTTACATAGTCAATTCTGATAATTTCACTAGAGAGTAGTTTTCTAACGGTATCATGTTTACGTCCTATATGACAAGACTTTCCATTATACGTCATGCCCCATGCTCTACCGATTGTATTCTGACTATTAAAGTGTATGCATACTAATGCCAATGGTTTGGGCCTAAAAAGAATATCTATCAAAAAATTCTGGAGTCTTTCAACTTATTCACCGACCTTATCTAAAGCACATAGCTCAAAGATCATTGTAGATCTAGCGATACATGTCTATTTTGAAATATTTTTAAGATATTGCTCCTCTAACAAGAGTAAATACATATTCACTCGTGGATTTTACTTCATTTGTTCGGTTATCCAATTTGCATAACTATATCCTTTCAATACTGCTGAAAATTGTTATAATGCAAGACATAATTTTAAGTATATTTTAAATACTCAAAAACTCTATTTATTGTCATCTAATGAGTTTGATTGGGATGACTCGTTAACCGACTCAGTTTGTTAATGGCAAATGACATATTTGATCGCGCACACTTTGTGATATACATCATATTTCTCAATACTCTAGCACAATCCAATTGTGAGTCCCTTTAGCCTTCACTCTTTAGAAATGCAAAGCTCACATTTATTGGAGACTTGACAATATTGAAATCCAAATCTTTGAACTAGTCACGTATCTTTTCAATGCAATGAGACTGTGAAAATGCTAAACATTATGGAGTTCTAAGGGTTCTTGTATCGAAGATCGCATTAGCAACTCCAAGATATTTCATTCCAAACTTGCTTTCTAGTATACGTTTAGTACCATTTATGTCATTAATGTCTCTATTGATGATCAACATATCACCAATATACAAACAAATAATGACCTTGTGATTTTAATGTGAACACATTTATCACTTTCATCATTCTTAAATTCATTTGCCAACATGGCTTGGTCAAATTTCTTATATCATTATTTGAGTGCTTGTTTTAGTCCATAATATGACTTAACAAGATCACACACTTTTTTTTATTTACCAGGAATCATAAAACCCTTGGGTTGTTCCATGTAAATTTTTTCCTCCAATTCTCCATTTCAGAGAGTTGTTTTTGCATTCATTAGATGAATTTGGAGGTCAATACCATAATTAACATAATTAACATCCAAATGAATGTAATTCTTATGACTGATGAGTATGTGTTGAAAATACCAAGACCTTATTTTTGTCTTGCTTTATATTTATCAACATTTTCATTGACTTTCATTTTCCTTTTGAGGATTCACTTTGAACCTAAGGGTTTATTTCTTAGAGGAAGATCAACCAACTTCCAATAGGATTGCTCAAAATTGAACCAATCTCACTACTGACACCATCTGTCAAAAAGAATGAGTCTACAAAAGACAAAAGAAATGTTACGAAATCATATTAGGAAGTAGATGTCCTTTGAAATTTATTGCGCCTCTGAATCTCTTTATTAAGTACATTCTCCTTTTGTTCTTTCCAAGGTCATTTAGACCTTTCACTAAACTACACAAGTCTAATTTACAGTCCACAATCTTAGGTCGTATCTTAATCCTTTTAGGAATTGGTACTTGGACTTTGGCTGACACACCCACACTTTGAAATATTTTAATTTTGAGATTTCCTTCCTTTTCATTTCTCATATGGAATAAATTGTGTCCTGAACAAACCAAATTTCTTTCTTTTTGAAAAGACAAAACTTTTTGTTGTTCCCTTTCGCAGTAAGGATAGTTCCTCCACAAAATTTTTATGGTAAATCCGAACTTATAAATAATGCATCCATCATTTCTTTCAACGTTCTGTTTTTAATTAGATTGAGGTGAAAAGGGCAGTCATTTGATGGATAATTCCATTTTCCAAACATATTTATGCACAAGGAGATTTATACTCTCCATTCTTATTACTTCTTATCTTTTTCCCAACTGATTTTCAACTTTGATATTATATTGTCTAGACATTTCTATTGCTTCATCCACACCATTCAGCAAATAGACATAGTCATTTTTAATGCAATTGTCAATGAAAGTTATGAGATACTTTTTTCCACCACGAGATGGTGTTGACTTTATATCGCAAATGTTAGTGTAAATCAACTCTAAGGGATTAGAATCATTTCAATAAATTTATAAGAATGCTCAACATACTTAGATTCCACACAAACATGACAGTTTTGTTTATTGCACTCAAAGTTAGATAAAACTTCTAAGTTGATCAGTTTTCCTTACAAGGTTTTGTAATTGACATGCCCCAAGTGTTCATGTCACAAACTTTGACTCAAGCAAGTAAGAACAAATAAAAATATTGAGTTTGAAAAACTTTCACGAGGTAGCCTTTTTCTCACTAATATTTTGTTCCTATTTCTTACAATGTTGTGTGATACAAACATTGTTTAGAGTCATCACCTTGTCAAATGTTCTTTCAGAAGGACCTTTCCATAACTTTCAGTTTGATTGTTTATAGAATTACCCATGAACAAAGTTTCATAGGGTCCAATAAAGGCAATATAGTCCAATGTTTCTTTACAAACAAATGACTATTCACCAATATTCATGTCTATGCAAATACTTTTATTACAATAGACATATCTTTTCATGAAAAATCACAACATTTTAAGTGACAATTTTCATAAAAGAACACAATTATTTTGAACAATTATATATAAAATTTGGTAGTTTCATACTAGTCACACTATATATTAGTAATAGAGAAACTCAACAACCACAATACTGAATATACTCCAAGAATTTGTGGGTCTAACATAATATAAAAGTATCATTGAATATCATATCTTTTTCTCCTAATTAAATTAGACACCAAGTCTAATTTTATCTTTATCATAAGCAAAGAACCCCCACATTTTAAATGTGATCTCAAAAATATTTTTCGGTATTTGAAAATAGTTTTTCGACATATTTTCCCAGACTATCAAAATGTCATTGGCAATATAAAACCTCTTTTGGAAATATTATTTTACAAAAGAATTATATAGTTTCAGTTCTCTTGGACAATCTTTACATAGTGTCAAAGTTCATTCCACAGAGGCACAAAATCACAAACTCTAAGTCACTGGTATTTTTCTCTCTATCACAAATAGACATATCACTTAGTATTTAAATACTAACAACAAAGACAAATATTTTTATACAATTTGTTTCTATATAACAGTGAAGTTTATCGAAAGTCAAAGTACAACATTGACTTATTATGTGAAATTTCATACTTTTCAAATCAATTGCATAGTATGATTTATCCACAGTAGAAAACTACAATATTTTTAGTCTACAAAAATCAGACACAATCAAATCTCACATGAAGCACAAAACTACAAAAGCTTTTTTTAGTCTCCAAACAGAATTAAACATATTATTTATCACATAGAAATGTTTTTCTTTTCAAATAGTCTTCCAACTATAAATTTTTGATATACAATTTTATCAAATAAAAATGTGCATCTATCATTTTGCAAACTAAAGAATTTTAAAGAAAACACTATTTACCAAGCAAAATTCATTCCAGAACATATTGAGATCTTTTTCCAAAGATACACATGATAAAAAATCAAAATTGTTAACTCTTAAAAGCCATTTTGATCCTTAGATAAATAATACTTAGAAGGTTACCTGTTGTAATCTTTAAAAGGAATATCATCAATTATTTTCTGTACATTCTCACTTCGACCTTGTGAAACAAAGAACCGAATTCTCGAGAAGTAATGCATTAATCTTCTACTTTCATTTTTTTCTCTCAATCAGTAGAATACAAGAAATACCAACAGTATAATTATTTCCTTACGATTGTTGTTCATCTTATATTCCTAAGATACTTAGAACAAATCTTTGAAGAACTTGGTAAGACACAACAAAGTTTATGAGAATTTTCATAACTAGAAAATTAAAACTAGTAGAGAAACTAGAATCAGAAACAAATTTAAAAAAACATATGAAATATCTTTCTTAAAGAAGAATTGTTGTCAATCTGTGTTTAAAGAATCTTACTAATTCCAACAAACTTTGCAGAAATACGAAGTTACCCAAGTTTAATGAACTAGTGAAGAACAGAAGAACAAAAATTTATTCCCATATCTAAAATTTGTAACACATACCACAATCTGTAAAAAGAGAAAGAAAATCAAGTCCACTGAATGCACAAGTCCCCTTAAGGAAATTATTCCCCTCTAATATCCAAGGTTTGATTTGGAATATGTCTTCCCTAGATAGAATGATCTCAATCACTAGTGTATTGATACCCAAAACGTTGGTGTCAGTGAGTCACTTAACGACAGTAAAGTACACTTCGAATACAAGATTTAGTAGTAGTAGAAGAAGTTCAGAAATTGTATCTTTTTAAAATGAGAGGAAATCCCTCAATTTATAGAAAGGATAGTGTGGAAAGGTTTTTATTGTGCCTTACCAGAAAGTTCACAAACCTTTGGAAAATTCACAATCTTTCAGAAAGATCACAGTCTTTCATAAAAATCACAACTTTTCATAAAAGACGGAACTCTTCATAAAAATCGCAACTCTTCATAAAAGTCACAATTTTTCATAAAAATCGCGACTCTTCATTTTTAATTCACACCATTTAAAACCCAACATACATTATAGACCATTTGAATAAAAAACTTAGCGGGTGGAAAACACCATTCCTTTCCCTAGCAAGAAGAACTACCCTCACTGAAGTAGTCCTAGCCTCCATCCCAACTTATGCAACTTAGTAAATTGTAACACGTGCACCACCGCGAAGAATCATGGTGGTCTAGGATTTAAAAACACGAGTGGTATTAATTTCTCCCTTTTAGACGGCTTGCATTGGAGATTTCTAAATAACAAAGACAGTTTGTGGGTTAAAGTGCTTTCAAAAATTATATCAATAGGAGAAACAAAGCCTTTACTAACAAATTTCACTCCTACGACTCACATATCTGGCAAAGCCACACTAAATCTTACCAACTATTCCATAAAGCTATCTCTTGGAATATAGGAGATGGAACCAAAATAAATCTTTTGAATGAAAGATGGATTGAAGGGACTCACACTCTGCGAGAAACTATCCATGGACCCCTTAATAAATCAAATATGGATCTTGTAGTCATGGATGTAAAGAGAAAATGATTGGGATTTCTCCAGAATCTCCTTCGACATCCCTGCCCATATAAGAACCTCCATCCACAATACTTATACTCAACTATTTATGCCGAAAAAATATACTCACCTTTGGAATCTTAGTAGTAGTGGTAAATTCAGTGCAAGTAGTGCCTACAACCATTACCTAGACGTTAATAAAGAATACTACATTCAAACTCCTATCAACTTGACCTGGATTTGAAAACTTAAAACACTTAACAAAATGAAAGTCTTTATGTGGCTCCTCATTCTCAGTAAACTCCCTACCTCCTCTGTACTATTGTATAGAAATTTTACTAATAATAAAAATTTGTATTTGTTGTTCAAATCTAGAAGAAACTGCACCCCACATTTTTAATTCCCACTACCCGGTCTCTTGTAAAATCTGGGGAAATTTTGGTATAACTTTAGACAACAATGATTTTTATAACAACATCTACAGATTGTGTCACTCCACAGCACTGACCACAACCTGGAACAATCACTTGGTTCAAAATTTCCGTACTTACACCAATTACTCTATGGAATATTTGAAAAACTAGAAATATCAAGTTGTTTAAACACCAACCCTCTAATCATGTCAACAGAATTACGCACACTATCCTCTTCCAAGCCCTTGAGCTTCAGCATATCGCTTACACTTCTGGGGAAAACCACCCAAAAAAACCAGGATTCCTATCACATGGCAGAAACCACCTGATGACCACTTCAAACTAAATATTGATGGATCCTTTCAGCCTAAAACATTCAAAGGTGGCACTGGAGGTGTAATAAGGAACCACTCAGGACAGTGGATTACGGGTTTTGCATGTAAAACTAAAGTGGATGGTGCTTACCATGCGGAACTATTGTCCCTACTACATGGCTTGACACTAGCAAAAACAAAAACTATGAAGAAAGTGTTGTGGAAACCGACTCACATGTACTTCTAAATTCCTGATAATGCTTTGTACTCAAACATACATGTTGATTGCAGTTCATTGCTCCAGAAATTGGAAGGACCAACACTTCACCGTACTCCGAGGGAGGCTAATGGAGTCTCTGATGCTTTATCTCAATACGGAAGGAACACAAAGGATACTACTATGATTATAGACCAACTATATATTTTGACGCATCTCATTCGTTTACTACTAACATTCTAGAACGAGATGCTAATGAAACTTCTTCAGCTAGATCAATTCCCTTTTGTATGGATAGTCCTTTATAAATAAATATAATTTAAGGCTATTTATCTTTATTTTTCTCCCTTTTGATATGATTTGTTGCTTTGATTTTCTAGTTTGATTGATGTTGAAATTCGTGAATGCTTGGGAATTGTTAACAAATTAAATTGAGCCAATCGTGTTTAGTATAGATCAAATTATTTTCTGATACTTTTTATGAATTATTATTTTGAATAGATAAAGATATGAAAAATGTTGTTTCTCATTTCGAATAAAACTTGAAAAATATCTATTTGTTTTATGTAGCATCAATCATGTCTTAGGGACAAAACTAACCCTCTTTATAGTTCTATTTTTTTTAATGTTTTTTCGTAGTCTTTTAGATGACTGAGGCAATGTCTAGGTGTCAATGAATGGATGCAACCATTTACTTTGAAAAATCAAACCATACAGTTAACTCAATAATTTATTTAGTATAATATAAATTGAACTTTCTGGAACAATTTCAACAAGGTTTACCTTAAAGTTCGTCCGTTGGGCAAATGGGGTCAAAAGTTCAAAACTATCATTTCAAGATCAATAATGTAACTTTTTATAGCTAGGTAGAGAAAGACATGGTGAAATTATTCAAATTACTTCAAAGCGACTTGAACACGTACATCACTACATTATTTGCAGTCCCTCACATTTGTTAGGACAGTATATAAGCAGGTGTATCGCGGAAGTTAGCAAATCAAACCTCAAAAGACCATGAGTAAGAAGACAAACGAGAAACACACCAAAAGAGACAGATTTAATGTGGTTTGGTCAAAAGACCTACGTCCACAAAAGAGATGAACAATCCATATTAAATATGAGAGTAAAAAATATAGAAAATAACAACTTCAATCAATTCACTTGGAATACAACGAGGTACACAAAATTCTCCTCCATAACCGCAATTCTCAAAGCCCTATGACTACATTGTGAATGTTAGTTAAGTTAGAAGGAACAAGCCTATATTTATAGAGTCTCAAAACCTTTCCTACAAGAAAAAGAGTACTCAAAATATTAAAAGCTTTTTCTAAAAGGAAAACTTATTTATGGTAAGAAATCAGGACAAATAAACCCCAACAAATATCCCCCTTGGCCTAAATTTCTTACAGAATAAATTTGTCCACCTTCTTCACATAATCTTTAGGATATTGAATCTCTTCTCCATGATATCCTCCTTCAAATCTACGTCTCAACACAGAGAATCTCTCTGAAACAATTTCTCCAATAAAAATCTTCATTATTGTCAAAAAGGTTGCAACTAGAACTGCACCCGCCAAGATGAACACCCAATTTTTAACTTGGTTCCATCAAAAAACCGATGCCCCTGACTCTAATAGCACTTGTTTGGACCGAAATAAGCAGGTGTAATGCGAAAGCTAGCAAAGAAAACATCGAAAGACCATGAGTAAGAAGACAAACGAGAAACACACCAAAAGACAAAAGATTTAACGTGATTCGGTCAATCGACCTACGTCTACAAAGGAGATGAGTAATACACTATAAATATAAGATAACAAATATAGAGAGAAACAACCTCAACCAATTCACTATAAATATAAGGAGGTACACAAAATTCTCCCCCAAAACTGCAACTCTCAAAACCTTAGGACTACATTGTGAATGCAAATTAAGTTAGAAGGAACATGACTATATTTATAGAGTACCAAAAGCTTAACTACAAGAAAAGGACTACTCAAAATATTAAAACCTTTTCTTAAAAGGAAAATTTATTTATGGTACGAAATCAGGACAAATAAACCCCAAAAGTCTCCCCCTTGGCCTGAATTTTCCGACAAAATAAATTTATCCATCTTCTTCACATAATATTTAGGATCTTGCATCTCTTATCCATAATCTCCTTCATCGAATTTACGTCTCGACATAGAGAGCCTCTCTGAAACAATTTCTCCAAGAAAGACTTCATTACTATCAAAAAGGTTGCGGCTAGAACAACATCCGCCTGATAAACACCCATCTCTAACATAACTCCATCATTGGATCTAACTCTGAAACTACTTTTTAGGACCGTAAATAAAAAGGTGTATCATGGAATCTAGCAAAGTAAATCTCGAAAGATCATGGGTAAGAAGACAAACAAGAAACACACCAAAAGAGACTGATTCAATGTGGTTCGGTCAAATGACCTACGTCCACAAAGGAGATGAGAAATCCACTATAAATATGAGAGTACAAAATATAGAAATTAACAACCTCAACCAATTCACTCGGAATACAATGATGTACATAAAATTCTCCTCCATGACCGCAACTCTCAAAACCCTAGGACTATATTGTGAATGTTAATTAAGTAAGAAGGAACAAGCCTATATTTATAGAGTCTCAAAACCTTTCCTACAAGAAAAGGAAAACTCAAAATATTAAAACATTTTCCAATTATCAGGCTTGTTCTCGATATTTTGAGTGTTGGTTTACGTAATTCAGATATTGATCATTCGTTGTTCTACCGGAGGTGTTTAGGAACTCGCCATCCAAAACCTTTATCTTCTTTCCTATTTGAATCTCCATTATCACAACTGAGATACTTTAAGATAACAAATTGTACCTTCACATTGCCTTGAATCTTGTGATTATCGACCTAAGGCATGTTATTTTTGCTCAATATTGGAGACTAAAGCCCTCGTGGCTCCATTGCTCTCTAACTTGAAGCTTAGGGGTTTTAATAATATCCAATTCCTCCATATTTCAGCCCCGATGCTTAATTTCTTGTTCATTCTTGAAAGTCATTACGTGGATTTGAAGTTCCTCAAAGCCTATCCTGAGCTAAAAATGTTGAGCATTTTTGTGGGCGATTCAAATTATTAATTTTGGAGAAGGTTAATTTGTTAGAATTTATTTGATCATTCTCTAAAGTAATGGAACTTTGCTAACTTGTTTTCATGAAGTGCCTTTCACTTGTAGAGGTGACAATTAAGCCTACAAGATCACTCGAGGATGATGGAGTCTGGAACTTTGACGTTGACATGCTGCAGTTTCCTACAGCATCACCAAAGCCGACATACTGCTTGATGATTATTAACTCCAACTAACTAGGTTATACAATTAGTATAGCCATATTAATTGGAATTACAAAGGAATTTAAGAACTAAAAGGGAAATTGAAGAAAAAGATAGAAGAAAGGGATGAGAAGCAGAATTGATCAATGAAAAGGGATGAGGGAATATAGATACACCTTGACAATTTGAATACCCGTTGTTTTAGCTTCTAGTCCTTTTCAACAGATGGTAATTGGGTTAGGATCTCAAATAAAACTCTCTAATATTTTACTCTGCCCAATAGTTAGAATTGAATCATTCCCATTCACCACTTTTAGCCCACAAGCCCTCACGGAGCCAGCTTTTGGTTCACAACACATTCACTCAAGCGTTCACCTCTGTGGTGATGGGTTTTTGACATTGACCTCTGTCTTGTTTAGGACAGAAAACCTTATCTCTACAAGATCTTACTCAAGCTAGTTTTCGTCTGGTTGAACTCCATTACCAAGTTCGTAATTTTTTCTTACGAATCTAAGTTATATTATTATCAGTTTCTTGTGTACCAGCTAATTTGCAATAAAGAAGCCAGTCAAGCAAGGAAAATTAAAAACAGACTGCTCAATTTTTATGCTTCTGGTCCCTGAACTAACTGAAGAGGATTTAAGTTCTCACAAAAGCTTAAAAACACCTCTTGTGAACAAATGAGGGACCATATTCATCATACTCGCCCCGTGTTATCAGTATCTGCATAGGATGTAGTTATTAGTGTTGAATTCCCTGAGCTTAAAAGATGTTTAAAAAAAAGACATTCATAGTTAGAACCAATCGTCCGAGACTTGAGACTTGAAAGATTGATTTATTGATTCTTCAAATAAAGTAAGGAGAAACTAACTCTTTTGAAAGTATTGATACAAATGATTTAAGGTTGCTTTGAGAGTAAGACATTGTTGTTGTTGTGAAAAGATTTCTCACATACTACTTAAAACATAATGGTGAAAGGGTTTTCTCACATAAAGGATTCATAAGGTAAGGTTTTCTCACCTAAGTTGAATTGAGATTAAGGAGCTATTATAATGAACTCTAGCTTGGATCGACTACTTGATGTGCCCTTCCATGGATAATAAGACAAGTTAAGATTAATGACTATTTCGTGAGATTTATGCTTAGAACTGAATGGACAAGAGGTGATTACCCATTTCCATATCTATGTTCCACCATAGGTTTGTCTTAGATATAACATTAGCTAGTGAATCCACCTAAACTAGAAGTTTATGGTTCTTACCTTGGCAAGTAAGGTCATCTCTTTTCAGTGGGCGATAGACACCAGATTCAATGTTATAACTCACATAGTCTATGTCAGTTAAAGGTTAATCTCCCATGATAATGAATTAAGGTTACTTCCTAATAGTATCTCAATTGTGTTTTAAGATGTTTAACTTGCATTGACCATGGTTATGACGTCGTATATTTTTTAACATGATGTTTTATGATTTAGCTTGGTCATTGCATGTCATATAAAGTCCTTTTTAGCATGATTTAATATATCTAATGCATTGCTATCATACTTCGTACATTCCATTTAATAACACATACTTGTATCTATGTTGTTTCACCAATGTAGGGTCTGACGCTCCTACCTCCCACACTCGTGGCTAGTGATCCTGTATAGACATTGAAGATTGATGAGTCCTTATGATTTGAGGGTCAAGATTCTTTTATTACTTTCATGTATTTTCATTTTAGATGTTGTATGTGATGTATTAGTTACGTCTCAATCACTCGTTTCATGTAATAGATAGTTTTGAGACTTGTGTTAGACTTCTGGTACTTTTTGAAAAAACTCTTTTGAAATATGAAATGCAATCTTTTGAACTCTTTATTTCTGATATCTACTATGATGTATGCTAAGTGGCTTATGTAGGGATTCTCGGGGTCCTATATGTCATGTCACGTCTAGGGTGTACTTTGGATCATGACAGTTTTAGTGTCGATGTTCATAGGAGACGAAACTCAATTTTTATATAATATTATATAATTTTATAAACTATGTAAAAGTGTGTATACATATACATCTTATACACTTTTATACAAGATTGATACCATGTACAATAAGTATATAACACTCTCTTTGTTTGGCTTGACACAAGATTAACAAGTAGTAAATGATAGGGGTACCAAATCACCCCTATTAAATATATGTCATCTAAACATTGAAAAATGAATAATGCCTTTGTCACATTTTATGTGACGCTCATTTTTTTTAGTCCGTTCTAAAAAGAATGTCACCTTATATAGTTAGAAATAATGTCACTTTAAAATTCCTTTTTTACCCGTAATGAAATGAATATCAACCATACAAATATCTAGGGATTGGTTTAGAGCACAAGTTTCAAAAGTATTTCTTTTTTCCTTAAACATCATGTCAAGTCAAATGGTGTCACATAAAATGGAACGGAGGGAGTAGTATTTAATAGCAAGGGTAAAATTGATACAAAATGATAAATTATTCATTAATTTTATAAACTGAAAAAGTATTGTTTGACATCTCAAAATAGTATAGTCAACAAGTAAAGATAAACGGAGGGAGAGAGTACTATATAATATTGTCAACTTTGTCAGTGTAATCTAAAAATATGACTACGTGAGTGCAATATATATATATATATATATATATATATATATATTATGGTAGGCTAGATATTTTTCAAAGTAAAACTCTTAAATACTATAGTAACACTTAATTCATAAGAAACACATTTAAGAGGGTATGTTTGAGTACACCTTCAACACATTGAAATTCAATATCAAAAAACAATTCTAATAGAAAAACAAAGAAATAAAGAAGAAGCAATGAATCTAACAAGCATTACAATTAGGACGTAAACCTTAGAGCCTAACCAATTGTTGTATATTTATTGGATAATTAAATGTCTTTGACTTGGAGCTGTATGATTTCTTTGCCAACAGAATATTTGCTACTTCAGTAGGATGAAAAGCATCCCAAAATATATATTTGGAACGATCTTCACATGGCTGTTGAAGAGGAAGACATGTTATCTGTCCATTGTTCCTTCCCACTCCACAACAACCCTTATCGACCACTTCAAATCCTATATTCAACAGATATATTCAATTACTTTTCGTTTTTTATGTTTAAATAATTCAAAGATTGAAATAGAGAATATATTTACCATAAGTTTTTGCATTGAGAACCAGATCTTTACTGCTTTCAAATGAATCCAAGAACACAAACTTTGCTCCAGGCAAAACCTTATTGAAACGAATAACAAGCCTTTTGAGTCCTGAATTAAAGAGTTGAATAGCGTCGTTGATCTCTTCATTGCATCTGCTTCCATTGCCATCATATCTTGCTAGCTGATACGGTATGCATCCTATTTGCCCTATTGCTGTCACAATTACTTTCCGACCTCCTAAATTGTATAATTCCTAAACACATCAAAATATAAGGCACATTTACTACATCAAAAATGATTTTTAGCGGCAATTAATGCCCTTTGTGTATGTTTCTAAAGGCTAAAGTCTTTAACGGTATTGAATCTAATGAGACTTAACTAATGTCAATAAAGACTTTAGCATTCTTTGTTTATGTGTCTATTTATTGCCGTTAAAAGTTGTTTTTGTTGTAGTGATTACATGCCTTTTATGTCGCCTTCTTTTTTATTTATTATCTTATAAGAATTGCATGTTCTATATAGAGAATTGGTTTAACTTACACCACTAGAAATAATTAATGAAAAATTTGACATACGCATGATGGAAAACAAAATTGCCACTGAAATATATGGGAAACTTCCTAATAGTTGGGTCGTTTGGTATGAGGGATTAAAAATAATAATGATGGGATAAGGAAATAGTGATGAGATAAATGTTTTTTTATCTTGTTTGGTTTTCATGTTTGGGATAACTTATCCCACCATTATATCAGAGCGATGAGATAAGTTATCCCATATTCATGGTGAATAAATTATCCTAGGATAGCTAACCCCAGGATAACTTTTCCTGGGATAACTTGTTCCCAACCAAACGACGACGACAGTAACTAAAAAGGTGAAGTGCTTGTTCGCGTTTAGTTGAACTCACTAACCGATAATTGCTGGGAATAATCTTGAAGAAGTGCAGAAGCATATTGTTGTGGGGTGTACTGTGAATGAGTTGAGTAATAATCAGTCATGAAGTAATTGTTGAGATAGTCATTGCTTCCTAATCCTGAGTACAAAATACACTTGCTCAAATATGCATTTAGTGTGGAGTTATCTCCTCTGAATAATCTTCTCAGCTCCTCAACACTTCTTCCAAAATTTCCTACTTGTTGTTTCATTGGCATATGATCACCCTGCATTTACACCATGTACTATTATTCATTTCAAAGGATTTACAACACAATAATTTTTTACCTTGTCATTTAACATGTTAATTAGTAACAAGTAGATAAATGCGGTCTCCTTTGTGGAAATTCGCGTGATGAGATACACTCAAAATTGATTTGTAATATAGCACGTAAGACTCATGTGTATACTTGTTCAATTTTCATAGATTCTAGTTGAAGTCAAATTAATAGCACATTAATTTATGTATTATACCTTTTTTTGTGTTTTACTTTGTGATTTATAGAAGTTAAAGTCGAACTTAATTAAAACGCAGTATTAGAAAACAATATCAACCAAATACATGAAATATATTTTATTAAATGTATATATACCAAGTTATTTCCCGTTTCATCTCTAATTCCTGCTGCTCCTGATGCATAATTTGCTCCTCTCAACAAATTTCGACCACGAACTCTTGCATAGGGAGGAATATAATTGGGGAAGCCAAGAAGTTGAGCTACGTACATTTAGTGCACAATGATATCAAAGAAATTAGCGCAATACAAACAAAAAAAACATTTAAAATAATCTAAGTAATCCCCCGTTTAAAAAAGAATGTCCTAATTTGACTTGAAACGGAGTTTCAAAAAATAAAATAAAAACTTTTAAATGTTGTAATTCTAACTTAAAGTTATATCAAATGTACCGAAATGCCCTTTAATTTTGTGATCTTACACATGTAATGTGGAAAATTAAAGTTAAAGTACTACTAAAAAAGAAAAGAGGTTATTTTTTTAACGTAGAGAGTATAAGGTTTTAATCATAAGTACCTAAAATGTCAACAAAAGTACGACCATTAGTGAAACGACCAGTAGCGCCTTGGGGGAAGTCAAGACCATAAGGCATGTAATTGGCCCTAGCAAGAGTAAGTATCCCATTGTTGTTGCCATTGTCAACAAGTGAGTCCCCAAAGATGAATAAACAAGGAACTTGAGGCTCTTGTTGTTGTGACCAAGCCTTATTAGTTGTCAACAAGAAAAAAGATAAAAATGTAAACATTAATAAGAATTTTCCCATTACAAACGTTATAATACAGCAAAAAATTTAGTAGAAAGATGGATAATATATATAGTGGTACTATTCCTATTTAAAGCTAGTGTGGATGAGTATGCATTTGCTTTCTGTTACATATTTTATGAAGTTCATGTGCCAACTGCCAAGGGAGGATAGGAATTTAATTTGAAGGTGTAAAAGTAATATACTAGTGGATAACTTTATAATGTGTGAATATTATATACAGCGGTGACAGAAAGTGCATCTCGTGATTACTGCATTACAAACACTTTTATTTTGGGAAAATCAATACTATTATTATTAACCATATGGCATTGATTTTGGTGGCCCCACTGGACGCTTCTCGAACCTTCATCACATTTCACATTAGAATAGTTATCACAGTGAGGCTTACATAGCTTCATCGTTAAGTTCAAAACTAAGTTTTTTAGTACGTAAATTTGACATAAGAATATAATTCTTTATAAAATATCATGAAAATCTTGTGTTAGATGATGAAAGTTTGATATCTTTTAATGCTTCATGTAAAATAAATCTTTCATTATATTAGAGAAATTAATATATTTTAATTACTAAAGGTAAGTTTTAAAAATAAAAAAAGGAGTTTGCTATTAAAAAATATATGTATAAAGAAAAATATTACAAATTGTCTAGGTGGGGTAACATGAAATTTATAGAAATAATTACAAGTTCAATCGGAAAAGAAAAAAAAGTAAATAAAGACATGATATCCATAATAAATTAAATCACATTATAATAAATAGACAAAAATATTGTTATATTGATTGAATTACATTTTATTAGAAGTATACTTGCTATAGACAAAATGTTTCATATAAATAAAAAACTAAAATCATAAAAAAAAAATTGACTATATTAAAAATACAGATACAATATATTTCTTGAATTTTATATTAAAGAATTTGAATATAAAAGATTAAATATGAGTTCTAATACAATAAAATTCAATGTAACATTTAGTCATCTTTTTACTTTTCATTCCTTTTATTTTATTTCTTTTGCACTAATTTTTGTACCTCTTTGTAATAGTTAAGTACATGAATTTACTAAACATTTGAGATTACATATAAAAAGAAAAAAGTATAAACATATTGTTTTAAAAAAATAAATGTGGCACCCACACTTAACCTCTTACGTGGGAGAAAGAATAAATTTAACCTCAACTTACAAAATACAAACATAATTTGGAAGCTCAAAATCTTATTAAATATCGTTTCTCAAAACCTGAAAGTCATCACATTAAGGACATCTAATCTCCAAATACTAAGTCTAAGAGTATCAAAGACATCAAAATAAATGAAATAAAGTAATTTGTGTTCGAAAACTGAGGACATCAGGTCATGACCGAGAGAATCTAACGCAAGCTCAAATAAATAACTCACCCTTGAACCTGATATGCAGGCGAGTCGAAGTCGCTGGTACACTCGCTGCACTACATAAAAGGAAACAAAGAAAAACACAAGTAGGGCTCAGTACGGGACAACATGCACTGAGTAAGTATTATCGACCATCCCAAAATAGAAACTAATATACAATTAATAATAGTATAAAATCAACTATGACACTTAACATGTGACAAGAAAACAAACAACATGAATCAATGATAACAACACTAAAGTAAGTACACAATTAATCACAATATCAAGCACACATATGGGGACTTGTGCCTTCACACCACGCTCATTTGGGAATATAGGTTCTTTGAGATTGAGTACATTAAGTTAATTCAATACCTTTTTCTTTTAATGTTACCGTGTCGGAATGTGACACTCTGATCCAATTATACTGTGTCCGAATGTGACACTCCAATCAAATTATACCGTGTCGAAATGTGACACTCCAATTCAATTATACCGTGTCGAAACGTGACACTCCGATCCTATTATATCATGTCGGAACGTGACATTACGATACAATAATACCGTGTCAGAACGTAACACTCCGATCCAAAAATATCATTAATTTATCATTTATTATCACCACTTTTCATTCAATTAACAATATTTCGTCAAGCCTTCTTTATTCAAGGCATCACTTTGATAGAGAGGGTTTCAGATTATAAATCTCACGGTCTCAGGATTTCAGATCAATCACAAACCACACAACCACACAATCAAGTACATAGAGAACTTCACAATATCACTCAGTGCATATAAATCACTATTAAGAGTCTATTTATCAAATAGAATAAACCATAACTTACCCCCACCGAAGAGCCAAAATTAAGCAAAGATAATTCCCCAATGCTTTTTCTTTCTTCTATATATCCAAATATTTCCAACCTATCAAGTATATAATATTCGTAAGTTAACGGGTCCATAGACACTCATATTACTATATATCTAGCCTAGATCCAAAAAATCACTCAATCTATAGCCAAATTTCTAAACTTTGATACCAACTAATTTGTCAAGTTTCATATGTCTCAAATTGCAAGCCTAAAGTTAAGTCTATATTCCTCCAAATACCTTATTCTAATGATATTCATATTATATAATACATCTAATTTTTAATTATCTATTCTAATATATCAAAACTTAGCTCATAATGTGATAACTATCCAAAAAGTTACAACTCAAGTCATATTAATCATGTACATCGGTATGTCAGAGTGGAGAAGATGAAACCTCTTGCCTATCACCATTATCTATGCACCCTCCAGTCATATTATTATTATTATTATTTTCCTACCCTAATTACTCTAGACAATTTCAACACAATTTAACCCACCAAATATCGGTAAGCCTATAGCCCACAGAGACCATTTTTTCAACATACCAATTGATGTCTCAATCATTTGGTAATCATTACCAATGATTGCAGGTAGAATGTTGCAGCAACATATAGCCTCCACGTAAGAACAATTTGCTAATATTCCTTTTCCTTTCTTCTTCATTTAATTAATATATTAATTAAAATATGACATTGACCAAAAATGAATTAAATTATAATGATAATATGCAGAAAACTCCTTTTTAGCTTCGACTACAAAAAAGAATGAATCTTTGTACGCACTAGCTAATACACTTATATCAATCCATCATTTTTCTTACCATCCATTCTGCCATAACATGGTACTAAGTAGTATATGTAATGGTATAAGCCCCTACCCAACATTCAATATGCGCAGATAAACATTGCAACTAGTTGAAGATATACCTGAAGGCACACCCGTTTTCAATTCAGGTTTTGTTCCACACCGTCTTTTCTTTTGTTCTCCTCTACCTCTCTTTTCTTTTCTTCTATAAATTATTCACTACCCTAATTATTAAAAGACTAATTATAAAATTGGCAAAAGTAACCCATTACTAATTTTAATGTTATATTTTTTAACCACCAACTAAATTAATTATTTAAACTATCCCCTTAATCATATCACTATAGTTACGAATAGTACAAAATATCCATTTAGAACCTATCAAAAGAGTCTTTTATGAAATAAAAAGTTCTAGAACTCAAAACGACCAAATGGATCGTTACATTATCGAACAATGAAGAAGACACAACGTAATGACATGAACCGTCCTTATTTAGGAAAGGAAAAACGTCGGGATAATTGGGTCCATCATCCCGCCAAAGCGGGATAGATGCCACTAGGGCGGCGACGCTCCAGCGGGACAAGGAGCGCCTGAGCGGGATGATCGGGGCAAAACTTAAATGAGGCGAAGTCTTATTTTCTTCTTTTTCCCAAAACACCAAAAAGAGGCAAGGATCACCCAAGAAACCCTCAAAAGATTGCTCTAGGTAAGAGTTAGTGTTTCAATAAATTTTGAAACAAATTCATCCGTTGAAAAAGTTTTGAAATAACAAAATACATGAATGTGAGTTTTAACATTCATTTGTTTTAATTCTACATTATAAACTTTTTTGCAAGATACTTTTAAAATTCTTCGTTATAGATTTTTGGAAGTTAAGATTTTTTCATTTCAATTCATGAAACTATAAGAAATACTATTTAATTAAAAGTTATTCTTGCAAAACTTTTGTACTATAAATTGAGTTTCTTTTGTTTGAAAAGATAAGCACTCAAAAATTACTTCTCCTTGAAAACCATTTGTGAGACATTAATCAAAAGGTGAAATCACCAATTCAAGAATAGAAGAGCAACATCCTTGAATGCTACTTGTTTTGTGGCTTAGTTGAATCCCGAAGATAGAGTTGTTATTTATTCTTCCTGTTGCTCGTGGGAGATACTCCAACTATCTTCAAAAAACGTATTAACGTGCCTCTAAGACAAACAAGTTTTGTTTTGAATTCCTTGTTTTTTATCATTCATGTTCATTTGTTCTAACAATTTGAAGATAGTTATCTCTATGACATCCACATTGATAACAAATAGTGTTCCAAATTTGCCTAATTCTAATTTTGAAATATTTGATGACAATGACTTTCCTAGATGGCGTGGAAAGATAGAATTTTTTTAAGACGATTAAAGTTGGCATATGTTTTTGAAAAAACCTTGTCCTGAGGCTCCTAGTTCTGAGGTAGCAACAGACGAGGCTACTTTAGTTAAAGAACAAAATTGCCAAATGAGAAGACGATGATTACTTATGCAAGAATTATATTCTTGGAGGAATGTCCCATAAATATTATGATTAATATTATATTAAGTGCAAATTTTCTAAGGAGATTTGAGATACTCTTAATGCTATCCATTTAGCAGAAGAGGCGAGTTCAAATATATTTCTTGTTTCAAATTATATGGAGTTCAAAATAGTTGATGACAAGTCAATCACTGAACAAGTACAAGAATTTCAACTTATATATAATAAAATTGCTACATCTGAAATTGCTTTTGATGAAAACTTTCATGTTGGTGCTATTGTCTCAAAACTTCCTCCATCTTTGAAGGAGTACAAAAGCAAACTCTTACACAATAAGGAAGATTTAACTCTTGAATAATTATTGCAGCACTTGAAAATTGAACAAGAGACATGATACCATGACAATAACCTCTTGAAGGAATCCATCATGAAAGCTCATGTTGTTGAAGAAAAGATCAAGAAGAAACTTGCCAATAAATTTTTGAAGGCAAAGAAGAGTAAAAATTTCAAGCGTACTAATTCTAATTCTAAGTCGAAAGAATGTTATCATTGTCATAAAACTGGTCACTCTGCACTTGATTGTAAAATTCTTAAAGCTGAAAAGAAGAAAGAAAAGGCAAATAATAATACAAAAAATGAACTGGTGGCAATGGTCACAGAAGCATTTGTAGCGGGAGATCAAGTGGAATGGTGGAAGACACTGGTGCAACTCGTCATATATCAGGTAATTAAAATTCTTTTACGACCTATGAATTAGTGGTGGGCGATAAAGTTTTGCATATGTAAAACTCATCATTTGCTAAGGTTGTGGGAAAAGGAACCGTTGAACTGAAATTCACTTCCGGAAAGATGGTCACACTGATAGACGTATTGCATGTTCCTGATATTTAAAAAAACTTGGTGTCAGGTATGCTTCTTTCGAATCATGATTTTAAAATAGTTTTTGAGGCAGATAAAATTTATTATGTCTAAACAAGTCATGTTTGTTGGAAAAGGTTATGCTACAAATGGCATGTTCAAACTCAATATTGAAGATGAAAATATTTCTGCTTATGTTGTGGAGTCTTTCGAGTTATGTCATGAACGTCTTGGTCATGTGAGTTTTAGATCCATTCAACTTATGGTGAAAAATGAATTAATTAAAGACTGTGGAAATGATCATGTTGCTAAGTGTATTACTTGTAGTAAATGTAAAATAACAAAGAAACATTTTAAGTTTGTTGAAAGGATATCCACATTTTTGGAGTTAATCCACATAGATATTTGTGAGATTGATTGTTTATCACGTTATGGAAAAATATATTTTATCACATGATTACTCAAGGTATACATATGTCTTTCCATTACAAACAAAGGATGAGACATTTGAGACTTTTAAAACATATAAAGCAGAAGTTGAAAATAAATTGAGTTTGAAGATCAAGTAAATTAGATCTGACAGAGGTGGAGAATATTCAAAATCATATTTTATTGATTTTTGTGAAAAAGAAGGCATTGAGAAACAATTGATTATGTCTTATACACCATAACAAAATGGTGTAGCAGAAAGAAAAAATAGAACTTTCATCGAAATGATTACTCTATGCTTATGAATATGGTATCACTGAAAATTTGTGGACTGAAGCCTTATTCTCTGCAAGTCATATTTTGAATTGAATTCCTTCCAAGAAACATGATTCATCTCTGTATGAACTTTGGAAGAATCGAAATCCGATTATAAATTATTTTAAAGTGTGGGGTTGTTTGGCTCATGTTAGATTACCAGATCAACAATTGACTAAGATTGGGTATAGAGGAGTAGATTGTGTATTTATTGGTTATTCACAACAAGTAAGACTTATAGATTTTTGAATCTTGAGACTCCAAGCCCTCACACAATTATTGTATCATTGCATGCTAACTTTTTGAACATATATTTCCTAAGAAAGAAGAACCTTTTGAACAAGATACAAGTTCTTCAATATATCCATTTGAAAGGAAAATATTTGAACCTTTAGAAGAAAGTCAACCAAGATGTAGTGCAAGATCAACCAAACCAAGATACTTTGGATCTAATTTTCAAGTCTATTTAGTTGAAAAGGATCCTAAAAGTTATGTTGAAGCAATGACTTCACATGATGCTCCTTTTTGGCGTGAAGCTATTGATGATGAAATGCACTCTATTATGTCAAATAATACATGGATTTTATCAAACCTTCCTCTGGGATGTCAGTCTATTAGTTGTAGATTGATCTTTAGAAAGAAATTGAAATTCAATGGTACCTTAGATAAATATAAAGCTCACTTGGTAGAAAAAGGTTTTGCCCAATTGAAAGATATTGATTATTTTGATACTTTTTCACCTGTAGCTCGAATGACTTCTATTTAACTATTGATTGCTTTAGCCGCAATTCATAGTCCGGTAATACATTAAACGAATGTGAAGACTACATTTGTGAATGGAGATCTAGATAAAAAAGTTAACATGAAATAACCAGAAGGATTTGTCGTTCCTGGTCAAGAACACAAAGTTTGTAAGCTTCTTAAATCGCTTTATGAATTAAAACAAGCTCAAAATAATGGAATGAGAAATTTAGAAGAGTAACGATTTTTAATGGCTACTCAATCAATGGTGGTGATATTTGCATTTACCAAATTTCGAGAAAAATCTGGTGTTATAATATGCCTCTATATAGATGATATGTTGATATTTGGAACTGATATTGAGAGATTCAAAGAAATTAACAAAATCTTTTCTAGCTTCTCAATTTGAAATGTAAGATCTTGGAGAAGTTGATGTAATTTTGGGCATTAAAATCATGAAATCAGTGAATGACTTGACTCTTATTCAATCAAGTTATATTGAGAAAGTTCTAAAGAGGTTTGGACACTTTGACGACAAACCTGCTCCTACACCATTTGATCCTATCATCAAACTAATGCGAAACTCTAGTGATGTTCTTGATCAACTGACATATTCTCAGATTGTTAGGAGTCTTATGTATGCCATGCATTGTACCAGGCTGGATATTGGTTATGCAGTAGGAGCTTTGAGCAAGTTTACTAGTAATCCTGGAATTGAACATTGGAATGCCTTAATTCATATTTTAAGATACCTGAAGGGTATAATTAATGTTGGCCTACATTATTCTACATTTCCAGCTGTTCTTAAAGGCGATATTGATGCTACTTCTGATTTGAATGACTCAAAATCTATTACTGCTTGGATTTTCACTTTGGTTGGAGCAACGATCTCTTGAAAATCAAAGAAGCAGACATGTATTACTCATTCAACCATGGAGTCAGAATTTATAGCTATGTCTTCTGCTGGAGAAGAAGTTGACTGGCTACGAGCTATGCTGATAGATATTCCTTTGTGGAGTAATCATGTACCACCTTTAACTATCTATTTTGATAATTAAGCTGCTATATTTTGGACTTCAAGTAATTGCTACAATGGCAAGTCGAGACAAGTTTGTCTCAAACTGTAACGTCCCTAAAAAAGAACTAGGTTGAACTAGAGCCTTACATGTTGGTTATGAGTTTATAAAGTCTTAAAATGGTTAATAATAGTATTTTTTAGTCCGTGTATAAAGTTTGGAAGTGTTTGGAGGTCAAACGTCCAAGAACTCCAAGACGTCCGAAAACTAGTCGAAGTTGAACTAGTGTGTCGTGGTATTTTGTAGTGAAGTTTCGGGGGATGGTTTGAGAGTGAAATTGAGTATCAATGATTTTTGCTCATAGCCTGACATGTAAAGGGTCTAAATTTCCGAGAACGATGCCCCGGGACCAGCCTAAGGGTCCCCAAGGAGGACCCAAACCTGGCCAATGCGAGCTGCCGCACCAGCCAAGAAATGGCAGTGGTTGTGCATCGCGCAGCTGGCACCGAAAAGGGAAAAATTTTGCTCTGCGATGCGGGGACTTCACGAACCATTCTGTCTCAAAATTTTTCAGAACCAAGAATTGAAAATGCCTCCGCGATGCGTAGTAAACTCCCAGTTTTGACCGCGTCATTTTTAAGTAAAATTTGAATTGGTTAAAATGTCCAATAAGTGCAGGGGTATTTTGGGTAATTTTGGGATGACTTATTGACGGTTATTGACTCTTTTTAAACCCCTAAACTTACCAATCAAAGCTAACCCCTCAACTCAAAACAAAACCTCTCCATTCCTTTCTCCAAAACCTCCATTGTTGAAGCTTTGAATCTCCAAGGAAAAAGACAAATTTCCATGTTTTTTTCCCATCAATTTCGTGGCCTAATATTCTATATTGAGGTATGGTGCTTCATCCTTGAATCCTCTTCTATTCAAGGAGCCAATTCCAAATGGTTTCAAAGATGATCAAAACATGAATTCTCCTATTTTCAACTTCTAGCCATGGGTTCTTGCATGAAACGATTTGAAACAATGTTTTATGATATAATTGATGTTAATTGAATGATTTTGATTAAAATTCCTATGAACCCATGCAAATATTGAACTCCTATTTTGGCACTAATATGGGTGATTTGATCATGACTTAATAGTATTGGATTCTTATGTAGATCGTTATGGGCTATTGATATATGTATGAATTATGTTAGAATTGTTTATAGGCTTTCTTAATTAGATGATTTTCATATAGTATCTTGATATATCAATTGTATAGTTTGATTATTGGATTGAATTGGTGACTATGGCTCTTGGTAAGAACCTTGGTGTATTGGATTGGTTGAATTGGCTATGGATTGGAGTTGTTAAGATTGGATTGGTGGTATGTTGACCTAACCCTTACTATATTGTGTAGTTTAGGTGTTTAAATTATGATGTTTGGTATAGTCCACTTATGGCGGCAGTGACTATGTATTATACTTGAGAATAATGTGGCCTGCATTACTTTATTAATTGTATTGAACATGGCCTTGTCGGCATTACTTTATAAATTGTATTGAACATGGCCTTGTCGAAATTTTATGAATAGTGATATTATCATGTTATGAGTTGAATATTAACAATGTGAAGGACAATGTGATAGATGTGTATGTGTGATATTGACCTCTCCTAATTGACTATATGTGATCATGATAGACTAGGGTGATGTCTCTAGTTGTGTTACTAGTGTATCTTGATAGGTTGACTTGGTTATTCCTATATTATACTTGAACACCATTGAATATGTGATAATTCTATATATATGTTTAGGGTGACTAGCAAGTATATTTAGTTTTCCCTATGCGATTCTTGAATGAAATGTTATATGTGATAAGGTAAATGGTGTGTGTGTCCTGTTAGGTAGACTATGTACCTCTACTTGATGCATGCTAAGTATATGAATATGAACATCTTGACTTAGTAGTCTTATGCACCTTTGTCTTGTATGTGTATGGATGAATGTTGAATGAAAGTCTAGGATCGGTAGACCTAAGATGGTGCCCTTCTAAGCATGACTACTATGTGGAACCTTTTATATAGAAAGAAGGTTAAGAATGAGCTATCCTTATAGACCATTGAGTGGCAGCCCTAGTGGACCCATCTTTGGTAGGTGAATTATGACTAGGTAATGACTAAGAGATGATACTTTTTCATATGCCCCTTTTTATTGAACTTACTCTACAAGAACAAAGGCTAGCACCGAGTGAATATGTTATGGGTTGTAGCTATACTTGAGAAGGAGACTAGAGTGCAATGTAGCTCTACTTGAGGAGAAGACTAGAGTTCATAAAAGCCCTTTATATTCCTTAACCATGTGCCTAAATGGGTTGTGTTCTAGTTCTACCCTCGAGAAGCAGAACACCCTCCATCGGAGTAGGGTAGACTCCGGATTTCTTGCCTAGCTAGTATGGTCTATGTCGGTCATTGCCTATTCTCATCATGTGGGATACATTCTAGTATTTGATAAGTTCTACAACGTTTATATAGTGAAATATGACGCTATCTAGATATGGCACGAGTAGGCTTTGATGGTGCTGGAGTGTAGGTTCCTAGGTCTTTATAAGACCCATATGTGGAGTCCTTAATGAATGTAATGTCTCTTAATTGACCTAAGGAATTATTATGTTGACTAAAATGTCCTCTATCTATGGTAGCTTTGAGGGTTGCTTAGGTAAGCTTGAAGAGGGTGTATGGGCGGTCTTTTCTTGTCCTACTTAGGTGAATCTTGGAGTAACCTTAGGTGATGAGTAAATGAATTATAAATGGAACAATATTTCCTTAGATAGTCTTAAGGATTGTTTAGGTAGGCTTGAAGAGGGTGTATGAGTGGTCTCTTTTTGTCTTACTTAAGTAAGTCTTAGGATAACCTTTTGTGGGAGGTGTATATGTTGATATGGTTTCTAGGTCATGTTAATGCTATATTGTGGGTCTTATTTGGAAGGTGTCTTATATGCGAAGCTTGACATGTTGAAAGTGGTTCTTATACTTATATTATGAAGTTTTCCCAAAAATAGCATATTTCATACAAATGTCAATTTAGCATGATTTTATTACATATCACCTACTTAATACATACAATGTGATAATTCCGTATGTTGTTTACTTCTAAAGGTGTAGGTGGCGTTTGAGAAGAGTTGGTTGAGGTGAAGCTTGGATACTAGCACTCATTCAAGCTAAAGTTGTGGTATATCCTCAATTGATTCGAGGACACAAATATGTTTAGCTTTTCTAGTAAAGACATTGTAATAGACTTTGTTAATTCGTTTTCGATTGTTGTATGGGTTGTGACCCAAAGATGTTCATGATTGAGATTCTTTTCTCTCAATAAATTTATAAGATCGATCTCGGTTGGAGTTAGTAAGAAAACTCTTGATAATTTTTTTTGATATTCCTAATGAAGAGAAGGATGAGATTATATTCTCTTAATAAGTGTATAAATCTATTTCGATTGGAGTGTGTAGGAATACTCTTGATAGATTTATCGATACTTTGCTATAAAGGATGTTGAGATTAATTTCACTTAATGAAGTTCATAGACTATTTGGTCGGAGTATGCAAAGTTATTCTTGATGAATTCACCGCTATAAGTGCGAAGTGGAGGACGCTTCGATAAGATTTTAACAGGGAAATCTTAAAGAACTTGGAGGATTCTAAACACATGGTCATAAGGTGTCAAAGAATTTTGATTTTCACCGAAACATAGTGATATGCGTGGAGTATTTTTCTAACTTCATTCAATGAACCACTTAGTTTAAGATTTGTTAACTAAGTAATCAATAATTTAGAAACCCTTCACTAGCTAATGGTTCCAGTCCAAAAGACACCATTATTGATGCTTGTTCCTAGATTAATGTCTCAAAATATTTTTTAGATTTTTCAAAGATAAAAAAATTCTTGAAACAAGTGGGGGATTGTAAGATTTAGTGTTTCAATTAATTTTGAAACAAATTCATCCGTTGAGAAAGTTTTGAAATAACAAAATACATGAATGCGAGTTGTAACATTCATTTGTTTTAATTCTAAGTTATAAACTTTTTTTGCAATACACTTTTAAAATTCTACGTTATAGTTTTGGAAGTTAAGCTTTTTTCATTTCAATTCATTAACCTATAATAAATACTATATAATCAAAATTATTCTTGCAAAACTTTTGTACTATAAATTGAGTTTCTTTTGTTTGAAAAGATAAGCACTCAAAAATTAATTTTCTTTGAAAACCATTTGTGAGACATTAATCAAAATGTGAAATCACCAATTCAAGAATAGAAGAGCAACATTCTTGAATGCTACTTGTTTTGTGGTTTAGTCGAATTCGGAAGATAAAGTTGTTATTTATTCTTCCGATTGCTCGTGGGAGAGACTCCAACTATCTTCAAGAAACGTATTAACGTTCTTCTAAGCCAAATAAGTTTTGTTTTGAATTCCTTATATTTTTATCATTCTTATTCATTTGTTCTAAAAATAGCTAATACACTTATAGCAACCCATCATTTTCTAGTTATTTCTTATCATTAATTATCCACTTAGACTTTAATTTTTCTTACTATCCTTTCTGCCATAACATGGCACTAAGTAGTATATGTAATGGTATAAGCCCCCACCAACATTCAATATGCGTAGAAAAATATTGCAGCTAGTTGAAGATTTACCAGAAGGCACACCCGTTTTCAATTCGGTTTTTGATCCACACCGTCTTTTCTTTGTTCTCCTCTTCCCCTCTTTTCTTTTCTTCTACAGATTTTTTACTACTCTAATTATTAAAAGACTAATTATAAAAGTGGCAAAAGTAACCCCTTACTAATTTTAATGTTATTTTCTTTAACCACCAATTAAATTAATTATTTAAACTATCCCCTTAATCATATAACCATAGTTACAATTAGTCCAAATTATCCATTTAGAACCTATCAAAAGAGTCTATTATGAAATAAAAAGTTCTAGAACTCAAAATGACCAAATGGGTCATTACATTATCAAACAACAAAAAAGACATAATGTAATGACCCGAACTGTCGTTATTTAGGAAGGGAAAAACGTCGGGAGAATTGGGTCCATTATCCGCCAAAGCGGGACAGATGCCACTAGGGCGGTGGCGCTCCAGCGGGACAAGGAGTGTCTGAGCGGGATGGTCACGGCAGAACTTAAATGAGGCGAAGTCTTGTTTTCTCCTTTTCCCCAAAACACCAAAAAGAGGCGAGGATCACCCCAGAAACCCTCAAGAGGCTGTTCTAGACTTGGGAGGGAAGGAGAAAGAGATTTCTAGCGTAATATTGATGATAGTTTGTGTATTACCAGTCAAAATCCATTGTCTCATAGTCCGAAAGCTAGGATTGGATCTATCATCCCTCTACGACTGCTTGACCCCTAAGTAGGGTAGGTTTATTAATTGAGTAGTCTTAAATCTGTGTTCACTGTGTAGTATATTGTTAATTGACGGTAGGATTTATGCGTAGTCCTTTGTTCACCGATAAAGCGATGGTTGTACATGTATTCCTAGTTGTTACATAAGATGTTTTCCGTAACGAGAAGCCCCATTCTATGAACTAGGAGTGGGTGATGGTTTATTTCCTGTTTGTGTGATACATGTCGGATAATGGCTCATTGTATGCATGTGTGTATGTTAATAAACGATTATGAATCGAACTCGGTTAAGCAACTAAGTATGTATAATTACATGTGATGAACCTTTTATTTGATTGTGTGACTATATGAACTATTCATTGTGTGTGATTATGATTGTGGTTGTGCTAACTAGACCGGGTGTCACATTTCGACACACATATTGGGTCGGGTGTCACATACTGATACATATATTGGATCGGATGTCACCTATTACACATATATTGAATCAGGTGTCACGTACCAACACATATATTGGATCGGGTGTCATGTTTTGACACACTAACATTTTGGGTGTGGGTTCCACGAGAGAATCACTTGTGATGATTATGTCCTTGTATACTTGTTGTTGATATTGGGAAAAAGTATGTTGCTTCTAAAAATATAACTGATTTATGCTATTCGGTATATGTGTTTTTTACTATGTCGTGTTTAAATGTTTTATATCTCGTTACCGAATGAACTGTGAATGGTCAGACCCAAATCGAGATGTGGTATGGTAAGTGGAGATGAGGGTCCAGGTGCTACTATGTGATACCTTAGAGACGTTGTCTATTTTCCTTAAGATTGAGGAGTGGGATGTGTTATGTTGTGAATGTTAATTAGTTAGGTATTACCTTGGAAGGGGTTTCGTGTTGAAACAGTTAGCAAGCCTTGATAGAATGTACTATGGGACAAGGGTTGAGTGGTGATGTGAAAGAAGTAAGGGTATGTCATGAGTGGTTACATTCGGAAAGTCCTCTAAGATATAGAATGGTTAAGCTATGATCAAGAACAGAGCAAGTAAAGGGTTAGAGTATAGTGTACTAGTATATGTTAAAGTATCCAGGAATAGTAAGGGTACGAAGATATAAAGGCGGATGAATGAACAGTCTTATTGCATGTTTTGTGCTAGTCGATTTCTTATATTATGTGGTGGGTATCGGGTTAACCGATGATTCCTACCAGTACGTGTAGTTGTACTGATACTATTTTTGCTATGCCATTTTGTCATAGTCTAGTTGCAGGGTACGTGATGTTATGCAGGTGAAGACGACGATAATCTCCAACAACTTCTATTTTTCCTTCCATGTGGTGGAAATTGTTTCTTTTGCTCTTGTATCTGTTTAGACTAGATCCCTGTGGAAGTTAATTACTTTACAAGTTAAACTTAAACATTTTGAAACTCTTTATTTTGTAAAATCGAATTTCCTTTCATCTCCAGTTTTTTTAATCATTCGTATGTCTTTAACTATTTAGGAATCGAGGGTTCCTATTTAGGTGTTAGAGTAGGTTCCCGCACGGCCCGGTATGTTGGATCGTGACACATAACTATAAATATTTACATTAAACTCACTCTTTTACGGGTCTAGTTGTGAAAATATTATGCGGGCTTTAACATGCTTTGGTGTTTCCTATGATCTGTTTCTTTATGAAAGACATGGTTATGCATTGTTTAAACTTTAAAAATGGATAAATTTAAGATAATATCCCTACTTACTGTCTCTTTCCCCTTTCCTTATGGTATAATGTATAACATCTAGGATACAAATTGATTTAAGTATTACACACAATTGTTGCTTAGTTTCATGCTATTTTTAAAAGGGATAGGTTGATGTACCTTACTAAATTTACCAAAGAGTTTCCCCACTTTCCGTATCTTGCAAATATGGGGTAGTTTTTATAAGCATAATTTGTTTGTCTAGCTTTACGTTGTTTGCTTTTACGTATTGTTCTTGATGTAATAACATGGAGACGTGAGGCAGTGTTGACCTTTCTGTTTCAATTGTTTATCATTAAAAGGTTTCGAAATGCTTAGTTTAATTCATTGTTTGGATGAGTGTGGTTTGTATCCATGTTTGAGTAGTAAACAAGCATGTCAAAATTTGCAAATGTTAAGGTTCCATTTTTTTTATTCATGCCAGGAGGTTATGCATTATCTTGTCATATTTTGTTATTATTTTTGTACATGTTTTTAGTATACAAAATTCTCTAATATTGCATAGGCTTGTTGCCGCTTCTCCATTCTATGCAATGTTCTCTTTTTTGTCGTGAATTGTTTTTACTTACAAAAATGCTAAGAATGCGCAGTTTCACATCTAGTTTTGGTTAAAATGATTTGTCTAGCATCTAATACCATTTTGTTGATTTCAAATGTTAAAGAGTCGTCAACTGGACCAATGTTGTGGCCATGGGTTTTTTTTCTTTATTAGTCGTGATTATAATCTAGTAAACTCAATTCCTTGTGAAGGACCTTGTCAATACAAATTAGGCCCCTGTTTTTTTTTTTAAATTTAATAATGATGCATCATTGTTTGTTGTGATGCATGTGATCTCTGATGGAGTCCCATTCGGACTAAAATACTTCCTCATTTGTATTCCGATCGGGCCATGAAGGCCCGATAACGTTATTTCTCCAGTCATCCAGCAAATGGAATCGAGGAACAAGTCACTAAAAGTCGATATACAGGTGTTCAAGAGTCCAAGAAGGACTGTGTACAAGTTGTATACGCTGTTTAAATGGAGAGAACTGGGCCCAAAAAGCCCTAAAATTTCAGTTTTGTGTTTTGTTATTATTGGGCCTAAGCCCCTTTTATGTAAATTATTATTATTACCTTGTTAGTTTGTAGGATAGGTGGAATTGGGACAAAGGCCCAAAGAAAAGCAAATATTAGAATTCGAGGACATGTACCAAGTGTTGGGCCAATGGCCCAAATATTGAATTAGGCCTAAGAACTAGCCCAGATGGACAGAAAAACCAGACTTGGGCCTAAACTTTTCCTCCCTTTACTCATTTATTTGTTATCATGTGTTCTATTTGGTTAAATTAATTCTAAGGCTTTTATCCAATTCAATTCCCCAAAAGATGAATTAACCATAACTGTTAAAATCAAATAAGTATTATTTTATTTTATTTGACTTTAAAACACCTTACTTAACTAATAATACTTATAATATTTCTCTCCCCCTAGAATTTTAGTCCTAAGTTGTTTATTTCCTCAATTTAGTCAAACATGCTAATTTTTTAAAGAAAACCAATTAGCGAAATAGTTAATTATCGAATAACCGCACGTTAGCGAGTATTTTGGGTGCTTTGAAATCCTTTTTGAAATGTTAATATGAACCCCCCCAACCCTCTTTTACTATAATCATTAGATTTACTATTTTAATCTTTTGAAAAAATTAGTTTTCTTGATTTTTCTTTAAAAATTAAGCGACGACTTTTAGAATCATTTTTTATTTTAATAAATAAAACAGTTTTGTGTCAGGTATTAGTAGCTCCTACAGTCCAGTCAAATTCTATTACATTGACTATGTTATCAGTTACAGTCAAATGACTATCTCAACATGTTATAAACTTGGTCATTGCATTCAGTTACTTCATGTTTAGTATTCTCAGTATAACATTATATTTGTCTCTTATCATTGCGCAGTAATTATGCTTTAATTTATTTATGATTATTGTTCAGCTTTACACTACCATGCATGCTCAGTACCCTTCAAGTAGTGATGCATACAGTACGCTATATCTTCTCGTTATGTAGGTTCAGGTTCTCATCTTCCAATTCATGCATAGATATTTTCCTGATCTTCAGTTCAACAACATCAACGACGAGTCCTCATTCTTCGAGGACGAGTGTCATTATTATCTTCGTTTGCTTTTATTTTTGTTTCAGTTTTGCTAGAGTTAGCTAGGGCATGTCCCAACACTTCTAGTCATTTAGAGGCTATTTTTAAACATAATTAAATTCAGCTTTAGTATTTGAGTTTGACTTTTCATCTGTTGTTAAACTCTCAGTTTCTATATATTCAGATTTAGTATACGGGAATTTCCCATTATTTCAGATTATCTCATGACTAGCTTCTGCATAATATTTATTGATTCAGTTTATCTTTAATATGCTTATGATATGCCAACAGAATTAACTTGGGGTCACTCGTAATCCTAGGTCCCGCGTACGCATCCTGGGGGTAGTCAGGGTGTGACAAACTTGGTATCAGATCATTAGGTTTGACTGTAGTAGGATGTCTGAAAAGTCGCAGTTAGTAGAGTCTTTTTCATGGGTGTGACGTGTACCACATCTAATGAGAAGGAGGCTGCAAAGTATTTTAGAAAAACTTCATTTTCTTGTTACTCTTATCGTGCATAAGGAAATATCTAATTCCTCATTCTAGCTCAACGTTATGCTCTTTCAAATCATACTTCCTCGTAGAGCTTATGAAAGGAATGCTAATGCCAAAAATGTTAATGCAGCTCATCCAGTCCCAAATCAAGAAGTTTTGAATGCTAAGTTTTGGAACATCATTCAACTTTGGCTTAGATGTGAATAACCAGAACAACCAGCAGGTTCCAATTCCTGTAAATATTGGTGGTGGATAATTAGCAACTAGCGTTCATGATTTGTTAGGATGAATCTGCCAGAGTTATTAGGATGGCAGATTGGTGAGGTATGCAAGTGACATGTAATGATAGGGTAAAGTTTGCATCTTATCAGCTTAAGGATGTATATCATATCTAATATACGCAATGGAAAGAGAACAGGGGTATAGATGCAGCTCTTATCACTTGGGAATGTTTTAGTGAGAACTTTCTAGATAGGTTCTTCCAAAAAGAGTTGAGGGATGCAAAAGCTAAGGAATTCATGAATTAGAGGCAAGGTAACATGACGATCCAAGAGTATGGACTCAAGTTCACCCAACTCTCCAGATATGCTCCTCACATAGTTGCTGATTCCAAGGCTCAAAGTTTATGTATGGGGTATCTGACTTAGTGAAAACAGAGTGTAGGAATGTTATATTTCTAGAAGATATGAATATCTCTAGGCTCATGACTCATACTCAGCAGGTTGAGTGAGATAATCTTAGGTAACAAGCTAAGAAGAATAAGAAGGCTAGGACAGACTATTATGAGAATTCTCTACAGAAATTGGGTGGTGATCATTGCTCGCAACTTCAACAAAACTCTTCAGCTTTAGCACCTTCATCAGCTAGTGATCCATCCTCCAAGTTACGACATGATCAGAAAGGTAGGGAATCAAGCTCTAAGTCTCAAGGGAGTGTTTCAGGCACCAGAACTTACCCAACTTGTCCTTAGCGTGGTAAGAATCATCTGGGCGAATGTCTGGAAAGGACGGATGCTTTGGGTATGGTTAGACTGCTCATAAGTTGAAATATTTTCTTTCTTCTAAAATGGGTCAAGGAGGTAACAATGTTAGAGCTCAGTCGACATCTTCAGCAGTACCACCAGGTCGCCCGACTCAACACGGTAACTCATCTGGTACATGTGGCGATCAGCGCCAAAATGTTCTATGCTTTTCAAGCTTGCCAGGATCAGGACAATGCTCCTGATATTCTCACTGGTAAGTTACGAGCTTTTAATCTAGATGTTTATGCTTTGTTAGATCTAGGGCTACTCTTTCAATTGTAACTCCCTATGTAGCAGTCAACTTCGATGTTAGTCCAGAAACTTTCTCAGAACCCTTCTTAGTCTCTACTCCAGTCAGTGACCTAGCTATAGCTATATGAGTATACAAAAATTGCCCTGCCATAGACGAACCAACTTATTCGTTTTGAGTTTATAGACGAACCAACTTAGAATGGAAGGGTAGTAGCTTAGCGCATATGGGTCGATTCATTTCTTACCTTAAGGCCAGAACGATGACTTCTAAGGGGTACTTCTATCATGTTGTTTGGGTTAAGGATTCAAGCTTTGAAACCCAACTCTTGAGTCAGTTTCAATAGCTAATGAGTTTCCATAAGTGTTTCTAGAAGAACTTCCCGAAGTTTTTCCCAAAGGGAAAATCGACTTTGGATTTGATCTCCTTCCTGATACCCAACTTATTTCAATTCCTCTTTACAGAATGGATCCAACTAAGCTTAAGGAATTGAAAGAGTAGTTGAAAGACCTTCTAGATAAGGGCTTTATCAGACCCACTATTCCCCATGGGGTGCACCAGTGTTGTTCGTGAATTAGAAAGATGGTACAAAGATGGTACCCTCAACATGTGCATTGACTATAGTCAGATGAACAAATTCACAATCAAGAATAAGTATCCTATCCCAGGATTGATGACTTTTTTGACCAACTTTAGGGTGCTAGTCATTTCTCGAAAATAGACCTCAGATCTAGTTATCCTCATCTCAGAGTCAAAGATGGTGACATTATGAACATGACCTTCAGAACTCGATATGGTCATTATGAATTTGTAGTTATGTCATTTGGACTAACAAATTCTCCTGCAACTTTCATATATTTGATGAATAAAGTGTTTAAGAGGTATTTGGACTTGTTCGTTAGTGTCTTCATTGATGATATCCTCATTTACTCTAGGAATGAGAAAGAACATGCAAATCATTTGAGGGTTGTCCTGCAAACTCTCAAAGATCACCAATTAATTTCTAAGTTTAGCAAATGTGAGTTTGGTTGAAATCAGTTGCTTTTCTTGAACATGTTGTGTCTAACAAAGGTATATGAGTGGATTCTCATAAAGTAGAGGTAGTGAAAAATGGCCCGGACCTACCTCTCCTACAGATATAAAAAGCTTCTTGGATTTGGATGGTTATTATAGAAGGTTTCTGAAAGGATTTTCATTCATAGCCTCTCCATTGACTAAGTTGACTCAGAAGAAGGTTAAGTTTCACTAGTCAAATGACTGTGAGAAAAGCTTTGCATAATTGAAAACTAGGTTGACTGAAACTCCTGTTTTGACTCTACCAGAGGGTTCAGGCGATTATCTTATCTATTATGATTCATCCAGAGTTGACATAGGTTGTGTGTTGATGCAGCGAGGTAAGGTTATAGCTTATTCTTCTAGACAACTTAAGGTGCATGAGAAAAACTATCCAACCCATGACCTCGATATTACAACAGTGTTGTTTGCACTTGAAATTTGGAGACATTACTTGTATAGTGTTCACGTAGATGTGTTCACGGACCATAATAACCCCAAAAGACTTGAATCTTCGCCGGAGAAGATGGCGTGAATTCTTTAATGGTTATGATATGAATGTGCATTACCATCATCGTAAGGTCAATGTAGTAGCACATGCTCTTAGTAAACTATCTATGGGTATTGTAGCACATGTTGAGGAAGAAAGAAAAGGAGTTAGCAAGGCATGTTCAAATGCTTGCTCGCTTAGGAGTTCGTCTTATGAGCATATCAAATGGTGGTGTTAGAGTTTTGAATGGGGCAAAATCTTCATTGGTAGCAGAGATTAAGGAAAAGCAAGACATTGATCCGATATTGCTTCAACTAAAGGGTGGTCCATATTTAGAGGTTGAGGTTGTCTCCCAAGGAAGAGATAGTGTGCTTATGAGGGTTGATTATGTGTTCTCAAGGTGGATAAGTTGAGACATCAGATTCTTGCAGAAGCCCATAATTTCAGATATTCTATCCATCCAGGCACCACTAAGATGTAAAGTGATATGCGGGAAGTCTTTTGGTGGAATGGTATGAAAAGAGATATAGCTGATTTTGTGGCTAGGTGCTCTAATGGACATCAAGTGAAGGTAGAATATCAGAAACTAGGAGGTATGACTCAAGAGATTGACATTCCTACTTGGAAGTGGGAAGTTATCAGCATGGTCTTCATTAAAGACTTACCTCTCACTCACAGATAGCATGACTCCATTTAGAGTGGATTGAGTTACTAAGTTTGCGCGCTTGTTGGCGGTTAAGACTACAGATTCGGCGGTGGACTACTCCAAGCTCTACATTAATGATATAATTAGTTTGTGGGGGTTCCTTTGTCTATCATCTTAGATAGAGGTCATCAGTTTACACTACAAGAAAACTGCTTTCTAAAGACCAACATTTAGCGACAATGTTATAATCTCGTCCCTAAATATGCACTAATAGGGATGGTGTTTATTTCTTGTCCAAACATAGTAAAGAGTTCTGATCTAGTCCCTAAAAGAAAACAAATCTCGTCCCTATATCTGATAAAGTAAAAAAAAAACGCTTTTAATGAAACCCTATCCTTTCTATCATTTTTTTCTATGTGAAAGTCGTAAATCCAAAATAATGGACTCCTTCAAATTTCACTATCAAGATCTGAAATCTCAATAGAACCCTATGTAAGGTGGCTGAATATTCTCAATTTGGCTGAAAAGACATCTATATTCGAACAGGTTTGTCTATTTTCTTCATTTTTTCTTATTTGAATTAAAACGAGAAATTTTACAATCGAAGAATAATGATTGTTTGAGAATGACGATTTTTGAAATTGATTTTATTTAATATTGATTGTTTTGTCATGAGTTCTGTTACTTGGAGTATTGGGCTTTGTGTGAGGAATGGTGGTTAGGGTTAGATATTAAAAAGGGATTTTAGGGGAAGGAGGATTGGGGCATGAAGCTATTTACCATTAATTATTTGATTCGTATGAGGAAATAAATTTACAGAACAGAACCCTTGTATTTTTTCCTTATGGTATGGTGAGTGAGCCTACTCACAATTGAGATAACAAAATTCAATTACAAGATTTAATACTTTTAGGATTGTGAATATGAGAAAGATTAAATAATTTGAACTCTAAATTGTTTTGATTGAGGTCATCAAAACTTGCATACTTTGAGGAATTGTTCTACATTCTTGAGTTAGATGAGTGTAAAAACTTAGTATAAAATATATTACTCCTTGTGTTGTGAAAATTGGACTTTTCTGTGTAAGCACTTGACAGTAGCTCAATTAAAGTTTAACATTATTCAGCCTATACATTCTGCACAAGGTATCGAGGATAAACATGCTTATGTATTATCTTGATTGTGGAAATTAGCTCCCTTTATTTTAAAATTAACCTGAGCACACATTGGCCAAATTGTATGTCTTTGATTATCGCAGGTGCATTAAACTTATGGTTTCCATCAACACACTATTGTGACGATAATTATAATAGAAAACAATATCACAATTCCATATTTGCCTAATGTAACAGAAGCTCATCTCTCTCCTCCATGGATTGAACAGAAATTGGACCTAGAATTGCTCGAAATAATTTGTTAGCCGTGACAGTTTTCAGACGTGGGAACTGATGGAGCTGGAACTCAAAAAAGCATTGTCTACTAAATAAACCAACAAGACATCTACTTTTGTATTATTTTATAAAGGATGATAGTTTTTTTTTGGTGAAGTAGTAGCTAGTGTAAATACTGACGTGATTATTGTAATAAATTGTGTGTTTATATACATACATGTATATATGAAAGCAGAGTATGATAAATTTTTGTATGTACATTTGATTCTTGCTAATAAATGTTTTATTACAATTTCGAAAATAAGAATTAGCTGGTCCTAAAAATCCCACTAAACTGGTGGATCTTCTTGCAAGGACCAGTAAATATGGTCCCTAAAAGTGTTTTTTAGGACTAGATTTTTGCTACTAGGGAACAAAAATGCAGACCCTAAAACAATCTTAGGGACCAGTGTTATACCAGTCTCAGAAACAATTTCAGGACCAGCTGGTTCATCCCGTCCTTAATCACTATTAGCGACGGAGGTTATAGGTACGGGGAGGCGACTAGATTTTATGGTCGCTATGGACCTTTAGGGACTAGAACCTCACTTTTGGGGACCAATTTTTCCTTCATTATTGACTGTATTTCTTGTAGTGTTACCTCTCATTTCTGGAAGTCATTTCAGAAATGTCTTGGTACTTAGGTTAATCGTAGCATAACATTTCATCCACAAGCGGATGGTTAGACAGAGCGTACCATTCAGACCTTAGAGGACATATTGAGGCTTGCGTGATTGATTTCAAGGATAGTTGGGATGATTATCTTCCTGTTATAGAGTTCGCCTACACTAATAGTTATCATTCCAATATTCAGATGGCCCTTTATGAGGCATTATATGGGCGTAGATGTAAATGTATATCTCTAGTTGGTTGGTTTAAAGTACGTGAAACAGCCTTGATAGGGCCAGATTCAATTCATGATAATATGGAGAAAGTGCAACTCATTAGAGATAGACTTAGGACAACCCAAAGTCGCCACAAGTCCTATGCAGATGTAAAGAGAAGGGACTTAGATTTCCAAGTTAATGATTGAGTTTTTCTGAAAGTGTCAACTATGAAGGGGGTGATAAGATTTGGTGAGAAAGGGAAGATGTATATCCTTACAAGATCTTGAAAAAATTTGGTAAAGTGGCTTATGAATTAGAACTGCCAACAGAACTAGCAGCAGTGCACCTGTTTTTTCACATTCATTATTGAAGAAGTGTGTGGGTGATCCATCATCTACTTTACCTTTAGAAAGTGTGGCTGTGAAGGATAGTATCATTTATGAAGAGGTACCAATTGAGATTCTTGATCGTCTGGGAAGAAGCAGTTATGAAGGGTAAGAATCCTCATCTCTTTCCTTGCGAGTTTATTCCAGCTTGAGCTAATGGTTCCTCTTCAAGTTTTCAGCCAATCATGCGTAGCTTCAGTCTTAGAATCATGTTCCTTCAATTTGTACTTGCATTTTCAACATATTTGCATGTTCTTGGAACTTAATTTAGTAAAAAAAATCAGTCTCTAGTACTTTGTGGTAGGGTTTGCAGCTTTTTCCCTCCATTTCCAACTAGTTTAGTCTTTATTCGAGGACGAATGTTCCCAAGGGGAGATAATGTAACACCGTGTATATGAAAATAGACTGATTGAAGACTTCAAAAGTTGCAGGTGTCACCAACGGCAACCATCTAGGGATAGTAGGGTGATCCACGGCCGGTGCTGGTGGTTTTTTGTTCACCACAAGTGACCGTTCCCCTAAAATCCCCAAAATTTTGGCCAAGTGTTAACCCACGGCCAAACCTACGGACTGTAGGCCAGGACACAGGCCGTGGTCCTGGTTCATGGATCGAGGCCCCATATTGCAGTCCTAGATGACGATCGATGGTTGACCAGCACAAACCGTCGGTCGATCCATAGTCTGTGGGTCTGGTTCGTCAGTTTTCCCCAACAACAGTTAAGTCAGGGGTCGTTTGGTCTTTTCTTATGCGTTGGACCCCTACACTATATCGTATATTTCCTAAACTACGTAGTTTTAGTCAGTTTTAGCATAGTAACTAATTAGAATCCACCCTAAGCAAATCATTCACCAAAAACATAGAAAAGTTAGAACACTGAATGAGAAAGAGTAGACCAAGCCCTAGTCCAAAAATGCAACAAGGTTTCGTCCATTCCTGCCCCAAAATCGCAAGATTTCTCCATGAAATTCGTCATCAGGTATGTGGGATTTATCTAGTGGGTTCCTTTCACCCATTAGGTCCCCAGTTTTCAGCCAGATTCTTGATTCCCTTAATATTATCTAGACCTAGGGATTCTTGAATGTTAGAAATTGTTGGCTTTTAGCTGTTAGATGATCCAAATCAGATTGTCATGAATTTAGAATCGTATTGTGTAGACTCTTTCATGAATTCAGAACCTTAGCTATGTGGTTCTTTTAGTTCATTAATTACACATGCTAGATCAGTTATTTCATGTATATACATACATTCCTCCGTTTATGAATATTTCATTATCAATATATTAATGTTGCATTCTCAGTTTGCTTGTTAGTATTTTGAGCTATCAGTATTACAGAAATCAAGTCATAAATTGTTAATGAAAAAATCAATTGGAGTAGCTTAATATCGAGTGGACTAGAGTTCAGTGTACCCGAATAATCCCAGACCTACGTGCCCCATAGGATAAGTACGCTCTCTTCGTCATTACATTTTAGTGATCACGCCAGTAATGCCTCTATACCTCTTGCAGGGTATATTGGGTCCTCTCAATGGGGCTTATACATCGAACTCCTCATTTAGGTCATGTGGTTTTATGTGTGTTATTAGTATCTCCCACATTCGAGTTAGATTCTATTGCAATGACCATGTTATTAGTTACTGTCAGATTACAGTCTATATCTTATTTTTTTCTTAGTATTTATGCTTTGATTTAGTTATTATTATTGTTCAGCTTAACTCTATCCTGCATGCTCAATACCCTTAAAGTACTAACACATACTCTGCACTGTATCTTCTCGTGATGTAGGTTCAGGTTCTCAGAGTCCAGATCACGAATAGATTGGTTTCCGATCTTCAGTACACCAACATTAGCGGTGAGTCCTCATTCATCAAGGAGGAGTGAAATGATTATCTTCCTTTGCTTTTAGTTTGAATTTCTGTTTTGCTAGACTTAGCTAGGGCACATCCCAATACTTCTAGTCAGTTAGACTACTTTCAAACATAGTTAGATTCAGCTTTAGTATTTGAGTTTGACTTTTCAGTTGTTATTAAATTCTCAGTTTTTATATATTCAGATTTAGTATAGGGGTATTCCCAAACATTTCTAATTATCTCATGATTAGATTCTGTACAATATTTATTGATTCAATTTATCTTTAGTATGCTTAAGATATGCCAGGGTTAGCTTGGGGTCGTGATCCTAGGTCCCGTGTCCGCATCCTAGGGGTAGCTTTAGAGCATGACAAGTCTAAATCCAATTACTCACCTCGATTTTTTAATCAAGTTCCTAAGTCTCAAACTTAAGATTAAGTCTTAATTTCTCTCAATAATACAATCCTATTAGTTTTTACACAATATAATACACTCAGTATTTAATTTCCCATATTATAATATCGGAACTTGATTCACAATATGCTAATCAAAAGTAAAAAACTCAAATTGGTGACAAGTTATATCAATCCTTATGTCGTCCAAGGAAGGATAGACTAAAGCCACCTAAACTATTCCATTTATACACTATTCATAATGATTGCCTTAATCATTAGTCTTAGCTACACCTTAGCAACCACTCAAAATCTTAATTCCCTAAGCAACAGAAACGATAGTGCATGCATATTAAATTACATATTAAATCCAACATCATCATACATTATTATACTAAGAGATAAGTGTCAAAAGCACACCTAAACTATTCAGTTTTTTTGAATTTCATACCTAAACTATCATTTTTTAGTTTGAAAAACACACCTCAGTAGTGTGTGTAACACACTCTCTCTTTTATTTGGAAAAACATTGATACATGACATTCCACATAGATAAAATATTTTACCTAGATATAAATTAAATAATAAAATATTAATATTAATTAAAAATTAAAGATTAAAATTTTACCATCCATATAAAAAATCAAATTATTTTTTTACCCCACACCACCACCTCCTCCACGTACCCCCTGCCCCCGACAACACCCATCCTTTTTTTAAAAAAAAAGTCATTTATAAAATATTTTTAAAAATTTCATACTTCATCCTCCCCTCCCCCTCAAAAAAAAAAAAACCACCCATTCCTCCCCCCCTCCCCCCCACATAAAAATTGATATTATTTTATTTAAAAAAAATAAAAATCTACTCCATCCTATTTAATCCTCCACTCCTAATTTTTATTTTTTTTACGTTTTTCTCATTTTGTGCACGTATTAAATTTTTAGAAAAAAATTTCACTAGTGTACCGAATATAACATAATACTTTTATAAAAGAAATTTATATAAAATAAAAAACTTAAAAAAATGGTGGGGGGGGGGAGGTTGGGGGGCGTGAGAGGAAGTGATGGCGTGGGGTAAGAAAAATATTTTACATTTTATTTTATAAAGAAAATATTATTTTTTATAATAGTTTTTAAATTTTTAATTTTAACTAATACTAATAATTTATTTATTTATTGTCAAGATTAAATGTTTTGTTTATGTGGAGTGTGATGTAGAAATTTATTAAAATAAAAGAGAGAATATATCACACATACCATGATGAGAGTGGTATAAAAGAGAGAGGTGTGTTTCTCAAACTAAAAAGTGATAGTTTAGGTATGAAACTCAAACTTTCAATAGTTTAGGTATGAAACTCAAAAAAAAGATATAACTTAGGTGTGTTTTTGGCACTTATCTCTTATATTAATATACATGTCGTATCCTAACTTCAATATAAATCAAAAGGGTTGGAACTGTACTAGTTCTGACCTGAGGAAGTACGTCTTCCATTTTCCATTTGTCTGACGCTGCTGCGAGTAAGTCCTCGCCTATTCCCTTTTCTCTCTTTTGTTTTCTAAATAAACCAGTTTTGTACCAAAAAGTGACAAATCCTAATTGATTAATTTAATACATATGAGTCAAATTATATAGGGTCTTAAAATAAATTATAGACTTGACTCATTAACTACCAATCAAATTAAAATAAATTATTTAATAAGTCCTTTGTATGGGCTTGGTATGGGCAAATCTTCCTTTGTAGGATTTTGACGGTCTCATGTCATTTATATAGGGTTGAGCCTTTTGTTGGAGCCTTCACCCTAATTGTTATTTGAACAATAAAAATCTCATTGTTGTCCTAATAGGGAATATCATTTCATTTGCATCATTAAGGAATTTTGAATATATACAAAATTCGAATAAAATCTATTGAACTTGTCTGAATTTTGTAACATATAAGCTAGCTCCACCTCTATCTATAATCTAACTACGTACCCTCCTTTTTAGACTTACATAAACTCGTATTCCATAACAAAATTATAAATTTCTTTTAAATGTGACATTAGAAATTAAAGTGAGAATACGCATCATTCATCATCGTTAAATAATATATACATACAGTACATAAAGCAAATCTTTCCTATTTATTGTGTGAATATAAATATTTTAAAGTAAAAAAAAAAGCTGGTTGGTCCATTCATAAGACACAATAAATGATGAAATTATTTTATCACTGCAAAAGATTACAGAGAAGAAAAATGTCTCGCGTCTACCAAAATCATGAAAAGGACGTTCCCTAGCCACAAACTTTTTGACAATATATCAATTATCACCTCAAATTTCCACTATAGCAAAAGCAAATAAAAGGAAACTTCTTATTTAAATACCCTCTTTTAGAAGAATAATCACCTATATAAGTAGACTAGAGCGCAAGATACGTTGTCCTATATAACAATAACAATATATTCAATGTAATTTTATAATAAATTCATAAAAAATAAGATGCACAAAGACCTTATCCTATCTTTATGGAAATTAATGAAGGTAGATATATGCAAATCTTATTCATACCATTGTGGAATAAAGAAATTTTAATATCCCCAACAAAAAAAAAGTTATCTAAGTACATATACAAGAAAATACAATAAGAAAATAGTAAGATATTGAGACATTAGTACACATCAAAGTATAAGAAGCTAACACAATGACGCTATTTAGGAGAAAATAAGAGATTATCATCCTGTCTCTCCCACATAAAATGTGACAATACTTACGATATATCGAAATAATTTAAATTAACATATGTTGATGGTAAAAAAAAAAAAAGTTGTATATAAAAAACTTTATGCAAACATTACGTAATCTCACTTATTATAAAAAAAAACATATGTAAAGATTCTTTAGCACTCACAATTGTAACAGAAATTAAACTCAAACCAAAAATAGCTACTTGTTTTTAAATTTAATATACATAAATTATATTCATTGATTATACACGATGATACACATATCAAGTGCATGTTTCATGAATTGGTCTAACATGTGCTTTACACGTATATCCCATACTAATAAATAAGTGTAATAAATCACTTAATATTTGTAAACATTTGATTTGTTAAATAAAAATATATAACAGTGCAAGTTTATGAAAATAATGTGATTTGTTCCATTTATTTTTATTTATGCATTTTTTAAAACTTCTTTATTTTGGTTTACCATGTTTAGTATTTATAACACTAATATTGTTTTCAATGCAATGAAGCTCTATTTAACTTCAATTATGCAGTGCTTTTAACTTTATATCTAATATCAGCGTGCTAATTTCTATTACAATATTTCAGCAACATATTACTTACATGTTAATGTGATTAATTGACTATAATTGGAAATACTTCATGACTTCAAATTCATGCTTTATTTTTTGAAAAATGGTTGCCTCTTTCTTATAGTTGCATATTATATTAAAAAATTGTCTTAGGATGAAAGCTAGTAACCATTGTCATATTAGTTTCATGATGTACAACTTTAAAACAATAGTTATTTGTGTTAGGGAATACTTTAAAGTAATAAACATTAAAAGTATGACTTATTTTATCTATGAATTTCGCAGAAGATTGAATTATATAATGAAATACAATATGTGTGTCAAAATTAATTAACATCCTTTATAGGCACACCATATAATAATAATTTTTTTAAAATAAACTTCTGATTTATTATTAGCTAAATTTTAATTCTACCTGTTATACCCCATTTTAATCGGATCAAAATAGTGTACACCATTTTTGGTGATTTCAAAGGTAATAACTAAGTCAAGAAGTTGTCACCTAATTATTACGGTGAATTAGGACACCTAAATTGATTAAAGTCATGTCTAAAGTTAAACTTCATTTTAAGGTCTACTAAACATGAGATTCTAGGTAAGAATTCAACTAATCTAAAGGAAAGGAGTTAGGCATCCTTTAAGATTCATTAAAAATGGTTAACCAATCGAACTTAATTAATTAATTAGCTAAATGTAAGAAAGATGCTAACATCAAAATTGAGTGTTTTAGATAAAAATAGTTCAAAAGAAAAGTAAAGTTTTATGTCCAAAATGGCTTACATGGACAAATAACTTTTTAATTTGTCATTATAACAAAGTTCTTTCCTCTAAGTTTATGGTAAATGAGAAAAAAAAAGGTCAATTGAAATATTTAAATTTTTTTTAATTCCCAAAAAAGGAAATGAAACGATCCCCACAAAAAAAAACATTTTTTCATAAGCATGTAATTGTCTTCTACATTTCCTTATAGGATTTCACTTTTTTCCACACCAATTTTATTTATTTATTATTTATTTGCTACGTTGCACTAAAAGGATATTAATATTAATAGAAATAATTTTTACGTTATTGGATCAATATACCATATAGCAGGCAGACTTACATTCTAGAAATCTACATTCATTATTTTATACTAATACTACCAAGTAAAGTAACCTATTCTTTTAACTATATTCTTGTCAAGTTAACGAGTCTAATACATGGTAACTTAAGTTAATTTGTTATAATGTGTTAAGTATCTCATCTCGATCACTTTTATTAATTTGAAATAAATCATTGCTTATTCGATCAAATCCATGGAAACAAAATTATTACCAAGAAAACTTGAAAGTTTGAAACATAAGATAATAAAATAAAATCATTTTTTTAACTTAACAATATAGATTCATAACCTAACATTTAGAAAGTTGGAGATTAAAAAGCTTGGAATAGACTCGTCATGAGTATAAAAAAAATTAGTAATTTCAAGTTGTGAAAATAACATTATTGACCCAAGGTATTTTGAAATTATTCTAAAGGTTGACCACATTTATGTACATTATTATATATATATATTCCTATATATAATAAGAGGCTACAGCAGCAGCTTAGGATTGTCCTGCTTGCTTTGCTCAGCTGGTTACAGCATGACAATTCATGCAAAAGGTCCCAAGATCTCAAACCCAGCCAATGTCACTTTTTAATTTTTCTTTTTAATTCAGTCCTCCAATGGGTCCGCTTCAGTTGACACCAATTTTATGTTTTATCGTATATTTTTTCCGTTCACTTTTAATTATCGTGATTTTTTTTTAATTCAACTTTAATTAACATTTTATGATGTATTTTTTTTTATCATATTGATATGAAAAAATTGCAATCCAAGTATTTTTTCTGTAGATTTTGAGTATCTAAATTTTTTGTTCAAAATATCGAATTAATATCACAGAGTAGTAATTGATACAATTACCGACTTTTTTAGTACATCCGATCCTAAATTCTTCAGATATCAATCCTGTGAATGTCAATCTTTATTTGCTAACAAAAATTTAGTTATCTCTCCAAATTCCACTGTTCCTCATAAAATGAGACTAAAAAAGTAACATGTATTTTTTGAAAATGACCTAAAAATTACTAAAAATCACAAAAATTATCAATTTAAAATATTTATGAGACACATAAAAAAATGATTGAACTCTCGAACACAGAAAGTAACATATGTTATTAAAAACTCAAATAAAAAAAAATACTATGAATTAAAGTAATTGATATCTTAAAATGTCCACATGACAACAAAAAAAATTAATGTTTGTGCTGCTTCTATCACGTAAATTAGGATTGAGATGGTTTTAAAATTTTAATTTTCGTTATACATTAAAAAATAACCAAATAATTGAAATGCTATAGTTTTCTAAAAATAACCGTCTGAACTGTCCTACCGCTAATGTTGCCTCTGTTTTGTTTATTTTTGGAAAAATACATAAAATCTCTCCTGAACTTGGCACGAAAACTCGCTTTAGTACTTAAACTACACGGGTAATTATTTATCCCCCTAATCTCTTTTCAAGTGAATTAAGATACACCCAAATTGCTGACATGGCAAGTCAAAAAAAATGAGGCGCTGAAAGATAAAAAAATAAGGAAAAAAAGAATGAGTGGACCCCAATTATTTTCATTTTATCCAATAATCTTTTTTTTCTTCATCTTCTTCATACCCTACCACCACAACCTTTAGTACCACCAACCCCAACCCCACCTCCCGTCCTTTCATCTTCCTCACACCCAATCCACCCCTCCCGCCCTCAACCACCACTTGCGCTACCCTTTATTTTTCTTCGACACCCCCCACCCCACCCCCAACGAACCCCCACTCCTACCCTATTTATTTGTCTTCCAATCTCGGTGTTTCACACTTTTCTTCTTCTTCTTTTTCTTTGTTATACTTTTCATATTTTTTCTCCTTCTTCAAGACGGATCCATCCCACCCTCATTTCCTTTAATTTCTATCAATAAATTCAAAAAATGTGATGAACAAGAAAAAATTGGAAAGTCATCAATTTGTTCTTGCTTAAAATTAATATTAGTCTTTATGGCAAGGTTTGAATGTGATGAACTTGAAGCTATTTTCAATGAAACTCTATAAATTTTCATTTCAAATTAAATATTTAGTACTTATTATTTATTTGTTTTAATTTTGTGTCTTAAAAATTGAGTGTTCTTGTGAGAATGATTTTGAGATTTTGAATCTCTTTCAATTTATTTTTTTAAAATTATTTTTCTTATATTAATTCTTATTTTTTGAGATTTTTTTTACTTTCTAAAATTGTGAGCAAATAAAAAGAAACAAAAAAGAATTAAAAATCAAAATTTAAATATGTTGAATGGGATGCTGATGTGGCAATGACGTGACGCTGATGTGGCACTGACGTATTGATGACATGGCGCATGTGAAATGCACTTGCCATTGTGAGACTAGTATTATTATATTAGGGTGTATTTTAATTCACTTGAAAAGAGATTAGGGGACTAAATAATTACCCGTATAGTTTAAGTACTAAAGCGAGTTTTCGTGCCAAGTTCAGGGGGGATTTGATGTATTTTCTCTTTATTTTTACTTAAATTTTACAAGATTTGTTCCATTTCTGCCCTCAATTTCATCACTACCTTTATTTTCTATTTAGCAATAATATAACTTTTATTCATTGTTGCCCGAACTTTGTTTACTAATATATATATATATATATATATATATATATATATATATATATATATCCAGGTGAGCACTAAATTGAAGTACCATATTATGTGTGAGAAAGTTGCTACTGTTATAGTTAGGGGGAAGCACCTAAATTGATATAATTCTATACTAAACACATGCCTTAGTAGGTAGCAAATGATTAAGGGTTAGTTTCAAATCAGACAAGCAAACAAATATAGATAGATAAGTCATCAAAACAATGAAGCATTTTGTCGAGTTTCTCGACAACTCTTGAGCAATTTGAACACGGAAGAAGCTATAATGGACAACTTGCACTCTCGGAATTTTTCCTCACTCCTCCTGTGTTTAGATGTATTTTGAGAGAGCGAGAGGAACAGGGGTCGAGGAATAGAGAGGGAACATGGGTTCACTGATCTAGTAACAACATAGAGTCTTAAGTAGAACTTGCGGGACTCATCAGCTCCGGTGTTCATGCAAACAAAGAAAACGGGAATAAAAATTAGCAAAACATAGCATACAATTCAAATTCATTTTTTGGTGCAGATCATCAAGTTCAAGTAATAATATTTCCTTACCCACATTATCCTTGTAGTTATCTTGTTTTGAACTTAGCAGGACTATATTTAATGACATAAACAAAACTTTTATGAATCAAATGCTATACATGAAGTAAAACTGGCAACAAAACATTGCTACGACTAAACTTTACACCATAACTTAAAGCTAAACAAAATATGACTTATCACTTATTACTACTACGTACATCCCGGTTAGCATAAGAAAGAACTACAGTAAACAATTCAACTTGGAAAGAAACACCATTTTTATGAACTTTGATTTATATCTAACTTCTAACAAATGTATAAATTAGAATAGGTTCAGATTTTTCACCTTTTGTTGAGCAGTGAACTGATAACGACGAGCAGGAAAAACAATGATTCTTCCACCACGAAATCCAAATACTAACCACAAAATAAGAGACTTAGGGCAGAATTTTAACCCTTTTCTTTTTTTTTTTGGAAAACTTAAAATCAGAGAACCAAACAAAATTTCTTTAGTATATTATGACTATTGCCAGAAACTTACAATACAAAATCCGTGTTCCCCATCACTGAGTGCAGAGGGGTATTTATACTGAAAATTTACGGGTGACTAAAGGGCAAAATCCGTTGGATTTTTTGAATGAATTCGTTCCTTTTCGAGACAACAGCAAAAGGGCTCTGAAGCTCCACGAAAAGGGGGAAAGGAGACGTGAGAATGATGGGTCTGCAGGCGAGGAGGACGGAGACGATACACCCGTTTGGAGTTGCTGTCCAACTGACGGGTCAAAGTCGCAGCTTTTTCCGATTCTGCCGGACTGAAACGTATTGATTTTGCCCTAATGTCGCGAAGAAGACGAGTATAGGGGTTGTAGCTATGGCTATTCTTTGTTGGTTTTTCTGGGTTTGGCAGCGTGAAGATGAAACACGTGCAGGGGTCGGATTTCGGTGTTGTACCGAAATTGGGCCTGTTTGAGTGAAACAAAAGGGTCCAAGATTGCTCTTGAATTGGGCTTGGATATTTACAAATTAATCAATTTCCTTTAGGATTTGACCACTTGAGTTGTAATTGTGGTCAAGATCGGCTTAGAAATATCTTTAAATTGAATAATTAGTAAGTTCGGCAAAGTTGAATTAATATTTAATTAATTAATGAGTTTTTAATCTTTAACGAAATAAAATAATTTTAAATTGATTATAAAATAATTAATTTAACTACAAATTAATTAACTCAAAATATAACTACAACTTAAACTAAAGTGAATTAATAAAGTATTTAACTAAAACGTAAAATCTTTTGTGATGATTTTCAAATATTTATAAAATAAAATGATTGCATAAATATACATATTTATTATTTTAAATTATTGAAATTATTTAAAATGACAAAATTACTTTAACAATAACTTGTAAGTATTTTGAATTTCATAAAACTCATTACTTCAAAAACATAACCGTCACTAATAAAATATTTATAATCTAAAATTTTTTTGACATGATTTTGAATATTCATAAAATATAATAATTATATAATTATTAGAACACATATATTGTTTAAATTATAAAAGGTGATATACTATTAAAAAAAATATAAAAATAGTTTTATTTTATTTCTTGAATTTATGAAACTAATTGTTTTAAATCGTTTGGAATCAAAGAAGCGCGATGATTAATCTATTTTGTGGAGGTCAAAATTGGATGTCAACACTAAAAAAAAAGTAAAAATAGAACAAAATAACAGGTGGCACAGGTATTTTTTTCAATTGGGTAGTTTAACCACCAATCAAGATTAGCCATTGCTAATGAAATGAAAGAAATTATCAGATCCAGACATTTAAGAGAAAAATATAATGTCTGAACTATTCAAATTTAAATTAATTTGCATATTTTAAGATCTAAAGTTTGAAATTGATACTACATTGATTACGACATAATATTTGATAGCATCATATAACCACACTAAAAAAATGACAATAATTTAAGATAAACATAGAACGATTGTGCAATGTTCTTTCAAAAACATAAATAAGGGTGTAATTAATTCAACATTAAAACTCCAAGATAGTAAACCATTTTTATCGATTCCTTCCTATAAAATTTTAGAAAAATGATGAAAAATATATGTATGGAAAGGAACAACTTAATACAACAATTATCATAATAAACAATAGAAGAAAAAAGAAATATACTTCTCAAATTTAATGGCTATTATGGCTTACTGAGAGAGATGTATATTAAATAAAATGATTAATATTCTTACCGAATTTTTTTTCCACGCATGATAGTTTGTCAGAAATGAAAACAAAAGTAAGTGAATGGACACTTTTATAATTCGAAAGAAAGGAGTTTGAAAGACTTATATAGACAATCCTGTTAATTTTTATAACTAATGGAAGATGAAGAGGAGACTTACACGTGAATTTAGCAGTGGATGCACAATAAATTAAACTTCAATCAATGGCAATTTATACAATTCTGAAACTACAATTAAAAGTTGAAAAAACTTAGTTTTGGAAAGATAAAAAAATATTCTAGAGTATTGAATAGGCTGCCATAAGTGACAATTGCAAGAAAATTAATCCACCCCTTTGTATACTCAAATACCTGATTGATTAATGTTATTAAATTTTAAGAATGCTGAATAGGGTGATTTTCTTTGTCAATGATAGAATATTTAATTAATTATATTTTTTAATAATTTAATTTTGTGTAGGGGTAAAATTGTATTTCAATTTTTAACTTTGAGCTTCCCACTTATATATATATATATATATATATATATATATATATATATATATATATATAATTGAGAAAAGACATAAAATCACCATTAAAGTTATCTCGAATTTTAAAAAAGACTCCTTAATTTTACGGATGTCCTATTACGAACAACTTCAGAATAGTATGTATACCCTATTTTCACTCGGTACCACTTATACAAAAATATTTATCAGTCACTTGACACGTGTTAAAAGTAATTTTTAATAATTTTTATTTGGTTTCTTTCATTTTCTTTTTCTTTTCTTTTTTTTCCTTTTTCTCTTTCTTCTTCGCCTCAACCTCTGTTTTTCTGTCATTCCTTTCATGGCGATGAACAGTCGCCAAACCCGCTATGGCGGGACGGAATTTTACGGCAACACTATCAACTATTCGTCAAATTACCATCAATTTATTTATTTATGAAAATAAATATCGTCAAATAATCAAAATCTAAATACTCAAATATCACCAAGTCAAGACATTTAAATCACCTCCTTCTCCAACTTCTTATAAAATCACTAAACTAATTTGTTATTTTTTGTAAAAAAAATAAGAATGAACACAATAACACTATTTTCAAAAAATAAAAAACAGCGAACAAAAAGGAAAAAGAGCAAAAGAAATTTTTGTTTATAAAAGATATAGATGCCCAAGAAATATGGGTAAGCTAATGATGGTAGAAAAGATGAGAAAAAAGATTTGAAAATTAAAACATGTTGAGAATATGTCTCAGATATTGCAGAAATAAAACAGTTAACTATTTTTAGGACTTTTAAAATTATGTTATTAGAGTTCTATTTGACTTATATTTAGGAGTTAGTTGATTTTATTTGTTATTTGAATTAAACTGTTAAGTTAGTATCTTTTTTTCTATTTTTAGTTAGACATTATATCTATAAATGCAATTATGTCGATTATTAATAAAATAATTTCCTTTGATAATATTGTAGTATTTGTTGTCTCAAATTCTTTCACGATCGGAGAGCACCCCCTAATTGTAACCGGCGTCTTCGTCCTCTTAGAGGCCTAAAACAAGCCCTTAGCGTACATCATTGCATTTCATAGGTAAATAAGAATACAAAAAATTAAAAACTTTACATTGAAGTTCACATAGACTCCTCATATATCGAAAATAGTCTACCATCGTCTCACACATAACCATCTAATATAGGAGTACAAGATTGGGACATTGCCCTTGCAACATTACAATAAGTCTTATAAGATAATACAATATAGCCCCAAAAGATAAGAAAATGAACAATCTCTTTAGACTAATCAAATAGTAAGAACTAGAGTGGTAGGCTTCTTCCTCGGACTTGAGGACTGACCAACTTGGGAATCTATCCAAACTTCTTAAAATTTTGCCTTGAAACTCTTTAATGGCCCGAACCTACATTCACTACTAGAATTTCGTCGTTTGCCGACTGCAAAATTGGTCGGAATGTAGTCGGAAAATAGAGTTTGCCGATGACTTTCTGACTACTTTTGAGTAGTCGGCAGATTGAGCGTCGGAAAATACTTGCCGACACAGTAGTCGGAATTCGCCGACTACCGTAGTCACAATAAATAAATTGAAACCCAACCATTATAGTAATTGAAGTGCCGACTACTATAGTCCGAACACTGATAAAATAATAATTTATTAATTTAATATTTCTGATTACGATTGTCGTAATAGTTAAATAATTAAATAATTAATTATATATATTCTGATCACTATGTTTGCATTTATGAATCATTTAAGTACTCTTTTGACTATTATAATCGGTATAAATGATTAATTTGTTAATTATTTAGGTGATCTTTCGACTACTATAGTCGGCATTTTCAATTTTCTAAAAATTTCTATAAGAAAACTATATTTTTAATATATAGAAAAATATTATTTATTTGGTACACCACCTGCTAAATCATACTACCATCCATAAAAAATCAACGTAAATTAAAATCACAACATGGAATGCATTCTTAAACATTCAAACTTCACTTGACTCATAGATTCACTATGGAGTCTAAAAGTTCAAGCATCATCAAAATCAAAGTCTCGTCAGTATTCAGTTGTTATTCAAAACGAAAGTAAATAATTTAAAACAAGTCTAAATATCATAGAAAATTGTCTAACGAACCAGAATATAATCTACTCTTCATCAGAGTCACTCTCTTCTTCACCATCATCGGATTCAACCATATGTTTCTCCATGAACTTCTGCATTCTAGCATAATTAGCTTTAGATGTTTGAAGTCGTTCTGTTAGCTTTGAAATATCTCTTTGCATTGCTTCGATTTCCTCTAAATTTTCAGAAGTAGGTTGTGTTTGGCGACACCCGTCTAAGACTCTTTGAAATTCAACCTGAAATAAATGTTAAAGAACCAACAACCAAATTTCTGTAAGACATAATACATGGTTTAGTAAGATAAGATCAAATATAAGCTGACACTGCCTAGTTATTACTTGTACCGTAAATCTCAAGGTCATTCTGAAAGTGAATACAGAAACAAGGCTAGATATTAAAGAATTAAAGCTCAGTCACAGAAAATTAGTCCCAGATATATCTAAAAAACAACTCGAGTTCTGGAATTGATTTAACAGTCACATCTCTTACAAGTGGGTTCAGAACACCAACAATATACAGTTAAAGTATATCTATTTATCTGGTTTTACTGCACAATCTATGACTTAATTACTCTTGACATCTATAGAACATCTACACATATATACATTTCAACAAAAACTTCCAAAAGCTCATAGAAATCCCCTGTCCAGGCCACACAAATAATTTAACAGTGAAGAGGAGAGGAATGACATTTTAATAACAAAACATTCCCACGAAATACAAATCTGAAAAGAAGCATATCAACTACCTGAAAAAAGATAAAATGGAGAAACCAAGCTACATTTTCTCAGAATGCATGATCGTCCACCAAGGTGCACAACTATGTTTTTATAGTGCTTTTAAAGTTAATCCAATGTCGACTAGATTTTAAAAATTAACAGAACAGACCACTACTTTCAGATTCCTACAAACCAAAGATTCCTTTTGAATCATCCAACAATGTAGTATTTTGAAAGCAACACTATCAGATCTGAGTCCATTTGTTTCATCAAACAAATACCTATAATAGAGAAAATTTTGGAATAATGGGTACATATAAATTAGAACACACAAAAGAACTAACTAGGATATTATATTAAAGAATTGGTGACCTAAAGCATGGTGGTGCTACCTCTTAATATCTGTGAAAATATCAGGTGTTATTTCACTAGTTTATCAACTATCATGCTAATAGATATGTGGTTTCCTTCGGCAGCACTTAAATCTTTATCAGTCATCTCCAAAGTCTCATATAAAGTAGTAGGATATATTCAAGTTAAATACATTGCTTAAAACATACAGCAACAATGTCTATGTTTATATTTCTGATGCAAATTTAACATAGTCAATGGACTATGCTAAAACACTAATCTAAAATTAAGTGGTATCCTTGCCACAAAAATCTCCAAAACCACCCACAAGCTGCTACTATATTCTACTGAGCTTAAAATTTCAAAGAGGCTGCTAGGATCTTCACAGACACACACATACAAACATACACATAATGAGACATTAGTTTGTAGATTCTAGTCCAATCCAAATCTCATAACCACATTAACAATGTAGATGTATTGCACGTAAATAACAAAACTAGCTTCTCAATACCAACATTTGAGTAATTCATTATCTCGGTAGTGTCTCCAAGGACTTACAATTCCAGAAGCTAATACTCAATCTGATTCCAATTAACAATCATTAAATAAAGACATAAACGAACTTCAATTCCATAAACGAACTTTAACAACGGTATGTATACATAGTACATGTGTTTTAACTAAGGAGTGGTAATCCTTCCTAAGAAAGAATTTTTTCCGTTTTGTTGAGGCATGATGAGAGAGGGCGGCTTGGCGGTGCTTTCCTTCCTCTGTGGAGAGAAGACAGAAAAAGGATGTTTCCCCTTGGGCATGCAACCCAAAAAGATAGAAAGACCGCTCGCTCGAAGAAAACTCATAGATGACCTAGTGGCATTTATGCCAGACCAGAGCATTCTTCTCAAGAAAAGAAAGCGGAGAGGGTGACTAAATTTCACTCTTTATCATCCCTTACTACTCCGCTGATCCATACAAACAAAGTAATTCATACTCTCTCTTTCGCGCTTCTAAACTTTCATAATCTGTCACCGTAATATTCCTCTTGCTAATTCACTGATCGATAGCTGCTCTCCTCCCTACCATTCACTCTCTCATATATAACACTCTACTTCTAGAATTTTCTCTTGCTTCTATTTGTCTTATTTGCCCAAGTGAACGAACTTAATATTTTGCTGCTTTTCATAGTTTTCTGATGAGCTATTACTAAATTCACATCCGTTCTCTATGTTTTAGACATTAAATTATAGTATTTTGATATAGAAGATTGAATCTAATTTGTGGATTGTGGCTTCAAAAGATTTGAAAGGATAGAGCAAAGGAATTTCATACAATACCTATACATGAATATTAGTGTAACAGGAATTGGCCTTAAGTACATACAAATGCATATATCAGAAATCCCTCAATATAGTGACATGATACTTGGACTCTTCAAAAATGTCAATGAGTTTAGATTATCAATTAATGTTTAACAAGGTAATACTTTTACCAGCTACCTAACATATCAAATAATCATTTTTAGATCAGTTTTTACCACTACGAAGCATAAAGTAAGCTAAGTAACACAAGCAACTGATTTTACTTCAAGTCCAACTGTAAATAAAACAAATACGACAAGTACATAACGATAAATGGTACAAATAGTACTAGTATTTACAAGTACCTGTTAAATGTATAGTTAAACAAATTTTGAATAAAATTGGAAGTGATTTTTCCCTTTTTACATGGAGAATTACCAGAAAGCGGAAGAAATATTTCTTAGATGCCCATGACGTATAGAGTATTAACAACAAAGAGAAACAACAACAAAGGCAAGGAAATGCCTAATTGAGAAAAACTTTCATATGTTGCAACTAATAAATGCACTTTTGAAACAATTTTCTAGTTCAAACAATACTTAGAAGTTTCCTCGAGCAAAATTAAACACTAAAGAGTAGAAGAGTTAATCGTACCTCAACCAAATTGAAACCCTAAAAAAGACGAGACTTTACAGTACCTTAACCAAATTTAAACCTAAAATGGAGAAGAATTTATATTACCTATTTTAAAGAATTCGGGAAACGGTTTGTCTTGCGTGAAACGATTTGTCCTTCATGAAAATCCTTCCTTAGTTCTTAGAGAGACGATAATGAGTAATGGCTAGCTACAGTAATTGAAAAATAAGAAGACCCAATTACTTTACCTTTTTTTTTAATTAAAAGACCCAATGGGTCAGAATTTATTAACTAAAACAAATTTTACAAAAAAGAAAATGTTGTTTCCTAGGATCGAACTTGGAACCTTTTAGATTGACGCACAATTACTTTATCGTAATTGAAAATTTAAATTAACTTTTAATTAAAAATATTCTAAAAATGTTGACTACAGTAGTCGCCAATTAAAATGTTTTTTAATTAATTTGCCGACTACTGTAATTGGACAACTGTTCAATTATTTCGTTGATTTTATTTCATAAATCTTACGACATAAGTAGTCAAAAATATTATCGGTAAAATTCACAAACATTTAAAATAACATAAATTTTACTGTACCGACTATAACAGTCGGAAAATTACCCAAATTTCTGATCACATATTTGTAGTCGCCAGTTATAGTCGGTAAACAACTTATTTCTAGTAGTGATTATTGTAGAAATAGAGAGAATATTGGTTAGTACAAACCACATGTACTAAGTATGAAAACATATGCAAGTAAAACATTTAGAAACATGCTAAAAAGGACATTTGGTTTAAAAGCATGATAAGTTAACTTTAAAGTCTTTATGCACATTCCAAACACATACAAGTACATAATATAACAACAATCATTCCAAACACATAAAAGTCCATAATATAACAACAATAAACTATATCCATATTCATACTTAAAAGTACATCATATAAGACATAAACAACTGTAAACAACAATTTTTCAAGTCGAAATAAATAAATAATCAAGACAGGAAAATAGAAGTAACAAAGTGTAATATATTGATTTCAAAATATAGTGTGTGTTACAATCTCTATGATAATTCTCTGATTCTTCAAAATAATATGAAATATGTAGGAATTGAATTTGATTTAGAGTGAAGGGCTTGAATAGCTTGATCTTGAATCTTGAACTTTGAACTTGAGTTTGAATTATTCGTCACGAACACTTGTATAGTTATGACGAATAATTAGCATGAACAAGTAACTTGATCTAGAATCTTGAACTTTGAACTTGTAGCTTGTAGAGAATTTGTAGCTTTTGATCAACGAGCTCTCTTCTTGCTTCTTGTTCTTGAAAAACCTCTACTTCTATTAATAATGAGGACCCCTATTTATAGTAGCAGGGAGTGGTCTACTGGTGTGAAAAGATTTGATCTGATTGGTCAGAACATGTCACCCATACACATGTCATCATTCTAGTGCCTCATTTGATTTGACTTGAAATTCCACATAACTTTGCATGTGGCATAATTTTAGTAGCTGATTTAATTTGACTTGGATTGCCACATAATCTTGACACATGGCATGATTTTAGTGGCTAATTTAATCTGACTTGAATTGCCACATAACCTTGACACGTGGCATGACTTTAGTAGATTATTTAATTTGACTTGGATCCACATAACCTTGACATGTGGCATGATTTTAGTGGTTGATTTTATTTGACTTGGATTGCCACATAACCTTGACACGTGACATGACTTTAGTGACTTATTTAATTTGACTTTGATTGTCACATAACCTCCACTATTTTCTTGTATTTAATATAATCCAAATTAATTTATGGATTTAAATTCAATAAAATCTTAATGCTTACAAATGCCCCCTACTTCAAGTCTTGTCAAAATATTTCTCGTTTTAGACTAGGCTTGAAGTACTTAGTGAAGATATTCTCCAATTTGTAGTGAAATTTTTGATAATATTACTCTTGGAAAATTGTATTTATTTTATTATTTTTTTTAAAAAATAAAATAAAATAATAATAAATAATAACAATTTGAACCTTAAGTGACATTATTGTTCCTTACGTATGGACCAACAAAAATAAAATAATAATAATAAAATAATAATAATAATAACAAAAAAATAAAAAATTCCTTTATATTTTGTTATGCCGTAATTTTACTATCTTTAGAAAAATCACTTTTTTGAAATGTTTCTAAGTATAAAACAATTTGAGAAAAATACTTAGAAAAGAGTCGCCACTTAATTTTTTAAAGAAATTAAGAAAACTTAATTTAAAAAGATTTTAACAGATTAAATCTTAATAAATTTAGAGAAAATGGGTAAGAGGTTCTTATTTACGCTTCAAGAAGGTTTTTAAGGCATTTGAAGCACCCGCTAACATGCGGTTATCCTATGACTCAGGTTAATTTTTTTTTTTTTATTCTTAGGAACATGATATAATATACGAATAATGATTAACGACATTCGTTCAACTTTAAGAAAATATTTAAACAAAGATTAAATTTTATTTTTTTTATTTTAAGAAAATGGAAACTTAATTAGAATTCTTGAAATTGATTATAAGTGAATAGAACTGAATTAGACTATTATTATTTTTAATCATTTCAAAAGATAATAACATCAAACCAAATTGATCAACTTGAGCATGAAAATCCATTTTAAATTAGTAGAAGAATAAAAGCTTCGTTTAACTTAAAACATTTTTTTTTTAAATATGGTAAAATGGTTAAGTGAAAAACATTAAAGAATATATCTTTTAAATAGATTCGACTTAACTAAAGATATTAATTTTACTTACTTGACATAAAAATAAATGATTGCAAAAGATGTTTAAATAGTAAACCAACATAAAAAAAAATAACTCATCTTTTGGGGATTTAAGTAAGTTAATTACCAATTCTAAAATGAGAGATAGATGAAACTAGTCAACATAATCAAACAATTAGGAGAGTGAAAGAGATAATGAAATTGGGCCCCCTTTTTGGGCCAATTTTGGTGCAGATTTTTGGGTTTTAACCCAATCCCGTTTTTGTATACATCGGTTGTATATCAGTGTATATCAACGTGTATACCAGCTCTTTGCGTGTATCTCCTGCTTCCGAACACCTATAATTTACCTCATATCTGTATTTGCACATTTTTGGCTGCATATATGCTGCCATGTACTTGTATATAACTGTATAAACATTGTATACATCATGTATACAGCCCATTTCTCAGCCTTTGAATATTTATCAATTGATTTGCAGCTATTCATTGTATCCCCGTAACCTGTAACAGCTTCCGGATATATAGGGGGGCTAACTCGAGGAATGGAGAAGACAAAGATCGAGCCTTTATGGCTCAACTCGGAAAATGCAAGGTAGATGAGTACACCATGAACTCGAAAGAGGTTTACATGCGCACAAAGAGAATGAAACGAATTAAAAAAAATTACACTAAAGCTTCCAACAAATACATGATCAAATAATTAACTCACAATGAAGATAAACACATAAATTATTTAAAGAGATGAGAACTTTAAGGGTGTTTATATTGTATTCACATGAGAGATGATTGTGGAAAATAATTGAAGACGGGACAAGCCATTTGGGAAAACTTCCTAACTAAACAAAAATACATAATATCAACTAAAGAGATAAGACAAGATCAAAGATGAACTAAGCAAATTGATTATCATGCACAACTGCATAAGACAACAAGGCCACGGAGGAAAATTATCATTTTAAGTACAACTTGACACTTTTAAGAACTTAACAACTATACAGAAAATTCCTAAGTTAATAGACAAGAAAGATCTAACACATTGCAAAATCAAACTAACTACACATTTTAAAAGTTCATGTCATCAGGTAGCATTCCAAAAGGCAACTAACTTAAAGGACACACTTTCAAACAAAAAATAAATAAATAAATAAATAAATAAATAAATAAATAAATAAAATAAAAATAAAAAATTATAACAATTAAATCATAACTAGCTAATACCCATCTAATCATGAAAATGGAAACCAAAAAGCCATTTGGACCAAAAAAACTTATCATGTCAAATGACTTTAAGAAAAGGAAGGACCCATCATGTTTTTGTTTTTCATCTAATCAAATACAAATTTGCACATGCTCTCAATATTAAAAGGAATAAACTAGAAAACATTGCTTTAATTCATACAAATAAACGCATGGAATCTTAGGCCAAAACATTAAAGCAAACGTATTTTAATTGGCACCAAATACAACAAACAATTAACTAGTGGATCAACTATCATCATAGAATAAGCAAGTAAACCAATATACTAAATTAACTCAAATTTTGAGAAGAGAGTAACTAAGCCAACCTAATGGAATAAACATTCAATTACTTCAATTGGTTTAAGATAAAGAAAAGTTTTTTTTTTTTATTCTTTTTTTGAACAAACTAGTCACATAAATAGATCACATTTCTAAACATAACGACTCAAATTGAAGTACCGCCAGGAGATATCACAGATTAAGACACAAAATAATTTTCATAATAGCTAAAATAATAACACAAAGAAATCACTATAATCTAAGCAAAACCGAACTGAAGTCAGGAGGAATACTACTTCGAAAAGCTTAAACAAGAATAAATAAAAATATATATATATATATGAATAGTGTCGAGAATCTAGCAAGAACATTACTAACTACTGATAAGAACAAGATGTTGGTTGGCATAAAAAATAAATTCTTCATCGGAACATCAGCAGCCAAACAAAACAAAGGTTTCACAATCTCATAGATATTAAGTCGAGGTAAATGAGTTGAAGAGGTTACCTTTCTGTGAGCAGCAAACTGAGGACGACGAGCTTGACCGTGAAGAACTCCACCACTATTAGCCGATTTCAATGAGGGAAGTAAATTAATGTTTGGATTTTTTTTTACTTTTTTTTATTTTTAGCTGCTCTTCTCTAAAATTTTCCTTATAAATTTTTTTTTCTTCCAAAAAAAAATCCAGATCCAGATCCAGATCCCCTCAACGTTTATGGAAGGAGAGTATATATAGGAAGAAAACTGACTCCATTAGGAGGAAAACGGGCAGATCTTGAATGAGTTCAAATTTCAAATTTGTACCAAGATCCCTAAATCTCTGCTCAAAATCAGGAAAAAAAGTTGATTCTTGTGTATGGGAGAGTACTCTTGTGTATGGGAGAGTACTGTTGGCGCGATTTCCGGGTTTGGTCAGCCGTGATTTGCTGCTTGATTTTTTGGGAAGAAGATATTGGTGTACAGAGATGAAGATGAAGAAGGAGAAGATGGGGTCACATGTTGGTATGTATATGTTTGTTGAATTGGGTGTCTTTTGTATTATTTGTTTGATTGGGGGAGTTTGGGCTTGGGTTATTGGGTAGAAGATTGGGCTAAAGGGTTGAGTAATGTAGTAAAGGATTGGAGATATTGGGCTTGAATTGGAATGGGAAATGGGCTGCTGGCAATTCAGAAAAAAGTGGCCCAAGACTTGGTCTTAAAATGACCCCAAAAAACAATGTGAGGAAATGGCTAGGATTGTCATCAATTATAGCCATTTAGAGTTAACAACTTAGGCAGATTGAGTTTAATTTAGATAAATTTGACTAAAACATAAATAAGATGAATTAATATTAATTAATTATCGAGCTTCTTAATCTTAAAGAAATAAAATAATTAATTTAATCGTAAACTTAGTGATTAAAATATAACCATGATTTAAACTAAACTAATTTAAACGACTACTTACTAAATTTAAAATATTTTGAGATGTTTTTTTTTTGAATAATCATAAAATATACTAATTATATACATAATTATGTAAAATATATATATTATCTAAAAAACTTTAAGAGACGGCAAAAATTATTCAACATAACGCAAACTTTATATTTTTCCTAAATTCACAAAACTAATTATTTTAAGTTGTTTGAGAATTTAAGAAGCTCATGAATTAATTCCTACTGTGGAAGGCCAAAATTGGGTGTCAACAGCTGTCCCTCGTTTGACTTGGATTGATGAAAGAAATTCGAGGCAAATGAAATTGACGAATCCAATTTTGAACGATCACATCTTCATCTTGGGGAAATGTAATTTTGGTATGGACTTTTAGGAATTTTGGTCGAACCTCGGTAGCAGGTTTCCTACATATCTCAGGCTATAAGAGAGTTTAGACCACTTGTAGTTCGATACGCTTGATTTAACGCACGATTATTAAAGAATTCAAAAGTCATTTCGATACCAAATTATGAAGGAACCGGAATGCTCGAGAATAAGATTTGAAAATAAATATTGGAATACAGTTGAGTTTTCAACATTGAGCCCGCCTACATATCCTCAAACCTTGGGAATCAGGCTGTTTGTAGTTCGACTCGATTGGTTGAAAAGGAAATCTATTATGCAAGATAACCTTTGGTTTTGGAGGAGTGACAAATAAAGCGAGTGTGGAAAAGAGGCTTGCAACCTCTTAGCCATGAATGTGGAGCTCTTCACATCCATAAGTAAGAACTTACACGGACATAATTTCCAAAGTTCATGGCGCACTGTCACTCAGATTAGAAAGCTGCCTCCGGTGAGAGTGAAATATTTCACGGATGCGAAATTGAAACTGATGAACTAAAAGAAAAACCCACACGCCTTTGATAGGGGTGTGGTTTGATTGTAGTGGAAGTTGCTCCTCAGCTCGCGTCCTAAGAGTTTGATACTCCTCTTTGGACTATGTCCCAGTTCGCTGCTAAGAAAAAGTTCCACGTTGTGCTGCATCCCTTTTGATGTCGTCCGCACCTGTGGTTTGATTTGAGAATTCATCCTCTTGGATGCTCTCGGTAGAGATTAAAACAAACTTGTTAGTAGAAAAAATGTAATTTACATAGAGAGTTGTTATGTTTTACCCTCTTTGGCACACATTTAAAAAAAAATATTCTGACGTCAGCTTCCATCAGTTTTGACACAGTAGCTGATGAATTGATATGATGCGACATGATGATGACTTTGTCGATAATGTAATATTGTTGATGATGATACTTCATTGATAGAATGATGTTGATGCTCGATTGATAAGATGATGATGCTACATTTATGATCCATTGGTAAAATGACGTTGATTCAATGGTAGGATGATGTTGTCAAAACTTAATTGGTAAGATGATGATGCAATGGCCTTCTCGGCGGTTGAAGGTGCAACGGCCCTCTCGTATTTGAATGAAATGGCCCTCTTGGCGGTTTGAATATGTAATAGCCCTCTTGCCAATATAAGATTATGCCTTCTTGGCAGTTTGATATGAATGGCCTTCTTGGCAATTTGAATGTGATGGCCCTCTTGGCAGTTTGATTAAGCAATGGCCCTCTTGGCAGTTTGAATATGTAATAGCCCTCTTGGCAATATAAGATTATGCCTTCTTGGCAATTTGAATATGATGGCCCTCTTGGCAATTTGAATATGATGGCCCTCTTGGCAGTTTGATTATGCAATGGCTCTCTTGGCAGTTTGAATATGTAATAGCCCTCTTGGCAATATAAGATTATGCCTTCTTGGCAATTTGAATATGATGGCCCTCTTGGCAATTTGAATATGATGGCCCTCTTGGCAGTTTGATTATGCAATGGCCCTCTTGGCAGTTTGATTATGCAATGGCCCTCTCGGCAGTTTGATTATGCCTTCTTGGCAGTTTGAATATGAATGACATATCTCGATAATGACATTAACTCCTTTGATAATACGATATGCATGACTTCCTCGTGATAAATACGATGTCCCACTGGGTGGTTCACATTACCGTGTCTGCTATCAACGGGATTTGTGAATATTTTCCAATAGTTGTTGATGCTGAAAAAAAATATAATTTGATATTTTTTGTAGATGCTTGTACATGTTGAGAGTGATTTCTTCACTCGTTCCTATTTTGAACATCTTCTGTTTAATTCGACTCTTTCTTTGTTGGAGATTTGAGCAAGGTGTTGTTGCTCTTACTCTAAACTGCTGCTTTTCTTCCAAAGAACTTAAATGACTTTTCTTTCTCTACAGAAGAGTTGTCAATTTCGGGGAGCTACTTGTCCTTTTGAATTTTCCATATTCATTTAATGGAGGAATATGATGATCTTGAGGCAATCTTTATACCTGCATCCACAGAAAAATTGTTAGTTTTTAAAACAAACTGATCTGTGTTGATTTCTTCCAGTCGCCTTGCTTCTTATCTTGCTATCTTTGGAAGTTTGGTTGATCTCTACGAATCGCAATAGACAAAAGACAAGATCATATTTAAATTAAAACACATGTTATGTATGAAATTTTTTAGAAAGATAGTTTTAAAGAAAATCTCTGCCAATTAATTGCCACGACATGCACGAAATAAAACCCTTTGTCTCAGATTCTATTTTGTCATGATAGGTAGCTTGTTGGAATTTTCAGATCCTTAGCAATATGTCACGTTGCAGTACTTGAAGTTGACTCTGACGCTCCGAGTACCCTTGATGGAATTTTTGAGGCCTTCCTCAAAAATTCTGTCCCAGTTGCAACTCACAATATATCTTATGTCTTGAGAATTTGTAAGTCTCTTCTTGAGAATTGTTGAGTCCCTCTCAAAAATTCTGTCCCAGTTTCTATTGTAAAGAAAAATAGAAAATCTTACGGGAGATATGACCGAACCCTTGTGGCGCCTACGTATCCCGTTGAGGCAGGAATCAGGTCATACGTAGTTCCCCTCTTGAGAATTGACAGAAATAAGAAATTTTGATAAGGAAACGACCGAGGCCCATATAGGCCGCCTACGTATCTCATTCTTGAGAATTCAGGTCGAACGTAGTTCAAGTACAAAGAAATGTTCCAAAGATTAATGCGACAATGATTACAAACAATTTGCGATTACAAGGAAATAAAGGAAGGAAATAACATTCTTCAAATGTAATATCTCTTGACGGCATCTGAATTGATTGCTTTTCTCCGTACTCTACCGTCCATCTCTGCTAGAACCAAAGCTCCTCTTGACAGTACTTTGTGGACAACATATGGTCCTTGCCAGTTAGGTGCAAATTTCCCTTTATATTCCTCTTGATGAGGAAAAATGCGCTTCAACACCAATTGACCTACCTCAAATGTTCGAACTCTTACTTTCTTGTTGAAAGCACGAATCATTATTTGTTGATACAACTGGCCATGACAAACGGCACTCATTCTTTTTTCATCAATCAATGTTAACTGCTCATATCTATCACGAACCCATTCGGCATCGCTCAATCTAGCTTCCTGAATAATCCTCAAAGATGGTATCTCAACTTCAGCTGGTATCACTGCCTCTGTTCCGTATACTAACAAATACGGAGTTGCTCCAGTTGAGGTTCGAATTGTGGTGCGATAACCTAGCAAGGCATAAGGCAAATTTTCATGCCAACATTTGTAGTTGTCAATCATCTTTCTCAATATCCTCTTGATGTTCTTATTGGCAGCTTCCACAGCTCCATTCATTTGAGGATGATATGCAGTTGAATTACGGTGGGTAATTTTGAATTGTTCACATATCTCTTTCATCAAGTGACTGTTAAGGTTTGCCCCATTGTCTGTGATGAGAGACTCAGGAACTCCAAAACGACACATCAAATTATTACGAACGAAATCAACTACAACTTTCTTCGTCACAGATTTATAGGAAGCAGCTCCAACCCACTTCGTGAAATAATCAATGGCGACCAAAATAAACCTATGACCGTTGGAGGCAGCAGGCTCAATTGGTCCAATAACATCTATGCCCCATGCTGCAAATGGAGGGGAACTCATTACATTGAGCTCGTGAGGAGGTACTTTGATCAAATCTCCATGTACTTGACATTTATGACATCTTTGGACAAATCGGACACAATCATTTTCCATAGTCATCCAGAAGTATCCTGCCCTTAAGATTTTCTTTGCTAATGTAAACCCATTCATGTGCGTCCCACACACTCCAGCATGAACTTCTTCGAGCAATCTTGTGGCCTCTGCAGCATCCACACATCGCAGTAATCCCAGATCGGGAGTCCTTCTATAAAGAACCTCCCATTCAAAAAGAAGTTGTTTTCCATTCTTCGGATTGTTTTCTTTTGGATACTTGTTGCTTTTTCGGGGTATTCACCAGCTTCTAAATACTTTTTCACATCGATATACCATGGATTTCCATCCGATTCCGATTCCACATGTAAACAATGTGCTGGTTGTTCTTTTAAACCTATCTCAAGTGGGTCAATGTAGCTCTATTCTGGGTGCTGTATCATGGATGATATGGTTGCGAGGGCATCAGCAAACTCGTTCTGTATTCTCGGGGTGTGTCTGAACTCGGTCTTCCTAAATCTTTTACATAACCTCCATACCAGTTGTACGTAAGGTAAGATTTTAGGATTCTTCACAGCCCATTCTCATTGAAGTTGATGAATCAACAAGTCTGAATCACCAATTATCAGTAATTCTTGAACATTCATGTCAAGAGCCATTCTGATGCCAAGAATACAAGCTTCGTACTCAGCCATGTTATTAGTGCATCGAAATCTAAGCTTCGCTGTTGCTGGAAAATGTTGTCCTGATTCAGATATCAATACTGCTCCAATTCCTGATCCTCTAGAGTTAACTGCTCCATCAAAGAACATTCTCTACCCAGGATATGATTCTGATATGTCTTTCCCTACAAACAATACTTCTTCATCAGGGAAATACGTTTTAAGTGGTTCATATCCTTCATCTACTGGGTTTTCAGCAAGGTGATCGGCCAAGGCTTGGCCCTTGATTGCTTTCTGAGTCATGTACACAATGTCAAACTCACTCAACAGCATTTGCCACTTTGCTAGCTTTCCTGTGGGCATTGCCTTCTGAAATATGTACTTGAGTGGGTCCATTCTTGAAATAAGATGTGTTGTATAAGCCGACAGATAATGTCTCAATTTTTGAGCAACCTAAGTCAAAGCACAACAAGTTCTCTCTAAGAGGGTATAACGAGCCTCATAGGATGTGAACTTCTTGCTCAAATAGTATATAACTCTCTCCTTTCTTCCGGTTTTATCATGTTGTCCCAACACACACCCAAATGCGCTGTCAGAGACGGATAAATACAATAACAAAGGACTACCCGCGCGTGGTGGCACCAGTACTGGTGGATTTGAAAGGTAACTTTTGATGGTGTCGAAAGCCTTCTGACATTCTTCAGTCCACTTGGTTGGCGCATCCTTTCATAGCAACTTGAATATGGGTTCACAGATCACCGTTGATTGGGCTATGAATCGGCTGATGTAATTCAGTCTCCCTAGAAAACTCATTACTTCTTTCTTAGTCTTTGGGGGAGGTAAGTCTTGAATTGCCTTGACCTTGGAAGGATCAAGCTCGATACCTCTTCTACTAACTATGAAACCGAGTAACTTCCCTGCAGGTACTCCAAATGCACATTTGGCTGGTTTCAACTTCAAATCATACTTACGTAACCTGTCAAAGAACTTTTCCAGGTGCGTCAGATGATCCGAACTCTCGCGGGATTTTATGATAACATCGTCCACATACACCTCAATTTCTTTGTGGATCATATCATGGAATATGGTGGTCATAGCTCTCATGTAAGTGGCTCCAGCATTCTTGAGGCCGAACGGCATCACTCGATAATGGTAGACTCCCCAAGGTGTGATGAATGCTGTTTTCTCTGCATCTTCTTCATCCATTAAGATCTGGTGGTATCCCGCAAAACAATCCACGAAAGATTGCAACTCATGCTTGGCACAATTATCAATGAGTATATGGATGTTTGGCAATGGGAAATTGTCTTTTGGACTCGCTTTATTGAGATCCCGATAATCCACGCATATCCTGATTTTTCCATCTTTCTTCGCCACTGGAACAATGTTAGCCAACCAAGTGGGATACTTGGTTACTTCGACGACCTTTGATTCGATCTGCTTTATGACCTCTTCTTTTATTCTTAAACTTAGATCGGGCTTGAACTTTCTGGTTTTCTGCTTTACCGGACAATACTCTGAATTGATAGGCAGCTTATGGGAAACAATATCAGTGCTTAATCCTGGCATATCATCATAAGACCAGGCAAACACATCGATGTATTGTTTGAGCAGCTCGACCAATTTTTCCTTTTCTATTGCTGTCAAATGGCTACTGACTCGGGTTTCTCTAACCGACTCATCATCTCCTAAGTTGACTATCTTTGTCTCATCCAGGTTGGGCTTTTTATCATTTTCAAGATTTCTCAAGTCCTTAGTAAGGTGTTCAGGCATCATAGTTTCCTCATCATACTCTTCACATTCATCTTCATTGACCTTACTTGGTTCACCGTGTTCGTGACATGTCATGACATTGGCAAGTTTAGATTCATTTTTACTGAAAAGAAAAATAAATCAACCATGTTAGGTAGAAAGAGTTTAAATATATATATCAAATAGTAATTTGTAAAGGCAAGATAATCAATTTAAAATAAACGAGGCTTTCATTGAAAAAAAGGCGTACAAACTTTGGTCATGACTCATGTCAACGTGAGCCATTTCCTTTTTTTTTTAAAACATTACGATAAAAATAAAGTGACATAAAGGGTTGTTTCGGGCCTCGTCCGAACTACACCGATTTTCAAAAGTAAAACTTCAAATCTTGTCTTTGTCTACCAAGAATTTCGATGAATCATAAGTGGAGTGGCCACCCAATTCTGTAGCGTCTCTTCAGGTTTGGCATCTCGAATGGTGGGTGTCGCGGTGCATTCTTCCAAGATCACAGCACAATCTTCTTCATCAAACAATCTTCCCATCCCTTCCACCAGACCATCAATCTCAGCCTCTAAAGCTTTAGCAGTAAATGACTGGTACAATTTTGGAATAGGCTTTGATAGATCAGGGTCATGCTTCTTCCTTGCTTCTGCTTCGAATAATTCCTCCTTTTTTGGGGTATAACCAACGCCAAAGCGGAAATTTTTAAGTGGTATAGGAAGAGGTTCGGATATGCCATTCAAATTCTTGCCCAACCCACGTCCAGGCTCAAAACCGCTTCTTAGCATGATTGTGGCAAGCATTTTATACACCGGCGGCATTGGTATTTGTGGCGTTATATCTTCAAAAGCAGCATTCATTATCTCCACCATGTGAAAGTCAGTACCTTGAGATGAATCGTCAATAACTGGAACAGAGAAGCCAGGGTAACCACGATTACTCCCTTCACCATGAATGACAATTTCATAGTCCTCCCAGATGAACTTTAAAAGTTGATGCAATGTGGATGGTATTGCCCCAACCGCATGGATCCATGGCCTTCCTAGCAACATATTGTAGCTTGTGGATATACCCATCACTTGGAATTCAGTGACAAATTCTGCAGGCCCCATTTGGATACATAAGTCTACCTCCCCCATGGTCTCTCTTTGTGAACCATCAAATGCCCTTACATTCATGCGACTTTGACGGATTTTCCCAACATCATAATTTAGTTGAGTAAGGGTTGATAACGGGCAAATATATAGTCCTGAACCATTATCAATCAACACTCGAGCTACAAATTTGTCCCTGCATTTGACAGTGGTATACAAGGCACGATTGTGCATCACTCCCTCTATTGGTAACTCCTCTTCTCGAAAAGAGATTTGGTGACTCCCAATGACATGACTAACCATAGTTGCCAGATTCTCACCACTTGTTCCCGTCGGTACATATGCTTCATCGAGTACCTTCAACAATGCTTTTCGATGGTACTCAGAACTCATCAATAGAGCCCAAACAGAAATTTGAGCGGGAGTTTTCTCTAAATGCTTGACAATGGAATACTCCTTAGGCTGCATTCTTCGCCAAAACTCTTCAGCCTCACCCTCTGTGATCGCCCTTTTTTTATTCTCCTTCCTTTGTGTTTCTTGAGCTAACTCTTCTGGAACATAACATCTTCCAGAACGTGTCATCCCTTGAGCCGTAGCCGCCTGGACAACAAACTTTTCTTTGGGTTGCTCGTTGTTTCTTTCCTTTGCCAAAAAAAATGCCTGATGAGGTGCAGTTATTACAACAAACTCTGGACGGGCCTTTATGGTCAAAGAGGCCACTGTTGGTATGAGTGAGTTGACATTTGTTTCACCGACGGTCCCAATAGCGAGCCAATCTTCGTCACTTTCAATCATATTGATGGTTGCTCCCCCATGATTCGGTAATGGGTTAAGATTCACATTGGGGGCAGGGGCCTGAAGAGTGATGACTCTATTATCGATCAAATCTTGAATCTTATGTTTTAAATTGATACACCCTTCTGTATCATGTCCTGCTCCTCCAGAATGGTAGGCCCATCGTTGATCCGCTCGGAAGAACTTTGTTGTAGGATTAATTGTCTTTGCATCTACTGGTTGTATCAATCCTGCTGCTCTCAAACGCTCAAAGAGTTGCGTACGTGTTTCTGCCAAAGGAGTGAAAATTCTCGGAGGCTTTCTTTCGAGGTTAGGGCGGGGTAAAGTATTGGTATTTGGGTTGTTTTATCCAGGACTTTGGTAGGCTGGTACATTGGTTTGATAATTTGGTGGTGTATTTTGGTAAGTAGGTGGTGGATTTTGATAGATAGGTGGTGATGGTTGGTAGTTTTGTTGTGCATAGTAGATTGGAAGTGGATCTTGTGGAGGTGGTTGGTAACTATTTGCGATGGAGAATCGGTTGGAGTTTCCAATAGCAGAACCATACCCAAAATACCTTTGTGGTCTTGGCCTTGGGCTAAAAGATACAACAGAGACATCCTCTTTCTTTTTCCTAGAAAATCCTGTGGCCATGGATGTCGAGGATTTGTTGGCGGCCTGCAAAGCAGTGAGACTTGTAACCTTTCCAGATTTGAGACCATCCTCTATGGCTTCTCCCATTCTAATCAGCTCCGAAAACTTCTGTCCCATCATGGGCAACATCCTTTCATAATACTCGGGCTCTTGAGCTCGAATAAAAGCAGAGGTTATTTCGCTTTCAGTCATCACAGGTTGTACCTTTGCAGCTTCTTTCCTCCAGCGACATGCATATTCACGATAGTCCTCCGTGGTCTTTTGCTTGATTTTTTCCAAATAGTATCTATCGGGGACAACTTCAACATTAAACTAGAATCTTTCCAAAAAATCTTTGGCCAAAGCCCCCCTATGTAGACCACTGACGGAGCTCTTGAGATGTGAACCATTCTAACGCCTCCCCACTCAGACTTCGACTAAACAACCTCATAATTAATGCATCATTTTTCCCAATACCCACGAGTTTGTCGCAATAAGCTCGCAGGTGAGCCATGGGATTGCCAATACCATTGAATGTTTCAAATTTTGGAATTTTGTAACCTTCGGGTATTTCCAAGTTAGGGTGCATGCATAGGTCTTCATACTCAAGTCCTGTGATTTTCCTTGAAGTTTGAACACTTTTAACTGCTTCAGAGATGGCCTCCTTCATGACATTCATTTCTTGCTCGCGTTTTTCTTCTTTCAGCCTCCACTCCTTCTCCATCTCTTCATAGTGATCCAATTCTGGTTGAACGGGAAAACTAGAACATGGTTCAGGGATTGCGTTGGCTGGTGGAGTTTGGAATGTTACACATGGATTATTGGAGATTGGGGGTGGGATTTGATAGGTTGGCGTGAAGTTTTGGGAGTGATTAGTGTTAGGTGCTTGATTCTGATTTGGTATTGGTGGTGGTGTTTGGTAGGAAGTGCTGGCATAAGGAGCGTTGGATACAGTTAAGTCAATGGTATGAGGATTAAGAGTGGAAGTGATGGGTCCTGTGGTATGGGTTGGGAAATAGTTAGGTAACGGAGAACTTAATGATGGAAAATATAGAGGAGGTCTTCTAGTTTCAAGGGGTGGTTCATTCGATGCAATGGCCAGTTTGGCCAAATCTTTGGTTTGTTGAAGCTCTTCCTGCATATCTGCAATCCGTTGCATTAACTGAGAGATCAACTCACTCTGATCAGTGAGTTCAGCATTTCTGATGGTCACATCGACTATTCCCGTTTCTTCAGAAGTACCAGTCATTTTGCTTTTGCCTTTATCCAAAGAGTGATCAGGGAAGGATGGTATGATTGCTTTAGATCTTGTAAAGTAGGGATGGTCTGCCATTTTGATTTCAACACAGATCATTTTTACCTGTAGAGAAAAATCACTTAAAAGACACATATGTTAGTCTTTGTTTTTAACGAGATATGCGAATAAAATAACATAAAAATAAACACATAAGTGTCATTTTGCTTCAAGCAGATTAATCCATGGAAATATTTTGGGTGAACGGGAGGACTCAAATGGAAATAAATCTTTCTGTGATAGAACTAAGAAGGTCGACTTGCATAAAACGCTGTTAAATTCTTTCACTCTTTAGTTTCTCTTTCATTAACCGAAGCACTAGATGAGATTGGTGTGTTGACGTCTTTTTGAGACATTCTAGCAAATCGACCTTCCTGTGGCGGATGATTTTTTTTTTTAGAGAGAGAGAGATTTGGAGTAAATGATTAATATAATTTTGAGAAACTTGAACGACACTTCAAGAATAATTTGGACGGACTTTGTTGTTGTGAATGTTAATATATGCTTAGAGTGCTCTAAAAACAATAGTGGATTAATTCTGCTTTAGACAAAATAACACATCACAACACACAACAATTATATCAAGCAGCACACAAACAATTTATATCGCGTCCTAGACTTGTGACCTTTTATGCCAAAGGTAGGCCTAAACGTCAAACATAATGTGATTATGATAGATTGATCCAAGCCATTAATTTTGACAACTCGAGTTTGGGACGCAAAGACAAAATATCCATTAAATACCAACCACAAGGAGATAATACATAAAAATGACACAAAATAAGGACAATTCTAAAATTCAGACTGAATGTTGTTATCAATCATGCCGGCGGAGGAAGTGATGATGACGCTTCCACGTTGTTAGGCCCTGCTCCAGCATTATCCAAATATTGCATTATACTTTCCATTTGAGCCCACATTTCAGGGGTGACTTCTTTGGTTCCGAGATGAGAATGCCTTATCCAAATCGTCGTCCCAATATCCTCAAAACCTTGTTCGCCTTCTGGACTCATGCTATTGCGATCTTCTCGAAGCCACACCTGATATTCTGGAATTTCTCTTTCGGGGCCCTTTCCTATATCCATCGTGAGAATATTGTTCCATTCATGAAGTACCTCTCTGGCTCTAGGAACTTCGAAGTTTGGTCCGAAGGAAACTTCAGACACCCTCATGTTGGCTCGAAGAGGAATTACTTGTACCCGACCAAATTGCTGAAGTACGCGCACCGGAGCATATGGTTGGAGACCTTTCAACCCAATAAGCTCGATATAATAGGACCTTTTGCATCTGATATACGCCGGAGAATGCGAGAGTAATGGATATTTCCACTGAATTTGATCACTGGTGCGGGAGGCAAGATATTCATACCAATCATCAGTACCAACCGGAGATACAAATATTTTTGTCCTGTCGAAGAAACTGTCAATATGATTTACGTTACTAAAGCATATGTCATCCATATTTTTACGCTTATGGAAATGTTCCATTGCCCATACTTGTAAAAGAAGGTTGCAACCTTCAAAGAAGTTTGTTTCCCCTCTCTTACATTTCCCAAGGGCTCGAAATATTTCTGCTAAAATCATGGGAACTAGAGTGAGCTCTTTGCCATTAACACCTTCAAAAAGTACACGAGCCACTGAACATATGCAGGTGCTGATATGACCATGTTCTCGTGGAAACACTAAAGTTCCTAGTAAAGCTACAACAAATGCAATAGGACGTCTAGCTTGCCAATGAACAAGAGTGCAAGAGAATTCTTTCCTGAACACTTTGTAACTATTCGAGCGTCCATACCTTTCATATAAGTAATCCAGAGAAACCCAATTATGTTAGAAGCATCGAAGTTTCTTTTCATTTTTCAGTCCTAAGTAGCGAAGAAATTTCTTCCCCGATTGACTGTGAGGAATAATTTGACCTTTTCCTCGATAGTTCAAACTGGTAAAATAATAGATTTCCTCCAATGTAGGTGTTAGTTCAAAGTCTTTGAACGTGAACACAACACGGTCCGGATCCCAAAACTGAATCAACGCTCTAATCACATGTTTGTCTGGGTTAACCTTGAATAGCATAGGAAGGCATCCCAACCTTTTTGCAATTGCTAGCTTTTCACTTGGAGTAAAATTTTCCCACCAGGTCTTCAATTTGTACGGAAAACCCTCGACCATCCTAATTATGGGCACTTGAGGGACTGAATTCATCTACAAATTTAAAAAAAATAAAATAAAATAAAATAAACACATAACATCCAAACTCACTATGTCAAATTTAGGCTTGGATCCGTTTATCATTATCACGTTGCATAAAATATGCTTATTGGTCGTTTGATCGTGAAACCCATCGACGTAAGGGTGGACTTCTTAAATGTTGAATCGATACCCTTGATCGATCCATCTAAGGCATATGCATGCATGACTTAAATTGAGGGGTGGTTTAGCTCTATCTTATGTTTTCTAAGATTTGGCTTTCTAGACACAAGGTTCCCGAGTGGACAACTCGAGTGAGAAGGCTACGCGGTTACGCGGAAAAAGATCCGGACACCCCGCGCATATGCCAACTCTCCTAACTTTAGGAACTTTGAAAGAAGTTTGCGGGTGCACAAAGCACACCTCGCGTGTACGTGTGATAGTGTGAATTTCCAATAAGTGGAGAAATATGAACGGAATGACAGTTTATAAAGCAGTAACAAATATACAATTTATGAAAACAATAACAAATAAATAGTTTATATCACATAAGTATAAAATAAGACATTAGGCATGCAATATAAGCAAACAAATAACCATATGCTAAAAACATTAATAGTTAACCTAAGTCTATTATGGTTAGAACCTATTAAATCCCCAGCGGAGTCGCCATTTCTGTTATGCCGTAATTTTACTATCTTTAGAAAAATCACTTTTTTGAAATGTTTCTAAGTATAAAACAATTTGAGAAAAATACTTAGAAAAGAGTCGCCACTTAATTTTTTAAAGAAATTAAGAAAACTTAATTTAAAAAGATTTTAACAGATTAAATCTTAATAAATTTAGAGAAAATTGGTAATAGGTTCTTATTTACGCTTCAAGAAGGTTTTTAAGGCATTTGAAGCACCCGCTAACATGCGGTTATCCTATGACTCAGGTTAATTATTTTTTTTTATTCTTAGGAACATGATATAATATACGAATAATGATTAACGACATTCGTTCAACTTTAAGAAAATATTTAAACAAACATTAAATTTTATTTTTTTTTATTTTAAGAAAATGGAAACTTATTTAGAATTCTTGAAATTGATTATAAGTGAATAGAACTGAATTAGACTATTATTATTTTTAATCATTTCAAAAGATAATAACATCAAACCAAATTGATCAACTTGAGCATGAAAATCCATTTTAAATTAGTAGAAGAATAAAAGCTTCGTCTAACTTAAAACATTTTTTTTTAAAATATGGTAAAATGGTTAAGTGAAAAACATTAAAGAATATATCTTTTAAATAGATTCGACTTAACTAAAGATATTAATTTTACTTACTTGACATAAAAATAAATGATTGCAAAAGATGTTTAAATAGTAAACCAACATAAAAAAAAATAACTCATCTTTTTCGGGATTTAAGTAAGTTAATTACCAATTCTAAAATGAGAGATAGATGAAACTAGTCAACATAATCAAACAATTAGGAGAGTGAAAGAGATAATGAAATTGGGCCCCCTTTTTGGGCCAATTTTGGTGCAGATTTTTGGGTTTTAACCCAATCCCGTTTTTGTATACATTGGTTGTATATCAGTGTATATCAACGTGTATACCAGCTCTTTGCGTGTATTTCCTGCTTCCGAACACCTATAATATACCTCATATCTGTATTGTCACATTTTTGGGTGCATATATGCTGCCATGAACTTGTATATAACTGTATAAACATTGTATACATCATGTATACAGCCATTTCTCAGCCTTTGAATATTTATCAATTGATTTGTAGCTATTCATTGTATCCCCGTAACCTGTAACAGCTTTCGGATATATAGGGGGGCTGACTCGAGGAATGGAGAAGACAAAGATCGAGCCTTTATGGCTCAACTCAGAAAATGCAAGGTAGATGAGTACACCATGAACTCGAAAGAGGTTTACATGCGCACAAAGAGAATGAAACGAATTAAAAAAAATTACACTAAAGCTTCCAACAAATACATGATCAAATAATTAACTCACAATGAACATAAACACATAAATTATTTAAAGAGATGAGAACATTAAGGGTGTTTATATTGTATTCACATGAGAGATGATTGTGGAAAATAATTGAAGACGGGACAAACCATTTGGGAAAACTTCCTAACTAAACAAAAATACATAATATCAACTAAAGAGATAAGACAAGATCAAAGATGAACTAAGCAAATTGATTATCATGCACAACTGCATAAGACAACAAGGCCACGGAGGAAAATTATCATTTTAAGTACAACTTGACACTTTTAAGAACTTAACAACTATACAGAAAATTCCTAAGTTAATGGACAAGAAAGATCTAACACATTGCAAAACCAAACTAACTACACATTTTAAACTTAAAGGACACACTTTCAAACAAACAAACAAACAATAAATAAATAAATAAATAAATAAATAAAAAAAATAAAAAATTATAACAATTAAATCATAACTAGCTAATGCCCATCTAATCATGAAAATGGAAACCAAAAAGCCATTTGGACCAAAAAAACTTATCATGTCAAATGACTTTAAGAAAAGGAAGGACCCATCATGTTTTTGTTTTTCATCTAATCAAATACAAATTTGCATATGCTCTCAATATTAAAAGGAATAAACTAGAAAACATTGCTTTAATTCATACAAATAAACGCATGGAATCTTAGGCCAAAACATTAAAGCAAACGTATTTTAATTGGCACCAAATACAACAAACAATTAACTAGTGGATCAACTATCATCATAGAATAAGCAAGTAAACCAATATACTAAATTAACTCAAATTTTGAGAAGAGAGTAACTAAGCCAACCTAATGGAATAAACATTCAATTACTTCAATTGGTTTAAGATAAAGAAAAGTTTTTTTTTTATTTATTCTTTTTTTGAACAAACTAGTCACATAAATAGATCACATTTCTGAACATAACGACTCAAATTGAAGTACCGCCAGGAGATATCACAGATTAAGACACAAAATAATTTTCATAATAGCTAAAATAATAACACAAAGAAATCACTATAATCTAAGCAAAGCCGAACTGAAGTCAGGAGGAATACTACTTCGAAAAGCTTAAACAAGAATAAATAAAAAAAAATATATATATGAATAGTGTCGAGAATGTAGCAAGAACATTACTAACTACTGATAAGAACAAGATGTTGGTTGGCATAAAAAATAAATTCTTCATCGGAACATCAGCAGCCAAACAAAATAAAGGTTTCACAATCTCATAGATATTAAGTCGAGGTAAATGAGTTGAAGAGGTTACCTTTCTGTGAGCAGCAAACTGAGGACGACGAGCTTGACCGTGAAGAACTCCACCACTATTAGCCGATTTCAATGAGGGAAGTAAATTAATGTTTGGATTTTTTTTTTATTTTTAGCTGCTCTTCTCTAAAATTTTCCTTATCAATTTTTTTTTCTTCCAAAAAAAAAATCCAGATCCAGATCCAGATCCCCTCAACGTTCATGGAAGGAGAGTATATATAAGAAGAAAACTGACTCCATTAGGAGGAAAACGGGCAGATCTTGAATGAGTTCAAATTTCAAATTTGTACCAAGATCCCTAAATCTCTGCTCAAAATCAGGAAAAAAAGTTGATTCTTGTGTATGGGAGAGTACTGTTGGCGCGATTTCCGGGTTTGGTCAGCCGTGATTTGCTGCTTGATTTTTTGGGAAGAAGATATTGGTGTACAGAGATGAAGATGAAGAAGGAGAAGATGGGGTCACATGTTGGTATATATATGTTTGTTGAATTGGGTGTCTTTTGTATTATTTGTTTGATTGAGGGAGTTTGGGCTTGGGTTATTGGGTAGAAGATTGGGCTAAAGGGTTGAGTAATGTAGTAAAGGATTGGAGATATTGGGCTTGAATTGGAATGGGAAATGGGCTGCTGGCAATTCAGAAAAAAGTGGCCCAAGACTTGGTCTTAAAATGACCCCAAAAAACAATGTGAGGAAATGGCTAGGATTGTCATCAATTATAGCCATTTAGAGTTAACAACTTAGGCAGATTGAGTTTAATTTAGATAAATTTGACTAAAACATAAATAAGATGAATTAATATTAATTAATTATCGAGCTTCTTAATCTTAAAGAAATAAAATAATTAATTTAATCATAAACTTAGTGATTAAAATATAACCATGATTTAAAATAAACTAATTTAAACGACTACTTACTAAATTTAAAATATTTTGAGATGGTTTTTTTTTGAATAATCATAAAATATACTAATTATATACATAATTATGTAAAATATATATATTATCTAAAAAACTTTAAGAGACGGCAAACATTATTCAACATAACGCAAACTTTATATTTTTCCTAAATTCACAAAACTAATTATTTTAAGTTGTTTGAGAATTTAAGAAGCTCATGAATTAATTTCTATTGTGGAAGGCCAAAATTGGGTGTCAACATATTTAAGATTTTATTAAATTTAAAAACTTAAATATCTTAAATATAAAAAGAGAATTTGAGTCCTTGTAGGATTAAACTTTGAAAAGAAATATTATCTCCTTATCCCAAAATATTTGACCTATCAAATATTGAATTTGTTTTGGGTTAGGACTCTAACGTCCTTTTCAGATACTCTATAAATAGTAGTTAAATCCATTCACAATTTCACCAAAAAATCTTGAAGACACAATTGTTAATTATTCTGATAAGCTTCTTTAATAACCTCTTCTTTTTTTTTCTTTTTTTTTTTTAATTTTTTCTTTTCTCCGTTTTTTTTGGTTTGTCTTTTGTTTGGTTTTTTAGCCAAAAAATGTTACTTTCATGTTTGAGCCGACAATTCTACAATTTCTTTGATGCCAAAAAGTGTCACATTCATGTTTGAGCCGACAATTTCACATTTCTTTGAGGAAGACTTAACACCGTTTGAGGCAAAAAATTGTATTGTTCGAGTCAAAGACTTTACACCGTCTAAGACAAAAACTTTACATGGCTTGAGCCAAGGGCATAATGTCGTCTGAGCCAAGGATTTTACACCGTCTAAGGCAAAGCATGTCATCTGAGCCAAGGATTTTACAACGTCTAAGGCAAAGACTTTACATGGCTTAAGATGATGGCCTTATGTTGTCTGAGCAAAGGACTTCACACCGTCTAAGGCAAGGACTTTACATGGCTTGAGCAGAAGAAATTATAATGTCTGAAACAAATATTTTACATCATCTAAGGCGAAGATCATATGCTTTAATTCGAAGGCATCACATCGTCTTGACCAAAAGACTTCACACCCTTTGGTGCTAAGACTTTGCATGAGTAGCTAGGATATTACATTGCCTAATTTGTGCTTAAAGGAATAGTTACTCGTTGTCTAGATTTATAACCTTCATTTTTGAATTATTAATTTAAGTTCTAATATAAAACTTGTCCTCCCCTTTTTTTTTTGCAGTTCGAATCATGGTTTACTTCAAAGACTTAAAATCTTCTTCTAATTCACGATACCTTGTAATATTGGATCATAAGAACAGTGAAGTGGAGACCAAATTACTTGTGGAGAAGCCATTAGGTGGTCAGTATGCCTCTCCATGGCCTTCTCTAGGGGAACTTCCCGGTCTAGATGATTGGACTTTAGAATAAAAAAGTCGTCCTCCCAAGACATGGATACTTTGATCTTCTAACCATCCTACCAAAAATATTGCAAGTTCTTTACCATGTTTGGTGTGATGAATCATAAATAGAGAGACTCGATATAATTATACTTTCACTTTTGATGGAGAGTTTCGCTATATTCCAGGGTATTGGGAGTGGGATGAAGATATACTTAGTATGGGTCACCAAACTTTGAAGGACGCAAAAATATTCAATGATGTGGATGACTCACTTTTTACTTATGATCGTAACACTAACATCAAGCAAGACTTTTGCGAAGCTTGGTGTCCAACTACAAACACGTTGCTCACTTCAGTCGGGGAACTATCCATATCACTTTGGGACTTACACGTGATTTGTGGTCTACCCATATCAGGTTGCCTTTATGAAGAGGTCGTGCCAAATGTTGAAGATATCACAACCACATTTGAAAATTGAAAAAGGTTCCTCCCTAAATCTTGTGAACATCTATTTGACGCCTTTCATCAGTTACAAACAAAAAATAAGGATGTTTCTGTGGAGAAGTGGGTAGAATTTTAGTGTAAGAAAGATATAAAGTATGGATAGCCCCCGCCAAGAAAGGAAAAGAAATCTGCTTGTCTTAGATCATCTCACAATCCAACTGGGGCAATTGATGAGTTTCTTAAGTGGTCTTCTGATGAAGAAGAATTGTTCCACAAGTTACAAGATAAGAGTCATAAGATCGATGAAACATATTTGGCAGCATTTTTGTCGTGTTGGTTGTGTATATTCGTCTTTCCTACTAAGACAAGTCATTTTATTCGCTCAGGTGTCTTTAGAAACGCGTGTCATTGGCCTGTTGTAGGAGAGTTAGCCTTCCGATTCTAGTATTAGCCAGCATTTAAAAGGGTCTTGTAACAACCCAAAAATAACTAAGTAATGCCTAAACGTACCTAGAATGCCTAGATTAGATCGGGTTCACACGGCTTGATGCGCGTGAAACTAGACCTCAGAACCCATGCACTAGCCAAGCCAACCAACTTGGTGAGTTAGTTGAGCTAGGCAAGGTTGGGACCAACCATGTATGGCACCCAAATTGAAGAGATTCACCCGGATGAGTTTTTACCGGACTTGAAAGGGGTAATCTTAGGTTTGGAGGGTATAGGGGTAAAATGGTCTTTTCCAGGCTAGGGGTAGTATTGTAATTACCCTAAATATTTAATTAATTAATTAATTAATATAAAGAGGTGGGCAATTCGGGTAGGGTTGGCCGAATTTGACCCTTTTTCGCAAGTTAAGCTTCACCCGGGTTCGATCCTTGGTGGAAGCAATGATAAATCGAATTAAATTGTATTTAAATATCTGGTTTAAGTAAGGGCATAATCATCATTTCACTTAGCCTTACAAAATCAGAATTTTAATTAATAAATAATAAGGAGTCCTAGTTTGACTAAGTCTTCAACTTAAACTCCTACACTTACTCTCATCTCTCTCCACTCTCATTCTCACAACTTTCTCCACTCTCTTCTAACGTTATTTATCAGAAAAAAGAACAAAAAAATCAAAGTTCATCACTTGAAGAACTTGCACACAAAAACTCAAAACAAAAACTAAACTAAAAACGAAAAGCGAAAGCATCTTTCAAACGGTTTGCGCGTGAGTTTTGTTGGAGAAGCATTTGTTTTTCGTGGGAGTTGGCAGCACTTGAGATCAGATTTGAAAGGTGTTAAATGACGAGAAAAGGTATGGGTTTTCTTCCTCTTGGTCCCTTTCCCAAGAGACCCTTAAGTTTTAGTCGAATTCTAATCTGAAAACTAGGAATGTTCCCCGTTGCATGTCCCTGTCACTAGCTCCCATCGATTGTTGTAGGTTGGATATGTTTGCTGGTAGAATCTAGGGATATAATGTGTTTTCGTGATGATTATGTTCTGTATGTATGTTCGGATTTATGTGGTTATTAATTATGTTTTCCGAAACTATGTGAAAATGGCATGTTAAATTCTTGCGTTTTGTATACAATTATTTGTAGAAATCGTGATGTTCATATGAGGTGTGTTGTTGATGAATTGAGTGAAAACTCTTGGCCAAATGTAACCACGAAAAATACACATAATAACGTACGAATTATCCAGCGAATTGCTTAAGAATCTAACGTACAAATGTTGAGAAAAATGGACCAAAAACGTGACCAAATTTTCAGAAATCTGGAAATTTGATCTCGGCTAAGGATGCTGATTTTTTTTTTTTTAAGGTGTGAGGTCATTAGGGATTGAACCCAAGACCTCACCATATGCAAGATATAAACAAATTCAATAAATAAAATGAGGTAAGGGGGATTCGAAATGGGGTAAGGCTCAAGTGAATAGTTAGGAGAAAAATGAAAGAAAAATAAAACGAGTGGTGTGGGGATCGAACCCACTACCTCTCGGATAGGTGAGAGAGAGAGGAGAAAAATGAAAGAAAAATAAATGAGGTGTGTGGGGATCGAACCCACAACCTCTCGGATAGACAAGGAAGTTAGGAGAAAAATTAAATAAAATAAAAATGAGGTTGTGGGGGATCGATCCCACATCCTCTCGGTCTAAAACAGAAAAGTCAAGGAGAGAAAAATAAGAAAAGAAATGTAGGCGTTGGTATTCGAACTTGGGTCCCCAAGCTAAAATTTTAAATCAAAATTTAATATAAGACTAAGTGTTGCTCAAGTGATTTGAAATCGGGTTCCCTTGCCCAATTCCATATTGATGCATAAGTCTTACGTGAATAAATACTTAATGAAAGCTGCCTATAGGAATAGAAATCGATACCTTAGCATACTTACAAGATGCATAAGTCTTGTACCATATAATCTTGGGTAAGTATGAGTCACTTAGACGAATTATGAACGAAGCCTCATGGCTTGTACGTATGGGTTCATAAGTCCAGCGTACGTTTAAAAATAAATGAACCTAAGATGTATGTGATGAAATGATGTGACCCCGGAGGGTTAAGAGAGAATGTGAAACACACTAAAAGGCCAAGTGCATTGGCATATGACGAAATGAACATTCATATAATAAGGTGAGTAATTATGTTATACTATGATGTTAATGAAAATAGTGACAACATGATAAGAGGCTAGTGCAAGTGATACAAACTGCATCTACGCCTAAAAATCAATGTCACTAAATGAAATTTCTAAGAGAGTGTATTTATGCTAAACGATGAATAAATCAAGAAAGAGTGGCTACATGAGGATAGGCTAGTACAAGTGAGACAAGCTGTATCTACGCCTAGAATCAATGTCCCTAAAAGTAAATTCCAAGAGAGCATATGTATTGTTATACGATGAACAAATAATGAAAGGTGAGTAAAGATGAAATGAAAAGATGTTAAGAAAGAACAGGGTGGCATCACAATATGAGGCTAGTGCAAGTGAGACAAGCTGTACCTACGCCAATATAAGGTCACCAAAAGTGCTCACCTAAGAGAGTGTTGAATATTAAGAGACAAGTCTCAATCACACTCTATATGTAAGTGTAAGGACAATTCACACTTAATATGTAATGAAGAGATGATAAATCATCTAATGAGCTGTGACTACCTCATGATAGAAGCAAGGTTCAACGATGTATGAGGTGAATGTAAATAGGAACTTTAAACGGAGCACCGATAGGCTAGCTATGAGTGGTGATGCCTTCTATCGGGAAGGCCAGAGGTTCACGTAATTGTCATGAGATGAGACTGTCCACCAAGGTGGGTATGGGTCTCCCTAAATCTCCTAGTCTTTGAAATCTGCTGCCAACATAGGGAACTAGCCAGTGGTTTTCCACCTAAGCGATCTAGGGATATTTTGGTTTCACCTTGGCCAGTGACTCCACCTCTTTTCGGTGTAGGGAAGACACCGAATTTCATGATGCTCACATGATCTATGTCGGTTAAAGTTGAAGTTCCTCAAAGTATGGAAGATAATGAAATGAATGATACCAAAGGTGTTTGGATAGGATAATCAAGAGGTGAACTAGACTCAATAAATGACACTAGGTCATTCTTGGTCATTGCACAGTGAACTCAATGAGAATCTTAAACAACATCCTAGGTATAGCTGGTGTTCACACCAGCCTACGAACGAATGAAAATGAAGTAAGTATGAATGAATGAAGCAGACTCTGTGTTTGCTAAAGAAGGCTCCCTAGTTGAGGTCCCATATGTTGAGCCCACATTTTTGGGAAGTCCTAATGTTAAGTCCGTGATTCCAAGGTCTCACGGCATATGAATGAATGATATGTAATATATGTATGTGCTATATGAAATATGTTATGTGCTATGTGCAATATGAAAAGAATGATGAAGCATGTTACTCTAATAGCATGACTTTCTTAATATGATTTGGCAAGTCCAACTGACTTTGCTTTCCATAATTCATATCGTTAGGAGAGAGCTCTTCTTAATCATGCATGTCCTTGGTGTGTACTTGCATACTCCCATACTTAGTACAAGTGTGTACTAATCCCATACATTATACTATTTTATGTGAAGGTTCAGGAGGGTGTTGAAGACATTCATTGCATCTGTTCGTACATAATAGCTTTTCATCCGGACTTGGTAGGTTCTCATGCATTCGAGGATGCCTGCCGTTATGTTTCTAGCTTAGTAATAGGTTTAGTCTAGTGGAGCATGTTCCACTAGTATTTCTTTCCTATTTTATTCAAACTTATGTAATGGTGCCATTTTGGCAATTGTTACTTATGCCATAAGATAATTTATTTCCAAATTGAATGATTCTTTATTAGATGGTTGATACACATGAGCAATGAACTTCTTTATACGCATATGCATGTTATAACTATGAAGTCTATGTACACTTCAAACAAAACAAAAAGTTTCAAATTTTCCGCTAAAATTAACCTAACGAATGTAATGACGACGTAAGTAGGCTTGTCTACGACCTCTGAGAGGTCAACGACGCCGGTTTCGACTAGGGTCTAGATTCTGGTCGTGAAAAAGTTTGTATGAGAGCATTAGGTTAAATATCCAAGACATCAGGCTCATATCAACCACGTTAAGTTGTTTCTAAGTTATGGTAGTGAAGTGCACCACTATCATGAATTAGAGACTGCATAATGCTTAGGAAAATTCCCTTTTTCTGATCTTATAGTGCCTTCTCTAATTTCTGATTACTTGGTGTTATGAGCGTATCTAACATCGATTCTTTTATTTCAGAAAATGAACACAAGGAGGAACGCTGGTCGGGGAAGAGGAGGAGCAGCTGCTGGGGGCAACCAAGTTCCACCCCAGGCCACAGCTGCTGGAATGGAGATGCCTGTTAACCCAGCTGGATTGATAGATGGAGAAGTGAGGACAGTCCTGGCACATATGGTCCAGGCCATCACTTTACAAGCTCAGGCCATGACAGACCAGGCGGAGCAACGAGGTGTTCCCATAGAGAACCCACCTGCCAGCACCATGGCTAGCAGGTTAAGGGACTTCACGAGGATGAATCCTCCCGTTTACACTGGATCTAAGATTGCGGAGGATCCCCAAGAGTTTGTGGATGAAATCCACAAGATACTATGTGCGATGGGTTTGACTGATGTGGAGAAGGCTGAGCTGGCATCCTACCAGCTAAAGGATGTAGCTCAATCCTGGTATAAGATGTGGCAGGATAGCAGGGCCTTAGAAGGAGGTCCTATGACTTGGGATCTTTTCAAGACGACTTTTCTGGAGCGGTTCTTTCCCAGAGAAATGAAGAAGGCTAAGGTTGAGGAATTTATCAACCTTAAGCAGGGCTCGATGTCAGTCAGGGATTACTCCCTGAAGTTTGTAAAACTTTCCAGGGATGCCACTTCTCTTGTGTCTAACAGCAGAGACGAGATGAGTAGATTCTTGACAGTGATTGCTGAGGATCTCGAGGAGGAATGTAGGGAAGCTATGCTGCATGACATCATGGACCTTTCCAGGCTTATGGTCCATGTCAAGCAAGTGGAGGAAAGCAGGAAGAAGAAGCACACTAGGGCAGGGAACAGGTCAAGCAAGCTGAGGAGAATTTTTCAAGGAAGAGTAGTACTGAAATTAGAGATAATGCCAGGTTTAAGAAGGGACTCTCCCACCAAGGAGAGTCAAGTTCATCCAAGTGTCGCTATGATAGGGATTACGAGTCCAGAGTTAAGAGGAACAATGAAGTAGATACACCTTAGGAGAGGACACCGTGTTGGAAGTGTGGCAAACTGCATGGAGGAGAGTGTATGATGGGCTCTAACGCTTGTTACAGTTGTGGCAAACTGGGTCACATGATGAAGGATTGTCCGAATAGGAGAATTCAAGAAAAAGGGAATGAGAAAGTTCAGCCTAATGGTCCAAGTAAAGAGGATCCAAGGAGGCAACGATTCTTCGCACTCAAGTCTAGGGGTGCAGGGGAAGGCACTTCTGGTGAAGTATCGGGTGCGTAGCCTTAATTAGTCTTTCATGTATTTGACTGTGTATGGTGTTCATGCACTAGTATGAGGTTAATATGTTTGAGTCATTATGTTGATTGCTGATTTGTGTGACTTATATGTTTACATGTGTTGTATGCTTTGATGAGACTAGTTTAGGAAAGAGTTCCTTAGTCTATTAATGTGAAGCTGCTAGTAGGTTTCAAGGATGTGCACCATCATGTTAATATGTGAATCAGATATTCACCAATGAGGAGTATTGAATTGCCTATGTATGCATATGTTCTATAGATGACTTACTTGTTGCTAGTAAAGAGTAGTGTCATTCGGGGATGAATGTTCCTAAGGGGGGGGGGGTAATGTAACAACCCGAAAATAACTAAGTGAAGTAATGCCTAAACGTACCTAGAATACCTAGATTAGACCGGGTTCACACGGCTTGATGCGCGTGGAACTAGACCTTAGAACCCATGCACTAGCCTAGCCAACCAACTTGGTGAGTTAGTTGAGCTAGGCAAGGTTGGGACCAACCATGTATGGCACCCGAATTGAAGAGATTCACCCCGATGAGTTTTTACCGGACTTGAAAAGGGTAATCTTAGGTTTGGAGGGTATAGGGGTAAAATGGTCTTTTCTAGGCTAGGGGTAGTATTGTAATTACCCTAAATATTTAATTAATTAATTAATTAACATAAAGAGGTGGGCATTCGGGTTGGGTTGGCCAAATTTGATCCTTTTTCGCAAGTTAAGCTTCACCCGGGTTCGATCCTTGGTGGAAGTAATGATGAATCAAATTAAATTATATTTAAATATCTAGTTTAAGAAGGGCATAGTGGTCATTTAACTTAGCCTTAGAAAATTAGATTTTAATTAATAAATAATAAGGAGTCCTAGTTTGACTAAGTCTTCAACTAAAACTCCTACACTTACTCTCATCTCTCTCCACTCTCATTCTCACGACTTTCTCCACTGTCTTCTCACGTTATTTATCAGCAAAAAGAACAAAAAGTCAAAGTTCATCACTTGAAGAACTTGCACACAAAAACTCAAAAGAAAAACTAAACTAAAAACGAAAAGCGAAAGCATCTTTCAAACGGTTTGCGCGTGAGTTTTGTTGGAGAAGCATTTGTTTTTCGTGGGAGTTGGCAGCACTTGAGATCAGATTTGAAAGGTGTTAAACGACGATAAAAGGTATGGGTTTTCCTCTTGGTTTCTTTCCCAAGATACCCCTAAGTTTCAGTCAAATTGTAATCCGAAAACTAGGAATGTTCCCCGTTGCATGTCCCTATCACTAGCTCCCATCGATTGTTGTAGGTTGGGTATGTTTGCTGGTAGAATCTAGGGATATAATGTGTTTCCGTGATGATTATGTTCTGTATGTATGTTCGGATTTATGTGGTTATTAATTATGTTTTCCGAAACTATGTGAAAATGGCATGTTAAATTCTTGCGTTTTGTATACAATTATTTTTAGAAATCGTGATGATCATATGAGGTGTGTTGTTGATGAATTGAGTGAAAACTCTTGGCCAAATGTAACCACAAAAAATACACATAATAACGTACGAAATATCCAGCGAATTGCTTAAGAATCTAACGTACAAATGTTGAGAAAATGGACCAAAAACGTGACCAAATTTCCAGAAATCTGGAAATTTGATCTCGGCTAAGGATGCTGATTTTTAATTTTTTTTTTTAAGGTGTGAGGTCATTAGGGATTGAACCCAAGACCTCACCATATGCAAGATATAAAAAAATTCAATAAATAAAATGAGGTAAGGGGGATCCGAAATGGGGTAAGGCTCAAGTGAAGAGTTAGGAGAAAAATGAAAAAAAATAAAATGAGTGGTGTGGGGATCGAACCCACAACCTCTCGGATAGGTGAGAGAGAGAGGAGAAAAATGAAAGAAAAATAAATGAGGTTTGTGGGGATCGAACCCACAACCGCTCAGATAGACAAGGAAGTTAGGAGAAAAATTAAATAAAATAAAAATAAGGTTGTGGGGGATCGATCCCACATCCTCTCGGTCTAAAACAGAAAAGTCAAGGAGAGAAAAATAAGAAAAGAAATGTAGGCGTTGGTATTCGAACTTGGGTCCCCAAGCTGAAATTTTAGATCAAAATTTAATATAAGACTAAGTGTTGCTCAAGGGATTTGAAATCAAGTTCCCTTGCCCAATTCCGTATTGATGCATAAGTCTTACGTGAATAAATACTTAATGAAAGCTGCCTATAGGAATCGAAATCGATACCTTGGCATACTTACAAGATGCATAAGTCTTGTACCATATAATCTTGGGTAAGTATGAGTCACTTAGACGAATTATGAACGAAGCCTCATAGCTTGTACGTATGGGTTCATAAGTCCAGCGTACGTTTAAAAATAAATGAACCTAAGATGTATGTGATGAAATGATGTGACCCCGGAGGATTAAGAAAGAATGTGAAACACACTAAAAGACCAAGTGCATTGGCATATGACGAAATGAACATTCACATAATAAGGTGAGTAATTATGTTATACTATGATGCTAATGAAAATAGTGACAACATGATAAGAGGCTAGTGCAAGTGAGACAAGCTGCATCTACGCCTAAAAATCAATGTCACTAAATGAAATTTCTAAGAGAGTGTATTTATGCTAAACGATAAATAAATCAAGAAAGAGTGGCTACATGAGGATAGGCTAGTACAAGTGAGACAAGCTGTATCTACGCCTAGAATCAATGTCCCTAAAAGTAAATTCCAAGAGAGCATATGTATTGTTATACGATGAACAAATAATGAAAGGTGAGTAAAGATGAAATGAAAAGATGTTAAGAAAGAACAGGGTGGCATCACAATATGAGGCTAGTGCAAGTGAGACAAGCTGTACCTACGCCAATATAAGGTTACCAAAAGTGATCACCTAAGAGAGTGTTGAATATTTTGAGACAAGTCTCAATCACACTCTATATGTAAGTGTAAGGAAAATTCACACTTAATATGTAAAGAAGAGATGATAAATCATCTAATAAGCTTTGACTACCTCATGCTAGAAGCAAGCTTCAACGATGTATGAGGTGAATGTAAATAAGAACTTTAAACGGAGCACCGATAGGCTAGCTATGAGTGGTGATTCCTTCTTTCGGGAAGGCCAGAGGTTCACGTAATTCTCATGAGATGAGACTGTCAACCAAGGTGGGTATGGGTCTCCCTAAATCTCCTAGTCTTTGAAATCTGCTGCCAACATAGGGAACTAGCTAGTGGTTTTCCACCTAAGCGAGCTAGGGATATTTTGGTTTCACCTTGGCCAGTGACTCCACCTCTTTTCGGTGTAGGGAAGACACCGGATTTCATGATGCTCACATGATCTATGTCAGTTAAAGTTGAAGTTCCTCAAAGTATGGAAGATAATGAAATGAATGATACCAAAGGTGTTTGGATAGGATAATCAAGAGGTGAACTAGACTCAATAAATGACACTAGGTCATTCTTGGTCATTGCACAGTGAACTCGATGAGAGTCTTAAACTATATCCTAGGTATAGCTAGTGTTCACACCAGCCTACGAACGAATGAAAATAAAGTAAGTATGAATGAATGAAGCAGACTCTGTGTTTGCTAAAGAAGGCTCCCTAGTTGAGGTCCCATATGTTGAGCCCTCATTTTTGGGAAGTCCTAATGTTAAGTCCGTGATTCCAAGGTCTCACGGCATATGAACGAATGATATGTAATATATGTATGTGCTATATGAAATATGTTATGTGCTGTGTGCAATATAAAAGAATGATGATGCATGTTACTCTCATAGCATGACTTTCCTAATCTGATTTGGCAAGTCCAACTGACTTGGCTTTCCATAATTCATATCGTTAGGAGAGAGCTCTTCTTAATCATGCATGTCCTTGGTGTGTACTTGCATACACCCATACTTAGTACAAGTGTATACTAATCCCATACATTATACTATTTTAGGTGCAGGTTCAGAAGGGCGTTGAAGACATTCATTGCAGCTGTTCGGACATAATAGCTTTTCATCCGGACTTGGTAGGTTCTCATACATTCGAGGATGCCTGCCGTTATGTTTCTAGCTTAGTATTAGGTTTAGTCTAGTGGAGCATGTTCCACTAGTATTTCTTTCCTATTTTGTTCAGACTTATGTAATGGTGCCATTTTGGCAATTGTTACTTATGCTATAACACTATTTATTTCCATATTGAATGATTCTTTATTAGATGGTTGATACACATGAGCAATGAACTTCTTTATACGCATATGCAATTATGCATGTTATAACTATGAAGTCTATGTACACTTCAAACAAAACAAAAAGTTTCAAATTTTCTGCTAAAATTAACCTAACAAATGTAATGACGATGTAAGTAGGCTTATCTACGACCTCTGAGAGGTCAATGATGCCGGTTTTTACTAGGGTCTAGACCCCGGTCGTGACAGGTCTAAACACAATTTCGAGATGTTTGCGGCTTGATCTCGTCCAAACTTGTTTATGAATCTATCATTTGGCCTGTGGTAGGAGATTTAGCCTTGCTATTCCAGTTTTAGCCAACATTTACAAGGGTCTAAACACAATTTCAAGATGTTCACGACTTGATCTCTTCAAAACTTGTTTCCCAATCCATTATGTGTACAGTTGGTTGGGCTTTTACTTTAAAACACATTACCCATTAGCTAATGGGATGGTTGATCCCCTTATGACTACATTTTCTGGTGAAGGGTCTGCTAGGTATTTTGGAAAGGAAGATGCAAAAAAGCGTATACATGGAGGAGGAACCATTGCTTGGGATGCAACATTTGTTCATAAACCTCATGCATACCAATATCGTGATGATGGGACTGAAAAAGAATACCAATCAAATTTCTTCATGAGGATTCTCTCAAACTATCTCACTTTAAGGGCGAGAAATGTCTTTATCTTTGAGCCATATAGTCCTCATAGATTCAGTCGTCAATTCAGCTTTTTCCAAGATTCTCCTGGTCGACTAGATCAAGATTTTTGTGAGGCCTCGTTGGAAGATGGACTAAGGCTTGCATGTATTTGTGTATTGACAATATATAGGGCAAAAGCAACATTTCAATCTAGTGGATCTAACATGAAGAAGTTTTCTTCCCAAATTATAAGTCCTGGTGGGAAAAGGTGCACAGGATTTAGGCAATGTCCCAACAACATCAAAACCCAAGCTTCGAATGGCCAGGAAACAATGTAACACTTCAGGGGGCTTATGTATAAAATTGGCATGAAATTGACAAGCTTGACACCTTCGGGCCTAATCCAAGCAATATTTTACCATCGTTTGCCAATAATATCCCATCCTTTTTATATGAAAATGAAGTTTTGGGCACGATTGATGCGCTCCGCATACTCCAGAGTTTGCTTCTTGCTTGGATTGAAGAGATTAATCTGCCTTAAACAACATAAGAGTACCCCATCAAATGACCGCCTGTAGAGGGTATCTTTATAATAAAGAAAATGGGGGGCTCGTCGTCAGATTTTGGTCCTCCTTCGAAGATTGTTTGGCAATGTTCCATAACACAAATTATTAATTATTGGTTGACTCCAGTCTTTGATTTCACTCTCGGAGGTAGAAATAGCTTGACCAAATTATTCTATATGTTCATATGGTGGTGGAACTGTCTATTATCGGAAAACAACGACTTGCGTTTGACCGGGTGATCCTAATGCAGAAGCTAAAGCTGCCAACACATCAGCCTTCTTGTTTTCCTTTCTAGGGATATGATGAATAGTCACCTCCACAAGCCAAACTATCATCGTTTGAGCTAATTCCAAAATGGGAGTCACTCAGACTTCTTCACTTCATAATCCCCTAATACTTGATTAACCACTAACTTGGAATCACCATAAATTTGCAACTGCAATTGTTTCATATCAACAACCATTTCAAGACCGAGTAAAAGTGCTTGATATTTAGAAACTTTATTGGAGAAATGTTGTGTAAGAGTGAAGGAATATGGTAGGACTTCTCCATATGAAGTGACAAACACTACTCCAGCGCCGACTCCTTTAGTATGCGCAGCTCCATCAAAATACATCTTCCAAGGTTGTTGGATTTCAATTAACATTGCATCTTTATCAGGTAACTCATCAGATAACTCCCAATCATTTGGAATTGGATGATTGACGAAGAAATATGCTAAAACTTGTCCTTTTATTGCCTTTGAGAGATATATGTGATCTCAAATTGTTGAAATTGGAGATACCACCTTGCTAACTGATCACTCAAGACAGGTTTGGACATAATGAATTTGATAGGATTTGCTTTAGACACAAGTCGTACGACATGAGATTGAAAGTAATGTTTCATCTTTTGAATTGAGAATAATAAGGCGAGGCATAATTTCTCAATAGGTGAATACTTGATCTCATTTTGTGTCATCGTCCTACTCAAGTAATAAAGGGAATTTTCTTTCCCTTCATTGTTTTCTTGTGCTAGAAGTGCTCCTACTGACATTTCTTGTGCAACAATATATAATATCAATGGTTTTCCAGGTATAGGAGCTACAAGTACTGGAGGCTTCATCAGATAGATTTATGCTTTCAAAAGCATTGGTACCAGCCTGGTCCCATTCAAAAAGAACATCCTTTTTCATAAGATGACTGAATGGTTGACATTTTCCAGCTATATTTGAGGTAAACCTTCTAAGTATGCCAATTTTCCCTGCAAGCTTTTCAACTCATGAATGTCTTTAGGCTCAGGCATCTTCAAAATAACATCTATTTTGTCTTGGTCAATTTCGATCCCTCGATGTCGAACAATAAAACCAAGAAACTTTCCTGAAGTAACCCCAAAGGCACATTTCAAAGGGCCCATTTTGAGTTGGTATCTTTGAAGTCTTTCAAATACCATTCTCAAATCTTGCAAATGGTCACCCTTTTTTCTTGATTTCACCACTAAGTCATCAACATAACACTAAACATTTTTATGAAGCATGTCATCAAAAATATTTTGCATGGCTCGTTGATAAGTAGCTCCAGCATTTTTTAAACCAAACGAAATTACTTTGTAGCAATATATGCCTTTAGGTGTAACAACCCGAAAATGACTATGCTAAGTAATGCCTAAACGTACCTAGAATGCCTAGATTAGACCGGGTTCACACGACTTATTGCGCGTAGAACCAGACCTCAGAACCTATGCACTAGCTAAGCCAACCAACTTGGTGAGTTAGTTGAGCTAGGCAAGGTGAGAACCAACCATGTAGGGCACCCGAATTGAAGAGATTCACCCGGATGAGTTTTATCGGACTTAAAAGGGGTAATCTTAGGTTTGGAGGGTCTAAGGGTAAAATGGTGTTTTCCAAGCTAGGGGTAGTATTGTAATTACCCTAAGTATTTAATTAATTAATTAATTAATTAATTAATTTAAAGAGAAGGGGCAATTCGGGTAGGGTTGGCCAAAATTGACCCTTTTTCGCAAGTTAGGCTTCACCCTGGTTCGAGCCTTGGTGGAAGCAACATTTAGGTGGATTAAATTGATGATTATAATCTAATTTTGTAGGGGTTTGGTGGTCATTTCGCTTACCCTTTGAAAAAAATCAGATTTTTAAACAATTAAGAGAAGTCCTAATTTGACTAAGTCTCCACCTAATCTCCTAATCCTAAGATTACTCATTCTCACGTCTCTCTCTCTACTCTCACCTTATTTACACGATCACTCATCTGTAAAACAAAGGAACAGAACAAAAATATAAAGTTCATCAAGAACTTGAACGCTCAAACGCAAAAGCACAATAAACTTCAAAACGAAAAGCAAAAACCAAGTTCTCTACGGATTGTGCTTGTGATTTCGGTGGTGAGACATTGGCTTAGTAGGGGGATTTTGGAAGCACATAAGAACATCTTTGAACGACTTCAGGTATGGGTTTTCTTCCCTCTTGGTCCCTTTCCCAAGAGACCCTTAAGGTTCATACTATTCACAATAAAAAACTAAGGTTGTCCCCGTTGCATGCCCCTGTCATTAGATCCTTTGAAAAATTCAAGTATGCGTTGGTATGACTTCTGGTAGATGACTTTAGGGCTGGTTGTGATTACGTGTTTGAATGTGAATTCGGAATTATGTACAAATGAAAGAGGTGTTCCGAAAATGTGAAGTTTTTTAACTCGTTTGTGCATGTGTGTGCCGTGAATTAGCCACATTTTGAAGCTTGATATTGACATGTTAAAATGTTATGAATTATGTGTGTGCAAACATGTTAAAAACGTTATGTTCATATAAGTTCAAAGTTGCTGAATTAAATGATAATTCTTGACTGAAAGCAACCTTGAAGATGCACCTAAAGATCTCCCTAATAACTACTCGAAATGTCTTAATGTTTAACGTGAAAGAGGGTGAGAAAATGGACTGCAAAAAGGTGACCAAATTTCCGAAAGTAACCATGAAAACTCACTTAAAGATGCAGTATATGCTACACGAAAATTGTCCTAAATCTAACATTTAAAAGTTGAGAAAATGGACTGCAAAAAGGGTGAACGAATTTTCAGCATTTTGGAAATTTGTTTCGGCAGCATACTGTTAAAAATTTTAGTTTTATTTTTTTTTAAAATGGATGAGGTCAGTGGGAATTGAACCCAAGACCTCACCATATACAAGTTATAAAAAATTAAATAATAAAATGAGGTAAGGGGGATTCGAAATGGGGTAAAGCTCAAGTGAAAAGTTAGGAGAAAAATGAAAGAAAATGAAGTGAGGCATGTGGGGTTCGAACCCACAACCTCTTGGATGGGTGAAGGGGAGAGGATAAAAATGAAATAAAGAAATAATAAAAATGAGGTATGTGGGAATCAAACCCACAACCTCTTGGCCGAATGAGGAAGTAAGGAGAAAATGTAATTAAAAATAAGAAGAGGCTGTGGGGGTTCAATCACACACCCTCTAAGTCTAAACGAAGGAACCAAGTAAAGAAAGAAAAAGAAAAGAACGTGGGCGTGGGGATTCAATCTTGGGTCCCCCAGGCCGAAATGTTTAAGACAAAAAGATCAAGAAAAGAAAGAAAGAAAGTGTAGGTGTGGAGAATGGATCTCGGGTTCCCTAGCCAAGACTTTTATGTCAACAAAAATTATAAAGAAAACTAACTAAGTGTTATACAAGGGGTTTAAAATAGGGTTCCCTTGCCCAATTTTGTATTGACACATAAGTCTTACGTGATTAAATAATTAATGAATGCTGTCTATAGGAATCAAAATTGAGACCTTGGCATACTTACAAGATGCATAAGTCTTATACCACATAATCTTGGGTAATATGAATCACTTAAATGAACAATGAATGTAGCCTCATGGCTTGTGTGTGTGGACTCATAAGTCCAGCATACGTTTATAAAGTAAGTGAACCAAAGATGTTATGTGACTAATGATGAGAACCCAGAAGGGTTAAGTAAGAGTGTGAAACACACTAAAAGGCCAAGTGCATTGGCATATGATGAAATGAACATTCACGTAAAAAGGGGTGAGTAATTATGAAGGGCAAATGTGCTAAGACTAATGAATGTGGTGACAACATTATAAGAGGCTAATGTGAAATATGAGAGCAATGTCAAATGATCCTAAGTAAGTGTTACTAAAACGTACTCACCTATTAGAGTGTAAAGTTAATGAAGAGACCAATCTCTATGAACACTCTAATGAAAGTATTAAAGTTAATGCATACTTAATACTAATGATGAGATGAGAAATCATCTAATGAGCAATGATGCCCTCATGCTAGAAGCCAACTTCTATGATGTATGAGATGTTTGTAATGGAACTTTATACTGAACACCGATAGGCTAGCAATGAGTGGCGATTCCTTCTTTTGGGAAGGCAGAGGTTCGTGTAATTCTAATGAGATGAGACTGTCCGTCCAGACAGGTATGTGTCTCCTTATATCTCCTAGTCTTTGAACCTATGCAGCCAACATAGGGATCTAGAAGGGTTCAATTCTCTATATATGCTAGCATGTTTTGGTTTCACTTTGGCCGGTGATTCCACCTCTTTTTGGTATGGGTAGACACAGGATTTCATGGAGCTCACATGATCTATGTCGGTTAAAGTTAAAGTTCCCAAAGAAAGAATGAGGCCAGCCTCATGTAATGCACACAATGAAATGAACGATACCAAAGTTGTTTGGGTAGGATAATCAAGAGGTGAAGTAGACTTATGTAATGACACTAGGTCATTATTAGTCATTGCTCAGTGAACCCAATGAGTCTTAAGCTACATCCTTGATATAGCTGGTGTTTACACTAGCCTATGAATGAAATGAAATGAAGTACGTATGAATGAATGAAGCAGACTTTGTGTTTGCTAAAGAAGGCTCTCTAGTTGAGGTCCCATATATTGAGCCCTCATTTTGGGAAGTCCTAATGTTAAGTCCATGATTCCAAGGTCTCATGGCATATGAACGAATGAAATGAAATATGATATGTGTTATATGCAATATGTTACGTGCTATATGCAATATGCTATGTACTGTGTGCAATATGATACGTATGATGATGCATGTTAATCTCATGACATGACTTTCCTAATCCGATTTTGGCAAGTCCACTGACTTGACTTTCCATAACTCATATCGTTAGGAGAGAGCTATTCTAAATCATGCATGTCCGTGGTGTGTGCTTGCATATACCCATACTTAGTACAAGTGTGTACTAATTCCATACATTTATCTACTTTTAGGTGCAGGTGCAGCTGGACATTAGAGCTTACGAGTCGATGCAGAAGTTATCCGGACGCGGAGCTTTCATCCGGATTTGGTAGGCTCTCATGCTTCGAGGATGCTTGCTGATTTATTCTAGCGTAGACGTAGGCATGAGCTAGTGGATATGTTCCACTATCATTTCTTTTGTATTTATTTTCAGACGTTGTATTGGTGCCATTTTGGCAACTCTATATTTATGACTATATCTTTCATTTGATTATCTTGATTTTAGATGGTTGTTGTGAACATTTATGAGTTTACGTAGATATTATTATGCGAGATCAATGTTTTACATTATAAAGTTTAAGTAAACAAAAGTTCAAATTTTCCGCTAAAATTAACCTAGATGAAGTAACGATGGTGTATGTAGGCTTGTCTGCGACCTCTGAGAGGTCAAAAATGCCGGTCTCGTCTGGGGTCTAAATTCTGGTCATGAAAAAGTTGGTATTAGAGCATTAGGTTAAATTCCAAGGATAATAAGTTCACATCAACCACATTGAGTAGTTTCTAAGTTATGGTAGTGAAGTGCACCACTATCATGAATTAGAGACTGCATGATGCGTAGGAAAATTTACCTTCTTCTGATATTATCGTGCCTTCTCTAATGTATGATTACTTGATGTTATGAGCGTATCTAACATCAATTCTTATCTTTCAGAAAATGAACACAAGGAGGAACGCTGGTCGGGGAAGAGTAAGAGCAGCTGCTGGGGACAACCAAGTTCCACCCCAGGCTCCAGCTGCTGGAATGGAGATGCTTGTTAACCTAGCTGGGTTGACAGATGGAGAAGTGAGGACAGCCCTGGCATAGATGGCCCAAGCCATCACTTTACACGCTCAGGCTATGACAGCCCAGGCGGAGCAACGAGGTGTTCCCAGAGAGAACCCACCTGCCAGCACCATGGCTAGCAGGTTAAGGGACTTCACGAGGATGAATCCTCCCATTTACACTGGATCTAAGACTGCGTAGGATCCCCAGGAGTTTGTGGATGAGATCCACAAGAAACTGTGTGCAATGGGTTTGACTGATGTGGAGAAGGCTAAGCTGGCATCTTACCAGCTAAAGGGCGTAGCTCAACCCTGGTATAAGATGTGGTAGGATAGCAGGGCCTTAAGATGAGGTCCTATTACTTGGGATCTTTTCAAGAAGGCTTTTCTGGAGTGGTTCTTTCCCAGATAAATAAAGGAGGCTAAGGTTGAGGAATTCATCAACCTTAAGCAGGGCTCGATGTCTGTCAGGGATTACTTCCTGAAGTTCGTAAAACTTTCCAGGTATGCCACTTCTCTTGTGTCTAACAACAGAGACGAGATGAGTAGATTCTTGACAGGGATTGCTGAGGATCTCGAAGAGGAGTGTAGGACAGCTATGCTGCATGACAGCATGGACCTTTCCAGGCTTATGGTCCATGTCCAGCAAGTGGAGGAAAGCAGGAAGAGGAAGCACACTAGGGCAGGGAACAGATCAAGGCAAGCTGAGGAGAATTTTTCAAGAAAGAGTAGTACTAAAATCAGGGATAAGCCCAGGTTGAAGAAGGGACTTCCTCACCAAGGGGAGTCAAGTTCATCCAAGTGTCGCTATGATAGGGATTCCGAGCCCAGAGTTGAGAGAAACAATGAAGTAGATACACCTCAGGAGAGGCCACCTTGCAGGAAGTGTGGCAAACTGCATGGAGGAGAGTGTATGATGGGCTCTAATGCTTGTTACAGTTGGGGCAGACCGGGCCACATGATGAAGGATTGTCCGAATAGGAGAGGTCAAGAAAAAGGGAAGGAGAAAGTTCAGCCTAATGGTCCAAGTGAAGAGGCTCCAAGGAGGCAACGATTCTTCGCACTCAAGTCTAGGGGTGTAGGGGAAGACACTTCTGGTGATGTCTCGCGTGCGTAGCCTTAATTAGTCTTTCATGTGTTTGACTGTGTATGGTTTTATGCACTATTATGAAATTAATATGTTTGAGTCATCATGTTGGTTGCTGATTTGTATGACTTATGTGTTTACTTATGTTGTATGCTCTGATGAGACTAGTTTAGGAAAGAGTTCCTTAGTCTATTAATGTGAAGCTGCTAGTAGGTTTCAAGGATGTGGACCATCATGCTAATATGTGAATCAGATATTCACCAATAAAGAGTATTAAATTGCCTATGTATGCATATGTTCTATAGATGACGGGCTTGTTTCTAGTAAAGAGTAGTGTCATTCGGGGATGAATGTTCCTAAGGGGGGGATAATGTAACAACCCGAAAATGACTATGCTAAGTAATGCCTAAACGTACCTAGAATGCCTAGATTAGACCGGGTTCACACGGCTTGTTGCGCGTAGAACCAGACCAAAGAACCTATGCACTAGCCAAGCCAACTAACTTGGTGAGTTAGTTGAGCTAGGCAAGGTGAGAACCAACCATGTAGGGCACCCGAATTGAATAGATTCATCCGGATGAGTTTTACCGGACTTAAAAGGGGTAATCTTAGGTTTGGAGGGTCTAAGGGTAAAATGGTGTTTTCCAAGCTAGGGGTAGTATTGTAATTACCCTAAGTATTTAATTAATTAATTAATTAATTTAAAGAGGAGGGGCAATTCGGGTAGGGTTAGCCAAAATTGACCCTTTTTCGCAAGTTAGGCTTTGCCTGGGTTTGAGCCTTGGTGGAAGCAACGTTTAGGCGGATTAAATTGATGATTATAATATGATTTTGTAGGGGCTTGGTGGTCATTTCTCTTAGACTTTGAAAAAAATCAGATTTTTAAACAATTAAGAGAAGTCCTAATTTGACTAAGTCTCCACCTAATCTCCTAATCCTAAGATAACTCATTCTCACGTCTCTCTCTCTACTATCACCTTATTTACACGATCTATCATCTGTAAAACAAAATAACAGAACAAAAATATAAAGTTCATCAAGAACTTGAACGCTCAAACGCAAAAGCAAAATAAGCTTCAAAACAAAAAGCAAAAACCAAGTTCTCTACGGATTGTGCTGGTGATTTCGGTGGTGAGACGTCGGCTTAGTGGGGGGATTTTGGAAGCACATAAGAACATCTTTGAAAGACTTCAGGTATGGGTTTTCTTCCCTCTTGGTCCCTTTCCCAAGACACCCCTAAGGTTCAGACTATTCACAATCAAAAATTAAGGTTGTCCCCGTTGCATGCCCCTGTCATTAGATCCTTTGAAAGATTCAAGTATGCGTTGGTATCACTTCTGGTAGATGATTTTAGGGCTGGTTCTGATTACGTGTTTGAATGTGTATTCGGAATTATGTAGAAATGAAAGAGGTGTTCCGAAAATGTGAAGTTTGTTAACTTGTTTGTGCATGTGTGTGCCGTGAATTAGCCACATTTTGAAGCTTGATATTGACATGTTAAAATTTTATGAATTATGTGTGTGCGAATATGTTAAAAACGTTATGTTCATATAAGTTCAAAGTTGCTGAATTAAATGATAATTCTTGACTGAAAGCAACCTTGAAGATGCACCTAAAGATCTCCCTAATAACTACTCAAAATGTCTTAATGTTTAAGGTGAAAGAGGGTGAGAAAATGGACTGCAAAAAGGTGACCAAATTTCCGAAAGTAACCATAAAAACTCACCTAAAGATGCACTAGATGCTACACGAAAATTTTCCTAAATCTAACATTTAAAGTTGAGAAAATGGACTGCAAAAAGGGTGAACAAATTTCCAGCATTCTGGAAATTTGTTTCGGCAGCTTACTGTTAAACATTTTAGTTTTAATTTTTTTTAAAATGCATGAGGTCAGTGGGGATTGAACCCAAGACCTCACCATATACAAGTTTTAAAAAATTAAATAATAAAATGAGGTAAGGGGGATTCGAAATGGGGTAAAGCTCAAGTGAAAAGTTAGGAGAAAAATGAAAGAAAATGAAGTGAGGCGTGTGGGGTTCGAACCCACAACCTCTTGGATGGGTGAAGGAGAGAGGAGAAAAATAAAATAAAGAAATGATAAAAATGAGGTATGTGGGAATCTAACCCACAACCTCTTGGCCGAATGAGGAAGTAAGGAGAAAATGTAATTAAAAATAAGGTGAGGTTGTGGGGGTTCGATCCCACACCCTCTTAGTCTAAACGAAGGAACCAAGTAAAGAAAGAAAAAGAAAAGAATGTGGGCATGGGGATTCGACCTTGGGTCCCCCAGGCCAAAATGTTTAAGACAAAAAGATCAAGAAAAGAAAGAAAGGAAGTGTAGGTGTGGGGAATGGATCTCGGGTTCCCTAGCCAAGACTTTTATGTCAACAAAAATTATAAAGAAAACTAACTAAGTGTTATACAAGGGGTTTAAAATAGGGTTCCCTTGCCCAATTTCGTATTGACACATAAGTATTACGTGATTAAATAATTAATGAATACTGCCTATAGGAATCAAAATTGAGACCTTGGCATACTTACAAGATGCATAAGTCTTGTACCACATAGTCTTGGGTAATATGAATCACTTAAATGAACTATGAATGAAGCCTCATGGCTTGTGTGTGTGCACTCATAAGTCCAATATACGTTTATAAAGTAAGTGAACCTAATATATTATGTGATGAATGATGAGACCCCAGAAGGGTTAAGTAAGAGTGTGAAACACACTAAAAGGCCAAGTGCATTGGCATATGATGAAATGAACATTCACGTAAAAAGGGGTGAGTAATTATGAAGGGCAAATGTGCTAAGACTAATGAATGTGGTGACAACATGATAAGAGGCTAATGTGAAATATGAGAGCAATCTCAAATGAGCCTAAGTAAGTGTTACTAAAACGTACTCACCTATGAGAGTGTAAAGTTAATGAAGAGACCAGTCTCTATGAACACTCTAATGAAAGTATTAAAGTTAATGCATACTTAATACTAATGATGAGATAAGAAATCATCTAATGAGCAATGATGCCCTCATGCTAGAATCCAGCTTCTATGATGTATGAGATGAATGTAATGGAATTTTATACTAAGCACCGATAGGCTAGCTATGAGTGACGATTCCTTCTTTCGAGAAGGCAGAGGTTCATGTAATTCTCATAAGATGAGACTGTCCGTCTAGACGGATATGGGTCTCCTTATATCTCCTAGTATTTGAACCTATGCAGCCAACATAGGGATTTAGCAGGGTTCAATTCCCTATATACGCTAGCATGTTTTGTTTTCACTTTGGCCGGTGATTCCACCTCTTTTCGGTGTGGGGTAGACACAGGATTTAATGGAGCTCACATTATCTATATCGGTTAAAGTTAAAGTTCCCATAGAAAGAATGAGGCCAGCCTCATGTAATGCACACAATGAAATGAACGATACCAAAGTTGTTTGGGTAGGATAATCAAGAGGTGAACTAGACTATATATTGACACTAGGTCATTCTTAGTCATTGCACAGTGAGCCCAATGAGAGTCTTAAACTATATCCTAGGTATAGCTGATGTTTACACTAGCCTATGAATGAAATGAAATGAAGTACGTATGAATGAATGAAGCAGACTCTGTGTTTGCTATAGAAGGCTCCCTAGTTGAGGTCCCATATGTTGAGCCCTCATTTTGGGAAGTCCTAATGTTAAGTCCATGATTCCAAGTTCTCATGGCATATGAACGAATGAAATGAAATATGATATGTGCTATATGCAATATATTACATGTTATATGCATAATGTTATCTGCTGTGTTCAATATGATACATATGATGATGCATGTTACTCTCATGGCATGACTTTCCTAATCCGATTTTGGCAAGTCCACTGACTTGACTTTCCATAACTCATATTCGTTAGGAGAGATCTATTCTAAATCATGCATGTCCGTGGTGTGTGCTTGCATATACCCATACTTAGTACAAGTGTGTACTAATTCCATACATTTATCTACTTTTAGGTGCAGGTGCAGCTGGACATTATAGCTTACGAGTCGGCGCCGAAGTTTTCTGGACGTGGATCTTTCATTCGGATTTGGTAGACCCTCATGCTTCGAGGATGCTTGCTGATTTATTCTAGCGTAGACGTAGGCATGAGCTAGTGGAGTATGTTCCACTAGCATTTCTTTCGTATTTACTTTCAGACGTTGTATTGGTGCCATTTTGGCAACTCTATATTTATGACTATATCTTTCATTTGATTATCTTAATTTAGATGGTTTTTGTGAACGCTTATGAGTTTACGTAGATAGTATTATGCGAGATCAATGTTTTCCATTATAAAGTTTAAGTAAACAAAAGTTCAAATTTTCTGCTAAAATTAACCTAGATGAAGTAACGATGGTGTATGTAGGCTTGTCTGCGACCTCTGAGAGGTCAACGACGCCGGTCTCGTCTGGGGTCTAGATTTCGGTCGTGACATTAGGAGTACGAAATGTAGTAAGTTCTTCATCTTTTGGTTCCATGCAAATTTAATTGTATCCAGATGAACCGGCCATAAAAGACATTGTCTTATATCCAGTCGTGGCATCAATCATAAGCTCAGGGATTGGAAGAGGGAAGTCATCCTTAGGACGTGCATTATCAAAATCCCTAAATTCAACACAAAATCGGATTTGGCCATTCATCTTTCTCACCGGCACAATGCTTGAAATCCATGGAGGATATTTGACTTCATGGATGAAACCTGCTTCAATGACCTTGTTAACTTCAGTTTCGATCAAAGGAACTAGTTCAGGTCTAAATCGATGTTGAGCTTGCTTAACAGGACAAACGCTTCGTTTTATAGCAAGACGATGAACTGCAACTCTAGGATCTAATCCATGCATCTCTTTGTAGCTCCAAGGAAATACATCTCTAAACTCCATAAGCAACTCAATGTATTTGCTTTCTTCATCGTCATTCAATGACACATTTACATATATAGGCCTCATATCATCATCAATACCAAGGTTCACTTCTATTAAGGTATCAACATCATTCTTCATCTCTTCCTCAAGTTCAAGGGGTGTATCTTTTGCATCCTTATCTTCTTTAGGATCACCATCATTGAAGGATATGTGATGACATGTATGAACATCAACAAATTTGTCCTCTATCCTTGCATGATATGAAGCATTTTCCTTGTCACAAATTGTAATGTAGTGTGATGATCCTACACTTTCTTCATCTTCGTCCCGCTCCTTAGTATGAACTATAGTATGCGTTCTTGCTCTCAGGACCTTCCCACATGAAATTACAAATTTTTCATCCCGCCTCATTCTAGAAGGAATCAAACTAGGACAATTCTAAGATGGACCGTGCTTTTGAGAAGGAACGTGTCCTCCCATTTTTCTGCGATCTCCTTGGCGTTTGCATTTCCTTTTCATCGGTCCCAAATGATCAAACACTAAAGTTTCTTGAGTTGACTCGACAAGCCAATCAAATACAGAAATATTAGAAGTTGGGATAGTAAGTCTATCAAACACAGAAGGCTTTTCGTTAGACACCGCTAGTTCTTCTATCATAATAATGTAGTTGATGCTCATCTTTCTAATAGAGATTCGTACTGGTGATGGTTGTTTGTAACCAAGCCTTCACGTGATTGTTTAACCATGTACCTTGTTTCTATCAATATCCTTTGAGTAGGATTCAGGTCATGATTTGCCTTTTCAACAACTTCGTGTGGGAGCTTCCCTAATTTAGAGGTTTCATTATGATTTTATCCCGCTTTCACCAATAATTTATAAGCATTCGGGTCAAAACCTTCAATTGTACGCTTCTGAGGAAGTGCTTCAGGTGAATCATGGTTTGATGGTTTGACGAATCCTCTAATCACTTTTGAAGGTGATTTGATTACATCAATTTGTTTGATAGGAAATGTCAATTCTTTACTCTGCAACTCAGAAGGTTGAATTTTGACCTTATTTGCCTTTAGGATATAGTGAAGAGTAGGAGACACTCTCTTACTTAAAGATGTCTTGCTCGCCTTGGGTATTGTGCTCATATCTGAAAGAACCCCTACTTTTTCAGTTGCTACATCAACTCTCTTTGTGACATCAACCTTTTTGATTGGTATCTAGTTATAAACTTTGACTTCCTTTGGGACATGATCCTTTAAGTAGAACTTTGCATTTGCAAAGTGCGTTTCCGTCTCGGTGAAAGGTTCATCATCAGCGACTACCTTCATTTGAACTCCATCTTCAAAGTACTTAAATCATTGATGGTACGTGGATGACACTACTTTATTCTCGTGGATCCATGGCCTTCCTAACAAGATATTATAGGAGGTCTTTGAGTCAATAACGTGCATCCATGCACTTGAACACATATTTTCCATTTTTATCTCTATTGATTGCAGCAATTGCTCTTTGGCCCCCTTGGTTGAATCCCTGAATCATTAAACGACTTTCAGACAATTAATTCATCGGGATTCCTAGTTTTTTCAAAGTCCGAATAGGAAGGATATTGTCCCCAGAACCATCATCCACCATAATCCTATTTACTTTATGCCCACGCACAAAACCTACCATATATAAAGGGAGATTATGTGATGTTTCACCCAACAAAAGATCATCATTAGTGAATGTGAACTTTGTATCACAAGTATTCACTTGTTCTGAGAGAAACTTGTTGGGATTTTCACATGACGGCAGTAAGGTTGGTGATGATTCTTCCCTATTATTTCTTCTTTCTCAATGTTACAACATGAGGCCTTAGTGTCACAATGAGAAATCTTAGTGTGGAACCAGCTTGGCAATAATTCTTCTAATGTCACCGGGGAACGTCGTTTTTGATAGTGATTCTCCACGATTCTCAATTTCTTCTCATTTTTTTCACTCCTTGAGTTTTGAGTAGCTTTTTCATTTTTCCTCTGGTCACTTCCTTGCTTGGCTCTCTTTGTGAGTTCGCTTTGCAGCGTCTTCGTTGTGTCATCAAAATCCATTCTTCATCATTGGCACACTCAGATTTATTTTCTGCTAAAAAGTTCCGTCTAACTATTGCCTCCTCCATCGACGGAAAAGACAATGATTTACTGACATCTATCGGTTCAAAGTCACCAAATTTGATCATCATTGGTGGTGATGAGGCTAGGACATCATCACAGTTATGTACTTCGACAAAGTAGCAAAGAACTGTGGGATCATGTGAGCCAAAAGTGATAGACACTTTATTTGAATTTTCCTTCTCATCTTCAAGTAATATCTTTCCTTCACGAGCTAAGTCCATGATCTTTTCCTTAAAGATGAAGCACTTTTCAATAGGATGACCCATCAAACAATGATATTTGAAGTAATTAGGATCATTAACCCTTCCAGCTTTGTTTGGGCGCTTCATTTTAGTAACTCAAAGAGTTTCAACGCAAGAAGCTCTTCAAAAATTGCTGGAACATCTGAGTCCATGAATGGGTACCCTTTTGCTTGAATTTCCTTCAAAGATAATTTTCGGCCGGCGTTGTTTTGAGAAGTCGTGCTCTTCACAATTTGATTGTTGCTTAGCTTTGTGGCGAATTTCAAGGTGCAGCCTTAACATTCATTGAATCATTGTTTTTAGACATGGGTGCAAATTTTCCCCCTTTCTTTACCTACACTTTGTCTTTTCCACTACGAGTTTCATAAATAGGTGATCCTTCATTTCACTTGAAGACATGCTTAACTCCATATCATGAGCTAGTATGGCTAATTCCTCAAATGACTTGTCCTTGATCCCATGTAAAATGTAACGAAGTCCCCAATGCATTCCTTGAATGCACATTTCTATTCCAGAGGTTTCACTAAGCCTATCCTTGCAATTGAGGCTCGCATTCCTCCATCGATTGATGAACTCAATGACATGTTCATTCTTCAATTGATATGTATTTGTGAGTTCAATCATGCTCACAGTGCGTCCCGTGCTATAATAACGATTGAGAATTTCATGTTTAAGTTGTTCCCAATTATCAAAGGAACCAGCCTCGAGATTCGTATACCAGTCGAATGCATTTCCTTGCAAGGAGTGAACAAATTACTTAACTAGATAATCTCTATATGTTCTAGCATTATTGGAAGTTTCAACAAAATGTGCAATGTGTTGCTTTGGGTTTCCTTGCCGTCGAATTTTTGAAATTTTGGAAGTTGATAACTGCAGGCATCTTCAAAACATCGATTCTTAGAGTGTATGGCTTGGTATATGTAAAAAATTACTTTGAAAGGACATCATATTTATCCTTAATAGTTACCATTATGAAGTCTTTTAGTTGATGAATGGCAATTCCCCCTTTAGCAGATACTTGCAGTTCCTCATCAACATGTGTTTATTTTGTAGAGGATTCTCCCTTTTCCTGTACCATGGAACGTTTTCCTGGTGCATGGCTTGAGCCTCCATCCATATCATTTTCAACACTATCTGTTAACTTAACAATTCAATTATCCTGATCTTGCACATACTTTGTTAGACCTTCAATTGCCTTTGTCAAATTTGCCAATTGTTCTTCAACAGTTGAGGTGTTGGTCATCATTGCTTGGATCACCATTATGGGTGATGGAGTAAAGCATGAATTTTCCCTTAAAATGAAATCTGATTGGAACAAGTTACGTGGAGTGACTGGGGCAGATCTAGTGACCAAAACATCATCTTCATCTTAAATAGTACGATCCTTGTCACTGAATGGACTGAGTTGGGCCAATGTCTTTTCAACAATCTCAGTTATATTACCTCCTTCTACTAATTCATTCAGAGAGAATCTTTTCCCTTTGAAGATGGGAGATCCAAAATAAGAACTGGTGTAGAGGACATTTGAAGTGTTTATTGTCCTAGTAAGTTTGTTTTGTTCCTAGTGATGGGTCCCAAACTTTCCATTGTAGCATCCAGTATGTTCTCCACCACCGAGGAAAACTTGGAATCGACAGCCTTAACAACAATAGATTTGGAGCTGAACTTCTTAGAAGCCATCTTAGTGTTCTTGAAACTTGATGATCGATGTAAAGAGATGATAGGTAGAGATGGTCCCACTGGGCATGCCAAAATTTGTAAATAATAAATTTTCAAGCCGAGAAAAATAAATAAATAATCAAGGCAAGAAAATAGATGTAACAAAATATAGTATTTGATTTCAAAATATAGTGCGTGTTACAATCTCTATGATAATCCTCTGATTCTTCAAATAATCTGAAATATGTAGGAATTGAATATGATTTAGAGTCAAGGGCTTGAATAACTTGATCTTTAATCTTTAGTTTTCAAACTTGTGTTTGAATTATTCATCACGAACACTTGTATGGTTATGACGAATAATTAGCATGAACAAGTAACTTGATTTTGAATCTTGAACTTTGAACTTGATCTCTTGAACTTGCAACTTGTAGAGAATTTGTAGCTTTTGATCCATGATCTCTCTTCTTGCTTCTTGTTCTTTAAAAACCTCTCCTTCTATGAATAATGAGGACCCCTATTTATAGTAGCAGGGAGTGGTCTACTGGTGTGATTTTATTGGTCGGTTTGAACCGACCAATCACATTGCTCCGTAAAAAGCTTTGATATATTGGTCAGAACATGTCACCCATACACATGTCATCATTCTAGTGGCTCATTTGATTTGACTTCGATTGCCACATAACTTGACACGTGGCATGATTTTAGTGGTTGATTTAATTTGACTTGGATTGCCATATAACCTTGACACGTGGCATGACTTTGGTGGCTTATTTAATTTGACTTGGATTGCCACATAACCTTGATACATGTCATGACTTTAGTGGCTCATTTGATTTGACTTGGATTGCCACATAACTTGACACGTGGCATGATTTTAGTGGTTGATTTAATTTGACTTGGATAGCCACATAACCTTGACATGTGGCATGACTTTAGTGGTTTATTTAATTTGACTTGAATTGCCACATAACCTCCACTAATCTCCTGAATTTAATATAATCCAAATTAATTTATGGATTTAAATTCAATAAAATCTTAATGCTTACAAATTCCCCCTACTTCAAGTCTTATCAAAATATTTATCTTTTTAGACTTGGCTTGAAGTACTTAGTGAAGATATTCTCCAATTTGTAGAGAAATTTGTGGTAATATTACTCTTGGAAAATTGTATTATATATATATATATATATATATATATATATATATATATATATATATAAAATAAAATAGAATAATAATAACTAATAACAATTTGACCCTTAAGTGACATTATTGTTCCTTATGTATGGACCACAAAAATAATAATAAAATAATAATAATAATAACAAAAAATAAAAAATTCCTTTATATTTAAGATTCTATTAAATTAAAAACATAAATATCTTAAATATAAAGAGAGAATTTAAGTCCGTGTAGGATTAAACTTTGAAAAGAAATATTATCTCCTTATCCCAAAATATTTGACCTATCAAAATTTGACTTTGGTTTGGGTTAGGACTCTAACATCCTTTTTCAGATACTCTATAAATAGTAGTCAAACCCATTCACAATTCACCAAAAAATCTTGAAGACCAACTGTTAATTATTCTGGTAAGCTTCTTGAATAACCGCTTTTTTTTTGTTTTTCTTTTCCGTGTTTTTAGCCAATAAATGTTACTTTCATGTTTGAGACGACAATTTTACAATTTATTTGATGCCAAAAAGTGTCACACTTATGTTTGAGCCGACAATTTTACATTTCTTTGAGGAAGACTTTACACCGTTTGAGGCAAAAAATTGTATTATTCGAGTCAAAGATTTTACATGGATTGAGCCAAGGGCATAATGTCGTCTTAGCCAAGGATTTTACACTATCTAAGGAAAAGCATGTCATCTAAGTCAAGGATTTTACATAGTCTAAGACAAAGACTTTACATGGCTTAAGATGGTGGCATTATGTTGTCTGAGCCAAGGACTTCACACAGTTTAAGGCAAGGACTTTACATGGCTTGAGCAGAAGGCAATATAACGTTAGAGACAAAGATTACATCATCTAAGGCGAAGATCATATTCTTTAATTCGAAGGCATCACATCGTCTTTACCCAAAAACTTCACACCCTTTAGTGCTAAGACTTTGCATGAGTAGCTAGGATCTTACATTGTCTAATTTGCGCTTAAAGGAATAGTTACTCATTGTATAGATTTATAACCTTCATTATTGAATTATTAATTTAAGCGCTAATAAAAAAATTGTCCTCTACTCCTTTTTTTTTTGTGCAGTTCGAATCATGGTTTACTTCAAAGACTTGAAATCTTGTTTTAATTCACGATACCTTGTAATATCGGACATAAGAACAGTGAAGTGGAGACCAAATTACTTGGAGAGAAGCTATTAGGTGGTTAGTATGCCTATCCATGGTCTTCTTTAGGGGAACTTCGCGGTCTAGATTATTGGACTTTAGAATATAATAGTCGTCCTCCCAAGACATGTGTACTTTGCTCTCCTAATCATCCTACCAAAAATATTGCAAGTTCTTTACCATGTGTGAGGCGGCGAATCATAAATAGAGAGACTCGATGGAATTATACTTTCACTTTTGATGGAGAGTTTGACTATATTACAGGGTATTGGGAGTGGGCTGAAGATCAACTTAGTAGGGGTCGCCAAACTTTGAAGGACGCAAAAATATACAATGTTGTGTATGGCTCGGTTTTAACTTGTTGGCCATTTGGACACTGAGCAACAAACTCCGCTATGTCCCTTTTTAAACCATCCCACCAATAGACCTCTCGAAGGTCATGATACATTTTGGTGGCACCCGGATGAATAGAATAACAGGAACGATGGGCTTCTTCTAGAATTCGACTTCTCAAATTCTCGACATCCGATACACATAACCTCCCTTGGTACCTAAGAACACCAACCCCCCTTGGGAGAATGACTCATTGAGCTTACCAAGTATTGATTCCTTCAACTCCATCAATAGAGGATCAAGATGTTGCTTAGATATAACCTCAACCACTAATGATGACTCGGAGTTATGATGGACCATGAAACCACCATTTGGAGAATCTTGTAACCGTACGCCCAAACGAGCCAACCTATGAGCATCTTTCACTAGTTCTTTATTCTGTTCTTTCACATGAGACACACTACCCATAGCCATACAACTCAAATCATCCGCAACCACGTTGGCCTTGCCGGGGTGGTAAAGGACACTCATGTCTTAATCCTTCAAAATTTATAACCATTTTCTCTATCGGAGATTCAACTCCTTTTGTGTAAAAACATATTGAAGACTTTTATGGTCAGTAAACACATCAACATGAACACCATACAAGTAATGTCTCCATATTTTCAAGGGAAAGACTACGGCCGCTAACTCAAGGTCATGAGTTGGATAATTCTTCTCATGACTTTGAGTTGCCTAGAGGCATAAGCTATCACTTTGCCATGTTGCATGAGGACACATCCCAAGCCCACTCGGGAAGGATCACAATACACCACAAAGCCTTCATTACCCTCCGGTAAAGTCAACACCAAAGCGGAGGTAAGGTTATCTTTCAACTCTTGAAAACCTTTTTCACAAGCTTCCGACCACTCAAACTTTACCTTTTTTTGAGTCAAAGTTGTCAAAGGAGAAGCAATAGATGCAAATCCGTCAACAAACCTTCTATAGTACCCAACTAGACCCAAGAAACTTCTTATGTCGGTGGGATTCAAAGGTCTAGGCCAATTTCTAACCACATCTGTCTTCTTCGGATCGACCTCTACACCCTCACCAGAGATAACATGGCCAAGAAAAGCAACTGACCTCAACAAAAATTCACACTTATTAAATTTGGCATAAAGTTGGTATTCTTTAAGGACTTGCAAGGCCAACCTCAAATGACTTTCATGCTCATTTTCGTTCTTGGAGTATATCAAAATATCATAAATGAACACAATCACAAATGGGTCGAGGTAATCTCAGAAAACACTATTCATTAGGTCCATAAATGCCGCCGGGGTATTTGTTAACCCAAAATACATTACTAGAAATTCATAGTGACCATATCTAGTTTGGAAAGCCGTTTTGGGAACATCTTCTCCTCTCACCCTTAGTTGGTGATATGCCGACCTTAAGTCAATCTTTGAAAAGTATCTAGCACCTTAGAGTTGATCAAATAGATCATCAATCCGAGGGAGAGGATACTTGTTCTTTATGGTGACTTTATTGAGTTGACGATAATCAATGCACATCCTAAGGGACCCATCCTTCTTCTTCACAAACAAGACCGGAGCACCCAATGGAGAAATACTAGGTTGAATGATACCCTTGTCTAGTAAATCTTTGAGTTGGACTTTCAACTCTTTTACTTCGGCCGGAGTCATCCGTTATGGAGGAATTGAAATGGGATTCGTATCCGGTAATAGGTCAATGCCAAAGTCAATTTCCCGTTCGGGAGGAACTCCGGGAAGGTCATCAGGAAAAACCTCCAAAAATTCCCTCACTACGGGGACATACTCTATAGGAGGATTTTCACGTTCTAGATCTTTAACCCTCACCACACAGTATAGACAACCCTTGGCTATCATCTTACAAGACTTCAAGCAACAAATGATTTGACCCATTGGCATAGAATTTTCCCCCTTTCCACTCTAAAATGGGTTCATTTGGAAATTGAAACTTCACTACCCTCGTTCTACAATCTATGGAAGCAAAACAAGCATGAAGCCAATCCATACCCAAAATGACATCAAAATCAAACATTTCAAGTTCTACCAAATCAACAAGAGTAACTCTATCGGGCAGCATTATAGGACATTTCCCATAGACTTTCTTTGCAATCACCAAGTCACCCATTGGGGTACAAACCGAAAAGGATTCAATCAAAAGATCGGGAATTATATCAAACTTCCTAGCTACCAAAGGTGTAACAAAAAAAAGGGTAGCACCGGGATCAAGTAAAACATAAACATTAATAGAGAAGACTTGTAACATACAGATCACTACATTGGGAGAGATCTCTTGTTCACCCCTAGCCTTGATTGCATAACACCCCTAGCCTTGAGTGCATAAAAGCGGTTCCTTTTTGGAGCTTCGGAGCTAGGACCACTTGATTGAACTTGGCTATTCCCCTTTCCATGACTCTTCACATTAGGACAATCATTCACCATATGGCCACTTTTGCCACAACCATAGAAACTATTTGTTCCAAGAAGGCATTCACCCACATGTTTCTTACCACACTTTCCACAAGTTGGTCTTTCTCTTTGTGAATCAACATTTCTCCCCTTTTGAGATTTAGGGTTAGACACCCTATCATTGCGAGTCTAGCAGAAATTTGAAGGAACTTGGTTTGAAAACCTCTCCTTGAACTTAGGATTGTCTTGAATATCAAGCCTACTCTTAGAAGAACAACTTTCAAAAGACCTTGCCTTCTTAGCTTCTCTATTCTTCTTTCTTAGACGACTCTTCTCTACTTGTTATGCATGAACTATCAACCTAGAATGGTTCATGTTGTCATGAAGCATAGCTGCACGACATTCTTCTTCAAGCTCTTCGGACACTTTCGTTACATAATGACTCATTTCATCCCTATCATTCGAAACCAAAGAGGAAGCATATTTGGACAGCTTAATGAACTTTAAGGAGAATTCCTTAAAACTCATACCTCTTTGACAAAGGTTGATGAACTCCTCTACCTTAGCTTCCCTTTGCTCCATTGGGAATAACCTATCAAGAAAGGCCTTTTTGAAGATCTCCTAAGTCACGGGACCACCTCTTAAAGCCCAACTATCCTTCCATTGATTGTACCATGTTTGAGCCATGTCCTTGAGTTGATAGGCAGCAAGCTCAGCCTTTTCAGTAGTACTCACCCCCATAGCAAACAAAATCTTATAGACCTCATCAAGGAAGTCTTGGGGGTCTTCATCAACTTTGGATCCAAAGAACCTGGGAGGATTCATTCTCGTAAAATATCTCAAACAGGTAGCCATAGTACTAGCATGTTGTCTCTTTTGAGGTACAACCTCCCGGTTAGCTTGTGCCGTCATGGCTTGAGCTTGAGTAGTGATGGCTTGGGATATTTGGAGAAGGGCTGACCTTACCTCACCATCCGTCATGGCTGGAGGATTGAACGAAACTTGATCATTCATAGCAACTTGCTCTTGAGGAGGAACTCGATTGCCTTGGGAGGAGCTCCCGCATTAGCAATCTCCTCTTCACTCTTCTAGCGGCTGTCCTTCTTGTGTTCCTAGTCTATAACCACAAGAAAGGGATTAGATTCTAAAAGACACACAGTGTCAAGACTCTACAGGCACGACATAGTATTACCAAGAAAAGAGAATTTTCCTAATCATCACATAGCATGTCATTCATAATTGTGGCACGCTTTACAACCATGAACAAGACACTATATAAATGTGGTTTAGTGAGACATTTACCCTAGGTTATTTAACCTCATGCTTTGATAAAAAGTTTCTCACATTCGGAGAGCACCCCCCAGATTTAACCGGCGTCGTCGTTCTCAAAGGGGACTTAGACAAACCCTTAGCATTCATCATAACATATCATAGGTTAAAAATGAGGAAAAATTAAAAACTTTTGCATATACTATGTGAAGTATACATAGACTTCTCACTTATCATATATTGAGGTATACGTAGACCTCTCACATAGAAGCTTACTTAGTCTTCTCTTTTAGCAACATGGTAAACATACATACGATAGTCTAAAAACTGTCTCACATAAAAACCATCTAAGAGTATGAATCTTGGACTTAGCCAATACAATATCAATATGTCATATAGGCCTTACTACAATAGAAACTAAATGATAAAAAGGAATAAAAGAGTATCTCTTAAACTACTATAATCTTCATGGCTATAATAATGGAAATATAGTATCCCCGAACATGAGGGACCTACCAACACTTGGAGAAAGAGTTCCAAGCTTCTTCAATCGACCTTCTTAGCTTCAATGTCCGGACCCTACATTTTGTAGATATATAAACGATATGGGTTAGTACTCCACTTCTACTAAGTATGGGTATATGCACATAAAACATTTAAAAATATGCATGAGAAAGACCATTTCTTTAGAAAGCATGCTAAGTCATTTGAAAGCCTTTAATGCGCACACAATAGAGCATATACAAGATAACGATCACAACAACATAAAGCATGATCGTAACCAAAGACATATTATCATAAAGTTATATTAACATTTCATGTTCAATAGTTTATATAAACATAAAATACAACACTTACCAATAATTCCATCCCAAGCCTACAAGCGCAATGCTCATGTGAAGCCCCATAACCTCACGTAAACAAGTAAACAAGATAGGAGACCACAAGTAATGCTTTGCTTCATACAACTTATATCATAAGTAGTGATCATCACGTATAGCAATATAGACCATTACATGTTCACCAACATAGCCAACATCATATAAGAGCAACATCATATATCATAAGCATTATACATTTCATATTCATATTACATAAGAACAGTCTCCTAGGACTTCCGTAAGAGTCAACTTTTGCAATGTCTACGTAGAGTCTCATACCCCTACCTATACTAAGTAAGCTCCTCAAGTCACCCTAGTCGATGTATATTACTTTAGTCTTTCATTTTACTTAAGGGAACAATCGCCTTAACTGACATTAGACCATGTGAGCTAAACATGGAATCCGGTGTTATGAAAACCCCACACCGAAAGAAGGTAGTCTACTTGCCAAGGTAGCTTCAAAACATGAACATAGCATTCTAGGTTGATCCACTAGCTAGTATTCCTATAGAGGCAACATAGTTCAAGAACTAGGAGATATATTAGAGACCCATAGTTCCACATTACATGGCAACCTCTATCTCGTGAGAGTCATTGTGAGCCTGCCTTCCAACTTGGGAAGGAACACCTCTCATATCTAGTTCACTCGGTGCTAAGCTAAAGTATTGCCTTTACGTTATCATTAATCATCAATATTATCATAGGCCATAGGAGATTAACTCCTTGTATGAACATGATCGTAGCTCATTAGGTTGAAGATGAGAATTTCTTTTCATCACAACCCTTCATTAGTGAGATTAACATATCATAGTCATACTATGTAAGGAACACAATAGAAGCATCATCAACCTTGAATTATCATACCCTTACCATGATCTGACATTCAAAATATTCATAGGCCATCATATATGCATAGAAACATCATACATACTTCAAATGCATAAGAACATCAATTATAGGTCAACATCAACATAATAAAATAATCATGACTTTAGAAGACTTACCTATTGCTTTCAAGAATCTTCATCAAGAACTTACACTCAATTCACCACAATCATCCAATAATATAGTGAAATACACAATAACTTAACCAATCCCAACCACTTCATAGTTAGGGTTAAGGGAAAGGGTTCATTTATGAGTTCATTCACACAATCGTTTCAATCCCAACCTTACATGACATTAAGTGAAAACTATAACATAATCAAATCCATTATTTAGGGAAATAATATGCTTCACACGAAAACCAACAATTACTTAACAATACCTACTTAATTAACCATAGAAAATGATAATTCATCGTCATTAGTCATAATTTTCGAGTTTGGAAGAATACCCATTGGTAGAGTAAAAACCCTAGGAATTTGAATTGTTAGAAATCATCTTTGAAAGGACCTTATGGGGAAAGGAATCTCAAGAGTGAATAGACCATACCTTATTGACGATTAAATCCACGAATGTTGAGAACAAAAGTGGAGAACTTGACCTTCTTCTCCAAGCTTCCAATGTTCTTCAATGGTGGTTGAATAGAGAGAGAGATGAGAGAGATGAGAGTGCTTTAGAAATTCTGATTTGGAGTGCGTGTAATTGGTTTAAAACTGACCTAAAACCAATATAAACTCGTCCCCTAAATTACCCAAAATATCCCTCAATTAATTGGGTCTTTTTGTGAAGTTAAATTTACTTAAAAACGACATGGACGAATCTGGGAAGTTGCTGCACGTTGCGGGGGCAATTCCAATTCTTTTTTTGAAAATTTAGTTCGATGCAGTGAGCCTCGTGAAGGGCCCGTGTCGCGAGGGAAAGTTTGCCTAGCCAGTTCTAGCTTCGAGACGCGCAAGGGGCTTCACATCTTGGTTGTCGCAAGCTGCGTTGGCAGCTTGCTCATCAATGTTTTAGTCCTCCTCAAGGACCCTTTGGGTGGTACTTGGGGAGTCTTTACTGGATGTTTGGACCCTTTGTACTATATTTTACCTATTTAAAGTATCGTTACAAGTTTTGAACTTCATTTGAAACTCCAAAACCTTCACCAAACATAGGGACGTCTACTAGTTCAATTTAGCTAGTTTCCAGACGTCAAGGTCTTTCTTTGTCATTTTGGATCTAAACTTTTCTAATTGAGTTCATTACATCATTATAGGTCTGTAAATATCATTTTAACAATTATTTATTCGGCGAATCTCTAGTCTAAGTCATGGAACTTCCGGAATGTTACACCATGTGATCTAAACATGGAACCCGGTGTCAACCCCTCACACCAAAAAGAGGGCATCCTACTTGACAAGGTAGTACATGTACATCATAATAGAGTCTACGTGGACACCTCTCATTGTCAAGTTCACTCGTTGCTAAGCTACATATTCCCCTATTGAAGTATCTTAGAGTCTTTCTTAACATTAGTTTATATCATAGGTATTAGGAGACTAACCCCTTGTATAACATGATCATAGCTCCTAGGTTCTAGGATGAGAATTCCTTTCATCACAACCCAACATTAAGTGAGAACCTTACATCATAATCATTGTAATAAGATGCATATAGGAATCACCTTTAATCCTCATGATAACACGTCTATCATCATATCACATTCATCACATTCATATCATGCTATCATATTCATAATCTCTTCATATTCCTATCATACTCACATATTCATACTTCAATTGAACAACAACATCAAGAATAGACCAACATTATTGAAGTAAAGTATTCATGGTCTTGAAAGTCTTACGAATGGCTTCCAAGAATCTCATCCAAGATCTTACACTCAATTCAATGATATTTAACCAATAATTCAATCACCACTGTAATATAATAATAACTATACAAGAATACATTAAATTATATCTCGCTCAATCATAAACCAACCTAAATCACAAGTTAGGGTTAGGAGAAGAAAAGGATTCATGGGTCTCTATAGAGAATTAGGGAAAATCTTTAATTGATACTTCAATCCACACATAAACACACATAAATAATCACTAATAATAGAATTAAAACTATATAATTCCATTTAGAATGAAGACCCACGAAATTGGATGAAAACAAGCTTTTTGATGAACATTGAAATCAAATCTTTGAAGAGCCTCTTGGGGAAAAGAATCACAAGAGTGAATATCCTACATACCTTGAGAATCTTTGAAGAATGGTGAAGTAAAGTCTTTATCTTGTATCCCTAGGATGAACTTGACCTTGTCCTTCAACGGTGGTCTTTGGAGTAGTGAGAGAAATTAGAGAGACGTGGGAGTTTTTTGGGTTTTGGGATTATGAGGTGTTAGGTTAGTTTAATGACTTAAGACCATTTAATAGTCCTAAACTAACTAATTATAACCGTCCCTAATCATCAATTAATTAATGAACGAATTACCTAACCACCCTCCCCTTAACAGTGTTAAGGTAGTGTGAGAGGGGTCATCGATGAGACTCCGTCGATGCCTCATCAACCAAAGCACAGACCGTCATGGTCAAACGTGGTCTGGGACATAGAGCCCTCAATATGGAGCCAAGTATCCATAATCTAAGTGTGGACAAAAGAGCATCATCGAGAGGGTGTCATCCCATCGACGGCTCGTCATCCCTCTCATTGGTTGCACACAGTCTTTTGACAGCTTTTAGGGCCAATATTTAGGTCTCCTCAAGGGCCCTTAGGGTGGTCCTTGGGGATTCGTACCCAGATGTATTGACCCTAAACATGCACTATGGTGTACCATAGTTCTTTTTACAAGGTTTGATCCTTTAACGACTCTTCGAACTCATACAAAACCTAAAGGCACGCTAAGTACATTTCAATAGTCGCCGGACGTCGTGGTTATTCCTTGATGTTTAGGCTTTAAAACTTCTTAATAAAGTTGATTACCTTCATTTAGTCCTGGAAGCACTATTTTAAAGCCTTAGAAACTACGTGATACACTAGCCAGGTCCTCGGATTTCTGAGATGTAATAATATCCCCCATTGGGGAACATTTGTCCTCGAATGACACTTTAAACATCTTTTTTGAATTACGACTCAAGACTAGCAGCCCAACCAACACATTACAAACAATAATGACCCAAAATCAAATGAGGAAACGTTCCCTCCATTATAAAAACAACAAGGCACCATTTATAAGATAGAAATCATGACAACTACCTAAATGCACATATTTCATTATTTCATATTTTGCAAGGAGGAATGTCCTTCTCCTTTTTTATATAACTCAACATGTTAAAAAAGAAGCACTACATAATCTTCATAACTTCACACTTGAGAAATTTTACAAGAAATATCATATAACTAAGTATGCAAAACATGAAATCAAGTATTATCAATTATGAAGAACATAAAATTGATGGCATATATGAAACATGGATTTTTCACAAATTCATGCAGAGTGAAGGGAAAATCAAAGAAGTTCTAAACACATTAGGACCCTTTAACACCAAAAATTTGGAGAAGATACTAACCTCAACCTTGACTAGAAGAGGAGGGAAAAAGATGAGGATATCGGGATTTCATGCCAGCCTCGGCCTCCCAAGTAGCATTCTCCACTAATTGGTTCTTCCAATGAACCTTCACGAAAGCTACTTCTCTATTCCTCTACCTCTTCACTTGCCGGTCTAAGATCTCAAATGGGACCTCTTCATAGGAAAGGTTGGCATTGACTTCTTAACCTTCTAGAGGAAGGATAGACACCGGATCACCTATGCACTTTTTGAGCATTGACACATGGATAACCGGATGCACAGGAGCCAACTCAATAGATAATCTCAACTCATAGGCAACCTTTCTGATGTGTTTCACAACCTCATATCGTCCCACATACAGGGGACTAAGCTTCCTCTTTTTGCCAAACCTGATCACCCCTTTCATGGAAGATATCTTCAGATAGACGATGTCACCTACCATAAACTCAAGGTCCCTCTTTGTATTGTCGGCATAAATTTTTGCCAACTTTGGGTCGTCTTAAAACGTTCCCTTATGAGCCAGACTTTCTCTACAACCTCATGGATTGCTTCGGGACTATTAGAGAAAACTCGCGTACCTCAAATGACCCAATTGGATCTATACATCTTCTCCCATAAAGGGCCTCAAATGGTTCCATGGCGACACTGGAATAATAGCTATTATTGTAAGCAAATTATACCAACGGTAGATTGTCGTCCCAATTACCCTTGAAGTCAATGACACATGCCCTCAACATGTCCACCAAGGTTTGGATGGTTTGTTCCGCTAAACCATCCGTTTGTGGATGAAAGGTAGTACTAAGTTTCACCTTGGTACCTAGCCCACTTTGGAATGCCTTCTAAAACCTAGAAGTGAATTGGGGACCCCTATCCGAGATGATCGACAAGGAACCCCTTGCAAACTCACTATCTCATTAAGGTTTAATCTAGCATAGTCTTCCGCCGAATAAGTTGCTTTGATGGGAAGAAAATGGGCAAATTTTGTCAATATATCCACAATAACCTATATTGAGTCATTTTGCCTCCGGGTACGAGGCAAACCAACAACGAAATTCATGTTGATATCTTCCTATTTCCAAGTAGGGATATCCATCTCTTGAGTTAACCCTCCCCGTCTTTGATGTTCGACTTGACTTGTTGATAATTAGAACATTTGGCTACAAACTCTAATATATCCTTCTTCAAATCGTTCCACCAATAGACCTCTTTAAGGTCATGATACGTTTCGGTGGCACTCGGATAAATGGAATATCAGGAACCATAAGGCTCTTCCATAATTCTTCTCCTCAAGTCATCCACATCCGGAACACACAATCTATCTTGATACCTAAGTACACCATCCGCCTCCCTTGAGAGAATGACTCATTGAACTTACTAAGTACCAATTTTTCCAACTCACTCAATAGAGGATCAAGATGTTGCTTAGACTTCACCTCAACCACTAAAGATGACTTGGAGTTATGATGAACCATGAAACCCCATTTAGGAGAATCTTTAATTTGAACACCCAACCGGGCCAATCTATGCACATCTTTCACTAACTCTTTCTTACTATCATCAACATGAGCTACACTACCCATAGTCATTCGACTCAACGCATCCGCAACTACATTGGCTTTTCCGGGGTGGTAAAGAATACTCATATCATAGTTCTTTAAAAGTTCTAACACTCTTCTTTGTCAGAGATTTAACTCCTTTTGAGTGAACACATATTCAAGACTCTTATGGTCGGTGAACACATCCACATGATCCCCATATAGGTAGTGTCTCCATATCTTCAAAGCAAACACTACGACTATTAATTCAATATCATGAGTTGGATAGTTCTTCTCATGCACCTTGAGTTGTCTAAAGGCATATGCTATCACCTTACCATGTTGCATGAGGACACAACCCAAACCTACTCGATAAGCGTCACAATACACAACAAAACCTTCGGTACCTTCCGATAAGGTCAATACCGGAGCACAGGTAAGCTTATCTTTCAACTCTTGAAAACCTCTTTCACAAGCTTCGGACCACTCGAACTTAACTTTCATTAGGGTTAAGGTTGTCAAAGGAGAATCAATGGATGGAAACCTGTCAACTAAACTCCTATAATACACCGATAAACCCAAGAAGCTTCGAATGTTGGTGGGAGTTGAAGGCCAAGGTCAATTCTTGACCGCCTTAGTTTTCTTCGAATAGCCTCTACCCTCACTTGAAACAATGTGGCCAAGAAAAGCAACCGATCTCAACCAAAATTCACACGTACTATATTTGATAAAGAGTTGATGTTCCTTAAGGAATTGCAATACTACCCTCAAATGGCCCGTGTGTTCATCATCACTCTTAGAATATACCAAGATATCATCAATGAAGACAATTAAAAATGAATCAAGATAATTTAAGAACACCCTATTCATAAGGTCCATGAAATCCGTCGGGGCATTAGTTAGACCAAAATACATGACTAGGAACTCAGAATGACCATACCTAGTTCGGAAAGCCGTCTTAGGAATGTCAACACCTCTCACTCTAAGTTGATGATAAACCGACATCAAGTCAATTTTTAAGAAGTAACTCGCACCTTGGAGTTGATAAAACAAATCATCAATTCTAGGAAGAGGATATTTATTCCTTATAGTGACCTTGTTGAATTATCGGTAGTCAATACACATACTAAGAGACCCATCTTTCTTTTTCACAAATAAAACCGGAGCGCCCCATGGTGATATGCTTGGTTGTATAAAACCCTTCTCTAACAAATCCTTGATTTGAGCCTTTAATTCATTCAACTCAGACGGAGCCATACGGTAATGAGGAATTTATATGGGTTGAGTATCCGGCATCAAGTCTATGCTGAAATCTATTTCCCGTTCAGAACAAATTCCGAGTAAATCATCGGGGAAGACATCTGAAAAATCCTTCACTAAGGGGACCGAATCTAAAGGAGGAGCTTTGCACCCAATGTCCTTGACCCTCTCAATGTGATAGAGACTCCCTTAGAAATCATCTTACAAGCTTTTAGACACGAAATGATTTGACCTCTAGGGATTGAGTTTCCCCCCTTCCATTCTAAAACGGGTTCATTAGGAAATTTGAGTTCAACTACCCTTGTTATACAATCAATTGAAGCAAAACAAGCATGTAACAATCCATCCCCAATATGACACCAAAGTCCAACATATCAAGTTCTACCAAATCAACCAACATAACTCTATTGGACAATAATACGGGACTACTTTTTTAGACTCTTTTAGCAACAACAGAGTCACCCACCGAGGTAGAAACCAAAAAAGGTTCAAATTAGACATCAGGGAGCATATCAAACTTCATATCCACTAAAGGAGTCACAAAAGATAAAGTGGCACCGAGATCTAGCAATGCATAACAGTAATTGAAAATGCTTGCAACATACCGGTAACAAAATCGGGAGAGCCATCAACCCTAGACTTGAGAGCATAGAAACAGTTCTTTTTAGGAGAATCGGAACTAACACCACTTGCTTGTGCTTTATCACCCTCCTTTACTTGATTCTTGACCATGTGACAATCCCTAACAATATGACCACTCTTTCCACAACCAAAACATTTATCTATTCCTATTAAACACTTACCCACATGTTTCTTGCCATATTTGGTACATTGTGCAACCCCATTTGGTGAACCACCACCTTTGCCTCCTTGGGATCTAGGGTTAAACATCCTATCCTTACGAACCTTTGGGACATTAGAAGGAACTTGGTTGGAGATTCTCATCTTAAACTTTGGTTTGTCTTGAATCTCAAACTTACCCTTAGAAGTATTCCCATCATAAGACCTTGCCCTCTAGACCTCCCTATTCTTCGTCTTGAGCCTACTTTCCTCAACTTGTTAAGCATGCACCATCAAACAAGAAATATCCATGTTTTCATGAAGCGTTGCCGCACAACATTCTCCCACAAGATCATCAGACACACCCGTCACAAAAAGGTTCATTTCATCTCTATTATTAGACACCAAAGAAGAGGCATGTTTAGACAACTTAGTGAACTTCAAAGAGTATTCTTGCACACTCATACCTCCTTGACGAAAGTTGATGAACTCTTCCAGTTTTTCCTCTCTTTACTCCCTTGGGCAGAACTATCAAGAAATGTCCTCCTAAAGATTTCCCAAGTTATGAGACCCGCTCTCAAAGCCCTATTGTCCTTCCATTGAGTGTACCATGTTTGAGAACATCCTTGAGTTGGTAAGCGGATAAATCGGCCTTATTATTTGAACTGACCCCCATAGCATACAAGATCTTATAAACCTCATCAAGAGAGTATTGGGGGTCTTCATTCACCTTAGCCCCAAAAAACATGGGAGGGTGCATCCCTGTGAAGTCCCTCAAGCAAGAATCAATGGTACTAGCATTTTGATTCACACGGGGTGCAACTTCCTGGTTTGCTTGAGCCGTCATAGCTTGATCTTGAGTGGTTATGGCTTGAGCTTGAGAAGTCATGGCTTGAGCCCAGTTTAGGAAAGTCATCCTTATCTCTCTATCTGTCATAGCCAGAGGATTGTCCGGAGCTTGGCCACCTAAAGGAGCTTGTTCTTGAGGAGGAGCTTGGTTGTCTTGGGGATGAGATCCCACGTTAGCAATCTTCTCTTCAACCCTCCTTGAGGCTATTCTTCTAGTAGTCATATCCTATAACCACAAGAAAAGGATTAGAAGAAAAGGACACATAGAGTTAAGACTCTTGAGGCACGACTTAAGAATATCAAAAGACGTGAGAATTTCCTAAGCATCACATAGCCACTTATTCATAAATGTGGCACGCTTACAATTATGAACAAGACTATACATAGATGTGGTTTAGTAAGACATCATTTCCATGATTATGTAACATCATGCTTTGATACCAAGTTTGTCACGACCGGGGAACATCTCCTTATCGTAACCGGCGTCTTCATCCTATTAGAGGCCTAAAACAAGACCTTAGCATACATCATTGCATTTCATAGGTAAATAAAAAATGGAAAATAAAAAACTTTAAATTAAAGCTCACATAGACTTCTCATATATCAAAAATAGTCTACCATTGTCTCACACATAACCCATCTAACATAGGAGTAGTAGATTTGGGACATAGCCCTTACAACATTATAATAAGTCTCATAACAAAATACAACATAGTCTCAAAAACTAAGAAAATGAACAATGTTAAGACTAACCAAATAGTAAAAACTAGAGCGGTAGGCTTCGTCAGACTTAAGGACTTACCAACTTGGGAATCTATCCAAGCTTCTTGAAATTTGGCTTTGAACCCGAACCTACATTGTTGTAGAAATAGAGAGAATATGGGTTAGAACAAATGACGTGTACTAAGTATGAAGACATGTGCAAGTAAAACATTTAGAAACATGCTAAAAAGGATATTTGGTTTAAAAGCATACTAAGTTAACCTAAACGCCTTTATGCACATTCCAAACACATACAAGTCCATAACATAACAACAATGAACTATATCCATATTTATTCTCAAAAGTACATCTTATAAGCCAAAAAAGCAACATTTCATGTTTAGAGTATATTTCATCAATACATTTCAAAATACCTTACCTATAATCCCAATTCAAGTCAACTAGTGCAATGCCTATGTGACACCCTATAATCCCACATAAACTAAGTAAAGTACCAAGGAGACAATAAGCATTGCCTTTACATCATATAACATCATAACAAGTGTATTCAATCTCATACAACGTAATCTTGACCAACAACATGTATATCAAGTGAATGCAACATCATATGAGACCAACACTATATAGAGCCAACATTAAGCATTTCATTCATAACATATGTATAGAAAGAAACCACCCTAGGAATTATTCTCTCAAGGTCCACATGTGCAATGTAAAGGTAAAGTCTCATTCCCTAACTTAACCTAGTGCACCTCTCAAGTCATCCTAGTTATTGTGCATCTTCATACTTTCATTCATTCAATTTACTTTAGCAAAAATTCGCCATAACCGACAATAGACCATGTGAACTAAAAGAAGGGCATCCTACTTGCCAAGGTAGGACATATACATAATAATAGCGTCTACGTGGATCCACTAGCTAGGTTTTCCTATGGGGATACATAGTTAAGGAACTAGGAGATTTTTACTAGAAACTCTCTTTATGCTAATTTGTATTGTAGTTTTTATATCAAGAGACACTTGGTGAACCTACCTTCCTCATTGGAAGGAACACGTCTCACTGTCAAGTTCACTTGGTGCTAATCTACATATCCCCCTTCTGAAGTATCTTAGAGTCTTTCCAAACATTAGTTTATATCATAGTTCTTAGGAGACTAAACCCTTCTATAACATGATCATAGCTCCTAGGTTCTAGGATGAGAAATTCCTTTCATCACAACCCAACATTAAGTGAGAACATTACATCATAATCATAATAATAAGATGCATATAGAAATCACGTTCAATCACTCATGATAACACACCTATCATCATTTCACAATTCATCCGATTCATATCATGCTATAATATTCATAATCTCTGAATTTTCCTATCATACTCACATATTCATAATTTAATTGAACAACAACATCAAGAATAGACCAACATTACGGAAGTAAAGTATTCATGGTCTTAAAAGTCTTACAAATGGCTTCCAAGAATCTCATTCAAGATCGTACCCTCAATTCAATGATATTTAACCAACAATTCAATCTCCACAATCATAAAATAGTAACTATACAAGAATACATTCAATTATATCTCCCTCAATCATAAACCAACCTAAATCACAAGTTAGGGTTAGGAGAAGAAGAGGATTCATGGGGCTCTATAGAGAATTAGGGCAAAGATTTAAGGGATACTTCAATCATAAAAAAACACACATAAATCATCACTAATAATCAAATTAAGACTACACAATTCCATTTAGAAAGAAGACCCATGAAATTGTATGAAAACAAGCTTTCTGATGAACATTGAAATCAAATCTTTGAAAAGCCTTTTGGGGAAAAGAATCCCAAGAGTAAATAGACTCCATACCTTGAGAATCCTTGAAGAATGCTGAAGTAAAGTCTTGATCTAGGATCCCTAGGATGAACTTGACCTTGTTCTTCAATGGTGGTCTTTGGAGTAGTGAGAGAAACTAGAGAAAAGTGGGAGTTATTTGGGTTTTGAGATTTATGAGGTGTTAGGTTAGTTTAATGACTTAGGACCCTTTAATAATCCTAAACTAAATATAATAATTGTACCTGATCATTAATTAATTAATTAATTAATTAACTAATTACCTAACCACCCTCCCCTTAACCGCGTGAGGTAGTGTGATAGGGGTCCATCGAAGAGACCCCGTCGATGCCCCGTCAAACAAACCACGGATCGTCCTGGTAAAACGTGGTTTGGGATAGAGATCCCTAAAAATGGAGCCAAGGCTCAATAATCTAAGTGTGGACCAACGATCACCATCGACTGGGTAGCTCCCTCTCGTTGATTGCACACTGCCTTTTGAAAGCTTTTAGGGTCAATGTTTGGGTCCTCTTCAAGGGCCCTTAGGATGGTCCTTGGGAGTCATACCCAGACATGTCGACCCTAAACATGAACTAAGATGTACCCTAGGCCTTTTTACAAGGTTTGACCCTTTAAAGACTCTTTGAACTCATGCAAAACCTATAGACACACTAAGTCACTTTCACTAGTCTCCGAACGTCGTGGTCGTTCCTTGATATTTTGGCTTTAACACTTCCTAATCAAGTTGATTACCTTCATGTAGGCCTAGAAACACTGTTTTAAAGCCTTAGACACTAGGTGAAACTCTATCCTAGGTCCTTGGATTTACGAGTTGTAACAATATCCCCCCTTTGGGAAACATTCGTCCTCGAATGACACTTTAAGCTTTTTTTTTGGAGTTACCACTCAAGCCTAGTAGCCCAACCAACACATGACATATAATAAAGACTCAAAATCAAAGGAGGTAACATTCCCTCCATTCTCAACACAACAATGCATCGTTTATAAGATAGAAATCATGACAACTACCAAAATACACATATTTCATTATTTCATATTTTGCAAGGAGGAATGTCCTTCTCTTTTTTGAAATAACTCAACATATTCAACAAGAAGCACTACATAATTTTCATCACTTCACACTTGAGCAATTTCACAAGAAATATCATATAACTGAACATGCAAAACATGAAATCAAGTATTATCAATTATGAAGAACATAAAATTGATGGCATATATGAAACATGGATTTTTCACAAATACATGTAGAGTGAAAGGAAAATCAAAGAAGTTCAAAACACATTAGGACCCTTCAACATCAAAAATTTAGAGAATTTACTACCCTCAACCTTGACTAGAAGAGGAGGGAAAAAGATGAGGATATTGGTATTTCATGTCAGCCTCGACCTCTCAAGTAGCATTCTCCGCTAGTTGATTCTTCCGATGAAACTTCACGGAAGTTACTTCTTTCTTTCTCAACCTCTTCACTTGCCGGTCTAAGATCTCGACCGAGACCTCTTCATATGAAAGGTTGGCATTGACTTCTAAACCATCTAGAGGAAGGATAGACACCGGATCACCTATGTAATTTTTTAGCATTGACACATGGAACATCGAATACACGGGAGCCAAATAAATAGGTAATCTCAACTCATAGGCAACCTTTCCGATGCGTTTCACAACCTCATATGGTCCCACATACAAGGGACTAAGCTTCCAATTTTTGCCAAACCTCATCACCCCTTTCATGGGCGATATCTTCAAATAGACCATGTCACCTACAATAAACTCAAGGTCCCTCTTTGTATTGTCGGCATAAATATTTGACGACTTTGGGTCGTCTTCAAACGTTCCCTTATGAGCCGGACTTTCTCTACAACCTCATGGATTGCTTCGGGACCTATTAGAGAAAACTCGCGTACCTCAAATGACCCAATTGGATCTATACATCTTCTCCCATAAAGGGCCTCAAATGGTTCCATGGCGACACTGGAATAATAGCTATTATTGTAAGCAAATTATACCAACGGTAGATTGTCGTCCCAATTACCCTTGAAGTCAATGACACATGCCCTCAACATGTCCACCAAGGTTTGGATGGTTTGTTCCGCTAAACCATCCGTTTGTGGATGAAAGGTAGTACTAAGTTTCACCTTGGTACCTAGCCCACTTTGGAATGCCTTCCAAAACCTAGAAGTGAATTGGGGACCCCTATCCGAGATGATCGACAAGGAACCCCTTGCAAACTCACTATCTCATTATGGTTTAATCTAGCATAGTCCTCCGCCGAATGAGTTGCTTTGACGGGAAGAAAATGGGCAAATTTTGTCAATCTATCCATAATAACCTATATTGAGTCATTTTGCCTCCGGGTACGAGGCAAACCAACAACGAAATTCATGTTGATATCTTCCTATTTCCAAGTAGGGATATCCATCTCTTGAGTTAACCCTCCCCGTCTTTGATGTTCGACTTGACTTGTTGATAATTAGAACATTTGGCTACAAACTCTAATATATCCTTCTTCAAATCGTTCCACCAATAGACCTCTTTAAGGTCATGATACGTTTCGGTGGCACTCGGATAAATGGAATATCGGGAACCATAAGGCTCTTCCAATTCTTCTCCTCAAGTCATCCACATCCGGAACACACAATCTACCTTGGTACCTAAGTACACCATCCGCCTCCCTTGAGAGAATGACTCATTGAACTTACTAAGTACCAATTTTTCCAAATCACTCAATAGAGGATCAAGATGTTGCTTAGACTTCACCTCAACCACTAAAGATGACTTGGAGTTATGATGAACCATGAAACCCCATTTAGGAGAATCTTTAATTTGAACACCCAACCGGGCCAATCTATGCACATCTTTCACTAACTCTTTCTTACTATCATCAACATGAGCTACACTACCCATAGTCATTTGACTCAACGTATCCGCAACCATATTGGCTTTTCCAGGGTGGTAAAGGACACTCGTATCATAGTCCATTAAGAGTTCTAATCATCTTCTTTGTCGGAGATTTAACTCCTTTTGAGTGAACGAATATTGAAGACTCTTATGATCGGTGAACACATCTACAAGAACCCTATATAGGTTGTGTCTCCATATCTTCAAATCAAACACTACAACCGCTAATTCAACATTATGAGTTGGATAGTTCTTCTCATGCACCTTGAGTTCTCTAGAGGCATATGTTATCACCTTACCATGCTGCGTGAGAAGACAACCCAAACCTATTCGAGAAACGTAACAATACACAAACAAATCCTTCGGTACCCTCCGGTAAGGTCAATACCAAAGCGGAGGTAAGCATATCTTTCAACTCTTGAAAACCTCTTTCACAAGCTTCCGACCACTCAATCTTAACTTTCTTTTGGGTTAAGGTTGTCAAAGGAGAAACAATGGATGTAAACCCATAAAAAAATCTCCTATAATACATCGCTAAACCCTAGAAACTTCGAATGTCTGTGGTAGTTAAAGGTCTAGGCCAATTATTAACCGCCTCCATTTTATTTGGATCGACCTCTATTCCCTCACTTGAAACAATGTGGCCAAGAAAAGCAATCGAACTCAACCAAAATTCACACTTACTATATTTGGCAAAGACTTGATGTTCCTTGAGGACATGCAATACTACCCTCAAATGGCCCATGTGTTCATCCTCACTCTTAGAATATACCAAGATATTATCAATGAAGACAATTACATTTGAATAAAGATAATTTCGGAACACCTTATTCATAAGGTCTATGAAATCCGCTGGGGCATTAGTTAGACCAAAAGACATGACTAGGAACTAATAATGACCATACGTAGTTTGGAAAGCCATCTTGGTAATTTAACACCTATCACTCTAGGTTGATGATTAACCCGACCTCAAGTCAATTTTGAGAAGTAACTTGCACCTTGGAGTTGATAAAACAAATCATCAATTCAAAGAAGAGGATACTTATTATTTATAGTGACCTTGTTCGATTGTCAGTAGTTAATACACATTCTAAGAGACCCATATTTCTTTTTCACAAATAATACCGGATCGCCCCATGGATACATGCTTGGTTATACGTCCCTTCTCTAACAAATCCTTGACAGACTTTAATTCTTTTAACTCGGCTGGAGTGAATCGGTAAGGAGGAATTTATATGGTTTGAGTATCCGGCATCAAGTCTATGCCAAAATCTATTTCCCACTTGGGAGGAATTATATGTAAATCATCGGGGGAAACGTCCAGAAAATCCTTCACTACAGGGACCGTCTCTATAGGAGGAGATTCGGACCCAAGGTCCTTGACCCTCACAATGTGATAGAGACATCCCTTAGAAATCATCTCACAAGTTTTTAGACACGAAATGATTTGACCTCTAGGGATTGAGTTTCCCCCCTTCCATTCTAAAACGAGTTCATTAGGAAATTGTAACTTAACAACCTTTATTCAATAATAAATTGAATAAAAACAAGCATGTAACCAATCCATCCCCAATATGACATCAAATTTAACATATCAAGTTCTACCAAATCAACAAACATAATTCTATTGGACACTAATATGGTAAACCTTATATAGACTCCTTAAGCAACAACAAAGTCACCCACCGGGGTAGAAATTGAAAAAGGTTCATCTAAGACATCATGTAGCATATCAAACTTCATAGCCACTAAAAAATTAACAAAAGATAAAGTAGCACCGGGATCTAGCAATGCATATACATTAATTGAAAATACTTGCAATATACCGGTAACAGCATCGGGAGAACCGTCGTGATCACCCCTAGACTTGAGAGCATAGAAGTGGTTCTTCTTAGGAGCATCGGAACGAACACCACTTGCTTGTGCTTGATTACCCTCCTTTCCTTGATTCATGGCCATGGGACAATCCCTAACCATATGACCACTTTTTCCAAAACTAAAACAATTATTTGTTCCCATTAACACTTACCCACATGTTTCTCGCCACATTTTGTACATTGTGGAACCCCACTTGGTGAACCACCACCTTTGCCTTCTTGGGATCTAGGGTTAGACACCCCATCCTTACGAACCTTTGGGACATTATAAGGAAATTGGTTGGAGAATCTCTTCTTAAACTTTGGTTTGTCTTGAATCTCAAACTTACCCTTAGAATTATTCCCATCATAGGACCTTGCAACCTTGAACTCCCTATTCTTCATCTTGAGCCTAATTTTCTCAACTTGTTGAGCATGAACCTTCAAACGAAAAATGTCCATGTTTTCATGAAGCATTGCCGCACGACATTCTTCCACAAGATCATCAGACACACCTGTCACAAGATGGTTTATTTCATCTCTAGGATTGGACACCAAAGAAGAGGCATATATAGACAACTTAGTGAACTTCAAAGAATATTCTTGAACACTCATACCTCCTTGATGAAGGTTGATGAACTCTTCCACTTTTGCCTCTCTTTTTTCCCTTGGGAAGAACCTATTAAGAAATTCCCTCCTAAAGATTCCCAACTTATGGGACCCTCTCTCAAAGTCATATTGTCCTTCCATTGAGTGTACCATGTTTGACCCACATCCTTGAGTTGGTAAGCGGCTAACTCAACCTTCTCATTTGAACTCACCCCCATAGCATACAAGATCTTATAAACCTCATCAATAAATTCTTGGGGGTCTACATTCACCTTAGACCCAAAGAACATGGGAGGGTTCATCCTTGTGAAGTTCTTCAAGCGAGAAGCCATGGTATTAGCATTTTGATTCACACTGGGTGCAACTTCCCGGTTTGCTTGAACCGTCAAAGCTTGAGCCTGAGTAGTTACGGCTTGAGCTTGAGTAGTCATGGCTTGAGCCAAGTTTAGGAAAGTCGTCCTTATCTCTCCATCTGTCATAGCCAGAGGATTGACCGAAGCTTGGCCACCTAAAGGAACTTGTTATTGAGGAGGAGCTTGGTTGTCTTGGGAGGAGCTCCCGCATTAGCAATCTCCTCTTCAACACTCCTTGCGGCTATCCTTCTAGTATTCATATCCTATAACCACAATAAAAGGATTAGAAGAAAAGGACACATATAGTTAAGATTCTTGAGGCACGACTTAAGAATATCAAAAGAACTGAGAATTCCCTAATCATCACATATCCTCTCATTCATAAGTGTGGCACGCTTCATAATTATGAACAAGACTCTACATAGACCGGGCTTGGTGAGACATCATTCCTATGATTATTTACACTCATGCTCTATACCAAGTTTTTCACGACCGGGGAGCACCCCCTAATCATAACTGACGTCTTTGTCCTCTGAGAGGCCTAAACAAGCCTTTAGCATACAACATTGCATTTCATAGGTAAATAAAAATACAGAATATTAAAAATATTACATTGAAGTTCGCATAGACTTCTCATATATCAAAAATAGTCTACCATTGTCTCACACATAACATCTAATATAGGAGTACGAGATTTGGGACATAGCCTTTATAACATTATAATAAGTCTCATAATAGAATACAACAGATTCTCAAAAGATAAGAAAATGAACAATGTCTTTATACTAATCAAATAGTATGAACTAGAGTGATAGGCTTCATCCTCGGACTTGAGGACTCACCAACTTGAGAGTCTATCCAAGCTTCTTGAAATTTGGACTTGAAACTCTTCAATGGTCCGAACCTACATTATTGTAGAAATAGAGAGAATATGGGTTAATACAAACCACATGTACTAAGTATGAATACATATGCAAGTAAAACATTTAGAAACATGCTAAAAAGAAAATTTTGTTTAAAAGCATGCTAAGTTAACTTAAAATCCTTTATGCACATTCCAAACACATACAAGTCCATAATATCACAACAATGAACTATATCCATATTCATGCTAGAAAAACATCATATAAGTTATAAGCAACATTTCATGTTTAGAGTACATTTCATCAATACATTTCCAGACCTTACCTATAATCCCAATTCAAGTCAACTAGTGCAATGTCTATGTGACGCCCCATAACCCCACATAAACTAAGTAAACTAGAAAGGAGACCATAAGCATTGCCTTTACATCATATAACATCATAGCAAGTGTATTCAATCTCATACAAGGCAATCTAGACCAACAAAATGTATATCAAGTGAATGCAACATCATATAAGACCAACATTATATAGAGCCAACATTAAGCATTTCATTCATAACATATGTATACAAAGAAACCACCCTAGTAATTATCCTCTCAAGGTCCACATGTGCAATGTATAGGTAAAGTCCCGTTTCCTTACCTACACTAGTGCACCTTTCAAGTCATCCTAGTTGGTATGCACCTTTATACTTTCATTCATTCATTTTACTTTTGGGAAACTTCGTCATAATCGAGAATATACCATGTGAGCTAAACATGGAATCCAGTGTCAATCCCTCACACCGAAAGGAGGGCATCCTACTTGCTACATATACATCATAATAGCGTCTATGTGGATCCACTAGCTAGGGTTTCCTATGGGGGCACATAGTTAAGGAACTAGGAGATTGTTACTATAAACTCTCTTTATGCTAATTCGCATTGTAGTTTTCATCTCATGAGACACTTGGTGAACCTACCTTCTCATTGGAAGGGACACCTATCATTGGCAAGTTCACTCGGTGCTAAGCTACATATTCCCCTTTTGAAGTATCTTGGAGTTTTTCTTAAAATTAGTTTATATCATAGGTCTTAGGAGACTAACCCCTTGTATAAAATTATCATAGATCCTAGGTTCTAGGATGAGAAATACCTTTCATCACAACCCAACATTAAGTGAGAACATTACATCATAATCATAGTAATAAGATGCATATAGGGATCACCTTCAATTCTCATGATAACACGTCTATCATCATCTCACAATTCATCACATTCATATCATTTTATAATATTGATAATCTCTTCATCTTCCTATCATACTCACATATTCATACTTCAATTGAACAACAACATCAAGAATAGACCACATTATTGAAGTAAAGTATTCATGGTCTTGAAAGTCTTAACAATGGCTTTCAAGAATCTCATCCAAGCTATTACCCTAAATTTAATGATATTTAACCAACAATTCAATCCCCACCATCATATAATAGTAACTATACAAGAATACATTCAATTATATCTCGCTCAATCATAAACCAACCTAAATCACAAGTTAGGGTTAGGTAAAGAGGATGATTCATGGGTCTCTATAGAGAATTAGGGCAAAGATTTAAGGGATACTTCAATCCACACATAAAAACACATAAATCATCACTAATAATTGAATTAAGACTACACAATTCCATTTAGAAAGAATACCCACGAAATTGTATGAAAACAAGCTTTTTGATGAATATTGAAATCAAATCTTTGAAAAGCCTCTTGGGGAAAAGAATCCCAAGAGGGAATATACTCCATACCTTGAGAATCCTTTAAGAATAGTTAAGTAAAGTCTTGATCTTGGAGCCCTAGGATGAACTTTATCTTGTCCTTCAATGGTGGTCTTTGGAGTAGTGAGAGAAACTAGAGAGAAGTAGCAGTTATTTGGGTTTTGGAATTTATGAGGTGTTGGGTTAGTTTAATGACTTATTACCCTTTAATAGTCCTAAACTAACTAATTATAACCATCCCTAATCATTAATTAATTAACAAATTACCTAACCTCCCTTCTCTTAAATGTGTTGAGGTAGTGTGATAGGGGTCCATCGACGAGACCCCGTCGATGCCCCATCAACCAAACAACGGACCACCCTGGTCAAACGTAGTTTGGCATAGAGAGCTCTAAAAATGGAGACAGGGTTGAATAATCTAAGTGTGGACCAATGAGCACTATCAACGGGGCGTCATCCTCTCGTTGGTTGCACACTATTTTTTTGACAGCTTTTAGGGTCAATGTTTGGGTCCTCCTCAAGGTCCCTTAGGGTTGTCCTTGGGGAGTCATACCCAAACGTTATGACCCTAAACATGTACTCTGGTGTACCCTAGGTCTTTTTACAAGGTTTGACCCTTTAACGACTCTTCGAACTCATACAAACCTAAAGGCACACTAAGTCACTTTCAGTAGACTCCGTACGTCGTGGTCGCTCCTTGATGTTTAGACTTTAAAACTTTCTAATATAGTTGATTACCTTTATTTAGGCCTGGAAACATTGTTTTAAAGCCTTAGACACTAGTTGAAACTCTAGCCTAGGTCCTTGGACTTTCGAGGTGTAACAAATTCTTTCTCTATTATTTCTTAATTTCTTTATTAAAAACAAACAATTGGTATCTAGATCCTTCTTCTTGAGGGACCTGTGAGTAGAAAAATGGATTCTGAAAATAGTTTTTTATGAAAGGCTCCTCCTATTTTTTATGGTGAAAATTATCAATTATGGGTTGTGAGAATGGAAATCTACTTGGATGTTCTTGATTTTTGGGAAGCCGTGAAAGTGGATTATGAAATGAATCCGCTGCCAAATAATCCCAACATGGCCGAAATCAAGAGTCAAAAGGAAAAGAAAACCATTAAGTCGAGGCAAAAACAACTTTGTTTGCTACTGGACAACTGTTTTCACGAAAATCATGACTCTCACATCACCAAAAGATATTTAGAATTATTTGAAGAAAGAATATGATGGAGATGAAAGGATACGAGGAATAAAGTTATTAAATTTAATGAGGAAATTCGAATATACTTTAACAGATTGCTTGGAATTGTCAACAAGGTACGATTACTAGGTACTGAATTTAAAGATACAGGGACTGTTGAAATAGTTCTTGTTACAGTTCCGGAAAGATATGAAGCATGTATAACTACCTTGGAAAACACATAAGATATGCCAAAAATTACCTTGGCAGAATTGTTAAATTCTTTGCGGGCTCAGGAACAAAGGATACTTATGAGGCAAGATGGAATGGTTGAAGGAGCATTAATAGCCAGCCACAAGCTCAAAGCAAGGGTAAATTTTTGAAAAATTACCCGTCAGCACTGTAAAAAAAAATGGACATCCTTCATATAAATATTGGGAAAGACCATATGCACAGTGCAAGAACTACAAACAACTTGGTCATGAAGTCGTGATTTACAAAAGCAAATTTCAAAAGGATGAAACAGTTACCCAAGTCACTACTGAAGAAGAAGAAGAAGAAGAAGAAGAAGAAGAAGAAGAAGAAGAAGACCACTTATTTGTGGCAATTTGTTTTTCAACTAAAAAATCTGATTTTTGGATGATTGATAGTGGTTGTACAAACCACATGACATATGAAAGAAATCTTTTTAAAGAGTTCATTCCTATGGAAAATAATAAAGTCATAATTGGGATGGTGATTGTAGTCTTACAAAAGGAAAAGGGTTTGTTTCAATTAAAACAAATTCAGGTACAAAATAACTTCATATGTTCTTTATGTGCCTGATATTGATAAAAGTTTATTTAGTGTTGGTCAGTTAATAGAAAAAAGATTTAAATTATTATTTGGAGAAAAATATTGTCGAATCTTTTACTCTACTAAAAAAGAGATTTTACAAGTTGAAATGAAAGGTAAGAGCTTCTCATTAAATCCAACAAACGATGCACACAAGCTTTGCAAGACCAAGGATGAATTAACATATTTGTTCACAAGGTCAATTTCATATGAGACTACAATCTACAATTTCTTATCCATGGAGTGTTGAGAATATGTCTCAGATAATAAAACAATTAGCTATTTTTAGGATTTATTAAAATAATGTTATTAGAGTCCTGACTTATATTTAGGAGTTAGTTGTTTTTATTTGTCATTTCAATTAAACTGATAAGTTAGTATCTTATTTTTCTATTTTTAGTTAGGAATTATATCTATAAATGCCAGTTTGTGGATTATTAATAATATAATTCCCTTTAATAATACTGCGGTATTTTTCTCTCAAATTCTTTATCTTTTATTTTCTTAATATCTTTATTAAAAACCAACAAAAACTATTCCTATTAAATCTTAAAAGAAATTAATACATGTTTTTTTTTCAAAATAAGTCAAATTGGAGTGCCACATGGCAATATACGTTGGTCTGAAGCTGTATGAGTAGTTTTTCACGCGCCCTTATTTCATGACAACACGAGTGGGGTTAAAATTAGTCATAAGGGTATATTTATTGTGGATTTAGATAGTTTCGTGGGGTAATAGGACACCCACAAAGTTAAGGTGTCTTTTTAAAATTTCGAAACAACTTCAATGGTGACTTTACGTCTTTTCTCTATATGATTCTTATTCTATTCTTGTTATTTTGTGTTTTACTTCCTCCGTCTCTATTACACTCTATTCTTACAAAAAACACATGTTTCTTAATATTCATAATTTTACAAAATCAATAAATAAATAAAATATTTCTTTCTATTTTACCTTTGAAGTTATTAGCCTTGAAATTATGAATTTGACCAACATATTATGATCAATTCATGTTCATCGGTCAATTTAATTAATCAAAATAGATTAATTTTTGTTCATGTATTGAAAGTTTGACTTCAATAGAACACTAAATAAGAGTACAATCGTAAACTTACCTGATTTCTTAAGACACGTGAAATCTAAAATAGTAACACATAAATAGGAACCGAGGGAGTATCATTTAGTCACAAGTTTTAATTTTTTGGTGAAAGAGATACTATATATGATGTTCATCACTTCTATAATTCCTTGGAAGTATAAACGTAATAGGAAGTTAAAAAATTGCAGAAAATGTTGCTGGTGCAATTTTGTATGAGCATTTATAACAAACATGGTCTGTAGTATGACTCGTGGTTGGCTTATCATAGTTCGAAGCCTAAGTGTCCAAGCCGAAGTTGAAGAATCCAATGTATGAGGGAATTTACGACCGTGGATAGGAGTACGATTCGTGGACCCTAGTTCATGATCCAACCTCAATAGTTTGGGGTTTTCAATAACTCGTTTCACGAAGGACCAATATGGTTTGTGGTCCTTTGTACGAACCGTACATGGTGTCAGTAGAAGTGATTCGGCAGTTAATTCTCAGGTTAGTTAGATCTTTTCCTACCTTTTAAATCCCTAAACTACGTCATTTTAGGGTTATTTAGAAGACTTAACCTATTCTAATTTTAGGTTTATGGTTTCTTTTAACCTAATTATGAATTGTGAACTCTCAATTATGAGTAGCTAAATCCACAACTAGGATTGTGGGAACCATTAGCAATTAACAATGTACGACTGTTAATTAATTAATTATTGAATAGTGTTCATGCATGCATTTTTAATCTTTCCGTTTATAAGTCTTTCTAGAGGTGCGCAACGTTAGAACTCGTCTCGTTCCTACTTGATCTTACCAAGGGGCAATGAATGAGAAAAAGATTAAACATCAGAGATTTGGTTAAGGATTGTTGCTATCTAATAGTCTGACTTTAATCAATTGAAGTGAGGGTGACGATCCAACTAAATTGATACGATGACTAATCTGGGGTAAAGGTAAGGGTTAGTAAACCACACATTCGTAGATTTACCAAGTCGCAAGTGAAAGTTTCTATGATGATTACCAGTCACTTAGGGATACATAACTTACCAGCCTTGTATGTTAAACACTAGGATATGATTACTATTACTAGAATTACTGCGTTAAGAGCTTGTGAGGAACACATATGCCCTACTTTCCATCTTATATTGATATCTCAAATCATTAATCTTGCTTAATCATTCAAATCAACAATCTGGTATTTATTTACAAAATTCCCTTGTTTAATTTTCTAGTTTGACTAAAAAGAGATAATTGTGAGTTAAGTTTAAGTTTGAACCATATTCCTGTTAAGTTTAAGTCTGAATCGTATTCCTCGTGAGATCGACCCCAACCTACAAGTTGGGTTCTTGATTTGACAACTACCGCTTATACTTCTTTTGAAAGTGTAATTTAGGCGTATCAGACGAATGTGTCTATTTATTCAATTTTATATAATTTTAAGTGCCTACTTGGGCACACTCAAAGCTAACGTCAAATTAAGAGTTATGTTTATGTATTATGTTATAATACACACACACATACATAATAGCATGATATCATTGATAATGAGCAGTCTTTCAAGGAAGGACCTCATAATTTCTCAATGATAACATGTCACGACCGGAGAGCACCCCCAGTCGTGACGTAGCGAACTTAACCTCTCGGAGGTCTTGTACAAGCCACTTTACTTAATTACATAACATCATGCATAAATGGAGGGAATTTAAAACTTTCTTTAAACATAACCCAAAAGGTATTTCATAAAAGCGGAAGCATCTCTAATAACATTGTCTCAATACCTTCTAACTTTGACATGAATATAAATCTTGGGACGCAACCCACATAAAGTCTAAAACATAAAGAAAGACATAAAGGAACATAAGGGTATTTTCATCGAATGCTATGAGGACTCACCAATCTTCTCTTGTTGAATAGCCTTGGAAATTCTACCCTTTAAGCAACTCAATCTCCTCAAGACCCTACATTGGATTAGAATGTAGGCAATATGCGTTATTACAAAACGTACTAAGTATGAAAGCTAACATACAAAACATAGATATCTCATAGGTTAGTCAATAATAGACATGATCATAAGAGGTAAAGGCATAAGCATAACATGAATATCATAAACATAATAAAGCATCATAAAGCATAAAAGAGTTCATACTTAAGTCATTGTCCTTCTTACTCAATTGAACTACATCACAAGACACCTCCAAGTATACTTGTGCAAGGCTAAGGTAGCATCCCATACTACTACCAAAGCTAAGTACCTCTCTTTGGTCATTCTTGATCATAATCCACTATCATAATTAAGACCCAAGTTCTTCATACTAAAGAGTACTATACCCTAATGATCACCTCAAAACATGCTTGTGCAATGTACATAAGGCAGCCCATACTACCTCACATACTAAGCCTATCTTGAAGTCATCCTTAACATGTTCACCCTCCATAGCCTCATCATTACTTAACTTCATTTATTAAGATTCTCTCATCTTTAGTCTATTATAACTAGGAAAGGCAACTCTAGTTCAATCCTATCTTCAATCTCTTCTTCATTAGTGACCCTAGGTTATACCTTGTGCAATGCACTTATGATGCCCCATAACACCATTCATGTAAGGTATTACTTTTGGATCCTTTTTCTATTACTTCTTATGTTGGAGCCTAGCCCTTCTCTTTATCTTTTGAACATTTTGAGATACTTCTTTAAGTATGTCTAAGTTCCTTAATCATATGGATCCTACGAGATACTTTTTAAGGTATGTATTGATCCATTTATAATCATGAATACTATGAGATACCCCTTGGGCATATCTATGTTCATTCACACATTATGAACACTACGAGATACCCCTTGGGCATGTCTAAGTTCATCATTTTCTTTGAACACTATGATATGCTTCTCAAGCTTGTCTAAGTTCATAGGATATGGAGATCTCTACTAGGATACCTTGACTGAACTACGTGAAGGACTCCCGCCTCTAAGACCTACTTGTATAGTCATCACAACTACTAGGTGTGGCTATCCTTTCTACTTGAAGTCCAGACCCTTGCTAGACTATCCGTCTCATTTTGCATATCCACTTGGAGTCAAGCACATACTCCAAGGTTTTCTTGTCAATCCTTGCTCAACATTTTTCTCTCATGGAGGGATGTCCTTGTCAATCTCTCCATGCTCAAGTGAATCTATCAATTTAATTCTACAATCCTAAATATCCAACACAAAAACCTAAGGTTCATTATTCATCAATTCATTCTATCTTCATTCATAGGTAGATTATAGGATCTTCTAGCCTTATCTTTCTTCTCACATTCTTCATTACTAGGTGAATATATCCATAATTCATCTTTAAGGTTCAATTAAATCAATAACAATCGTAATCAATTAAGTCTAATTCAATTCATATCTAGGTGACTCAACCATGATCAAGTAATATACAATACAATTGAATTAAGAAGATCAATTTAGAACCTTTATCTTGCCTCTAATGGCCTAAAGTCACCATGATAACCTTTAACATCAAATACTACAATTCACCATGAAAACCTCATATAATCATCATTGAATGCTACCCACTAGATTGGGATCACAATCAAGTCTTACCCACAATGCTATCACAACCCTCTCTAGATTGGGGTTCTTTGGATTCACAATTGAAGGGAAACTAGAGGGAGTTCATGGATGGAAGAATCCATGAATGAACAAGCTTCACATACCTTAGATTAGAGTGTTAAACCCAGCTTGATTCCTTGGTGAATTCGTCCTATGAGCTGCCTCCAACTTCTCTTCTCCTTCTATGTGTTCTTGAGAGAATTTTAATGAGAAAGGGTTTTGATTTGGAGTCTAGGGTATAAATGGCTCTTTTATTGTTTAAATACACATAAAATACCTAAAACCACCTAAAATAACCACCCATACATTTATTTGGACGTGGGGTGAATTTTCCAATTCACCCCTTCACTTGACAACACGCAGGCAGAATCTGCAGGTACGAATCGATGCCTGCAGTCGACGGACTGTCGATGGAATGCCGGCACCATACTGCAGGTCCGTCGTTATGGTCAGAAAGTCCCATTTTGGGGTCTCAACTCCCACGTCTAAGTGCGGAGTGACGCCCCCAATCGACGGGGCGTAGCCTGCACTACGGGGCGTCGATGGTGTGTCGTCACTTGGCAGTGTCTTGCCGTCTTTTGGGTCCTCTTCAAGGACCCTTTGGGTGGTCCTTGGGGAGTCGTGCCCAAACGTTTCCACCCTAAATACTTCCGTCTACATGTTAGGAACCTACCCTATCAATTTGAGATCCTAACACTACTCAAAACCTCATGAACATACTAAGGCAAGTTAGCACGTCACAAGGCTAACTTTCTAACGTCACCGGAAGTGCTTGGACTTTTCACCTCCAAACTCTTCCATACTCTACACACTGTCTCTTAGCACTATAATTGACCATTTTAAGACCTTATAAGCTCATGATACACACGACAGGCTCTATTTTAACCTGATTCATTTTGGGATCCTTACGTAACATCACAACATATCATATACTAACGTGGTATCATTAAGGAATGAATAGTTTTGTAAATAAATTGATTAATTTTATTAAAATAATTATTAATCTAAAAGTAGTTAGTTAATATTTGTATATTTGTATTTAGTTTTTGCTTTTGTTAAAGTATGTTTTATTTTTAATGATTGTATCAAGTTCAAAGAAGACAAATAAATATGAATAGTGAAATAATTAATGAGAAAAATAATAAATGTGAGAATAAAAATAATAAATAAGAAGGGGACAAAAATAACCAATAATAGGATAGAAGTAACAAATTGAAGTACAAAGATGATAATTAATAGGACAAAAGTAATAAGTTGAAGTACAAAGACAATAAATGGTACTCTTGTTATTCCTAATTACTTGTCGAATTTTCTTTTTTTTACTTGTTCATTTTGACAAATCAAGAAATGACAATTCTTTTTATCTATTATACCATCAATTAATTGATTTTGAAAAAGGTAGGACTTGTTGAAAATCCTAAGTTTTTAATTCATACACTTCATAATTACTAGGGATAAAATAGTAAACTAACTATCTCAATCATTGTTTCTTAATAGGTGGTGTATCAATTCAAAAGTGAACAAGTAATTAGGAACAGAAGTAGTATGACAAAAGTAATAAATTGAAGTACAACAATAATTATAAATGAAAAAACAAAAAAAAGAACAAATTGAGTATTGGTTCATGCAAACTAAAGGGAATCTCGCGTAAATACTTTGGCTTGTGGGTCCAATAAGGATAAATATATTGGAGTGAGTTCAATTTGAGTGAATTTTTTTTCGAGTGGAGCCCAATTTGTATAATTTTCCCTTACTTTATTGTATATATTTGAAACTAGCCAAATAGTTAAGAGAAAATTACATGGTTAAACAAACATATACTAGTTAATTAGTCATCATAGTCAAAATTTAGTTAATTACCACTCGCGATCAACATTAAGTGATAATTACGTTGGCTGAGTTTTCGAGTTTGTATAATTCACATGTTTGTATAATTCGAAATCTGTATAATAAAATTTGTATAACTTTTGTATAACATAATTTTGTATAATATTATTTGTATAAATGTTTGAAGTTTAGTTGTCTATGTTTGTATGAATTCATTTTTTCGAGTTTGTACAAAATAGCTCGATTATACAAACGTACTTTGAATTATATAAATTAACCCGCAAATTATACAAATAAAACAACTTAAATTATATATACAACTCATAAATATACAAAATATAGCTGTAAAACATAATTAAATATATTATTGTGGCTATTTGGGAAAATTCTCCAATAATGCTTCACCCTTTCCCAAATATACCCCACAGAAAATCTGGAATACTAAGATGAAGCCCATACCTTTAAAGAAGCCCAAATAATTTCATGATCTTCCTTTTTCTAATTTCGTACTATTCTATCCAGCAATAGATGCAGCAGAGAGTGACAAAATCTTTTGTGTGAATGTAATCGAAAGCAGTATGATTCAATGGAATTGAAGCTATGTCAATCCTCTCCTCCATTGCCCTGCAAATCCTCTTCATTTGGAGCTAACTCCATATACAAGCACTTCACTTTACTTCCTAAGGTTCTCTTCAACAGTTTTTCTCTTTATTTCAGATGCTTTTTTCTTGTTTTTTTGAGTCCATAAAGTCAAAATGTGTTTGAGTAGTGGCTAAATGGTTTCTGGGTTTACAGAGGTGTAAATATCATATTCAGGAGCTTTTCTCAAATGGTCAACAATGGAACTATTCCAAGCAATTCTTGGTTCATGTGGTGAAAGAGTAAGTGTTCCTACACGAATGCGTTAGTTATGGGTCTATGAATGTTTCTTAGATTTGAATTGTATTGTATTTTGATGATTGGTAATAGCAGGGATGAAACTTTGACTTCACTTTCAAAGTTATATGGGGTGCCTATTTATGAAATTGCTGCTGCTAATAAGGAAATTATTGATGTTGACCTTGTCTTTGAGGGGCAACATCTCAACATCCCTTCCTATGTTACATCTTACTCACAAACGGTAACATTTTCTGGACTCATTTGTTTTCATCTCAACAGTTAATATTTCATTCATCTAACATGCTGTTTCTAGTAGTTTGTTGAACTGTGGGACCAAAAAAGCTAAACTTGTTACTGAAAATTACATTATTAATTACTTGATTATATCATCTGAACACATTCCTTCACCTGTGGATGCCATTCTTTTTCAAGGGTCAAACATCTTATTTTTTTCTGGGTAACTGTGAAATTTGAATTCAGGACTTCTACATGCTCTAATACCATGTTGAATTATGTGAACGCTCATCAAAAAAATTACGAGGTTACTGAGAAATCACTCATCAAAAAGATTACGTTGTATTTGTAGTTGCACTTTTCTTTGTATTCTACTGAAGAACTTTGATATTAGTTCATATCCAACTCACTATGGCACTGTTGTAGCAATTCAGTTGTTGCCAAAATGAAATGTGTTTGTGGTCATGCAATTTGCTCTTTTGCTAAAACTTCATGAAAATGCTCTTTTAGACTGTTCTGCGAGCTCTGTCGTGATTTCTGATATGATTGGCGATGCGCTGAATCGCTCCTTCCATTGCCAAATCAGTTTCTCGAAGTTGGTTTTGGTCTTCAGGTACAGGTTACTTTAGCGAACTCGATGGAGATCGCTGAGTGACTTCAGCGATGTGCTAAAATGTCTTCTCATCACCGATCTGACATGACTCCTTGGGGTTTGAGAACTGTTATCTTTGGCGGGCTCAGCTTCATTCGGCAACGTGCCGAAGTAACTTTTGCGGGCTGCAGTTTTGCTCATTTTCCCATTTTTTCCAAGTTCTTGACTTCTTTTGGTTTCCTTGGTCCTCATGTTGTCCTTAAACTCTCATAGCTGATATTCAAACACATTTTCATCAGCGAAGGACATAAATAGGCATTGAGGACATACTTTGGTGAATTAAAAGCCTAAAATGAGTCCAAAATCTCCAACTCATCACTGTAATGTGTTCATTGCCTGCACAGCTCGGTGCTAAATGAACTGGCTTGTATTTTTTGTATCTGTTGGGGCTCTACTTTGTTCTTGTCTAATAATGATGTTCTGTCATTGAGAATGAAATCGATGCGCTTGCTTTATGAAGTTTAATATATGTGACAATAGACCACATTAACTAAATGAGAATATGACACACGGTCGAGTGATCTCTCTACTCACCAAATCAAATAAAAGCCTAAACACAACTGAAAAAAGGTCAACATTGCATATTTTCGTATAAAAGGCTCATGGCTGTATCTTGATTTTTATGTCAGCTAAGAAGGTAATAGGATGTAGGTTCTATGATAATTATTATGCTAAAGCTGTAAAATCGAAGACCAAACAGAAAGTTCTGTAGTCCATTGGTGTCTGTTTAGTTCATAAAATCCATAAATACTTCTTCCTCCAAGATGCTTCTACAGGAAATACTCAGTGCTTTAAGCCTCTCATCAATAGGATACCTCGTCATTCTAAATGGTAAGAATAAGATCTGTTGGAAACGTTCCCTGGCTGGCAGTATTATGTGACTTCCTGATGGATTTTATAAGATATCTTCTCATTGGTAGCTAAATTTGAAATAGAATTAAAATGTTTGAAATGAAATTTTTTTCCAAAACTATCCTTCAGATTCTGTCATCTAATCTACGCTTTGAGCTATTATCCATTATTGCCATTTTATCTTCATGAATCATGACAGATAAAGGGAAGCCATTGATTCAGTATACTTCAGCTACATTGTGGTGTTTCTTTCAGCTGCAACTCTGAAGTTTGAACTCGTTATGCCATGTGAATGCAACTCGAAGACCACTTTACTTTCACTTAATCTCATCTGCGCTGCATGATAAAAATCAACTCATGAGACAATTGTTTTTTTTCAATCAACTTAGCCAGACATTTTGGCCAAATAAACTTTCATCTCCCCTTGGACTTTGGAATTATGTTGATGCTAGTGTCTGTACTTCCTTTAGTTATATTAAGCTCATCCAGAAGATATTTTGAAATCTCTGCTAGTTTGTCTAGTCAGCCATTCACACCTTTTGGATTTGGTGGATCGACCAACAAGATTGGGTTACTCCTCAAGATTGACATTTCCAGAATATATCAAGATATATATTCGTGTATTAGCTTTGACAAAACCTTGTAATGGGCTGCATATTTCCTATGAAACTTGGATGAACATTTATGTGATGTAACAGAGAAATGGGTTGTTTTAGTAGCTGCAGTACAAGTAAAAGTTTTTTCTTTTTCCTTCTAATTGTTATGTGTTAACAGTTTTTTTTGCCCTCTTTTAGTTTGATTTTCCATGAAACTTTCATTAGCTGGACTCTTTTTCCATTCCAAGTTCTCTTATTGATTGTATGTTTCTTTTCAGAATCAACGAGAGAAGATTAAATTACCTAAAATTGATGTGTCCGAAACAAGCCGGCGCTTCAAACTCTGTAGTAACGATGTCAACCAGAAGATGTTATATGTGCTTTCATGCCGTCATTTACCATATGTAAGGACTTCCTTGAGATATGTTGTATCTTTGTCTCGTTAGTTACATTGATTATATGCATTCCAAATGATTAGTATGCAGACCCTTTGGAATGTCAATAGATATCTCAACAGACTTGTCAATGTTATTATCAGGCTAAAACCAGTGGTTATTTTCTAGTACTGGTTCCTCTGATAGGCTTTTGCATCAAATGCGTAATGAATGCCTTTCACCATAGAGTTGCTAGAAATAAACTGCAAGATGTTCGTCAGGCATCTGGAAGCATGAGATGGAAATCAGCTCTTCGTGATTTGATCGATCCAGATGCATTATATCCTGATTCAAGACCTGAAATTGATGTAAGTATTCAGAGCAAGTAGCTAGCAAGAATTTACTATTTTGTTTGTGGTCTTCCTTCAGTACTCTTCTCTTGTTTATGTTTCTTTAATTGATTCCCTAATTACCTTGGTGGGGCTTAAATCAGTTCTGTAATTTTAACTGTTAGGCCTCTTAGTGAAAAGATACTTTGATGACATGTTCTTTGCAATTTGCCACCAAATTTCGGGAAAACTAACAATTAAATAATCTTTGCAAGTGCATGGAGTCGATGTTTTTCGTGTAATGTGGGTGCATTTGTGCATCACATAAGCCTATTTTGCCTTGAGAACTTCATGATTATCAGGAGTGTTTGGATGAGAACTTTGTCATTTGATATTCAACAACACTAGTACTTATTATCTCAGCGTTCCTGTGTATCATATATATAATTTAATGTGTGTTTGCCATACTTTCCAATTTACATGGTATTAAGACTGCAGTGAACAGTATGTAATTCTTTCTTTGATTCTGTTACTGTTGCAAAATTTGACTAACTAACATAGTGAAATTGTTAAGCAGAATGCCACCGATGATAGAGAACATCTCCAATCTGAAGAGCTTTCACGTGCTTATGCAAAACTGGACGGCGATTATCAGAAGTTCCTATCGGAATGTGGGATGAGTAAATGGGGCTACTGGCGTGGTAGTACAGATGAATAAGAATTCTGGAGTATGACTGAACGTTGCTTCACAAATTACAATTTCTCCCCATTTATTGATCAATGTATATAAAGCAGGTTAATGGTCAATGTACTTAGTACAGGCTCAGTTTGTCAAATAGTATTCCCTAGATTATCTGTTTGATTTTCTACCTATTCCTTTCATCTGAAATTAAGATTTCTTGCCAAATAATACCCATCCGTAGAATTGAATGAAGCCTTTAGCAAAAAAAAAAAAAAAAGTAACATTTTTCTTTTGGTTTCCTATCTAATGTGTGGTATTCGCATTGGAGCCTGTCAATCCAGATTCGTGACAGGTAGCGGGGTAGGCCCCATTCGGTAGTAGTGCTTCCTATCAATAATAATTGTGGGAAAAAAGAATGTGTATCCCCAAAAGGGAAACTATTTATAAGTGATTACTCCTTATTATCATATCCCTTGTTTTTTACTACTAATTTACGTTTACTATTTGATACCGTATATATATATATATATATATATATATATATATATATATATATATATATATATATATACTCTTATTATGGTATCAAAGAGGAAGAAGCATTGCTTCTGTGAGAACACTGCTCAGTTACACCTTGATACTATTAGAGTGATATATATTTCCATGATATCAAGAAGGAAGAGACATTATTTCTGGAAAAAAAATGTATAGTTTTCTCAAAAAGTTTCATATCATAGCTTGAAACCAAAACCTCTAGTCAAAAGAGAAAAATTCCTAAGAAACAAATTAAATATTTTCTTCACCAAATGTAGTCTTAAGATAGCCAATTCTATTTATATTAGTAAATAAAGTCATTGTTGTTCTCACATTATCAATCACTTAAGGGATCATTCGGTAGAATGTATCAATAAAAATAATACATGTATTGACTTTGTGTATTAGTAATATCATGTTTCGAACAATATTTTTATGCTATTTTTACTAATACACTCCTTTGTGTACTTAGGTGTATTACTAATCCACAAATTTCTATGTTTTAGTAAGGCAAGGAGATTTAATACATGTATTAATATGGTTAAAGACTCAATTATTCTTCAAAATTCTTCTTATATCTTTTCCACCATAATTGTGGAGGATATTTTTGTAAATAAATATTTTTATGAATGTTGACTATTTTTAATACACCATACATAACAACGCATAAGAAATAATCTATGTAAATTAATGCAACCATAACTAATACTCCTTTCGTAACTTGTACGTGTCACTTATTCCTAAAAAAGATTTTCATTTTTACTTGTTACTTTTGAGTTTTGACATATCAACATATATTTTTTTTCATATTTTACTCTTAGCATTAACTACTATTCTCAAAAAAAATAATCAAGAATTTATACCAAACATCAATTAATAGTGATAGCGTGGTAAAATAAATATATCAATAAATAATTCGTTAACGTGTTGTCAAAACAAACAATAACAAATAAAAATAAACAAAATAAGTACAAATGTTATTAATGCAAGCAATTATTAATACACTCTATTAAATTTAATTTTATACACTATCAAACGATTACTTAAAAAAGAAAGTAGACGTGTGGACATAAATTAAGTGGTTTTTGAAACCAAAAAAAGAGAGTAGTATTTGAAGTCAATTAGAAAAATCGTATTTAGGAGTAAGAATGTGTTTGGACATTGTTTATTTAGAGAAAAAAACCAGCTGAAACTTTGTGAGTGAAAAATAATTCACTTGAAAATTGGTCAAAATCTTTCTTTTTTAAATGTGAAAAACTTATCTTCACCAAACAATAATTCTATTGTTTCGTCAACGAAAAAAATTATTAAAAGAAAAAATTTAACGTTATAGGGGTCATTATATCAAGTTGTGGAACCAGTCCGGGATCAACCTGACCTGACTCTCCATAACCTCATCTAAGGCCTGCTTCTTCAGCAGAAACTGACTAGTACAATTAGCCAATATAGTTTGGTCAATAGTTGAAATTTCTCCTCCCTATCTTTTTACCCTCCTCAACATGTCCTTAGTCTACTTCCCAAAATATACTACTACTTCTGATCGGTTCGATAGAATATATGTGTCCAATATTCGTCAAAGACCAGGTCCATTGACAAAGCAAGAACAGTAATAAAAATGCAAACGCTAAAGTGAAAGACACAAGCAGTTTACGTGAAAACCTCATTGCTCAAGGACGGTAAAAATCACGATCTGTACTCACAAGATTTCAACCCGACTTCATTTCACTCAAAACGGAGCAATGATCAGTAACAAACTCTTGTTGCCTAGGAATTTAACTCTAAATCTCTTCCCTATCAATGCAGTAACTCTGTAAAAAGAGATCTAAGCAACTAAGTCTAGTTGATTTAGACTTCAACAACTCAAATAGCTAACTCTAGCTATCAATCCAAATGATACTCAGTGAGAACAGTCACTAATACATTTATAACTCAGTAAGAGATCTACAACGTTAAAAACTGAAATATAAACCTAAGAAAAACTAGGAACGAAGATAACTCTTTCAGTTCCCTTGTTGTACCGCCAGAAGATATTTCAGGTGTGTGGTCTTTGCAATATTCTTCAATCCTTTTTGAGAGTGCAAAAACTATGGTTGTGTCTAACGATGTTGGCCTTATATGTGATAGGAACAAAAATCCAAAAGTAAGGAAAACAACACTGTCATGACCAAGACCGTCGTGATTGGAACCCACACTAACCCTCCGATCAGAGAACCAATAACTACAACCCATCTAACAAGTTTTACGAAAACTAAGAAATTTAAAGATACAAAAGTAGGTTTAAATGTAGAAATAACCTAGAGTCCCCATAAACTCTGAAAGTTTGACAAACAATTACTAAACAATTGTGGAAACAACCCCTAGAACCTGAAAGTTGATGAACCAAAAATCTAAATGCAACGAAAGGGTACAACCCTTAACCAAACATAGGAAGTATCTAAACAATAATGTGAGTTCGAAGAAAATGGACTAAACAAAAATGAATTATTCCGTGGCAGCTTGAAAGAATCGGCTCAACCTTGAAATTCGATCTCGATCTTGAATCTCCTAGCTAAGGTTTATCAATAGCCGCTTAAAGATTTCATGTACTCAACAAAGAACGAGCAAATGCAGTATCAGTACACAACCACACTGTATTGGTAGTATCACACGATTATTCCAGTAAGTACAACATATACCAACAATCACAACAAAGTAAACACTTACGATGAGTATCACTTCAGGAGCAATGCTCAAATTCCACGTCCTCAATAATAATTAGATATAACAAATTTGTGGTCCTCTCATGAAACACATACCCATATTGTTAGTGTGATGGAACATGACACCCGATCCCAATTAGTGTGCCGGACGTGACACTCGATCCAATGTATACACCAAAATGTAGCACCCGATCCAAGTTAGTGTGTCGGAACGTGACACCCATTCCATTCGACACAACCACCATCACACAGACTCATATGTACATACTCATAATCATACAATCAAGTATTGAATCATGACATACATTTGTTCATTCTTACTCATTTCATTAGGTTTGATCAACAAAGCTTCATTCACATACATACATACATCATTACAATGAAGCAATTACTAATATACATGATGTACCGTGGTTTAACGGTACTTTCAATGCTTTTTCCTTAAGTTTAGTGTGTGTCTAAAGCCTTTTTGTATTGATTTTTGATGTAGTTTTCTCTTTATTTGCAGGAAATCTGTCCAAGGGAGAACGCAGAGAATTTGAGCTAAAATTGCAGAAGTGACCACCTACGGAGCCCACGACGGTCCGTCGTGACTGTGACGGTCCGTAGGTGGCACCCGTCGTGAGAAGAAAATGGATGCTGAAGGAAGTTGGGAAATTCTGACCAAGTGTGGCACTACGGAAGCTCACGACGGACCGTCATAGCCACGACAGTCCGTCCTGCACATTCGTCAATACTAACAGAGAGTAGTCCCAGTACCCAACTTCAGAAGATTCTACGTGTCGTGGAACGGAACCCCTTGACGGACCGTCGTGCTTACAACGGTCCGTAATACCTGTCCGTCATGGGTAACAGAGAGTTGATGAAGAAAGCAGCAGAGATTTGTGATAAGTATGAAACGACGGAAGCCACGACGGTCCGTCGTGGCCATGACGGTCCGTCACAAGGGTCGTCGACTCAGACGCGTTTTGGGCAGATTTTCCTTAAATAGATTTCCCTCTTTTATTAGGTTTGGTTTATTATAAATAGTTCGAAAAACCTCGTTTTTGGGGTTAGACTTTTGGATATTTTACAGTTTTATTGTTTAAGTATTGAACTCTTGATTTTGGGATTTTATCATACTTTCCTGGAATCGATTGTTAGTGTTTTTGTGATTTATTCAAGCTTCATTCTCATAAAAGTAAGTGCATGAATTCTTATATTATCAATATGAATTGTGTGATTATTAGCATGGGTAACTAAACTCCATAACTAGGGTTGTGGGAACCATGGGTAAATAACAAGGTAAAATCTAACTAAAATAACAATTCTCAAATAATGTCTTGCATGTATTGATAATTCTTTCGTTTAGAAGTCTTTTTAACGGATGGCCAATGTTAGAACTCGCCTTATTGCTACTTGCCGGACCAAGGAGGTAGATGATAAGAAAAGAATTATTAACATAGATTTAGTGTTTACTATCTAATAAGCTAGTGTTGGTTGGTGCGAAGTAACAACTAAGCCAAATATCGATCATGATGCTTAATATGAGGTAAAGGTAAGGTTTAGTAAAGTATACACACGTAGCTGGACCAAGGTGCGGGGTAAAATTTCCTAGTTGCCGGATCAAGGAATTTGGAATACATAACTTATCACTTTGCATGCAAGATATTAGGAAGGGATTGTTATAGTTAGAATTACCGAGTTATGAACCTATGGGGAACACTTACACGCTAGTTACTTTAATTACTTGATAAAAATCCAATCTTTGAACTTGTCATTTATTTACATAGAATTAGTTAATTATAGTTGTTAATCAAAACTCCCCTTTAGTTATTTGTTTTTGGGAAATAATTGACTAAATATAAGTAATAATAGAATAAAGTTAAGTCTGAACCATTTTCCTCGTGGGATCGACCCCAACCTCACTAGTTGGGTTCTTTACTTGATACGATCATTTACTTCTTTTCGAGAAGTAAATTTTAGCGTATCAAATTTTGGCGCCGCTGCCGGGGAAAGTGGCTTTTAGATTAACTTAAAACTTATTACTAAAGTTTAGTCAATATTTTCCTAATTTTACTTTTTCTTGTTGTTTTTGTCTCTTGCAGATCTAACTTCCGTGTATGCCAGTTACGCAGAGTAGAAGAGAACCCTTACTTCCACACGACCACGAATTGGAGCGTACACTATGCAGGATGAATTGAAACTTGGGTATTAACGATGATGATCCCAACCAGGACATTCCAGCTCCGGTATGCTCATGGTCAGTTATTACCTGAAAATTGTGGGAAAGATGAACTAAGGGGACAACATTCCGCTCCACGTCCCCAAGAGTACTATAGGGGATATGAAAACATGACTGATTAAGATGGGCCACTTGTCTTGCCCCCCTACCACACGGCCATACATTCGTGGTAACTAGTAGCCTAATGCAAATGCTCATCGCTAGAGGTTTGTTTTCGGGGTTACCTTCTGAAGATCCACATGCTCACATCGAAAAAGTAAGGTCGGTGTGTAAGAGTTGTGTAGGGAGACCTGATTTGAATATGGATGTAATTGGGTTAAGAGTGTTTCCTCTCTCACTGACGGGAGAAGCTGCTATATGGTTTACTGAGCTACCCTATAACTCAATCTACACTTGGAATCAACTGAGGGATGTGTTATTAGCACGCTATTACCCGGTATCTAAGAAGCTAAACCACAAAGATAGGGTGAACAACTGTATGGCTCTACCGGGTGAATCAGTTAGTAGTTCTTGGGATAGGTTCACATCTTTCTTGAGGAGTGTCCCCAATCACCGCGTCGATGATGATTCATTGAAAGAATACTTCTATCAGGGACATGATGATAATAATAAAGCAGTACTCGATACGATAGCGGGTGGTTCTTATGGGGAGTGTCCTTATGCTGAGATCGCTGAGAAGTTAGAGAAAATCTCCCGAAATAATATAGCATGGAGTACTAGGAAGTCAGATACTGGGAGAAACACCTTTGCAGTGTAATCCGCACACAACCCAGCCACAGACGAGATTCGTGAAGAGATGGCTCAGATGAGAATTGAGCTTGGGTTGGTGTTAAAACATGTCATTGGGGGGTGCAGAAAAGGTAAATGCGATGAACTATTTGTCTAAACCATCACCGCCGAATGATGAGTATTACTATGAGGAGGACTCTTATGCGGTAGCTGAGCAGACGGGGGGTTTCCGACCAAACTCCCAAGGCTCCAATCAGGAGAATTGGCGCCAAGGTCAAGGAAACCAAGGTAGGAACTATGGTAATTACAACCGAGAGGGTCATTATGTCCGAGATGGGAATTACAACCGTGACAACAACTTTAACCGGGGTAACTATGATAACAGAAATGATAGGAGTGGTCCCTATGTTCCACCTCAAAATCGTGAAGTTAATCCTAGGGACAGTGGAGGTAGTATGGCGCGAGTTGAGGATATGTTGCAGAAAATGAGGAGGAGGTTCGACGCTAGTGATGAGCACACCAAAGAGTTGAGGAGTGACTTAGCGAGTATTGGGCAGAAAGTTGATGCACATGCATTCTCGATCAAGTACCTTGAGTTTTAAATGGCTCAATTATCTTTGACTGTGAACCCACGTCAACTGGGTACTCTTCCAAGCAACACTGTCCAAAATTTGAAAAATGATGGACATTGTATGGCAATCACAACTCGAGGTGGTAAACAAACCATTGACCCACCAATGCCGTCTGGAGTAGAAAAGGTGATAAGAGAAGATGATGAGGTAGTGGAGGTTAGTGGTGAGTTAGGAGACAAAATGGAGAAAGAAACTGAGGTACCCCAAAAGGTGACCCCCATGCCTAGACCACCACCTCCATTCCCACAAAGGTTAGTGAAAAAGACCGAGAATGGTAAATACCGGCGTTTTATAACGATGTTGAAATAGCTTTCCATCAATGTCCCTTTGGTAGAAGCTCTGGAACAAATGCCCGGTTATGCCAAGTTCATGAAAGATCTGGTTACGAAGAAAAGATCGATCACTTTTAAGGATGATGATAGAATGCAGCACTGTAGTGCTATTGCTACAACATCTCTAGTGCAAAAGAAAGAAGATCCGGGTGCTTTCACTATTTCTTGTACAATCGGGTTATTACATTTTGTGAAAGCATTATGTGATCTTGGGGCAAGCATAAATCTCATCCCCCTCTCGATTTACAAGAAGTTGGGTTTGGGTGACCCAAAGCCCATTGCGATGCGGCTACTGATGGCCGATTGAACGGTAAAAAGGCCTATTGGGATACTCCACGATATGCTAGTAAAAGTGGAGTCGTTCATATTTCCGGTCGATTTTGTTATTCTTGATTGTGAGGTCCATTTTGAGGTGCCTATTATTCTTGGGAGGCCATTCCTTGCTATGGGTAGAGCCTTGGTTGATATGGAAAAAGGGCAGATGAAATTTCGGTTGAACAATGAAGAAGTGACCTTCAACATTTGTAGGTCCATGAGGCAGAGTGGTGAGCTCCAATTGGTATCTGCCATATCCTACAAAGTTGAATAGTCATCTGTGGTACAAATTGAAGAGTGTCAGGGTGTAGAAGCATTAGCGGCAGTGATCATGAATTTCGATAGTGATTGCATTGAAGAGTATGGGTCAAAGGTCGCAACACTTGATCGAGGTATTGTTCGTTTTAAACCCAAGAAATTTGAGTTAGATATGAAGAATCGCGAGTCTCCACCCGCAAAACCATCTATAGAGGAGGATCCAAAATTAGAACTAAAGGCTCTACCACCTCATCTGAGGTATGTATTCTTAGGAAATGATGACACTTTGCCGGTAATCATTGCATCAGATCTAAATGTACAACAAGTTGAGAGTTTGGTGAAAGTGTTAAAAAAGTTCAAAAGAGCTATTGGTTGGACTATTGTGGATATTATTGGGATTTCGCCCGGTATTTGTTTGCATAATATCCAACTCATGCCCGATCATAAACTAAGTATTGAGCACCAAAGACGTTTAAAGTCACCTATGCAAGAGGTGGTGAAGAAAGAAATCATTAAGTGGTTGGATGCTGGAGTGATATATCTAATTGCTGATAGTAGTTGGGTATGCCCTGTTCAGTGTGTACCTAAGAAAGGGGGAATGACTGTGGTCCCCAATGATAAAAATGAGCTTGTTCCGATGAGACCGGTGACTGGATGGAGGGTGTGTATGGATTACCGTAAATTAAATGGATGGACCGAAAAAGACCATTTTCCTATGCCCTTCATGGATCAGATGTTGGATAGACTTGCCGGAAAAGGGTGGTACTGTTTTCTTGATGGTTATTCGGGGTATAATCAGATTTCTATTGCACCGAAAGATCAAGAGAAAACCACCTTTACTTGTCCATATGGGACCTTCGCGTTCAAGAGAATGCCGTTTGGGTTGTGCAATACACCCGCCACATTTCAGAGATGTATGATGTCGATATTCTCCGATATGGTGGACGACACTATTGAGGTGTTTATGGATGATTTTTCTGTGGTTGGTGAATCCTTTGAGCGGTGTTTGTGTCATTTGTTTGAGGTTCTTCAGAGGTGTGAAGATTGCAATCTAGTACTAAATTGGGAAAAATGTCACTTCATGGTGAAAGAGGGTATTGTATTGGGTCATCGTATTTCAGAGAAGGGTATAGAGGTTGATCGAGCTAAAGTCGAGGTAATAGAGAGACTTTCCCACCTATCTCTGTAAAAGGTGTGAGAAGCTTTCTTGGGGATGCAGGTTTTTATCGGAGGTTCATCAAGGATTTTTCAAAAATTGCACACCCTTTGTGCAAGTTGCTTGAGAAAGAGTGTAAATTTTATTTTGATGAAACCTGTCTTAAGGCATTTGGTGAGTTGAAAGAAAAGTTGGTGTCTGCACCTATCATTATTTCTCCGAATTGTAGCAAACCATTTGAGGTGATGTGTGATGCTAGTGGGGTTGCTCTTGGTGTGGTATTGGGACAAAGAAGGGACAAAATCCTTCACCCCATTTACTATGCTAGTAAATCCCTCAACGAAGCCCAAAAGAACTACACCGTGACTGAGCAAGAGCTCCTTGCAGTAGTCTTTGCTTTTGAGAAATTTCGCTCCTATTTGCTTGGCACTAGGATTATAGTGCATACTGATCATTCTGCTTTGAGATATTTGATGGCAAAGAAGGATGCGAAACTGAGGTTGATTCGTTGGGTATTACTCTTGCAAGAATTTGACTTTGAGGTGATAGATAGAAAAGGGACCGAGAATCAAGTCGCTGATCACTTGTCCCGTTTAGAAGATAAAGCAATGAGAAAGTTAAGGGATAAGACTGAAATTGATGATACTTTCCCCGATGAGCATGTATTGGCCGCCTCTCAAGACTTGATTTCATGGTTCGCAGATTTTGCAAATTATCTGGCTAGCGATATTGTCCCACCGGACTTGTCCTTTCATCAAAGGAAGAAGTTCATGTACGATGTGAAAAAGTTCTTTTGGGATGAGCCATACTTATATAGGAGTTGTGCCGATGGGCTTATTCGGCGTTGTGTGCCAGAGGTTGAGATGTTGAGTGTTTTGGAAGCATGCCATTCTTCACCCGTAGGTGGACATCATAGTGGTATTCGGACCGCTCACAAGATCTTGCAATGTGGCTACTATTGGCCAACTATTCATCAAGATGCTCATGAGTTCGCTAAGGCATGTGATAGATGCCAAAGAGATGGCGGCATATCAAGAAAGCAAGGGCTCCCTTTAAATCCCATTCTTGTGATTGAGTTATTTGATGTGTGGGGTATTGACTTTATGGGCCCTTTTGTGAGTTCTCATGGGATGAAGTACATTCTAGTAGCGGTTGATTATGTGTCTAAATGGGTGGAAGCTATCGCGCTCGCAAATAATGAAGGGAAGAGTGTCACCGCGTTCTTAAAAAAAAATATTTTCCCGATTTGGCACCCCAAGGGCTATTATTAGTGATGGGGGATCCCACTTTTGCAACAAATTGTTTAAGGGATTATTGGAGAAATATGCGGTTCGCCATAATGTGGCCACTCCTTACCATCCTCAAACTAGTGGGCAAGTTGAGGTGTCAAATAGGGAGATTAAGCAGATTTTGTCAAAAACGGTGAATACTAGTACAACGGATTGGTCAAGGAGGCTTGATGATGCTCTTTGGGCCTACCGAACAGCATACAAGGCTCCCATAGGTATGTCCCCATACCAACTTGTATATGGGAAGGCTTGTCACTTACCGGTTGAATTAGAGCATAAAGCCATGTGGGTAATGAAGAAGTTGAAAATGGACTGCAATGAGACTGTAGAACAGAGGTTAAATGGGTTAAATGAGCTCGATGAATTTTGCCTAAAAGCTTATGAAAGTTCAGCCCTCTACAAAGAAAGGATGAAGAAGTACCATGACCAAAAGATTGAGAAACGCGATTTTTTGGTTGGGGATTTGGTGCTTTTATTCAATTCTAGGTTGCGCTTGTTTCCGGGCAAACTAAAGTCCAAATGGACTGGCCCTTACTTGATCACCCAACTATTCCCTCACAGAGCGGTTGAGTTGGAGAACAAGGAGGGTGTGCGGTTTAAGGTGAACGGACAGTGAATCAAAATCTATCTGGGGCATGCTGAAACGGCGAATGAAGTGATCGAGGCATACCATCTTGATGAAGTCTGAGTAATCAAGTGTCCTCCGTCGTGCCGCGACGTTAAATCAAGCGCTGGTTGGGAGGCAACCCAATATGTAACCTCTAAGCCAACTATAGGTTTTTCATGACTTTCTAGTAATAGTTGCATTTTCTTTGCTTTTCTTTTTGTTAGAAGTGTTGGCTAGAGCGTAGTTTAGGGTCCGTGTCCAAAAAGTGTCCAGAAAATACAAAACGAATAGCTTAATGGGTGTTAAATTTGTAGGTATCACATCACCAGAAAATCTGCAGAAAATTGGTCTGTAGCACCCATTGACGGACCCATCGACGGACCGTCACGCTTGCGACGGACCATCGCAAGCATCCGTCATGCCCAGGTATGTTTTTCAATTTTTCTAAGTTAGGACACCCATGATGAACCCCCACGACGGACCATCGATCCTGTGATGGACCGTCGATGAGGACTCGTTGCATCAAAACCCGTAAACCTGACCCGACCCGATCGGCGAATATTAAAAGTTTTTAAACCTTTTAACTTCCCACCTTTTCATTCAAACTGTTTCTTTCCCTCATTTCCGCCATTTACTCCCTTTTCAACTCCCTAGCACTCTCATCATCTCCCCAAACTTTAGATTTCCCATCCCTTCCAATAATCCCCAAATCTTTCCTCTCACAAACTCCCTAGTTCTTCAAGTTATCTGCCGGTCGGAGTCTTGTGTTCGTGTGCTGATCATCGAGTGTTGTGCGTTACTCCTCTTTCATCTTCTCCAAGTATCAGGTATGTGGTTCTGATCTCTAAATCATCTACAGTTCTTTTTTTATTTTCCCATGCTAAATACATCTTCCTGAATGTGCGGGTCTTCGAAATTTGACCCCTATTGCATGCTAAGAACTCACCCCGATAATCCTAAGTACCTTTAGACCCTTAATATTGTAAAAAGAATGGGGGTGTTGTGTTAACCAAACCAAATGGGGGGTGTATGTCTCTGATAATTGTTTCTGACCTAGGTTGATAGTTTTCCAAAATTGCATGCTAAAACTCTAGAAATTATTGCCTTAGGAATGCTAGAATGCTGGGTAAATTGGTTAGGAATTGTGGGTTGATAAGTATACTTCATATTAGCAATTTAGGGGACGATTGAGGCATGCTAAATTATGTCACTAAAGGATAGAACGAGACCCCATCGACGGACAGTCGTTCCCACGACGAACCATCGTGGGGTCCGTCCCACCTATCCCCTATTTTTGTTTTCAAGTGCCCCTCAACGGACCTCTATGACGGACCGTCATGCCCTTGACGGTCCGTCCTGCACAACCGTCGTGGTTGTCAGAGACTTTCTTTCTGAGAGTCTCAAAATTTCTTCTAAGTGTCCCTCAACGGACCTCTACGACGGACCATCGTGCCCTCGACGGTCTGTCCTGCACAACCGTCGTGGTTGTCAGAGACTTTCTTTGTGAGAGTCTCAAAATTTCTTCTAAGTGTCCCTCAACGGACCTCTACGATGGACCGTCATGCCTTCGACGGTCCGTCCTGCACAACCGTCGTCGTTGTCAGAGACTTTCTTTCTGAGAGTCTCAAAATTTCTTCTAAGTGTCCCTCAACGGACCTCTACGATGGACCGTCGTGCCCTCGACGGTCCGTCCTGCACAACCGTCATGGTTGTCAGAGACTTTCTTTCTGAGAGTCTCAAAATTTCTTCTAAGTGTCCCTCAACGGACCTCTACGATGGACCGTCGTGCCCTTGACGGTCCTTCCTGCGCAACCGTCATGGTTGTCAGAGACTGTCTTTCTAAGAGTCTCAAAAATATTTTCCTAAGTATTTCATGACGGACCCCCATGACGGACCGTCGTGCTTACGACGGACCGTCAATGGGTCCGTCGCGCAGCACAGCAACTGCAGCACTGCCATTTCAGTTTTGGTTTTACGTTTTTGTTTTCTTTTATGCATGTCTTGTTTGCTTCTACTGGTACTAATTGTTATTCTTTTCAGGTACTAACACTAAATGGCACCAAAGCAAGATCGCGTGTACTCACGAGGGCGTTCAAAGTCCGTTACCCCATCTGCCCGACTGGTCATTGGCTCTGACGATGAGCGTGACCCCGAATACGTGCCCCCAGGCACTGTCAATCCTACACGGGTTGCACGTACCACCAGAGCCACGCCCACGAAGGGGGCGCCCGGCGTAGTCACTGCCTCCCAGTCTGAAGAGGAGCGCATACTGATCGGCACGCCTTCTGGGTCCGCTGTACACTCCATGGATGCTTCCGGTTCTGAGGAAGTATCGGGTTCAGAAGAAGTCTCCAGGTTTGAGGAGGCTTCTTCTCCAGCCACTGCATCCCAGGCCGATAGTGCTGATTCCACTCCAGCACCATAAACTGGAGTCCCCGCCCCGGTTGCCGACCAGCCTAACCGATGGTGTGTTGAGGGACAGTTTCAGGTGTACACCGACGCCAAACTACCGAATGATAAGGGGGTCATGATCCGAACCCTTACACTTGAGAGGTGGGTCCTTACGGGGAGTCTCCCCACCAAGCCGGCACTCCATGCTCTCTTCACCAGGCATCGACTAGAATGGACGGCTCATGATGTGGGCCGATACAGTGAGGAGTTGGTCAGAGAGTTCTACGCCTCGTATGTGGCGACTCTCCGATCTCAGTTAGACAAGCGGGCTACCCCTGCCAAACATTCCCCGCTAGAGTACATCCGAGTCCGCGGCAATCGGGTAGACATCTCCTTACCATCCATCCGCCGGTATCTATACGGCGAGGATGTTGATGCCACTCGGACTCCTCTCACCGCCGAGTTTGACTACTGGTGGAAACTGGTTAAAGATGGACGGTTCATGCGTGAGCCAGAGTTGAGAGAGACCACCAAGAGGTGGATTACCCAGTACTTGTCCGTTGATGGAGAGGCTGCTGACTGGGTACTTGAGCCGAAGGGAGCCATCAAGAAGGCTAACCTGACCTTCACGGCCAAGTTTTTGTGGTTGATAGTCCGCCACTACCTTTCTCCCACTGCTGCAGACAATATTGTCACATGGGATCGCGCAGTTCTGATGGCGGCGATGATAGCGGGGTTCGAGGTGGACTTCGCTTGGTTTCTTCAGGCGGTCATGCACGAGAGGGCCTTCAAGGTTACTACTACTTACCCATTTTCGTGCATGGTGTTTGCTTTGTGCAGGTCCGCAGGTGTGCCCATTTGGCACATAGATCAGATCAAGACCCCGCCGGGCAATGTTGATATCGGCCTCATCAGGGATGATGCCAATGAGTTGGCTCCACACAGAGGGCCCAGCTCGGAGGTGCCTCCGCTTGGTGAGAACCTGGCGGATACAGTAGAGCAAGCCCAAGCGGCTACCCAGGCTACATCTGAGCCTACTGACACCACCCCGGTCGAGTCTATCTCGGGTGGTAGCACCGCCCCGAGCTCCTCTCGCTCGACTCCTTACGCAACTCTGGTCCAGAAAATCGAGTCCCAAATGGTCACACTTCTGCATCACATCCAGCCTTGGATGCTGAGGTATTGCTGAGGCGGAGGAGCGCATGGAGCGGAAGATGTCCCAGCACACGGAGAGGAAGATCATGGAGGTTCATCAGCGCCTGGACGCTTTTGAGTTGCGGGTGCTAGCCCGGCCAGCTCCTCCGGTGGACGTGTCGACCCTTCAGGCTGCTATAGAGAGTCTGAGAGCAGACCTGGACACGATTCTAGAGGCTAGGGTGCCCGAGTCTGAGGCCCCTTCTGCAGAGCCCGCCGAGGATACTGTTATGGTGGCCTCGTTCTCCACAGCTGTAGTGCCACCACCTCCCCCACGAGAGCATGCCAAGAGGCTTAGAGGTCGAGATGATGATGAGGCTAGGGCGCGGAAGAAGGAGCGCCAAGAGTTGGAGGCTGCGAGGAGAGCCTCGATTGCTGATGAGGAGGCCCGTCAGTTGAGGGCCATAGAGTTGGTTGCTGGGACATCTAGCTCCAGAGTTGTTGAGGCGGAGAAGAGCACTACTGATGGTGCTGTGATTATTGCGAGAGGCCTACTGATGGTGCTGTTGATACTGAGGACACTACTGAGTTTGTCCAGACTACAGAGGGAGTGGGTTCCGGGACACCGGACCCACCAACTTGTTGATCGCCGGCGCTTTGCGCCTCAGGTTTGCTTCACCTACCACTCGATTATTTTAGATTCTTTTATGCATTGGGGACAATTGCATATTTTTTTTGCTGGGGGTGGGGTAAATGGAAAGTGAGTGCTAGAGTGAAGTCTGAGTAGCCCAATTCACGATCCTCTCTTGGGGTTTTCTTACCTGTGTTCTTTTTCCCCAAGAGACTGATTACTTTTATTGTTGAACCAGCATATTTATATCTTGTGTACATAGTATAACTTTGAAGCATGATGGCTAAAACAGAAATGATATCCTGATGTAATGAAAATGATGCATGACTAGGCATAGTAATTGATAAAGGTGTGGCTCTAAGCATGACATAGAAATACACTGTTGCATGACCCTAAATCTAAGATTCGAACTAGGTGTCTGATAATCTGGTAGAGTAATGAGATGTCAAGTGAGTGTGAGGAAAAGTCGAATGGTCCACCATTGGTACTGAGCTAGAACTTACCTGGTTAGTCCTGCTAAAAGTAAGCCATAATAAACAATTAGAAAAGGATCATAGGCCCTTGTTCGAAATAGTCAATCTTGAGCCTAAAATAACAGAAAACCAAATGAAGTTAATCCCTTATTGATACAAATGATTTGAGCTTAAAATAGATCTTTCTTTTTCACCCCAACTGATCTTCTCTGGGAACAATGTGTTGGCCCTGGTCCCTCCTTGGACATGTGCACCTCAGCTTACGCCAAAAGCATAAGTTGAGGGTGGCTAATGCAGAAAGCAACCTTGTCGTGGCCCGACCCAATCTTGGGTATTGTGAACCTTGACTCATGGCAAAATCATGAGTTGAGGGTGGCTGTTATAAGGAATACTCCGAAAAGTGGGGTTGAAAGAATAAAGAGGAAGAAAGAACAAAACAAAGGTGACTTAAAAAAAAAAAAAAAAAAAATAAATAAATAAATAAAATAAGCACAAGAAAAGATAAGAGTCACTTATACATAAGAAGAAGAAAGAGAGAATAGCAAGGTGAAAGAAAATTGAGAAATAGGGCGAAATAAAATGATAAAAAGGTAGTACGCTTAGCCGATATGTCAAGGAGGGCAACAAGTCACTAAAGTATACCTAAATATACCCTACCTGACCCTGAGCCTATGTTACAAGCTAAGAAAGTCCTATCGTGATCCTAAGAGTTGTTATGGCGAACTTAAAGCAGTGAAAATAAGGCAAGCCTATGGCAATATGTATAAATGAGTTGTGAAGTTGTTCTGAGAGCGAGTGTTGAAAAGTAATCCTTATACTCAAACTGAAGTCATTGTGTGAAAAATGAGGATGTTATTTTGAAGTGAGGACACTAGTTGCAATACCGTAAAAATTAGCACCTTGGTAAGAAATCGAATAGGATAGGTGTCAGTGTGTAGTGAGTCTGTGTCATGGTCTGATCCACATAATTCAAGCCTAATAGTGATAGCATGCATGAACAAATGAGAATAATCGGTATTGATAGCCAAATGATTGCGAAAGCTAAAATACGGATACTCTTGTACAAAGATTGTGTAGTGAGTCATAGTGCGTCGCTTGAGGACAACAACAAATTTAAGTTGAGGGTGTTGATGTACCGAGGTTTCACGGTACTTTCAATGCTTTTTCCTTAAGTTTAGTGTGTGTCTAAAGCCTTTTTGTATTGATTTTTGATGTAGTTTTCTCTTTATTTGCAGGAAATCTGTCCAAGGGAGAACGCGGAGAATTTGAGCTGAAATTGCAGAAGTGACCACCTACGGAGCCCACGACGGTCCATCGTGACTGTGACGGTCCGTAGGTGGCACCCGTCGTGAGAAGAAAATAGCTGCTGAAGGAAGTTGGGGAATTCTGAACAAGTGTGGGACTAAGGAATCTCACGACGGACCGTCATAGCCACGACGGTCCGTCCTGCACATTCGTCAATACTAACAGAGAGTAGTCCCAGTACCCAACTTCAGAAGATTCTAAGTGTCGCGGAACGGAACCCCTTGACGGACCGTCGTGGTTATAACGGTCTGTCATACCTGTCCGTCATGGGTAACAGAGAGTTGATGAAGAAAGCAGCAGAGATTTGTGCTAAGTATGGAACGACGGAAGCCACGACGGTCCGTCGTGGCCACGACGGTCCATCACAAGGGTCGTCGACTCAGACGCGTTTTGGGCAGATTTTCCTTAAATAGATTTCCCTCTTTTATTAGGTTTTGTTTATTATAAATAGTTCGAAAAACCTCGTTTTTGGGGTTAGACTTTTGAATATTTTTTAGTTTTATTGTTTAAGTATTGAACTCTTGATTTTGGGATTTTATCATACTTTCCCGGAATCGATTGTTAGTATTTTTGTGATTTATTCAAGTGAATTTCTAGATTTTCTTCATTCTCATAAAAGTAAGTGCATGAATTCTTATATTATCAATATGAATTGTGTGATTATTAGCATGGGTAACTAAACTCCATAACTAGGGTTGTGGGAACCATGGGTAAATAACAAGGTAAAATCTAACTAAAATAACAATTCTCGAATAATGTCTTGCATGTATTGATAATTCTTTCGTTTAGAATTTTTTTTAACGGATGACCAACGTTAGAGCTCGCCTTATTGCTACTTGTCGGACCAAGGAGGTAGATGATAAGAAAAGAATTATTAACATAGATTTAGTGTTTACTATATAATAAGCTAGTGTTGGTTGGTGCGAAGTAACAACTAAGCCAAATATCGTTCATGATGCTTAATATGAGGTAAAGGTAATGTTTAGTAAAGTATACACACGTAGCCGGACCAAGGTGCGGGTGAAAATTCCTAGTTGCCGGATCAAGGAATTTGGAATACATAACTTATCACTTTGCATGCAAGATATTAGGAAGGGATTGTTATAGTTAGAATTATCGAGTTATGAACCTATGGGGAACACTTACGCCCTAGTTTCTTTAATTACTTGATAAAAATCCAATCTTTGAACTTGTCATTTATTTACATAGAATTAGTTAATTATAGTTGTTAATCAAACCCCCACTTTAGTTATTTGTTTTCGGGAAATAATTGACTAAATAGAAGTAATAATAGAATAAAGTTAAGTCTGAACCATTTTCCTAGTGGGATCGACCCCAACCTCACTAGTTGGGTTCTTTACTTGATACGACCGCTTTACTTCTTTTCGAGAAGTAAATTTGAGCGTATCAATACATCACACAAAACATGAAATCAAACCATCATTGACATCGAAGTCAAGGTTGAATCCCCCTAAGGCACTTTAATCTTCTCTTTCCGGATTCTTTCCACTTGTAGTATGTCTACAAACAATAATTTAATGCGAGGATCAATAATTAAGGTCTAATTATCCAGATTATAACAAACACAATAACCCAACACCAAATTCATGATCCTAAAGTGCAGCTAGGGCTTCTTTCCACCATCCAATTCAGTGCATAACCCTCCCCCAATGATAATCACCCAAGAATCTAAGTTCTATGACCCAAAAACACATTAGGAGAGTAAAATAGGTACCTTTAGCACCAAAAGTCATGGAAAACTATCAAAAAGTCACACGGGGTCGTCTCTTAACTCTCAAGAACTTAATTTGCAGGAAATAACATTTTAGGGTTCAATTTTGACTTAAGTCGCGATGAGCCACTACGGCGGACCCAATCCCGCCATAGAAGCCCCACCTTTATGGGAATAATCCCCCCACAACGGCTTACACAGAGACAGAGAGTAAAAAATTAAGTTTCAATCCCTTATTTCACGACACACCTTCAACCCATGAAGTTCATAGACTACCTTTTCACGCTAAGATAAATTTCAGGAGTTTTTCTTGCTCGAATTCAATTTTTTAAATTCGTATGAGTTCTTTAATGTCTACTCAAATTCATTATTAAATCTCTAATTAATTACTAGATATTCCTAGTTTCTCATGACTCCAATTTCATCCAAATATGGACTAGGCTTGAAAATCCCAAGTTACTACAAAGTTTTTCTAGCCCCTATTCTTTCTCCGGTGACTTTTCTATAATGACGGGAACAGATCTTCACAATAAATATTACTTTACCCATCACTTGTCCCCGATTGACAAAGTAGGAAAAGCGGTTAAAATAAGGGTAAAGTAGTACCTGAATTGTCATACAACTGGGTTTACTTGTCTCGCATGTCCTTCTTGGTTTTCCAAGTAGCTTCCTCAACTTGATGATTTTTCCATTGCACTTTCACGAACTTATTCTCCCTGGTCCTCAACTTCTGAACAACACGATAAAGAATTGCAATCAGATCCTCTTCATACTGAAGGTCCTTGGATAACAAAGTTGGGTCCCATTTTATGGTGTAATCCACGTCCCCATGGTACTTCTTCAACATGGACACATGAAACACTGGATGAAACCTAGATAAGATAGGTGGTAAATCCAATTTATAAGCCACTGGACCTACACAGTCAAGAATCTTAAATAGACCAATGTATCGAGGACTAAGATTTTCCTTCTTGCCGAATCTCATCACCCCTTTCATTAGTGACACTTCAATAAGAATATTCTCACCAGTCTGAAATTCCATATTTCTTACCTTATGGTCTACATACATCTTCTGTCGACTTTGGGTTGTTAAAAGCTTATCTTGGATGCTTCTTACCTTATCCTGATCATCCTTCACCAATTTAACCCCCAAAGGTCTTACATATCCATCCTCAAACCACCCTATGGGTGATCTACATCCCCTCTCATAAAGTGCCTCGAACGGTGCCATGTCAATGCTGGAGGGATAACTATTATTATAGGAGAACTCACACAACGATAGAAACTTATCCCAATGCCCTCCAACGTCAATAAAACATGCCTTCAACATGTCTTCTAACACTTGAGTAGTCCTCTCTGGCTGTCCGTCCAACTGTGGATAGAAAGTTGTACTAAAAGTGAGTTGTGTGCCAAATTAATCATGTAAATTCATGTGAACTGCGTACCACGGTCTGAGATGATAGAAAGGAGCATCCAGTGCAACCTCATAATCTCTTTCAAATAAACATTAGCCAACTGCTGAGCATTATTCAGACTGGTATGAAATGGGCTGACTTAGTCAATCTGTCAACTACTACCCAAATGGAATTAAACTTCCCCAATGTCTTGGGTAGACCAACTACAAAATCCATGGCTATCATTTTCCACTTCCATTCCGGAATTGGCATTCGCTGAAGCAAACCTGCAGGCCTTTGATGTTCATACTTTACTTGCTGACAGTTTTGGAACTTAGCAACCACTACTAAAAAACAGCTAAAAACGACGGACGACGTTGCTCTAAAAAGCGACGCCATTAACCACACTATCCATCGCTTTTTAATAAAAATAGTATTTTTTTTTATTTTTTTTGAAGAAGCGACGAGGCATGTATTAGTCCGTCGCTTATTTTTGCGGATTTTTGTGTCAAATATATGTAATGAATAATTAATTATTTTATATATATGGCGACGCAGTCTGTCACAATATATTAAAACAATTATTTATTAATTTAAAAAAAGTCATACCGTCCATCGCTTTTTATTAATTTTAATTCTTTAATTATTTTTTTGAAATAAGCGATGGACATAATCTTTATGTCCGTCGCTTTTTGGTCAATATTTTTTGTCAAATATTTAAAGGAAGCGACGGACGGTGTCTTTTAGTTCGTCGCTTTTTGGTCAAAATATTGGTCAAACATTTTAAACAATATGTGATGGACATAGAGACGTTGTCTGTCGCTTTCTTTATTATATCTGCTAGTGCAGACGGGGTTTATTCCAATTTCTCCATCTCTCTTCTTTCTCTCATCTCTCTGTCTCTCTTCCTCTATCTCCCACAACTGATGTCGACGAAGTAAAGCCAGTGCCACTGCCCACGCCGCCCTCGCCCTCGCCCTCGCCCACGCCGTTGCTCGTCGCCAGTACTGCCCTTCTCCTTTAATTAAAGGTTAGGGTTTATAGTTCCTAAACTAATTTCTTTCAAAATTGAGTATTGAATTTGTTGATTAGTTTATTGAAAAGTGTTTTGTGTATTTTTAGTTTAGTTCATTGTTAGTGAATCAGTAAGTGAATGGTTTAGGGTTTTTGATTTTGTTAATTAATATTGAATTGATTGTTGATTTAATATTGTTTTAAGTTTTCTTCGTTGTTAGCTTGAATTAGAGATTAGTTGATTGTTCGTTTGTGTTTCTTGATTGTGAATTGGAAATTTTAATGTTAGGGTTAGTTTGAATTTCTTCATTGTTAGTTCGTATTAGTTTGAATTTCTTCATTGTTAATTTGAATTTCTTCATTGTTAGTTTTAAGTTTGCTTAGTTGTTAGTTTGAATTAGGGTATCTTAGGATTTTTTTGAATTTTGGTATTTCTTGAGTTAATTAGTTTGATTTTGGAATTGTAAGATTAGTTTCAATTATTATTGAGATTTTAGGACTAATAATTTGAATTTGGGATTAGGAATAGTTAGTTAGTTTGAATTTAGGATTTTAGCACTAGTTAGATTTTGAGATTTTAGGACTAGTTTGAATTATTATTGAGATTTTAGGACTACTAATAGTTTAAATTTGAGATTTTAGCACTTAAACTTGAAATTATAATTAAACTTAGAACTTAGAACTTGAACTTGAAATTAAAACTTGAACGTAGATGTTGAACTTATAATTGAAGTTGAACTTAGACTTGAACTTGAAATTAGAACTTGAACTTGGAACTAATTAATTAGCTTGAATATATACCTAACTAGGTAAATTTCCAGCGCTTAACGCAATGGTGAACTATGTCAATAATGTACTGCTGAACATTTGATAATATAGCTGTTTTAGAGAGGGTACAACCCTACGATAAATTTTCAAGAATATTTTATTCAAAGAATAAATGAAAGTATTTATGATTTTTTTTAGTAATTCTTTATTTTACTGTAGTTGTTCATCACCAAAGTCTTTAGAAAAGATATGTGATTGTTTCATTGTCTATATTTGTATTTTCAAAAAGTGGTATAAAAATTTTATTCATCAATTGCGAGAGTTTTTCTCCTATTCAAGTCCTCTACATACAGAATTTAAATTTTATACATCTTATATAATTAGTTGTTTACTTGATAAGTTAATTAAAATATAAAAACACATCTTTTGAAGTTTAATGAAATAATGTATGTAGCTCAAATTGTTTTAATTAAATGATGTTTTGGCAAGTCCCTTATTCAAAATCACACATAGTCGATGACACTACTTTGATAGCCAAAAGACTTGTGTTTTGATCAATATGGTTAAAACATAATTTTTTGGGACTTTTAATCTAAAGTTTATAAAGAGATAATTATTTCTTTAATATTGGATTAATATATATTCATCCTACTTTGAGGGGTAATTCATTGACTCCAACCTAACATTTGAACTTCAAACGTTCGATTAAGGTTGATTACAATACTTACCATTCCACTACATTTCTTTATTTTTTGTATGTCACTAATCGATTGAATGCCTCAATAATATAGAAAGTTGAATAAATAAAATTCCAAGATAGTGTGGAACCACCATAACTTTTGAAAACTCAATGTCCATTCTGGGACATCCAATGGATCTTTTAGCAACTGAAAACTCTATAAAGATCAAAGTCATATATTTTACAAGTTTAAGAATTATAATCTTCATGACACAAATAGTCTAATGATTACATCAAACTCTTGATTAACATATTTTTACTTCAACATAATGATCAAATGCATACACATAAACAACAAAGTTTAAAACATGTACTAAATAATTAAAATTAATAATATAAGCATAAATTAATGATTGTAAAAAGCATACCAGGATCTGTAATAATAAAATGAAACATAAAGGAAAAACTCGAGGCCACTGAATGCACATTGTCCCCTTAAGAAAATTATTTCATTCTGGTATCCTAGGTTTAAAGGAATAGATCCTCTTAGGGCAGAACCATTTTATTCACCAGTGTGTTGATACAAAAACAATGGTGTCAGTGAGCAACTCAACTTGAGCAAAGTAAACGAATATTTAATTGTGTAGAATAAGATGAAGTTCAGAATATTTGTTATTTTAAAATGAGTATAAAATCCTCTATTTATAGACAACAAAGGGTAGTGTGAATAAATACTTATTGTGCCTAATCGGAAATGTCACAACTCTTTGGACAAGTTACAATCTTTCATAAATGTCACCATTTTTCATAAAAGTTACGACTCTTCATAAAAGTCGCTACTCTTCATTAAAGTGCAACTCTTCACAAAAGTCTCAACTCTTCGTAAAAGTCGCAATTTTTCATAAAAAGGTCATAACTTTTTGTAAAAGTCACAACTTTTCATAAAAGTCATAACTTTTATAAAGTCACAACTTTTCATGAAAGGGAAGGCTAATTTTGGAAATAAATAAGTTAAAAGGAAATCCTAGTTTGTAGTGGCGCCACATAGGCGGGCCCATGATTTTTTTTATATAAATATATGATATGATTAAGTTTAGAAATTAGATATGAACTTAAATTGAAAGCTTTAACCTATTAAAGCTTAATGTCCTAAGTGTTCCTTTATATCTTTACTAAATACGTTAGTTTTTTAAATCCTATAATTGCCTTTTTTATGTCTGACATAATTCTATTTGCTTTTTACTAATTATTATTCCATTATTAACAAATAACCTAAAAACTGTTTGTAAATGTCCTAAGTGTTCTTTTATATCTTTACTAAATACTAAAATATCATCTACATATACTAAAACAAATCTTTTATATTCTCCAAATATTTGATCCATCTTTCGTTGGAAAATTGGAGGTGCTGTTTTTAATCCAAATGGCATAACTAACCATTCAAAATGTCCTTCAGGACAGGTAAAAGTTGTTCATTCTATACTATCTGGATGCATTTTTATTTGCCAATAGCCTGACTTACAATCAAATTTACTAAAGATTGTTTTACCTTGAATTCTATTTATTAACTCTGTTTTGTCTGCTAAATTATATCCATCTGTTCTAGTATTATCATTTAATCTTTTATAATTTATAACCATTCTAGCCTTTCCTCTAACTATTTCACTATGATTTCTTACCATAAATGCTGTTGATCTATGTTTTGATGTAGACCTTCTTATTACTCCTAATTCTAATAGTTCTTTAATTTGTATTCTAAAATCTTCTAAATCTTGATTTGTAGCTTCTATAGAAGCTGTTTTTATTATATATTCTGGATTTATTATATCTAACTTACATACTATTTGATTATTTTCCCAATGTTTTAAAGGTTTTTCTCCTATTATTTCTATTTGATCTAAAATTTTTACTATATTATCTAAATCATGTTGATTTCTTATTTGTCCTATAGTTTGGATTCCTGTCTTAAAATTATATAATTCTGTTTCCATTTCTATTAGAACATAGTTTTTATTAACTATATCTTCTTCATCTAATTCAAGTATATCTTCATATAATATATTACATCCTGTTTTAGTACATTGTATATTATTTTCACAATTCTCACAACATTTTTCTTTATGTCTTATTTGAGTATTAATTTTATTAGTTAAAACAGAAGTATAAGTAATGTTTTTCATAAAAAGTATTCCGTCATTAGTTATTAAAGTGCCTCCTTTATTATATAGTATAAAATCTAGTCCTAAAACAAAATCTACTCTTATATCTAGATCTCTTACCCATATTTTATCCATTTTATAGGTAGGTTTATAAAATTCTGAACAAGTATTTAAAAAACTAACTTGTGCTTTATCTATGTAATATTTATATATATTATGTGTTCCGTCCATTTGCATAGCTGCAAGTGGTTTTTCTAAAGTCTTTATTAATTCTGGTGGTACTATTTTCTTATTTAAAATACTTTTTGTACATCCTGAATCTATTAATGCTAAAGTTTCTATTTCATATTTTCCTATTTGAAGTCTTGCTAATATTTTAACTATATTTATATTTTTATCTTGATTACATATTAGAGTATTAGATTCTTCATTCATTAATTCCTGATTATCTAATGGTAGTTCTTGTTCAATATTTTTTCCTTTTTCTAATCTTAATATTCTTTCTTCTAACTCTTTAACTTTTGCCTCTAATACTGATACCTTTAAATTTATTAAAGGTTCATTTGTATGTACTTCTTTTCTTTTTTGAGTTATTATTCCTAACTGTGTTTCTATACAACTTATACATCCTTCTATAAAACATTTGGTAATTTAGCTCTTTTATATTTACTTGGATACCATTTACACCAATTACATGGATTACTATCTAGTCCTGTATCTTTTTCAAAATTATGTTCACATTCTATTATATTCATAAAATTAATTTGTAAATCATCTATATTTAAATTTTCTATTCCTATTTCATTAATTAATTCTTCTCCTTCTGAATTAGAAGAATCTTCTTCTTTATTGTTTTCATCTATATCAATACTTACTATAGAGTAAATACTTTCATTATCTGACATATATTCATCTACATTTAATAATGCTTCGTTAAATTCTTCTACTAATTGAGCATTTCTAGTCTTTGCATTATATCTTTTAGGACAAGTGTTTGCTAAATGTTCTATACTTTCACATGTAAAACATTCTAACTTATTCTTATAATTTCTGTCTGTTCTATATTTTCTAACATGTCTATTCCTATTTAAATATGATTTTCTAGCTGAAGATTTTCTAAGAAAATCCTTTTTTATTATATCTCCTATTATATTGTGGATTGTATTTTTTATATCTTTTCTTTTTATATTGATTTTTATCATAATTTTGAGTTGTATATATTATATCTTTACAGAAATTCATTTCATTCTGTTTTAATTGTTTTTGTATTTGTAAATTAGTACATTTTTCTTGTAATATTTCCATTATATGTTGTATTCTATGTCCTATTGACCATTTTGCTTGAGGATTTTGGGCTACTCCATCTCTTTTAGTCCATCTATCTTGTATTTCTCTTCCTAAAGCTCCAGGTAATTTATTAAATAATTTTTTACCTAAATCTTGATCAAATGCATTTCCACTAATTGTACAATAATAGAAATAATCATTTAAAAATTTCTTTATATAATACCAATTACTTATACTTAATTGTTCTAGTTTAATTACTGCATTTCTTTGTCAAGCTACTAATCCACTATTTGGATCTTCTCCTGTTATTAATGTATGTATTGTATTTGTAAAATTATATGGGTTTGGTCCTAATGATACTAAATACTGAAATTCTGATGGGAATTCTACTTTATAAGCTTCCCATAGAGCTTTAGTTGATTCTCCTAAAAATGTTTCTAAGTATTTATAAATTGTTTCTGCATCAGTTTCTGTATAATTTTTTATAAAGTCTGCTACTACTATTCCTTTCCATAAGTCTATTACTGAATTCCATCTTTGTGGATCATGTGCACCTATATTTAGAATTTTTCCTTTACTTCCTCCTTCTTGGAGTATTATTGGTTCTTCTATAGGCATTCTTTTTCCCATAGGTTTAACTTCTGTTGTTGGAACATCTCCTTGTCTATATACTCTTCTTCGTGGTATATTTCATGTACTATTATCTGCAGTATAACCTTGTTCATTTGTTCTTTGAAATGGACTACTAGAACTTGCTGTTTCCATTAATTCTTTTTGGCTGAATATAGATTCTATCTCAGATATTTCACTATCATTTTCTTGTATTTCTGTCATTATTTTATTAGCTTTTTCTAATTTTTCTTGTAAATTTGTTTCTAATCTATAACCTTTATTATCTGTTCTTTTTTCACAGGTTTTAAAATGTAATGTTACCTGTTCTAAGTTTAAATCTTTTAATTTACATCCCTTGCATGTAAATAATCTATTTTTATTATTTTTACATATTTCTTTTGCTTTTTCTATAGCTAAATCTACTTCATAATCTTCGTCTAGTATTATTTCTATATTCATACCTTCTAAAGGTAATTCTTCTATAACACTTTCTTCTTCAATGTCTTTTTGAGCTTCATAATTATAGTCTGTAAATCTAATTGAAGGTTCTCCTTTGGAATTTGTATATATTAAATGATTGTCTGGTATTAAGGCTTCTTTTTCTTTAAAATCACCTAATTTCCATTCTAATCCTGCATATTCTTCAGGATTTATTTTTATAGGTTTTATTAATTTTATTCCTTTATTTCCCATTACTTCTACTACATCTTTTATTTGTAATTTAAATCTAGTATTACTACTATCTGTCATTTTTCCTAAAAATCCTACACACATTAATAAATTCTTTCCACTATGCATTTCTTCATATCCTTTAGTTTGTATTCCTATTCTAATGTGATTTCCGAATTCATTTAAATTCATCATAAAATCTGGGCTTATATAAAAAATTCCTCCATTATTAGTCATATCTACTTCTGTTAATCCTATAATTGCCTTTTTTATGTCTGACCATCTTTTATCATATATTGTAATTAGTGTTTTTGTTCCTAAATTTTTTCTAGTTAATCCTTTAATTCCTATAACTATTAATCCCATATGCATTAAGTCTTTTTTAACATGTTTTATTTCTTTTACAGATTCAGAATTTATGAGTGGTAAAGATACATAAGTTTTTCCCAATACTGACAATTGTTCTTCTCTATAATGTCTATATAATTGAGATTTTGAATTTGTATTGTATAAAACTTTTGGGTTTAATAAGTTTAATTGATTTTGCTGGAATATTTGTATATCTTTATCTGTATCTATTATTTCATCTAATTGTTGATTAATATCTTCTTTTGTATTTATATTTAGTATTCTTGACAAAAAGTTATTACTTATATTATTCTGGGTGTAACTTGGTCCTGGTCTTTCTTGTCTTTTATCTCTTGATCTAGTTGGAAAAATGTCCATTTTTTCTGTTTTTTAATTATTTTTTCTGTTTGAGGAGTAATTTCTATCTTATTTAACTTTTCTATTAATTCTTCTACTCCAGTTGTGATATTTTTACCTTCTGATTTTTCTTTTTTATCTATCTTATTATGTAACTGTAATAAAAGTGATATTATTATATTATTCTGTTTTATGATAATTTGATCTGATTTTGAAGGTGCATTAAATTCTTTATAATCTAATGGAAGGGTTGTTCTTTTTTCTATTAATGTTATTGCTTCTTTATATGTCTCTGTTTCTATTAAATCTATCATGAAAGAACTATTTCTTTTATTGATGCTAATTCTGTCTTTATTTCTTGTAATTTTATAATTAAAGTATTATTAGCTTCTTCTCTTAATTTATTATTTAATTTTTTGGTTAATTCTACTCCTTGTTCTTTTAAATAATCTAAATTTTCTTCTATCTTATTAAAAGTTTGTTTTTGTCTATTTTGAGTTTCTTCTTGTTCACTTAATATTTTTATAATTTTGTTATTATGTTCTTTAGTTTTTTCACTAAGGTTTATTATTAAAGCTATTAAAGTATTGTATTGAGGATCTTCTGTATGTAAACTATGATCTCCACTATCGAAATTACACTTTATAATACTTTCTCCTTTTAATCTTTTAAATCTTTTTTCTATAGTTATTTGTAGATCTAAATATTCTAGACTTTTTAATGAAGCTATTTTTTCTATTATTATTTTATCCTAAAGTAGTTGGTTTATAATATTCTCTAAAAAATTTTATTCTTTTGGTGTAATTATAAATATCACTATTAATACCTTGTAATTCCCACTTTAGACCTTTTATATATTCTTCGTTATTTATATTATGTTCAAAATTTATTGGTTTAAAAAATTCGTTTTCATATATATATATATATATATGCTTCTAATTCTTTTTCTTCTCTTTGTAGTCTTTCTTTTTCCTTTATATCTCTATATAATATCCAATAATTAAATCTTATATGTTTAGCAAAAAGAAGATTTCTCATAAAATAATTTTAATTGAAATATTTCTAGATATAAGATGTCTTACTAATTTCTTTTCTAATATTTTTGCTAAGAAAAATATATAATCTAATTTATTACTAATTTCCTTTTTAGAACTTATTGAGCTTGTTGTTTTTAGATCTTTTAACAATATATCTGAGTCTAAATATAAACTTAATAATTCTCTTTTCACTTTTTTGTATTCTTTAGTATTTTTATAGGGTCTTCTCATATATTATCCTACAGAATTATAATAATAAGGATTATTTTTAATAATTTTAATTCTTTCTATTACTTCTTGAACTTCTAAATTTACTTGATTTAATTCTTCACGTATTTGATTTTGATTTTGTCTAATGGTTTCTCTAAGGGTTTTTACAGAATATTTATATGTATATGTTAAAGATAGTCTTAAATCTAAGGTAAACAAATGACTTTCTAAAGATTTTTTATATAATTTAACTATTTTTAAATGTTGACTATTATAAAATAAAGTTCTATGATATGCAAAGGTTTTTCTAGAATAATAATCTTTTTTCATATAATATTTTGGTCTGTTCAAGATCACTGGCTCTGATACCAAATGAGAGGAGGGGGGTAATTTTCAATAAATATTTCAATAAATTTCAATTTCTTAAACTTTAAAGTTGTGAAATCCTACTCAGTACTCCTTCACTTGGTATATGTCTTACTAATTTCTTTTCTAATATTTTAGCTAAGAAAAATATATAATCGAATTTATTACTAATTTCCTTTTTAGAACTTATTGAATGAGAGGAGGGGGGTAATTTTCAATAAATATTTCAATAAACTTCAATTTCTTAAACTTTAAAGTTGTAAAATTCTACTCAGTACTCCTTCACTCCCTTGTTCTAATAAGTAAATATCATTTTAGTTTCTAGTTTTTCTTCCCTTTATATATATATATATATATATATATATATATATATATATATATATATATATATATATATATATATATATATATATATATATATATATTTATTATGAACTCTATCCATTCATGAATCTATTATCACTGTTCATCTCTTTCCCTTAGCTTTTGTTCTTAAAAGTAATCTTCTTTAACCACACCCCGGATTTGGTCATTCATCGTTCATTTAAGAACATTCAAATTGACCTATCAATGTCCTAGGAATTTACAGGTTAATCCATCGATTCTTTTAAGAGGCTAAGAGACTAACCATATACTAAGTAATATAGATTCATGACAGATATAATCATAAATTTATAAAGAAATAATTAACATAATTAACAGTAATCTATTTAAACAAAGTATTAACATATCACACAAAACATAATTTACATATATGGGAAGTTAACTAGAAACATAAATATGAAAACTTACATTATTAGAACAGAGTGAAGTTTCCCTTTCGGGAAACCCGAACGACTTCCACAAGAACTTTACAAAAATTTAAAAACAAACTTAAAACAAATAACTGAAAATATTCTTGTTTTTTTTTTTAAGTAATTATGAAGAGGAAGGATCTTTGGGAAAGCTTTGGGATTTGCTGGTTGTTGATTTTTTCGCTCTACCTTCTTCTTCTGATAATGTTTTCTTTATATACACAATTATGGACTTCAAACTTCGGACTTCAAAATGAAAAAGAATCTTATCTTTTCCGCTGGGTACTCCTTGGGCCCCATCGCACGTGAAATGATTCCTTCTTTTGCATTATTAGCAGTCCTCTGTCTGATTCATTACTGTACCATTATCACTTATTGTCTGTCTTATACAAAAAGTCTAATACTTATCCTTATCTCTTACTTAGTGCCTATCTATTTTAAAATAAAGTAAAGACGCATCCCAAACACCATTCGTGGCATTCTTGCCTTGGCTGCAATCAAAAGGTGGCCTTCCACACATGTGTGGTAGTGAGTAAAGTGGGACTCACATTTTTTGACAAAGAGGCATTCCTCTTTCAAACAAAACTACTATATTACATAATTTTTTTTTTATGTGTCTAAGTTATGTTAAGCAATTGAATCAAAACTCATACCCGAGTCATCATCGTTTGGGTCTTGAGCAAATTGTATTGGGTCTGAAAAATCATCTGAATTATTTGGGCTTGAAACTGATTTTTGTCTTGGACTTTGTATTGGGCTTGGGTTTATATATTTGTCTTTTTCTTGTTGTTCTTTAAGTAATTTTTCTACAGTTTTGGTTATAATAGATTCTAGGTCTTTATTTTTCTGGGATTTTTTGGTTTTTTGTCTAAGAGTCTGGGTAAAAGAAAGAGGTAAACGTCGTCTGGAAGATGACCCTTCATCTTTCTCACTTTTTGGCAAAGTGACAGCCATTAACGGATTTGATGAGTCTTTACCGGCCACCGTTTGAACCGGACTAGCTGTATCTCTATCCGATACAGTGGATTTATTTACATTCAGAGGGGAATGTACACCCATCTCATCCATTTTTCTTGGGGATGGATAACCCTGTATGTTGATCTGGTTGTCTTTGGTCTTTACATCATTCTCCATCTTGGCAATTCTTTCTTTTAACTGGAGATTTTCTTGTAACAATACCTCGTTCTTATAATTTAATCTCTTGAAGGCTTCGGTCATTGAGGAACAATGATCACAAAAAATAATTTTGTCTGTGTTTTTTTGAATATGGTATTGAGGGATTTTTTCTGGATTCTGTTTAAGAGAGGGAGAGATATAATAGTTTGGACCTAAGACTCCCCTAGCATAGTCTAATGCTTCAGTAAAATCATTAAATCCTTTAAAAAGTGGTTTAGAAAATTCTTTAATAGAGTCTAATACTTCTATCCAAGTTTGAAAAACTCCATTTGTCTTACCATGTATTACAACATAATATTTAAACTTATTTTCTTTATTTTTAGTAGAAAAGTAATATCTTAAAGCATTTAATACAACAATTATATATTTAGTGTCTTTTTTATTATGAGCTATCCAAATATTGTCTATTAAACATTTCTGTTGTTTATCTAGCTGGTATATAGGCAAGTGTCTAAAAGTCAAATTGGATGATTCATATGCTATTAAATTATGTTGTCCAAATTGTAACCTTTCTATTTTATTATCATCCATTTTATTTAGTGGTCTAAAATGTAAATTAGATAATACTGTCTGTTTATATAAGTCTGAAAAATTTGGGGTTGGAGGTTGAACTCCTTTGCCCTTGTCTTTGAAGGATGGTCTCATTCTGTAAAATTTAAAATTTAAACTTTAATCAATAATCTACTTAATTGATCTGCAATACTATTATCATTTCCTTTAATATGCTTAAAAATTATAAACTTATAAATTGATACAGTATCTAAAAAATTTAACCATCTTCTTCTGCTACTAGTTTTATCATTAATTTTCTGGTGAAATTTTACTATAGCTTCACAATCTGTTCTTATTAATATTTCTGGTTTATTTAAAATATAAATTCTAAAGCTATTTAATCCGTATATTACAGCTAAAATTTCAACATCGATGCTAGCTTTATTACCTTTTTCTTTGAATTTTCCACTTTGATAAGCACATATTTTTTCTTCTTTTTTAGAACTATATTTATGTGGTCTGGATTTTAATACTGCACCCCATCCATCAAAACTCCCATCTGTCTCTATTATTAAATAATCTGATTCTAATGGCATATTAAGATCAGGAATATTTTTTATTTTTTCTTTTATGTTTTGTACTAATTTTATATCTTCAATATTAAAATTTCTTTGTCCCTTAGATCCTGTCTTAGAGTATAATGGTCCTGCTAATTTTCCTAAATCTTTAATAAATGGTCTTGCATAATTAATTATACCTAAGAATTTTTGTAAATCCTTTAAATTATTTAATTTGTCTGGCATATCTAGAGCTTTTTTAGCTATATGAGGTTGTAGTTTAACTTTTCCTTCTCCTAAAGTGATTCCTAGAAAATTTATATAGTTTTTACATAATTCTATTTTCTTTTTACTAATTATTATTCCATTATTAACAAATAACCTAAAAACTGTTTGTAAATGTCCTAAGTGTTCTTTTATATTTTTACTAAATACTAAAATATCATCTACATATACTAAAACAAATCTTTTATATTCTCCAAATATTTGATCCATTTTTCGTTGGAAAATTGGAGGTGCTGTTTTTAATCCAAATGGCATAACTAACCATTCCAAATGTCCTTCAGGACAGGTAAAAGCTGTCCATTCTATACTATCTGGATGCATTTTTATTTGCCAATAGCCTGACTTACAATCAAATTTACTAAAGATTATTTTACCTTGAATTCTATTTATTAACTCTGTTTTGTCTGCTAATTTATATCCATCTGTTCTAGTATTATCATTTAATCTTTTATAATTTATAACCATTCTAGCCTTTCCTCTAACTATTTCACTATGATTTCTTACCATAAATGCTGCTGATCTATGTTTTGAAGTAGACCTTCTTATTACTCCTAATTCTAATAGTTCTTTAATTTGTATTCTAAAATCTTCTAAATCTTGATTTGTAGCTTCTATAGAAGCTGTTTTTATTATATATTCTGGATTTATTATATCTAACTTACATACTATTTGATTATTTTCCCAATGTTTTAAAGGTTTTTCTCCTATTATTTCTATTTGATCTAAAAATTTTACTATATTATCTAAATCATGTTGATTTCTTATTTGTCCTATAGTTTGGATTCCTGTCTTAAAATTATATAATTCTGTTTCCATTTCTATTAGAACATAGTTTTTATTAACTATATCTTCTTCATCTAATTCAAGTATATCTTCATATAATATATTACATCCTGTTTTAGTACATTGTATATTATTTTCACAATTCTCACAACATTTTTCTTTATGTCTTATTTGAGTATTAATTTTATTAGTTAAAACAGAAGTATAAGTAATGTTTTTCATAAAAAGTATTCCGTCATTAGTTATTAAAGTGCCTCCTTTATTATATAGTATAAAATCTAGTCCTAAAACAAAATCTACTCTTATATCTAGATCTCTTACCCATATTTTATCCATTTTATAGGTAGGTTTATAAAATTCTGAACAAGTATTTAAAAAAATAACTTGTGCTTTATATATGTAATATTTATATATATTATGTGTTCCGTCCATTTGCATAGCTGCAAGTGGTTTTTCTAAAGTCTTTATTAATTCTGGTGGTACTATTTTCTTATTTAAAATACTTTTTGTACATCCTGAATCTATTAATGCTAAAGTTTCTATTTCATATTTTCCTATTTGAAGTCTTGCTAATATTTTAACTGTATTTATATTTTTATCTTGATTACATATTAGAGTACTAGATTCTTCATTCATTAATTCCTGATTATCTAATGGTAGTTCTTGTTCAATATTTTTTCCTTTTTCTAATCTTAATATTCTTTCTTCTAACTCTTTAACTTTTGCCTCTAATACTGATACCTTTAAATTTATTAAAGGTTCATTTGTATGTACTTCTTTCCTTTTTTGAGTTATTATTCCTAACTGTGTTTCTATACAACTTATACATCCTTCTATAAAACATTTGTTACATTTAGCTCATTAATATTTACTTGGATACCATTTACACCAATTACATGGATTACTATCTAGTCCTGTATCTTTTTTAAAATTATGTTCACATTCTATTATATTCATAAAATTAATTTGTAAATCATCTATATTTAAATTTTCTATTCCTATTTCATTAATTAATTCTTCTCCTTCTGAATTAGAAGAATCTTCTTCTTTATTGTTTTCATCTATATCAATACTTACTATAGAGTAAATACTTTCATTATCTGACATATATTCATTTACATTTAATAATGCTTCGTTAAATTTTTCTATTAATTGAGCATTTCTAGTCTTTGCATTATATCTTTTAGGACAAGTGTTTGCTAAATGTTCTATACTTCCACATGTAAAACATTCTAACTTATTCTTATAATTTCTGTCTGTTCTATATTTTCTAACATGTCTATTCCTATTTAAATATGGTTTTCTAGCTGAAGATTTTCTAAGAAAATATCCTTTTTTATTATATCTCCTATTATATTGTGGATTGTATTTTTTATATCTTTTCTTTTTATATTGATTTTTATCATAATTTTGAGTTGTATATATTATATCTTTACAGAAATTCATTTCATTCTGTTTTAATTGTTTTTGTATTTGTAAATTAGTACATTTTTCTTGTAATATTTCCATTATATGTTGTATTCTATGTCCTATTGACCATTTTGCTTGAGGATTTTGGGCTACTCCATCTCTTTTAGTCCATCTATCTTCTATTTCTCTTCCTAAAGCTCCAGGTAATTTATTAAATAATTTTTTACCTAAATCTTGATCAAATGCATTTCCACTAATTGTACAATAATAGAAATAATCATTTAAAAATTTCTTTATATAATACCAATTACTTATACTTAATTGTTCTAGTTTTATTACTGCATTTCTTTGTACTGCTACTAATCCACTATTTGGATCTTCTCCTGTTATTAATGTATGTATTTTATTTGTAAAATTATATGGGTTTGGTCCTAATGATACTAAATACTGAAATTCTGATGGGAATTCTACTTTATAAGCTTCCCATAGAGCTTTAGTTGATTCTCCTAAAAATGTTTCTAAGTATTTATACATTGTTTCTGCATCAGTTTCTGTATAATTTTTAATAAAGTCTGCTACTACTATTCCTTTCCATAAGTCTATTACTGAATTCCATCTTTGTGGATCATGTGCAGCTATATTTAGAATTTTTCCTTTACTTCCTCCTTCTTGGAGTATTATTGGTTCTTCTATAGGCATTCTTTTTCCCATAGGTTTAACTTCTGTTGTTGGAACATCTCCTTGTCTATATACTCTTCTTCGTGGTATATTTCATGTACTATTATCTGCAGTATAACCTTGTTCATTTGTTCTTTGAAATGGACTACTAGAACTTGCTGTTTCCATTAATTCTTTTTGGCTGAATATAGATTCTATCTCAGATATTTCACTATCATTTTCTTGTATTTCTGTCATTATTTTATTAGCTTTTTCTAATTTTTCTTGTAAATTTGTTTCTAATCTATAACCTTTATTATCTGTTCTTTTTTCACAGGTTTTAAAATGTAATGTTACCTGTTCTAAGTTTAAATCTTTTAATTTACATCCCTTGCATGTAAATAATCTATTTTTATTATTTTTACATATTTCTTTTGCTTTTTCTATAGCTAAATCTACTTCATAATCTTCGTCTAATATTATTTCTATATTCATACCTTCTAAAGGTAATTCTTCTATAACACTTTCTTCTTCAATGTCTTTTTGAGCTTCATAATTATAGTCTGTAAATCTAATTGAAGGTTCTCCTTTAGAATTTGTATATATTAAATGATTGTCTGGTGTTAAGGCTTCTTTTTCTTTAAAATCACCTAATTTCCATTCTAATCCTGCATATTCTTCAGGATTTATTTTTATAGGTTTTATTAATTTTATTCCTTTATTTCCCATTACTTCTACTACATCTTTTATTTGTAATTTAAATCTAGTATTACTACTATCTGTCATTTTTCCTAAAAATCCTACACACATTAATAAATTCTTTCCACTATGCATTTCTTCATATCCTTTAGTTTGTATTCCTATTCTAATGTGATTTCCGAATTCATTTAAATTCATCATAAAATCTGGGCTTATATAAAAAATTCCTCCATTATTAGTCATATCTACTTCTGTTAATCCTATAATTGCCTTTTTTATGTCTGACCATCTTTTATCATATATTGTAATTAGTGTTTTTGTTCCTAAATTTTTTCTAGTTAATCCTTTAATTCCTATAACTATTAATCCCATATGCATTAAGTCTTTTTTAACATGTTTTATTTCTTTTACAGATTCAGAATTTATGAGTGGTAAAGATACAGAAGTTTTTCCCAATACTGACAATTGTTCTTCTCTATAATGTCTATATAATTGAGATTTTGAATTTGTATTGTATAAAACTTTTGGGTTTAATAAGTTTAATTGATTTTGCTGGAATATTTGTATATCTTTATCTGTATCTATTATTTCATCTAATTGTTGATTATTATCTTCTTTTGTATTTATATTTAGTATTCTTGACAAAAAGTTATTACTTATATTATTCTGGGTGTAACTTGGTCCTGGTCTTTCTTGTCTTTTATCTCTTGATCTAGTTGGAAAAATGTCCATTTTTTCTATTTTTTAATTATTTTTTCTGTTTGAGGAGTAATTTCTATCTTATTTAACTTTTCTATTAATTCTTCTACTCCAGTTGTGATATTTTTACCTTCTGATTTTTCTTTTTTATCTATCTTATTATGTAACTGTAATAAAAGTGATATTATTATATTATTCTGTTTTATGATAATTTGATCTGATTTTGAAGGTGCATTAAATTCTTTATAATCTAATGGAAGGGTTGTTCTTTTTTCTATTAATGTTATTGCTTCTTTATATGTCTCTGTTTCTATTAAATCTATCATGAAAGAACTATTTCTTTTATTGATGCTAATTCTGTCTTTATTTCTTGTAATTTTATAATTAAAGTATTATTAGCTTCTTCTCTTAATCTATTATTTAATTTTTTGGTTAATTCTACTCCTTGTTCTTTTAAATAATCTAAATTTTCTTCTATCTTATTAAAAGTTTGTTTTTGTCTATTTTGAGTTTCTTCTTGTTCACTTAATATTTTTATAATTTTGTTATTATGTTCTTTAGTTTTTTCACTAAGGTTTATTATTAAAGCTATTAAAGTATTGTATTGAGGATCTTCTGTATGTAAACTATGATCTCCACTATCGAAATTACACTTTATAATACTTTCTCCTTTTAATCTTTTAAATCTTTTTTCTATAGTTATTTGTAGATCTAAATATTCTAGACTTTTTAATGAAGCTATTTTTTCTATTATTATTTTATCCTAAAGTAGTTGGTTTATAATATTCTCTAAAATTTTTTATTCTTTTGGTGTAATTATAAATATCACTATTAATACCTTGTAATTCCCACTTTAGACCTTTTATATATTCTTCGTTATTTATATTATGTTCAAAATTTATTGGTTTAAAAAATTCGTTTTCATATATATATATATATATATATATATATATATATATATATATATATATATATATATATATATATATATATATATATATATATATATATATATATATGAAAACTAATTTTTTAAACCAATAAATTTTGAACATAATATAAATAACGAAGAATATTTAAAAGGTCTAAAGTGGGAATTACAAGGTATTAATAGTGATATTTATAATTACACCAAAAGAATAAATTTTTTTAGAGAATATTATAAACCAACTACTTTAGGATAAAATAATAATAGAAAAAATAGCTTCATTAAAAAGTCTAGAATATTTAGATCTACAAATAACTATAGAAAAAAGATTTAAAAGATTAAAAGGAGAAAGTATTATAAAGTGTAATTTCGATAGTGGAGATCATAGTTTACATACAGAAGATCCTCAATACAATACTTTAATAGCTTTAATAATAAACCTTAGTGAAAAAACTAAAGAACATAATAACAAAATTATAAAAATATTAAGTGAACAAGAAGAAACTCAAAATAGACAAAAACAAACTTTTAATAAGATAGAAGAAAATTTAGATTATTTAAAAGAACAAGGAGTAGAATTAACCAAAAAATTAAATAATAGATTAAGAGAAGAAGCTAATAATACTTTAATTATAAAATTACAAGAAATAAAGACAGAATTAGCATCAATAAAAGAAATAGTTCTTTCATGATAGATTTAATAGAAACAGAGACATATAAAGAAGCAATAACATTAATAGAAAAAAGAACAACCCTTCCATTAGATTATAAAGAATTTAATGCACCTTCAAAATCAGATCAAATTATCATAAAACAGAATAATATAATAATATCACTTTTATTACAGTTACATAATAAGATAGATAAAAAAGAAAAATCAGAAGGTAAAAATATCACAACTGGAGTAGAAGAATTAATAGAAAAGTTAAATAAGATAGAAATTACTCCTCAAACAGAAAAAATAATTAAAAAACAGAAAAAATGGACATTTTTCCAACTAGATCAAGAGATAAAAGACAAGAAAGACCAGGACCAAGTTACACCCAGAATAATATAAGTAATAACTTTTTGTCAAGAATACTAAATATAAATACAAAAGAAGATAATAATCAACAATTAGATGAAATAATAGATACAGATAAAGATATACAAATATTCCAGCAAAATCAATTAAACTTATTAAACCCAAAAGTTTTATACAATACAAATTCAAAATCTCAATTATATAGACATTATAGAGAAGAACAATTGTCAGTATTGGGAAAAACTTATGTATCTTTACCACTCATAAATTCTGAATCTGTAAAAGAAATAAAACATGTTAAAAAAGACTTAATGCATATGGGATTAATAGTTATAGGAATTAAAGGATTAACTAGAAAAAATTTAGGAACAAAAACACTAATTACAATATATGATAAAAGATGGTCAGACATAAAAAAGGCAATTATAGGATTAACAGAAGTAGATATGACTAATAATGGAGGAATTTTTTATATAAGCCCTGAATTTAAATGAATTCGGAAATCACATTAGAATAGGAATACAAACTAAAGGATATGAAGAAATGCATAGTGGAAAGAATTTATTAATGTGTGTAGGATTTTTAGGAAAAATGACAGATAGTAGTAATACTAGATTTAAATTACAAATAAAAGATGTAGTAGAAGTAATGGGAAATAAAGGAATAAAATTAATAAAACCTATAAAAATAAATCCTGAAGAATATGCAGGATTAGAATGGAAATTAGGTGATTTTAAAGAAAAAGAAGCCTTAATACCAGACAATCATTTAATATATACAAATTCCAAAGGAGAACCTTCAATTAGATTTACAGACTATAATTATGAAGCTCAAAAAGACATTGAAGAAGAAAGTGTTATAGAAGAATTACCTTTAGAAGGTATGAATATAGAAATAATACTAGACGAAGATTATGAAGTAGATTTAGCTATAGAAAAAGCAAAAGAAATATGTAAAAATAATAAAAATAGATTATTTACATGCAAGGGATGTAAATTAAAAGATTTAAACTTAGAACAGGTAACATTACATTTTAAAACCTGTGAAAAAAGAACAGATAATAAAGGTTATAGATTAGAAACAAATTTACAAGAAAAATTAGAAAAAGCTAATAAAATAATGACAGAAATACAAGAAAATGATAGTGAAATATCTGAGATAGAATCTATATTCAGCCAAAAAGAATTAATGGAAACAGCAAGTTCTAGTAGTCCATTTCAAAGAACAAATGAACAAGGTTATACTGCAGATAATAGTACATGAAATATACCACGAAGAAGAGTATATAGACAAGGAGATGTTCCAACAACAGAAGTTAAACCTATGGGAAAAAGAATGCCTATAGAAGAACCAATAATACTCCAAGAAGGAGGAAGTAAAGGAAAAATTCTAAATATAGCTGCACATGATCCACAAAGATGGAATTCAGTAATAGACTTATGGCAAGGAATAGTAGTAGCAGACTTTATAAAAAATTATACAGAAACTGATGCAGAAACAATGTATAAATACTTAGAAACATTTTTAGGAGAATCAACTAAAGCTCTATGGGAAGCTTATAAAGTAGAATTCCCATCAGAATTTCAGTATTTAGTATCATTAGGACCAAACCCATATAATTTTACAAATACAATACATACATTAATAACAGGAGAAGATCCAAATAGCGGATTAGTAGCTTGACAAAGAAATGCAGTAATAAAACTAGAACAATTAAGTATAAGTAATTGGTATTATATAAAAAAAAGTTTAAATGATTATTTCTATTATTGTATAATTAGTGGAAATGCATTTGATCAAGATTTAGGTAAAAAATTATTTAATAAATTACCTGGAGCTTTAGGAAGAGAAATAGAAGATAGATGGACTAAAAGAGATGGAGTAGCCCAAAATCCTCAAGCAAAATGGTCAATAGGACATAGAATACAACATATAATGGAAATATTACAAGAAAAATGTACTAATTTACAAATACAAAAACAATTAAAACAGAATGAAATGAATTTCTGTAAAGATATAATATATACAACTCAAAATTATGATAAAAATCAATATAAAAGAAAAGATATAAAAAATACAATCCACAATATAATAGGAGATATAATAAAAAAGGATATTTTCTTAGAAAATCTTCAGCTAGAAAACCATATTTAAATAGGGATAGACATGTTAGAAAATATAGAACAGACAGAAATTATAAGAATAAGTTAGAATGTTTTACATGTGGAAGTATAAAACATTTAGCAAACACTTGTCCTAAAAGATATAATGCAAAGACTAGAAATGCTCAATTAGTAGAAGAATTTAACGAAGCATTATTAAACGTAGATGAATATATGTCAGATAATGAAAGTATTTACTCTATAGTAAGTATTGATATAGATGAAAACAATAAAGAAGAAGATTCTTCTAATTCAGAAGGAGAAGAATTAATTAATGAAATAGGAATAGAAAATTTAAATATAGATGATTTACAAATTAATTTTATGAATATAATAGAATGTGAACATAATTTTGAAAAAGATACAGGACTAGATAGTAATCCATGTAATTGGTGTAAATGGTATCCAAGTAAATATAAAAGAGCTAAATGTAACAAATGTTTTATAGAAGGATGTATAAGTTGTATAGAAACACAGTTAGGAATAATAACTCAAAAAAGAAAAGAAGTACATACAAATGAACCTTTAATAAATTTAAAGGTATCAGTATTAGAGGCAAAAGTTAAAGAGTTAGAAGAAAGAATATTAAGATTAGAAAAAGGAAAAAATATTGAACAAGAACTACCATTAGATAATCAGGAATTAATGAATGAAGAATCTAATACTCTAATATGTAATCAAGATAAAAATATAAATACAGTTAAAGTATTAGCAAGACTTCAAATAGGAAAATATGAAATAGAAACTTTAGCATTAATAGATTCAGGATGTACAAAAAGTATTTTAAATAAGAAAATAGTACCACCAGAATTAATAAAGACTTTAGAAAAACCACTTGCAGCTATGCAAATGGACGGAACACATAATATATATAAATATTACATAGATAAAGCACAAGTTAGTTTTTTAAATACTTGTTCAGAATTTTATAAACCTACCTATAAAATGAATAAAATATGGGTAAGAGATTTACATATAAGAGTAGATTTTGTTTTAGGACTAGATTTTATACTATATAATAAAGGAGGCACTTTAATAACTAATGACGGAATACTTTTTATGAAAAACATTACTTATACTTCTGTTTTAACTAATAAAATTAATACTCAAATAAGACATAAAGAAAAATGTTGTGAGAATTGTGAAAATAATATACAATGTACTAAAACAGGATGTAATATATTATATGAAGATATACTTGAATTAGATGAAGAAGATATAGTTAATAAAAACTATGTTCTAATAGAAATGGAAACAGAATTATATAATTTTAAGACAGGAATCCAAACTATAGGACAAATAAGAAATCAACATGATTTAGATAATATAGTAAAATTTTTAGATCAAATAGAAATAATAGGAGAAAAACCTTTAAAACATTGGGAAAATAATCAAATAGTATGTAAGTTAGATATAATAAATCCAGAATATATAATAAAAACAGCTTCTATAGAAGCTACAAATCAAGATTTAGAAGATTTTAGAATACAAATTAAAGAACTATTAGAATTAGGAGTAATAAGAAGGTCTACTTCAAAACATAGATCAGCAGCATTTATGGTAAGAAATCATAGTGAAATAGTTAGAGGAAAGGCTAGAATGGTTATAAATTATAAAAGATTAAATGATAATACTAGAACAGATGGATATAAATTACCAGACAAAACAGAGTTAATAAATAGAATTCAAGGTAAAACAATCTTTAGTAAATTTGATTGTAAGTCAGGCTATTGGCAAATAAAAATGCATCCAGATAGTATAGAATGGACAGCTTTTACCTGTCCTGAAGGACATTTTGAATGGTTAGTTATGCCATTTGGATTAAAAACAGCACCTCCAATTTTCCAACGAAAAATGGATCAAATATTTGGAGAATATAAAAGATTTGTTTTAGTATATGTAGATGATATTTTAGTATTTAGTAAAGATATAAAAGAACACTTAGGACATTTACAAACAGTTTTTAGGTTATTTATTAATAATGGAATAATAATTAGTAAAAAGAAAATAGAATTATGTAAAAACTATATAAATTTTCTAGGAATCACTTTAGGAGAAGGAAAAGTTAAACTACAACCTCATATAGCTAAAAAAGCTCTAGATATGCCAGACAAATTAAATAATTTAAAGGATTTACAAAAATTCTTAGGTATAATTAATTATGCAAGACTATTTATTAAAGATTTAGGAAAATTAGCAGGACCATTATACTCTAAGACAGGATCTAAGGGACAAAGAAATTTTAATATTGAAGATATAAAATTAGTACAAAACATAAAAGAAAAAATAAAAAATATTCCTGATCTTAATATGCCATTAGAATCAGATTATTTAATAATAGAGACAGATGGGAGTTTTGATGGATGGGGTGCAGTATTAAAATCAAGACCACATAAATATAGTTCTAAAAAAGAAGAAAAAATATGTGCTTATCAAAGTGGAAAATTCAAAGAAAAAGGTAATAAAGCTAGCATCGATGTTGAAATTTTAGCTGTAATATACGGATTAAATAGCTTTAGAATTTATATTTTAAATAAACCAGAAATATTAATAAGAACAAATTGTGAAGCTATAGTAAACTTTCACCAGAAAATTAATGATAAAACTAGTAGCAGAAGAAGATGGTTAAATTTTTTAGATACTATATCAATTTATAAGTTTATAATTTTTGAGCATATTAAAGGAAATGATAATAGTATTGCAGATCAATTAAGTAGATTATTGATTAAAGTTTAAATTTTAAATTTTACAGAATGAGACCATCCTTCAAAGACAAGGGCAAAGGAGTTCAACCTCCAACCCCAGATTTTTCAGACTTATATAAACAGACAGTATTATCTAATTTACATTTTAGACCACTAAATAAAATGGATGATAATAAAATAGAAAGGTTACAATTTGGACAACATAATTTAATAGCATATGAATCATCCAATTTGACTTTTAGACACTTTCCTATATACCAGCTAGATAAACAATAGAAATGTTTAATAGACAATATTTGGATAGCTCATAATAAAAAAGACACTAAATATATAATTGCTGTATTAAATGCTTTAGGATATTACTTTTCTACTAAAAATAAAGAAAATAAGTTTAAATATTATGTTGTAATACATGGTAAGACAAATGGAGTTTTTCAAACTTGGATAGAAGTATTAGACTCTATTAAAGGATTTTCTAAACCACTTTTTAAAGGATTTAATGATTTTACAGAAGCATTAGACTATGCTAGGGGAGTCTTAGGTCCAAACTATTATATCTCTCCCTCTCTTAAACAGAATCCAGAAAAAATCCCTCAATACCATATTCAAAAAAACACAGACAAAATTATTTTTTGTGATCATTGTTCCTCAATGACCGAAGCCTTCAAGAGATTAAATTATAAGAACGAGGTATTGTTACAAGAAAATCTCCAGTTAAAAGAAAGAATTGCCAAGATGGAGAATGATGTAAAGACCAAAGACAACCAGATCAACATACAGGGTTATCCATCCCCAAGAAAAATGGATGAGATGGGTGTACATTCCCCTCTGAATGTAAGTAAATCCATTGTATCGGATAGAGATACAGCTAGTCCGGTTCAAACGGTGGCCGGTAAAGACTCATCAAATCCGTTAATGGCTGTCACTTTGCCAAAAAGTGAGAAAGATGAAGGCTCATCTTCCAGACGACGTTTACCTCTTTCTTTTACCCAGACTCTTAGACAAAAAATCAAAAAATCCCAGAAAAATAAAGACCTAGAATCTATTATAACCAAAACTGTAGAAAAATTACTTAAAGAACAACAAGAAAAAGACAAATATATAAACCCAAGCTCAATACAAAGTCCAAGACAAAATTCAGTTTCAAGCCCAAATAATTCAGATGATTTTTCAGACCCAATATAATTTGCTCAAGACCCAAACGATGATGACTCGGGTATGAGTTTTGATTCAATTGCTTTACATAACTTAGACACATAAAAAAATAATAATTTATGTAATATAGTAGTTTTGTTTAAAAGAGGAATGCCTCTTTGTCAAAAAATGTGAGTCCCACTTTACTCACTACCACACATGTGTGGAAAAACTGTTGGGACGCGTCTTTACTTTATTTTAAAATAGATAGGCACTAAGTAAGAGATAAGGATAAGTATTAGACTTTTTGTATAAGACAGACAATAAGTGATAATGGTACAGTAATGAATCAGACAGAGGACTGCTAATAATGCAAAAGAAGGAATCATTTCACGTGCGATGGGGCCCAAGGAGTACCCGGTGAAAAAGATAAGATTCTTTTTCATTTTGAAGTCCGAAGTTTGAAGTCCATAATTGTGTATATAAAGAAGACATTATCAGAAGAAGAAGGTAGAGCGAACAAATCAACAACCAGCAAATCCCAAAGCTTTCCCAAAGATCCTTCCTCTTCATAATTACTTAAAAAAAAAACAAAAAAAAACAAGAATATTTTCAGTTATTTGTTTTAAGTTTGTTTTTAAATTTTTGTAAAGTTCTTGTGGAAGTCGTTCGGGTTTCCCGAAAGGGAAACTTCACTCTGTTCTAATAATGTAAGTTTTCATATTTATGTTTCTAGTTAACTTCCCATATATGTAAATTATGTTTTGTGTGATATGTTAATACTTTGTTTAAATAGATTACTGTTAATTATGTTAATTATTTCTTTATAAATTTATGATTCTATCTGTCATGAATCTATATTACTTAGTATATGGTTAGTTTCTTAGCCTCTTAAAAGAATCGATGGATTAACCTGTAAATTCCTAGGACATTGATAGGTCAGTTTGAATGTTCTTAAATGAACGATAAATGACCAAATCCGGGGTATGGTTAAAGAAGATTACTTTTAAGAACAAAAGCTAAGGGAAAGAGATGAACAGTAATAATAGATTCATGAATGGATAGAGTCCATAATAATAATAAAAATATATATATATATATATATATATAAAGGGAAGAAAAACTAGAAACTAAAATGATATTTACTTATTAGAACAAGGGAGTGAAGGAGTACTGAGTAGGATTTTACAACTTTAAAGTTTAAGAAATTGAAATTTATTGAAATATTTATTGAAAATTACCTTGTATTGATCAAGTATACGTTTAGCATAAGTACCAACACTATTTGATCCTATTGATGACAAAATTGATTTTCTTGCAAGATCGATTTGTGTCCATCTAGTGTTGACATTTAGCTTTAAATTTAGAAATAATATATTTGTTAAGCATGAGTACCAACACTAGTTGATCCTATTGATGACAAAATTGATTTTCTTGCAAAATCAATTTGTGTCCATCTAGTGTTTGACACTTAGCTTCAAAGCTAAGTTAAAGTTAAAAAATTGTTAAGTTGGTTAAATAAGTTAAATTAAATAATTTTGTTTAGACGGTGGATTTAGTTGTTGTATTAAGTCAAAACTAAACTAGTCAAAGTAGTTAAGTTGTTTAAATAAGTTAAAAAAAATAATGTGGTTTAGTTGGTGGATTTAGTTGTTATAATGGATTGGGCGTACTAAACTAGTTAAAGTTAAAAAATTATTAAGTTGTTTAAATAAGTTAAAAAAAATAATGTGATTTAGTTGGTGGGATGGGTTGGGAATACTAAACTAGTTAAAGTTAAAAAAATTTGTTAAGTTGTGTTTAAAATAAGTTCAAAAAAATAATATAGTTTAGTTGATGGATTTAGTTGTTGGATTAAGTAAAAAATAAACTAGTTAAAGTTGTTTAAATAAGTTAGAAAGAATAATGTGATTTAGTTGGTGGATTTTGTTGTTGGAATTAAGTCATCATAACTAAACAAGTTAAAGTTAAAAAATTTGTTAAGTTGTTTAAATAAGTTGGAAAAATAATGTGGTTTAGTTGGTGGATTTAGTTGTTGGAATGGATTGGGAATATTAAACTAGTTAAAGTTGAAAATTTGTTATATTGTTTAAATAAGTTAGAAAAAATAATGTGATTTAGTTGGTGGATTTAGTTGTTGGAATGGGTTGGAAATACTAAACTAGTTAAGTTGTTTAAATAAGTTATAAAAAATAATGTGGTTTAGTTGGTGGATTTTGTTGTTGTATTACGTCAAAAGTGAACTAGTTAAATTTCTTAAATTATTTAACTAAGTCAAAACTAATTGAATATCTATATTTTTGTAGATGGATAATCGTTTGTGAATGTATAATATGTATTTTGAAACTGGTGCTGGTTTGAAACCCGAATTTATTGATGGTGTTAAAATTTTTATTAAACATACAATGGCACTTGACATTTTCAAGAATAATGAATTGGTTAGGTGTCCTTGTAGTGCATGTAAGTCTTTAAATTTTTTTGAACCAGATAAGGTTATGGTTTATTTTTACCATAATGTAAGACGAGATATTTTGTATGGAATGATCATGGATAAATTGATGGATTGGATGGTATGTTTTATAATTCGATGTCTGTGGTTGTGTATAATAGGATTGCACCACATGACCAAATTATGGTTGAATAGGTTAGGGTTGAACCTGATAGGGTTCATGAAATGATCAATGATGCTTTTGGTGTTCAAGGTGGGTTGAAACCGAAACAATATTTTGATGAAACTCTTAATGAAAAAGCAAGACGCTTCTATGATCAATTAGAAGAGTCTAGTCGTCCACTATGTGAAGGGAGTCCACATTGTGCTTTGTCAGTTGAGGTTAGATTAATGAATATTAAATAAGATTGGAATGTTCCTAATACGGCTATGGACTCAATAGTTGATCTTATGGGTGAACTAGTTAATCCGGAGTTTAACATACCAAAGAACTTCTACTAGGCAAAGTGTTGGGTGTCCAAGTTAGGATTGACGTATAATAGAATTCATTGTTGTGTTAATGGTTGTATGTTGTTTTCAAGAATGATAGTGAATAAGGAAATTGTTTGTTTTGAGGACATGCTCGTTATAAGAGGACTCCAACTAGAAAGATAGTCCCAGTTCAGGCGATGCATTATCTACCGCTCATTCCTAGGTTAAAGAGGTTGTATGCATCGATGAGGTCTGCCACATATATGAGATGGTCTCGTGAATGTAGACACGTAATTTTTGACCGAACATAAGATTTTATACTATTTTTTATTCCTTAAATATTTCTTTTATGTTTAAGTTAGATATTTTAATTTTATCTTATTTTTCTTAAGTTATTTTTATAGATTCGAAAACAACAAAAATAGAATCATTTTTTAAGGTAAGTTTTATTTAAATTATTAAAAAAAAATGAAAATTTACAAAAATATATCTTTTTATAATTTAAATATAATAAATAAACTAGTGTTTCTTAATTATATTTTTAACTAGCCATTTAGTTTTTTAATTGGTTCTAGATAATTAATATTTATTATTTATAATTTTGATATATTTAATTTATAAGAATATTATTTATTATCATCACATCTACCACAACCCCACTATCACTTTCCACACTCTCACATGATCTTCTCCACTCACCCTCACACCCACTCCTACACACTATATACATACACACACAAAAAAAAAAATCAGCAAAAACACAAGGGGAAAAAAAGAGAGGAGAAGAATCAGAAAATAAAAAAAAAGAAAAATCAACAAAAAGATAAGGCAACAAACAATAAAAAAAATAATTTCATTTCCTTTCAAGAACCCAACAAAAAATACAAAAAATTGTGCGTGTTCTAATCGAGGTTCAGTCAAGATTTTTGCAACTTTAACTTATCTCTTTTAATTTATCTATGGAATGTGATGTAATTTTAGGGATTTTTTTTATATATAGTTTTGTTTCATTCATAATTCAATTGAAATAAAATTTAAAATTAAATATATTTGATGTTATTTATTGTTGTATAATTTTGATGCTTTGAATTAGTTTCTAGTTAATGTCACGTAAAATCTCATTGAATATCAAAAACTAATAAGGAATTAGAGTCAGTACATTGAATTTTGAAAAAATATTAGTTGTGATCTCTTAAATGAATGGGTTATAACATTTTTTCTTGTCTTGATTTAAATAATAATGATAAAGCAGGTATAGTTAGGCTAATAAATAAATAAATAAATAAAATAAATCATTTTGTTTTATGTTATCACACACAAAAAAATATTTATTTTAACAAATTGTTATTGTTTTGTTGTAGTAAAAAGTATACACTTCATTTTGACATTAACTTTAAGAGTAATAAAAATATAAAATATTAACATCTAAAATAAAAGATGTAGAAATAGTGCAAAATTATAGATTGTATCCTCAACATTTAGATTTATTTTACATTATTTATTTTATGTATGAAGAAAAAATATTTATTTTAATGACTAGATAAGTTTAGGCATATTAATAAATATTTGTTTCGATTAAAAATACGATTACACATCTTTTTTGAGACATAAAAAAAATCGAGGATGCATTGATGCACCTTATCTAATAATATAATTATATTTTATTAATTTAAAGTAGAGACTTATAGAAAAATAAATCATTAGTTGCAATACAAAGAAGACAGTTATTTCTCTATTATCAAGATTGACAATGCAGTTATGCATCCGGTTGAGACCAAATAAAAAGTTCAACAATAAAAATATGAGCAAAACGGTAGCATATAAAATATATTCAAGAAAAAAATAGTCTAAAAAAGTATAAGTCAATAAAAGCGACCGTACTAGAATTACGGGACTCGAGGGATGCCTAATACCTTTCCCTCAGTCAACAGAATTCCTTACCCGAATTTCTAGTTCGCAGACCAAACAAAGAATCATTTCCTTTTGATTAGAAATTAAACAAAAAAAGGTGACTTGAAACACCATAACTCAATTCTAAGTGGCGACTCTGAATAATAAATAATTCCTAATCAATAACATCATTTTAATTACAAAAATCCTGCCGCTCCGTGCGCGATAAAGGGTGTGACATCTCTGGCGACTCTGCTGGGGAATAACCAGAATTCGAGCTTTGTATATTGACTTTTATATGATTTTATTAATTTTTTATTTTTATTGAATATATTTTGTTTGATGGCCTAATGTGCTATTTGCTGCTCATTTTTTTTGCTTTTATATTTATATTGTTGAACTTCACTATAAATAAAATAAAAAATAAAAAGATTACTCAATCACACCTTATGAGTCTCTGACTACACTTGCACACATTCACAGGAATGCAGTTATGCATCCTACTTTCTCTTGAGATAAAGCTGGAGTATCTTGGCACCCAATAAAGGATATTTAGTCACATATGTTAGGCGGGGTTGAACAAGCAATTAAGTCGAAATAGCGCTGCTACCGATAAGTTGCGCCTCCCTGGCTCGAGTTGTCCACTCGGGTAAGTCATTCGAGATACATATCCCTTCAGGTTTGAACATACTAAAAGAAGAATATGGACATGGTTATCCCAAAAAGACTCTGAATATTTGCATTATTTGCATGTAACTTAGGGAGCCTCTGAACAAGAGTTGGGTACATGAAGAAAAAGTATCCCTCTCTTACTTGACTACTTAGATTATTTTATGTGCCACATGAAAATGCATTTATTTAGAAAGTCTCTATAAGTTAACTCATTTTGGTGTGATTAGTGTAATAAAAAATGTTATCTTGCAATTTGTTTTAAAAAAAAGGAAAACATAAAAATATTTCTTCTTTTAGGAGTTATTATGTCTTTTTAAAAAAGAAATGAAAGATTTCTCACTGAACAAAAATTTTTTAAAAAAGTATTTAAATTATTTTGGCATAATTAATTAAAAAATTAAAAAACTTAATAATACTTTGGGAAATATACATTTGTCAAGTCAAGTATTAATATCAATATTAAAAAATTAAACCGTTTAATTTGAGCGAACTACGAACACCTGATTCTCACTTGATGAGATACGTAGGCAACCCTCTCTGGGTCGGTGATTCTTTATTAAATTTTTTTTAAAAAAAAATCTCAAATTCAAAACAAAAAGATGAAAAACAAGGAGTTTTAATTTTTATCAAAAAAAAAGTTTTTATTAATTTTCTTTTAATAATTCAAAAGAAAATTTGAAGGATTTTCCTCAAAAAAATGCAAAGATCTTATCCATGTTCGCAAGCGTGTTACATACGCTATCCCGAACGGATTTTGATCAAAGCATTATCAAACAATTTATTTTATTTTATTTAAAAAAACAAATAATTAGTAATTAATAATTAAGAAATGTTTAACCCTAACAAACGTAATCATCCATGCACAGAGTTAAATTAAGGTGGTTGGTTTGTGGTTAAGCTGACATCTCATCCCTACAATACAAGGTCAAAAGGAAAATGGTTCAGAAAGACGAAAATGATTCAGACAATGATGAAGCTCAAAACCAGATGAACTCACAAGAGAAAGAGTCAACAGAAGAAGTAAGGGTATTAAGACAACATATGATAGAGATGTACGAAGCTTGGATGAGTGGACAAGCTTCACCATCTTCAATCTCCGACGATATAAATACAAAGATGTCACCCCCTATCCAAGTGTCGACAAATGATCCAATTTATCCACCTGGATTTGTTCCTTATGCTAACACATCCAACGTTGCTGGAACTTCTACGGTGCGTCCTTTGAGTATACCAATGACAAATAACCCACTCTTCGTATCGACTGCGCCGACTAATAGCGTCCCACCACCTATAATGGAGTTAAAATACAACAATGATCCACCACCTAAAGTTTCAGTATGATCGAGATTATAACCCTGAATTGACATTCAAAATCCCGAACTCTTACCCTCACACTCATCAGTACAGTTAACCTGTTGAAGCTAAAAAAGCTGTTAAGAACGAGGAACATGAAGAAATGACGAAAAAATTAAAGAGTTTGAAACAGAGTGTAAGAGATATGCAAGGATTGGGAGGTCACAAAAGTGTCTCGTTCAATGATTTATCCATATTTTCCAATGTTCATCTACCCATAGGTTTTAAAACTCCAAAATTTGAGAAGTATGATGGACATGGAGATCTTCTAGCTCATTTAAATAGATATTGTAATCAACTGAGAGGGGACAAAAACAAAGAAAAATTGCTCATGACTTATTTTGGGGAAAGTTTGATAGGAATTGCCTCAAAGTGGTTCATGATCAAGATAATTCTAACTGGCATACATGGGATGATTTGGCTAGATATTTTGTTCGACAATTTCAATATAACATTGACATAGTTCCAGATCGTACTTCACTGGCCAACATGAGAGAAAAGACCATAACATATTTTCGTGAATATGCTATAAGGTGGAGGGAGCAAGCTGCGAGGTTAAGCCACCAATAAAGGAGTCTGAAATGATTGATGTTTTCCTCCAAACGCAAGAACCAGACTACTTTCATTATTTACTTTCTGTTGTTAGCAAAATATTTGCCGAAGTTATTAAGATTGGTGAAATGGTGGAAAATGGCATCAAGTCTAGAAAGATTATAAGTCAAGCTGCCTTGAAAGCACAACACATGTGATTAAAAATGGATCAGGAAATCTTAGAGGAAAGAAACTGAAGGAGGATGTAGTGAATGTTGTGTCAGACACACAAAAAAGTCCAAGGGGTCCATTTTATCAATCTGCACCACTTCAATACTATCACTATATCCCCATGCAAGATACACAATACTCTATGATCCCACCTCAATATGCAGTCTATAGTGCATAACCACATGTATATCCACCAAACAATTCTCAATGGCGAGCACCAAGAAATCAAAATGTTCGTCCATTTTCTCAGAAATTTCGAACACCTTATAATCTCCGTCCGAGACAGGGATTTGGAGGAGGTCAAAGGCCTAGAAATAATTTCACACCAATTGAAGAGTCTTACACAAGTTTATTTAATAAGTTGAAACATTTGAAGATGATAGAGCCGATTTCTCAAAATTATGTGGACCCACATGCAGAAGGTTTCAATCCTACAGTACGGTGTGCATATCATTCTGATGCTCCAGGGCACAGTATTGAAGATTGTCGAAACTTAAGAAGAAAGGTGGAAGAGATAATTCAAACAAAAAGGATTGTGGTTCAAAATGATGACCTCCCCAAATGTTACTAAGAATCCTCTACCCGAGCATAATGATGTACACTTCATCGAAATGATATGTGATGATAAAGAATATGAAAATTCTTTCAATTCTCAAGAAAAAAACAATTAAAATTTTTTAGGCTTTCACGAAGGCTAGCGTGTAAAATAGTGGCAAAGAAGTCAAGTTTGGTGATGGGGATACACTCTTCTTTTCTCTAAAAAGAGAGTATGGATAATTTATTTTGTCATTATTTTTGCTATCCAATCTTTCCTTATTTTATTTTACTAAGTTAGACTTTTCTATCATTTCTCTTATATGTTTGTTTGTTAAGTCTTGTTGTAATTTGGGTTATTATAGAGTTGTAACCTGAAATTTAGTTTGTTCTCTGATTACTAAGTCCTTTAATTTTAATATAATTTTTTTACTTGTGTCATTTTGATCCGTTCTATCTGAATTTCCACATATGCATCTCTTTTCAATTCAATTTTTGTGACATGATATGCAAAATGATTTGGTGAAATCTTATATATCTACTCATGGAATGTATATGCCATATAAGTTCAAAAAATATATATTTAAGGAAATGAATAAAGGACTTAAACACCTTGATACATCCTTTAGTAGGGAAAATGCGTAAAGAATTGACATATGTCATTTGTTGTCAAGAAGTTATTACTCAGATGGAGATTTCAAGATGAGAAATATATACATATCCAACAACGCATACGTTGCAAAGAGATAATGTCTGATTTTCACTTCACATCTTAAAGAGTATGCTTGTATTTGATATTTTTAATAATTGATCTAACGAAGACATTACATTCGAATATCCAAACATCATGTAATCCTTTGCTACCCCTTTTGAGCCTTAAATTTATCCTTGTCATACCCCTCTTTTGAAATCAAAATACAGTAAAAAAAAGAGAAGAAAGAGTCACAAATTCAAAAAAAAGAAAAAAGAAAAATAGAAGTAAAAAAAGAGTAGAGAGAAAAAAAGTTGAAAAAAATAATAAACAATCAATAACAACAAAAGAACAGACTTCCTGAACTATGTTTGAACTGATTCTTGCTTTGAAAAGATACGTAGGCAGCCTTATTTTAAGGTTCGGTCTAACCAAAAAAAGAAATCTAACAGGTCCTCATCACAAAAACAGGGAAAAATAATAATAATAATAATAATAATAATAATAATAATAATAATAGTAATTATTATTATTTTTATACAAAATAGAGTCGATTCCAAAAGCCACGTTACAATCCTTTCTTTGTAACCCTATCCAAAAGCCACGTTACAATCAAAATAAAGACTTTTTGATCAATTTTTCACAATGAAAAGTCAAGGAAGCTTTCAGTATTTATTATCATATAAGGAAACAATCATGTTCGTATGAGGAGTGAAAATGATGAAATCTTACCGATGAAGATCCTTCAAAGCACTATAACGCATCATCCGTGTTAAGAGAAAGTGAAAAATGAGAGAGTCTTATAGGTGAAAACCCTCAGGGCACTATAAGATGATGATGAGTGAGAGACATAAAAAATGAGTGAGATTTTGGTGAAAAATATTTTGAGGCGCCACAAGTTGAATGTGAGGCATGAATCTAGTACAATATTGGATTATAAAAGCATGACTTCAAAAGGCTGAAAGTTTGACAAAAATAAAGTTTAGATTGATTGGACAGATCAAGCCATTTAATCTCACATGCATGTCATGATCATTAGAATCAGCATCACTCTCAAATGAGTCTCTTTTTATTTTTTCATTTTTTTTCTCAAAAGAAATAAATATTTTTTTTCTTTCTTTTTTCTTATTTTTATATAACTCAATTTGTTTTGTATTTCTTCCTTGAGTTAGTTTTCACTGAAGCATGCAGAAAATGATTTCAAAATTGCTATCATTTCTTCCACTGCTCATAAAAAGTGTGGTGAGCACATCAAATGTGACGTGATTCAAGAAATAGTGACATGCATAGTTACTTGTCAACAATTAACAAAGTTTGAGAATTTATTTGAATACAAGATTTAATGATTGTTGGCAGATGGAAACAATATGACAAATTTGAAGTTGAAAGTTCTGAATAACTAGAGATGTATTTTAAGATTATTAAGGTGAGCTGACTAGCGAATGAAAGCAGTCTATCTCAAGCTGAAATTAGCTTCAAACATGGCAACAACATGAACAATTATCCTTAAATCCAATGCCACAAATCAACTTCCACTATAAAATAAAATAAAAATTGAAGACACAAATTTTGTAAACATTATTTGAAAAAAATAATTACTGGTATTTTTTCTCCTAGGATAAACATTTCCTAGTCTGAGACATATATTTCTTATTTTCTTCTAGGATTAACACTTCCTGGTCGGAGACCGATATTAGTATTATTATTTCATTTATATCTTTATTTTCTCTATCCTAGAATAAACTCTATTTAGTTTGAGGCAGTTATTTTTCATTTTTTTTCTTTTAGCATAAAAACTTTCTATTATTAAAAAAATTAAAACTAAAAATTTAATGTTATGGTAATTATATTTGATGATTCAGAGTAGCAGGGCCCTCCTAAACAATTGGAATTAGAGTAGCAGGACTCTCCAATGAGAACTAGAGTAGCAGGACCCTCATAAACAATGAAATTAGAATAGTAGATCCCTCCTAAACAATGGGAATAAGAGTAGCAGAACCCTCCTAAACAATGATAATTAGTGTAGTAGGACCCTCCTAAACAATGAGAATTAGAATAGCAGGATCCTCCTAACAATGGGAATTAGAATAGTAGGACCCTCCTAAATAATGGAATTAGAGTAGCAGGACCCTCCTAAACAATGAGAATTAGCGCAGCAGGACCCTCCTAAATAATGTGAATTAGAATAGCAGGACCCTCCTAACAATAAGAATTAGAGTAGCAGGACTCTCCTAAACAATGAGAACTAGAGTAACAGTACCCTCCTAAACAATGGGAATTAGAGTAGCAGGACTCTCCTAAACAATGGGAACTATAATAGCAGTACCCTCCTAAACAACGTGAATTAGAGTAGGAGGACCCTCCTAAACAATGGGAATTAGAGTAGGAGGACCCTCCTAAACAATGGGAATTAAAATAGCAGGACCCTCCTAAAGAATGGGAATTAGAATGGCAGAACTCTCCTAAACAATGTAAATTAGAATAGCAGGACCCTCCTAACAATGGGAATTAGAATAGTAGGACCCTCTTAAACAATGGAATTACCTAAACAATGGAAATTAGAGTAGCCGGACGCTCCTAAACAATGAGAACTATAGTAGCGGTACCCTCCTAAACAATGTGAATTAGAGTAGGAGGACCCTCCTAAACAATGGAAATTAGAATAGCAGGACCCTCCTAATTTTGTTAAGTTATTTTTATAGATTCGTAAACAACAAAAATAATAAAAAGGGCCAGACGGGAAAACCCTTCCCGCGTCGCACGCGGCAAGGAAGCCTTTAAAATTATTTTTTAAGGTAAGTTTTATTTAAATTGTTAAAAAAAAAAAATGAAAATTTACAGAAATATATATTTTTATAATTTAAATATAATAAATAAACTAGTGTTTCTTAATTATATTTTTAATTAGCCATTTAGTTTTTTAATTAGATCTAGATAATTAATATTTATTATTTATAATTTTGATATATTAAATTTATAAGAATATTATCCATTATCATCACATCTACCCACAACCCCACTATCACTTCCCACACTCTCACATGATCTTCTCCACTCACTCTCACACCCACATACACTACTACACACTATATATATACACACACAAAATATAAAAAAAAAGATCAAAAAAAAGAGAGGAGAAGAATCAGAAAACAAAAAAAGAAAAATCAGCAAAAAGATAAGGCAACAAACAATAAAAAAAACATTTTCATTATGTTTCAAGAACCCTACAAAAAATTGTGGATGTGCTAATCGAGGTTCAGTCAAGATTTTTGCGGTATTCAACTTTAACTTATCTCTTTTAATTTATCTATGGAATGTGATGTAAGTTTATGGATTGTTTTTATATATAGTTTTGTTTCATTCATAATTCAATTGAAGTAAAATGTAAAATTATATATATATGATGTTATTTATTGTTGTACAATTTTGATGCTTTGAATAAGTTTCTAGTTAATGTCACGTAGAATCTCATTGAATATCTAAAATTATTAAGGATTTACAGTTAGTACATTGAATTTTGAAAAAATATTAGTTGTGATCTTCTAAAATGAATGTGTCATAACATTTTCTCTTGTCTTGATTTAAATAATAATGATAAAGTAGGTATAGCTAGACTTATAAATAAATAAAATAAATCATTTTTGTTTTATGTTATCACACACAAAAAAATATTTATTTTAACAAATTGTTATTGTTTTGTTGTAGTAAAAAGTATACACTTCATTTTGACATTAACTTTAAGAGTAATAAAAATATAAAATATTAACATATAAAATAAAAGATGTAGAAATAGTGCAGAATTATATATTGTATCCTCAACATTTAGATTTATTTTACATTATTTATTTATGTATGAAGGAAAAATATTTATTTTAATGACTAGATAAGTTTTAGGCATATTAATAAATATTTGTTTTGATTAAAAATACGGTTACACATCTTTTTTGAGACATAAAAAAAATTGAGGATGCATTGACGCACCTTGTCTAATAATATAATTAAATTTTATTAATTTAAAGTTGAGACTTATTGAAAAATAAATCATTAGGTGCAATACAAAGAAGACAGTTATGTCCCTAAATATCAAGATCGAGAATGCAGTTATGCATCCGGTTGAGACCAAATAAAAAGTTCAACAATAAAAATATGAGCAAAACTGTAGCATATAAAATATATCCAAGAAAAAAATTGTTTAAAAAAGTATAAGTCAATAAAAGCGACCGTGCTAGAATCACGGGACTCGAGGGATGTCTAATATATTTCCCTCGGTCAATAGAATTGCTTAACCGAATTTCTGGTTCGCAGACCAAACAAAGAGTCATTTTCTTTTGATTATGGATTAAACAAAAAAAGGTGACTTGAAACATCATAACTCAATTCCAAGTGGCGACTCTAAATAATAAATAATTCCCTAATCAATAACGTCACTTTAATTGGAAAAATTATGCCGCTCCGCGCGCAAAAAGGAGGTGTGACAGTGAATATAGAAGGACGTCGGGTGTCTTATCTCATCCAGCTGATGGTGAAGCATGGAAATATTTTGATAACGTATATCATGATTTTGCTAGTGAACCAAGAAATGATAGATTGGGGTTGTGTTCATACGAATTTACACCATTCTCTAATGCAACTTTGCCTTATTCATGTCGGCCGGTATTTCTTACTTCGTATAATTTTCCTCCTGAAATGTGCATGATCAGTCCCTATATCTTTCTAAGTTGTGTTATTCCAGGTCCCCGTAATCCATAAAGTTTGATTGATGTCTATTTAAAAATATAGATAGATGAGCTCAAACAATTGTGGTTCGAAGGCATTTTGACTTATGATATATCAACTAAGAAGAATTTTGTTATGCGTGCTTCTTTAATGTGGTATTAATGATTTTCCTGCATACGAGATGTTGTCTGGCTGGATGACAGCTTGAAAGCTAGCATGTTTGTATTGCGTGGGAAAAATAGTAAGGCATTCACCTTAAAGCATGACAGAAAAATACATGGTTTGATTGTCATCGCCAGTTCTTGTCAATGGACCATGAGTTTAGAAAGATGAAAAATGCATTTAGGAAAAATGAGGTTGAGAGTGACCCCCGCCTCCATTACTCATAGGGCATCAAATTTGGGAGAGAGTTTCTCAATTACCTGAAGTTACAGAAGTTACACCTTCTAGACTTCCTGGATATGGTGTTGAACATTATTAGACCAAACAAAGTATATTTTGGGAGTTATTATATTGGAAGGAAAATCTGATACGACATAATCTTGATGTGATGCGCATTGGAAAAATTTTTTTGATAGTTTGTTTAACACAGTGATGGATATTAAGGGTAAGACAAAAGACAATACAAAACTAAGAATGGGCTTAAAGGAATATTGTAGGAGAAAAGAGTTATACATGAATTACCTAATGGTAGAATATTTAAGCCAAACCCAATTTTTCATTCACATTGGATGAGAAACATAAAATTTGTGAGTGGGTTAAAAATTTGAGGATGTCGGAGGGCTATGCTTCAAATTTAGGAAAGCGGGCAGTATGAACGAAGGAAAATTGATAGATATGAAAAGTCATGATTGTCATGTGTTCATGGAAACTTTACCTCTTTTAGACATCTACCAGAAATGATATGGAAATCAATCACAGAGATAACTCTTTTTTTTTTAAAGACTTGTGTTTTGGAAAGTTGTTGGAGAGTAGTTTAGATCGGATGGAGGAAAATGTTGTTGTTATTACTACTGAGTTGGAGAAGATATTTCCATGTGATTTCTTTGATGTGATGGAGCATCTTTCAATTCACCTTGTACAAGAGGCCCGACTCAGAGGTCTGGTTCAAACAAGATGGATGTATCAATTTGAGAAGTATCCATTTAAAATATTCACTAAGTTATATATATTCGCCAACTCTTTTATCAACATAGATATACACATATTCGTGTTGAAAAATTGGCAGATCCAAGAAAACAATTAAGCAAAGGGGAAAGATCGAAGGATCATTTTTCCAAGGTCATATTATGAGAGAAACTAGTGATTTTTATCATCATTACTTTGGTGATGATGTGTCATGTAAAAGTAACAGGCCCAAACACAATGAAGAAACCAATATTGATTCTTGATTTTCACCGATATTAATTGTTAATCAAAATGATCGAGGATCTAAAAAGTGTGGAAAGCAATGTTTCATTGATATGGACATGCAATCAACCGTGACACATATTTTACTTAATTTTCCAGAGATTAAACCATATCTCAAGTAAGTGTTAAAAATATGTTATCAAATTATATAATAAGAAGTGTTGATTAACTAAATACTTAAATGTAAAATGATCAGTTTATTCGAAAACACATGGGGTAATGAAGTCATCTATACAAATTTTTCAAATGGCTAAACAACTATGTAAGTGTGTAATCACTAAGTATTTAATAATATATTCATGTTATAGTAAATTATATTACTTGAAATAACAATCACGTAGATTTACGATGAATCCTCAAGTGTCCAACATTTGCAATTAGTGAAAGCAGTAGCACTGGGACCAGAATCTCAAGTACTGACAATGAATAAGTATTGTGTCAATGGGTTTAAGTTTCAAACTGAAGAAGTTTCTAGGTACAAGAAAACAAATAATTGTGGTGTCTACATACAAGGTGATGTTGATGGTATTGGCCAAACTATTGAATATTATGTTGTCATTCATGAGATTATTGAAGTGAGGTATTACGGTTGGACTAAAAAGAAGATTGTATTATTTTGGTGTGAGTGATTTGACCCATCACATAGAGGCACAAAGGTGTACCATCAACATAATATAATTGAAGTTAAGCACACAAAGAAATACAAAAGTTATGATCTTTTCATCATTGCAAAAAATGCTAAACAAGTGTATTACGCTTCATATCCATTGCGTAGAGACAAAGTTGATTGGTGGGTCATTATAAAAAGTAAGCATGTGGGAAGAATTGAAATTGACAATATTCTAGATGTGGCGTATCAAAACGATGTTGCAATTGTTTAACAACAATTGATGTTGAATTGGAAACCACACTACAACATCCTCAACACATATTAGAAGAATTATATGATGATGAGATACTAATTGTTGAGGAAGAAATCTCTAAGGATGAGAAAAATGAACCATTTGATTACGAAGAATGGGACGATAATGTAAATAAAACAACCGAGGAGGAAGAATGGGAGAATGATGGAATGGAAACAAGTGAGGAGGAATTATATATATGTATGTTAGTGTATTTTGCTAATTTTATTGAATTTATCGATTGTTGTATATATTATACATGTAAATTTGCATACACATGTCATTAGGCGGTGATAATGATAGATATCGGGAGCATATTAGAGTTAGCCAAACTAAACAGTCTAAAAAGAAGAAGTCTAAGAGACCCATTGATCCTGAGGATATTGCAGGATCTATTTCTTATGCGCCAGAGCGCATCAACCATGAGACATATGTACTTGTTGTTCCGTTTGGTACGACGGATCCTCAAAAATATTATCCTAATTTCTGTCAACCAGTCGGTGCTTTCTCTACTTCACAGACATTGCCTTCAGTACGCTACGAGGGATACCTTTACAAGCTATTCGTCGACGACGACCCTTATCGGCAGGTACTCCATCTCCCAAGGGTACATCTCCTCAGTTACCCTCCATGAGGATAGAGATTCTAGTAACGAGCAGTCAAATGCTATGGCTGGTACGCCTCCATTGACTCAACATCATGATCATGTATCAGCCTCAACTACAACTATAACTAGAGCTACACCTAGTTCTACTCCAGATGATGATATGCCTTCTCTAGTTCCTTTCCAGAAGGACAAACTTGGTAGAGTAATGATTAACCAGATGGATCATCGTAAGTTTATTTTGTTATCTATTTGTTAGTTTATTTTATTTGCTTCTTATACTTTAATATATTATTCATGAACTAACATATTTATTATATATTTTGTAGGTGGCATCCGGTAAAGAATGTTGTCGGGGCTTTAAAAGAAAATGTTAGGAGACTCTATACACATGCTTATCACTCTTGGGGTGAGATCCCAAAAAGTATACGCTAGGCGATGTTTAATAACTTTTAGGTATACATTTCTTAGTTAAGTTTAGTATACCTTGCTTTTTTTACTATCAAATTAACTTTATTCAATTTTTTATTCAGGGATGTGTACTTGCGAAATGAGACACAATCGATTCATTTCAACCACATTTAAGAGGAAGGCATTCGCCAATCTGTCTGCCTGGCTAAAGAAAGTTAGGGATGATGGTGAACGCCTGGATTTGATGTTTCCGCATGCTCATGATAAAATGGGTATATATTGGAACAAAGACAAGTTTAAGGCAATATCAGACCAAGCCAAAAAGGCTAGAGGCAATCTTAAGGGTGGCTCGTTGCGTACCGGAGGTGCGAGTCCGTTGGAACAATTGCAAGAGAGATGGTAAGTTCTAATTCAAAATTATAAATAAATAATTATTTGATTCATATATATCATTATAAATTTTGAAAAAAAATTGGGGTGCACTCCCATTGCACCGGAGGTTTCAAGAAGACTCATGTTAGGAAGAAAGAAAATGAGTCGGATCCGGATGTCTGGGTGGAGGAAAGAGCCGAACAAACTTTTGTAAGTTATTTAATATGAATAATATATATTAATAGTGAATATTATGATATGTATATATATTTATGTCAATTTTCTATTTAATATGAAGAATCAGTCTTAAGATTACGTCTGAGAATGTAGATAGTTCGGTCCAATTGACACCTCAACTTTCCACCCAAATTTGGACAGAAAAAGTGGTAGGAGGCCTCACAAGGGTAGAGTGTATGGTCTAGTCTCTCAGAACAATGTAAGATGACTCCAGTGAGGCTTACAAGGAATTGAATCGTCTAGTCAAGCCGAAGCCCTTGACGGTGTTCAGATTACTGCTATGTCGGATCAAATAGCTAAACTTACAGTGGCACTGGCAAAGTTGGAGAAGAAGAGACTAGCTGAACATCAAAGCATGAGTGTAACCGTTCAGGAAATCAAAGAACAAGTGATGAACCTCTCTCGTGGACCTACTACATCTTCTCCCGATGACACCTACGACGACAATTCTGATGATGATGATTTTGTAGGAGTCACTCCCTAGCTAGTTTACATCTATGGACATTTATGAATTTTTTGTAAATTTGAACATATTTTGAACCAAATTTTGAAAGACTTTATAAGTCATTAAACTTTGATATAGATATTTTCAAATGTTATTTCAGTTTCTTATTTTTTGTTCTGTAATTGTTTATATAATTGTGTGTTTGATTGGGCTGAATAGTATATATAAATTGTATTGAATTGAATTTGCAGGTGGGCGGCAGAAACTGCCTGTAAATTTTTTTAGAGAAAATGCGATGAATAGCGTGGTTTTGACCGTCACTTTTCTAGGTTTTAATTTTTTGTAAAACCTAGAAAGCGATGGATGATGTGGTATAGTCTGTCGATTTTCTGGATTTGCAGAAATAAAATTTCTTGAAAAGAGATGGACAGAGTCCTTTTATCCGTCGTTTTTCTGAGATTTTCAAAAATCAAATTTGAATAAAAGCGATGGACTGTGACGTAATATGGAAATTTAAAAAATGAAAATTAAAATATACTGTCGCTTTTGTTAAAAAAAATAATAAAATTTTGTAGTTGTCCTTCGCTTTTGGAAAAGTTCGAGCAAAAAAGCAACGGACGTATTTGTGTCGCATGTCCGTCGCTTTTGACCAAAAAAGCAACGGACTGCGTCTCTTTTGTCTATTTTTTAGTAGTGCACAAACTCAGCTATGTCTTTCTTCATGACAGGCCACCAATAAAGTTGCTTCATATCACAGTACATCTTGGTAACACCGGATGTTTGGAATACCACGAACCATGAGTTTCCCCCAACAATTTTTGAATCAAGTCATCATCTCGAGGAACACATATTCTTTCTTTAAAATTGAGCATACCCCCTACATCTAAAGTCGCACCTTGTGCCTTACCAGACACTATTTTCTTTCTAAGATCATTCAACCTCTCATCCTCTAACTGTTTGACCTTGATCTTCTCGATGAATGTGGCTCTTACCTCAATTCTAGCTAACACCCCACCTTTCTCTGAAATGCCCAACTGCATGAACTTAGATTCCAAGGTTTGAATTTCCTTAGCCAAAGGTATCTTGGATACATTCAAGCACACTAGACTACCCATACTCACCTCCTTCTGACTTGTGCATCTGTGATCTTGGTCCTATTTACATGTCTAGAATGCTAATTATTCCCGCATTTAAGCCGAGTTTGAATTCAATATATATGTGTTTGGAGTCATATCGGCTCATTTGTATATATAGAAATTAACCAACATGATTAGTTGTGTAGGTTAGTTTAATGGGAGAAACATGCACAAAAAGGGACAAAGGAAGAAACCTGAATATTCAAGTCAAAAGAAACCAAGGAAGAAGTTGAAGAAAATGCCAAAGGCATTTGCATGTTGTTCCTCCGTCGCGTAGAGGGGTTCAGATTAGAGGTTGTAAAAATCAGTTTGAGGCAGAACACCTCGTGTTCGTCCTGCGTCGCACAGAAGGCAAAGATGCTTGTACTCGAATCTGGGAAGCCATCGCACGCCTGAGGCCTAGAATTGGCCGTTTCGACTCTTAGTATAAATATGATTTTATTTTATTTTATTAAATATTCTTTTTTGAAATTTTGGAAAAGGACGACTTGAGAATCGCGTTTGTGGAGTTTTTTGGGTTAATTTTCTATCTCTTTTCCTTTCAATCTTGTTGATGATTCATAATCATTGTAAGATTGAATATTGGATTATGAGTAGCTAAATACCCTAGTTCTAGGATTGTGGCTACAAGATGAATGTAATCTCTTGAGTTTTATTTTGGGTTTATTATTGACTATCACATGAATCTCTCTTATGTTTTATTTTTGTATTTCATGCTTGATCACCATAGAAAACAATCTATTGTCCGAATTGAACTCGGGAGAGGAATAAAAGGATAGAACGTGGGGCATAGGGAGCTTTTTGAACTCTAAATAGCTAGGGTTGATTCATCTGTAGGATAGGGATATACCTAGAGACCTCGCTTCGATTACCATACATAAAGATAACTCAATGCTTAGTATTTAATCATTTGACGTGTAGTTAGGGTGTTAAATATTGTAGGCGATTAGAGGTCGGGAGACCATGATCATACATCTAACCTTGTGATTCGATAGTTAATAATTACCCATTTTAATGATATTAATTGCATAATTCATGATAAGATCTGCAGCCTTGGATCTTTCCCAAATCATTGTTCTTAACCCAAGAAATTGAATCATATTAGTTATATTTTATTTTAAGTTAGAAGTAGATAATAATTAACTCTTGAAATCTGGAAACTACATTTGTGTAGAACTACAAGTTAGGAGAATTGAAAAGTCCTGATCATAAGTTCCTGTGGGTACGATACCCGGCTCCCAAAAAGAGCCACTCTATTGCTCGTACGATCACGTGCACTTGCGTGTGCGATTTGAGCGCAACAACTTCTTGGCGATATTTCCGGGGACTTTAGAATTAGGAAGTACTTGACTTTTCTGATTTCTGAAGTAAAACGCAAGTGTTGACAACTTGATCTTAGCATTTCATTGTTGCATATTGCTTGAAACTCCAAACTGGACAACGATCAAGGATTGTTGTCGTCTCTCTCAGAACCTGAAATATTTGTACACAGAAGGTGGATACAAGATGAATATCCAATTCATTTGGTTATTGGTGAATTATCATCTCAGTCACAAAGACAGAGGAAAGAGAAGAAGAACATGAAACAATGGCAATGAGATGAAAGTCAGAGACCTGGCAATCTCACGCCCCACCAATGCAATGTTATGAATTCAGGAACCTAAAGCTGGTGGGAGGTTTGAACTTAAGCAAAGTATGGTGCAAATCTTGCACTCGAATGGGAAGTTTACTGGTCTCTCACATGAGGATCCTACGGTCCACATTAAGAACTTCCTAGATATCAGTGATACTTACACTCCTACTGGAGTAAATAAAGATTATGTAAGGCTCGCTCTATTTCCTTTATCTCAGCTTGGGGAATCAAAGAGATTGTTGAACTCAGAGCTTGCAAATTCAATCACCACCTGTAACGATCTAGCACAGAAGTTCCTCATTAGATTCTTTCCATCTGGAAAAATGGCTAAGTTGAGAAGTGACATTTTAAGCTTTAGACAGAAGGGTGGTGAGAACTTGTACCAAGCTTGGGATATGTTCAAATCGATGTTGATAAGCTTCCCTCATCGTCATCAATCCATTGAGATGTTAGTCCATACCTTGATCGAAGGTTTGGATCCTAACACCAAGATTTTTCTTGACTCAGCTGCAGGTGGACAGGCCTTAGAGAAGACTTATGCTGAACTGTACACCTTGCTAAACCAGATTTCTCAGGGCAATCCAGAGTGGAAAAGAGGCGGACTGAAACCTGTAGTTAAGAAAACTGCTTATGTATTGGAAATAGATGCGATGACTGCTTTTACTGCATAGATTGCTGCCATGCAAAATATGATGAGTACACATTTCAGCAATATGGCATTATGGAAACAGCCCACCTAAGTTAAAGTTGTTCAACAACCAACATCTTGGTGTGAAATCTGTGGAGGAAACAATCATAGTGCAGAGATATGTTGTGCAAACTTGGACTTTGTAAATTTTGTAGGAAATACCCAGAGAGGAGGAGGCCAACATAACTATGCGAACGCATATAACCCAAGTTGGCATATCCACCCAAACTTTTCTTGGGGTGGAAATCAGAATGAAAACCAAGGGAAAAATCAGTGCAGGTCGTAAGGTAACTCATAGGGGTACCAACCAGAGATGCAGGAGAAACCCAAACAGCAGTCTGGAAAATGAGTGTGGAGGAGATGCTAAAAAAGATAATGGTTGATCAAGCCCATTGAGCTGTTGATGTGAGAAATAATCAGTTAGCTACACAGAACTTAAAGAAGAAATTTGGGCAGTTTGCTAGTGCCCAGAATTCAATATCACAAGGAGGTCTGCCTGGTAACACTGACCCAAATCCTAAACAGGTGAACGCGGTGATTAGACGAAGTGGGTTGTAGTTGGAGGAGTTAGCTCCTAAAACACGGGACAATGATGTGGTTAGGAAAGAAAGTGAACCAAGGTTGCCCCTTAAGAGAATGAAGCAATTGCACCAGCTGAAAAAGTGGAATCAATAGTGAGACCACCTCCTCCATTCCCTCATAAGTTCAAAAAACGAAAGCAGGACGAATGTTTTGGTAAGTTTTTATCTCTGTTAAAACAAGTTCACATTAACTTGCCATTAGTGGATGTTATGCAGGGGATACCTAGGTATGTGAAGTATGTAAAGGAGATTGTGTCTAATAAAATTAGGTTGACATAGTATGAGATTGTTTCTCTCACTGAAAAATGCACCTCCAGAATCCAGAACAGGCTGCCCATCAAACTGAAAGATCCGGGTATCTTTACTGTGCAGATTACTATATGGCAGAGCATCTATGCCCGAGGTTTGTGTGATCTGGGAGAGAGAATTAATATGATGCCGAATTCATTGTACAAAAAGTTGGGGTTGGGTAGTCCTAAACCAACTACCATAATTTTGTAGTTCGCAAACAGATCTGTAGCTAGACCTGAGGGTTTTATGGAAGATGTGTTAGTACAAGTGGGATCTTTGATTTTCCCAGTGGATTTTGTGGTTTTGAATTTTGAGCCTGACCCAGAGGTCCCTTTCATCTTAGGGCGACCTTTTTTAGCGACTGGGAATGCGATGATAGATGTGGCAGCTGGGCAGCTTACTATGAGAGCTCATGATAAATTAGAGATTTTTTATGTGTAAAAAACCTTAAAAATGTTAGTTGTGTATGAGGAGTTGTGTGCCATTACCGTGATAGATCTTGTGGCAGAATCCAAGTATATTGCAGCAAAGGATCTTTGGAGAGAGTGTTGGTGGGTGATAATATTTACAGAGATGCTGAGGCACATAAAATTATGCAATTCCTAGATATGTCACTGATAGTTACTGCTGGAGAACGCTGGGGACCTTTGAATAGAGTGTTGGGTTCTCCATCTAAACCATCTATTGAGGAAGCACCTAAGATGGAGTTGAAAGCACTGCCAGCCCACCTCAGGTATGCTTTTTAGGTGAAGATAAAATTTAACCAGTTATTTTGTCTGCATCATATCTCACGAATAGGTGGAGGCTGCATTACTGATTCTGAAATAGGATGGCAAATGTCTGACATCCATGGTATTAGTCCCGCTCTGTGTATGCACAAGATATACATGGAAGAACAGGATAAGGCAAGTGCACAACATCAGCAGAGACTAAATCCATTGATGAAGGATGTTGTCAGGAAGAAGTAATCAAGTGGCTGGATGCTGGGATAGTGAACCCAATATCGGAAAACAAGTGGGTAAGTCCAGTGCAGTGTGTACCCAAGAAGGGCGGAATGACAGTGGTGACAAATGAAAAGAATGATTTGATCCCCACAAGAACAGTGATTGGGTGAAGGATATGTATGGACTACAGAAAACTCAATGAAGCCACCAGAAAAGACCACTATCCGGTACCATTTATTGATCAAATGCTAGATAGGTTGGCTGGCCAAGATTATTACTGTTTCCTTGATGGTTAGTCAGGGTATAATCAGATAGTCATTGCACCTGAAGATTAAGAGAAGACCACATTCACTTGCTCGTATGGCACGTATGCGGTCAAACACATGTCATTTGGCTTGAATGCCCCATACACATTTTAGAGATGTATGATGGACATGTTTCATGACATGGTGGAAGACATTGTTGAAGTGTTCATGGAAAACTTCTCGGTGTTTGGGTGAGTCTTTTGATCTTTGCCTAACTAACCTTGACATAGTCCTTGCTAGGTGTGATAAGAATAATCTAGTGTTGAACTGGGAGAAGTGCCACTTTCTGTTCTGAGAAGGTATTGTGTTGGGGAACAAGATCTCTAAAAGAGGTCTTGAGGTAGACAAAGCAAAGTTGGAAGTGATTGAGATGTTGTCACCTCCAATATTTGTGAAGGGAGTGCGAAGCTTCCTTGGCCATGCTGGATTTTACAGGAGGTTCATCAAGGACTTCTCTAAAACTACAAGACCTATGTGCAGCCTATTAGAGAAAGAGATGATGTTTGTTTTTGATGAGAAGTGATTGCAGGCTTTCGAATTGCTAAAGCAAAAGTTGATTCAGGTTCCGATTCTTATTTCTCCTAATTGGGAGCTTCCCTTCGAGTTGATGTGCAATGCTAGTAATGTGGAAGTAGGAGTAGTGCTTGGTTAGAGAAAAGAAAAGGTTTTCCGCTCCATACACTATGCGAGCAAAATACTTGATGCAGCTCAATCAAACTACATAGTGACTGAGAAGGAGATGTTGGCCTTGGTGTATGCATTTGATAACTTCAGATCATAATTGGTGGGAACCGAAGTGATAGTATACATTGATCATGCGGCTATTCGGTACTTATTGAATAAAAAGTATGCCAAACCTAGGTTGATTAGGTGGATCCTACTGCTGCAAGAGTTTGATCTGGAAATAAGAGATTGGAAGGGAATTGAGAACCAAATAGCTTATCATCTGTCCCGACTGGAGGATTCTTTGCATGTGAAAAATGAAGGATAAATTTTTTCTGATGAGTAGTTTCTTACTTTAGACATTACTCAAGTGTCGTGGTATGTGGATATTGTGAACTTTCTAGTGATTGGTTTATTTCCACCTGGGGCATCAACACATTAGAAGCAAAGGATTATGATACACGATTCTATATATGGGATGAGCCATATTATTTCAAGTAGGGTCTAGATCAGATGATGACAAGGTGTATACATGAGCAGGACACACAAGTATTGGAGAGCTGCCACGCATCATCATATGGTGGATATAATGGAGGCAAAAAAATGGCAAATAAGGTATTGCAATATGGTTTCTTTTGGCCTACCTTGTTTAAAGATGTTGATTTGTTTATGAAAGGTTGTGATCAGTGTCAGATGATGGGCACCATTTCGAGAAGGCATGAGATTCCATTGAACAACATTCTAAAGGTGGAGATATTTGATGTGTGGGGGATAGACTTTATGGGACCATTCCCATAGTCCCGGGGTAATCAATACATTTTAGTCGTGGTGGACTTCGTGTCAAAGTGGGTGGAAGTTGTTGCGTTACCAACAAATGATTCCAAAGGGTTGTCAAGTTCATCAGGAAGCACATTTTCACCAGTTTTGGAATGCCAAGGGAGATAATCAGTGATGGAGGTATGCATTTCATCAATAACTCCACTCATAGTATGTTAGAAAAGTATGGGGTGAGGCATAAAGTGGCTACAACATATCATCTCCAAACTAGTGGGCAGGTTGAGGTATCTAATAGGGAGGTCAAGCAGATCCTACAGAAGATCATGAATGCCCAAAGAAAATATTGGGCTAACAAGCTAGATGATGCCTTATAGGCATATCTATGGCTTACAGGACACCGATAGAGACTTCACCTTATCGAATGGTGTTTGAAAAACCTTGTCACTTACCAGATGAGTTAGAACACAAGGCATATTGGGCGTTAAAGAAGCTGAATCTGGATGCTGAGTTAGCCGGTAGGAAAAGGATCACACAGCTGCAAGAGCTAGAAGAATTTAGGCTTCACGCCTATGAAAAGGCTAAGTTATACAAGGAAAAGACCAAGAGGTGTCTTGACAAGCATATTGTGTCGCACCTTCCAGCCTGGTCAATTAGTGTTGTTGTTCAATTATAGATTGAAGTTTTTCCCAGGAAAACTTCGATCTAAGTGGAGTGGTCCATTTGAGGTAGTGAGAATGACCTAGCATAGTGCGGTAGAATTGTGAAACAAGGATAAGAGCTCTACTTTCCTTGTAAATGGGTAACGGGTCAAGCATTATTTCGGTAAGTATGTGGATTGTGATCTCAAAGTGCTCACACTGGATGACGAGTGAGTCATAAGACGGGTCATGTTGCGACGTTAAATAAGGAGTTTCACGGTAGGCAACCCGTGAACCATTGTAATAGTTAGGATTATTTTTGTTTGTTTGTTTATTTTTAGTTCCTCTGAATTATACACAAAAAAAAGTTATAGAAAAAAAACATAAATATAAGTCGTGCCACGACCGAAACTAAGGCGTTGGATGGGAGGCAATCCATCATGTTTCAACTAACGAGCGGTTTGTTGAAAATGTGCAGGATACTGATGTTTTGGGTTTAAGGCATTCACGTGAACATCCCGCGTAGATACGTCTAATTATGGAACTCATAGAAGGGTCCCAAAATTGGATTTGATGGGACCCAAAAGTTACGTCAAGACGATAGGCACTTGAGTGTCAGCTTCGCGTCGCAGAAGGAGTCCAAAAGTTTGAAATTAGAAATTCAATTTGAGGCAGACTGCCTCATGTTAGGCACGCGTCGCGAGTGGGGTTCCAAATACCAATGTGACGGTAAGTTATTTTATGTCACGAGAAAATAGTTGCTAAGTGTCGGCTCAAAATCGCGCGAGCAGTCCTTATTTTTGGTTCACCTGGAACTAAAAATTCCAGTGAACCTAGTGTAGGTTCCGCGTCGCGCTCTCATGTAAGAATTTCACCCTTTTCATTAAATGGAACGTTTTGACCTGTTTCTAAAAGAATAAAACTCGACCCAACCCATTCTCCCCCACGTTCTTAACCCCGTTTCCCACTAATTTTCCCCATTCTCTTCCAATTTTCTACTCAATTTTTCTCCCTTCCGTTTCACCTCAACGATCTCTTTTCCTCATTGCGTGTCCCGCAGCTTGTGGGGATTCATCACCTTCGTTTTTTTATTCAGTTCCACATCGGCCAGGTATGTTTTCTCGATTTAATCTTTATATGGTGGACGTGGGTGAAGTTGAAATCACCTAGTTTTGTGATTTAGTTGATTGTAGGGGTGTGGGTTTGAATTGGTTCTTGTAATATTGCATGTTTCATGAGATATTACGTGTGTTTCAAAGTCTTGAGTTAAACACTATGAAACTTTTTTAATTAGGTTGAATTGAATTGGGAATATGGAAAGTGGTGGGTTTAAAAGGACTACATGTGTAACATGATTTGCATTGGGTGATTAGGAAATGTGAGAAACATAGCTTCGTGACCATGTAGTGTTTGAGTTACATTGTGAGGAAGAGGTGAACTAATGTGTTGTTATGTTTGTTGTGCTTCAAATTCTGGATTAGAAACACAATGAGTGGGTTATTGTTGTGGGTCGTGATTTTAACTAAAAAGGGGGCATGATTGAAGAAAAAATGGATACCTTTTGACTGTTGTTTTTGAATTTTTGAGTAGAAGACACAATTGCATGGTGCATTATGTGCTAAGTAGTGAACTAGATGTTGAATTCTTGAGTAGAACTATTGAATGTGCTTGAAATATGTTGGGAATCCTAATTTTGCAAAGTATGAGTACCTAGATTAGGACTGCGTTGAAGTAAGTGTGGGGTGGTGTGTGCACACCACCCATTTCTTGCTATTTGATATGGTACTTTGGGCTGAACTTTGATATATCTTGCATGTAACCATGTCTACGTCATAACGTCCCGGGAAAGTTATAGCCCAACCAGCATAGAAGAAGAGGCCAAGGAGCGGAAACGTTCCACTAGCGCCTCGGCCCCCAAAGGCCAAACTAGGAAGTTCGGGCTCAAGACTGTGGCAAAGGACGGAAAGGCATGGTATAAAAAACATACAGAGTCCTCTTATTTCTCAGATGTTTAAATTGATAGGGACAATCTAGCACGTGAGTTTCTGCAAATTCTAAGGTGGATGAGGAAGCTCAAAATGGACTTCGCCTTTGCTGACCTTGATGAGTGCAACCTTCACATGGTCCGAGAGTTCTACGCGAACTGGACACCCGAGACTCGATCACAATATGTGACAGTAAGAGGGAGAACTGTGCCCATCTCACCAACAAGCGTAAATGATATCTTGTGAACGACAAAGGATGCAGACCCAGCAGTGCTGACGGGGCTGAAAATACGCCCTCTATATCAGCATATCCGACATTTGTTGTGTGGGCCTCAGTCCATGGCTCAATGGACTAAACACAGCGGAAAGTGGTACCATAAGACTCTTATATACGCGCACATGCAGCGAGAGACACAGGTGTGGCTAAAAGTTGTAATGAATTGCTTAATCTCGGGATTACAATACACAGACTACACTGTGACTGGATGTGTCTGGTGTATGCTCTGATGATGGGCATGGAGATCAACATCGGGGCTATTATCAAATCAACAATGCGTAAGGTTAGAGTTGACAAGGGCCGCAAGTATGCATTTGGGGGGCTCATTACAAAGATGTGTCGCATTGCAGGTGTGCCGGAGGAGATCTTGTATTACATGGCACCAATATACCCAACAGTAGTGGATATTACTAGTGCGAAAGGTTCGTACATTGATTTAGGCCCAATTCTCACCACTGTTGAGCGTCACAGGAGGGATGAGTTAATCATGGCCAGAATGTATGGCCTATAGATGCTTCATCATACTACTGGTGGTCAGCCATCTACAAGCTGGGAGATTGGAGAGGTGCACGTGAGATACCCGCTAAATCATCATGCCAACGCATTATTTGTCATTGGTCCTGAGTTCCAGGAGCATATTGAGAATGACATCCCAACTAATGAAGAGAATATGAGCACGAGCTCTGATGTGGACTCCGATTCTAAGGAGGAGATTGACCCAACACTGGCGGGCGATAGTGCAGATGGCAATGAAGCCATGGAGGATTAATCAGAAGGTTTTTTTACCTTACCTTTTGAACTTGGTTGAATTACTGAAATGCACTGTGAACAGTGCTATTGTATAAGTGTGGGGTGGGGTGAACAACATATTTGCATATTGTATGTTTGAACATTGTTTTTTATTATTATTTTTTGTTTTGATTTTGGGTTCCTTGGTAGTTGTTTTCGGTTCTTTAGATAAGGATAGTCCCTTTGAACAATACAAAACACAAAAATATATTCTTAAGTAAGATTGAGTTTGTAGTCATAGATTGAGTCAAGCTTCCCAATGATAGATGGATGACGACCATCTTAAGGGAAATTTCTTCATTTGAGTCTTAGGTTGGGTTGTGCTGAAGTTGTAACTCTTTGAAAATATATTGTATGAAAAGCATGAGTGGTTCTACTACATATTTATATGTGATTTAAATGTGCAACTTAAGGTTAATTGAACCTTCTGCGTAACATGATTGTGTAATGAATTTGATCCTTTATGAATATAACTTGTGTTATGAGTGGTGAGCTTTGCTATGATATCCATGACATGCAACTGAGTCTAGAACTTGCCCAAGTTGTTATGGAAGCAAAATGTAGGTTTCATTGTGCTTAAAAGATGATAATAGGCTTTCTTTGAAAACGATTGAAAAATTGAGTCTGTTCAAAAATAATATCCCTAGTCGAACCCAATTGAGCCTTTTAGCCTTGATTTTGTTCTAGCCCACATGACTTGCCAATCCGTTTTATTGAAACCATAGTTTTGATCTCAACCCCTAATGTACTGTGTTAGGACGAAAGGTAGAAACAAAGGAAAAAGTAGATCAGGTGGTAAAGCGTGATTGCAGGGATAGATTAAAAGAAAAGGTAAAGCAATGCCCTAGAAGTAGGAATTTGAGTTGGCTCTGGTCCATAGGACAGTGTGCACTTCAACGAAGATTGGAAAAGTTGGTTGTTGTTGAGTATCAAAAAAAGAAGGTAATAATAAAGAAAAGGGGGCAAAGTAACTTAAGGAAAGGTTGGAAAAAATAGTTGAAGTTATTGAAGAAGAGAGGGGCTAATGCAAAAGAATAGTTGTGATTGTAGGAGAAAGCACAACATAGTGCAGTAGGAAGAATAAGTTACTAATGTCATCTAAATTCATCCTCCCTTACTTTTAGCCTACATTACAACCAGAACAAGTCCTGTTTGATTTTAAGCATGATACGCTTGATTAATCGAGATGTACATCATGGGCAAGCTTATGGTTCTCAGTACATGCATGGATGTTGATTTTTGAGTGAGAGTGTGTTTGTGTGAGAAGTCCTTAAATGATATTCAATTAATTAAATTGAGTGTATGGACTATTTATTGGTGTAAGGGGCACTTATTTTAGGAATTTAGGTGATACGTGATGGTGCATAGGATTGTTAAGAGTGTTGGTTGCAAAAAGTTGTCAATTCATGTACATGAGACATGCATATCTTGATGAGAAACGTGTTGTGGGAATCATGAGCAGCTCTTTGGGAATAGATGTTGGACGTACATCCCAGTGTATGGAGTCTAGCTCTAGGAGAAGTTAGTAGTTGTTTGAGGACGGACAAATCTTTAAGTGTGGGGTAGTGATCTTGGGCATATTTAGATGTCTAGAATACTAATTATGCCCGCATTTAAGTCGAGTTTGAATTCAATATATATGTAGTTGGAGTCATACCGAATCACTTGTATATTTATGAATTAACCAACATGATTAGTTTTGTAGGTTAGTTTAATCGGAGAAACGTGCATAAAAAGGGACAAAGCAGTCTAAAGATTCGAGTCAAAAGAAACCAAGGAATAAGTTGAAGAAAATGCCAAAGTCATTTATGTGTTATTCTCGCGTCATGAAGAAGGGTTCAGATTAGAGGTTGCGAAAATCAATTTGAGGCACAACACCTCGTGTTCATCCCGCATCGCGCAGAAGGAAAAGATGGATGTACTCGAATTAGGAAAGCCATCACGCGTCGCGCACGTGAGGCCCAGAATTGGCTATTTCAGCTCTCAGTATAAATAGGGTTTTATTTATTTTATTAAATACTTATTCGAAATTTTGGAAAAGGACGACTAGAGAACCAATTTTGTGGAGTTCTTAGGGTTAATTCTCTATCTCTTTTCTTTTCAATCTTGTTGATGATTCATAACCATTGTAAGATTGAATATTGAATTATGAGTAGCTAAATACCCTAGTTCTAGGGTTATGGCTACATGATGAATGTAATCTCTTGAGTTTGATTTTGGGTTTATTATTGACTATCACATGAATATCTCTTATGTCTTATTTTTGTATTTCATGCTTGATCACCATAGAAAAAAATCTATTGTCCGAATTGAACTCAGGAGAGGAATAAGAGGATAGAACGTGGGGAATAGGGAGCTTGTTGAACTCTAAATTTCTAGGTTTGATTTATCTCTAGGATAGAGATATACCTAGAGACCTCGCTTCGGTCACCATACAGGAATATAACTCAATGCTCAGTATTTAATCAGTCTATCTCCGCTCAACGATGTAGTTAGGGTGTTAAATATTGTAGGCGATTAGAGATCGGGAGACCATGACCATACATCTAACCCAGTGATTTGATAGTGAATAATTACCCATTTAAATGATATTAATTCCATAATTCCTTATAAGAGTTGCAGCCTTGGATCTTTCACAAATCATTGTTCGAAACCCGAGAAATTGAATCATATTAGTTATATTTTATTTTAAGTTAGAAGTAGATAATAATTAACTTTTGAAATCTGGAAATTACATTTGTGTTGAACTACAAGTTAGGAGAATTGATAAGGCCTGATCATAAGTCCATGTGTGTACGATACCGTCTCCCAAAAAGATCCACTGTATTGCTTGTACGATCACGTGCACTTGCGTGTGCGATTTGACCACAACAATCTGCCACTACATTAGCCTTACCCGAATGATATTGGATGGTAACATCATAATCTTTGAGTAACTCCATCCACCTTTCTTGTCTCAAATTCAGATCCTTTTGAGTAAACACATGTTGTAGACTACGATGATCAGTAAATACCTCACATACTTGACACCATAGAGGTAATGCCGCCAGATCGTAAGAGAAAACACTATCACTTCCAACTGTAAATCATGTGTTGGGTAATTTCTCTCATGCACCATCAACTTTCGAGATGCATAAGCTATAATATTCTTATCTTGCATTAACACAGCACCCCAACCCGAATGTGAAGCATCATAATAAACAATAAAATCCTTACCTTTCACCGGTAGTATTAGAATAGGTCTTGCAGTAAAAAAAGTCAGCTTTTGAAATCTCTCATCATATTTTTTGATCCATTCGAAATGCAACTCCTTTTTGGTCAACCTTGTCAGATCTGTGGCGATAGATGAAAAGTTCTTCACAAATCGTAGTAGCTAGCGATCTCCACAAAACTCCCAACTTCAATCACAGAGCTAGGCCGAACCCAATTCTAAACCGTGTTAATCTGTAGGGGATCTACCATTGCCCCTTCCCTTGAAACTACATGCCCCAAAGGGCATCTGAATCCAGCTAAAATTCACACTTTGAAAATTTGGCGTATAACTTTTGTCTCCCAAGAACACCCCGAACAATACGAAGATGGTCGGCATGTTCTTCCTTAATCTTTGAATAGACCAAAATGTCATCAATAAAAACAATCACAAAAGAATTCAGGAATTGTTTGAACGCACCGTTTATCAAACTCATGAAAGTTGTAGGCGCATTTGTCAACCCAAATGACATTACTAAAAACTCATAGTGCCCATATGTTGTCGTGGGTACATCCTCAGGTCTAATCTTTAACTGATGGTAACCAGACCTTAGATCAATATTAGAGAAAACTGACGCACCTTGAAAGTGGTCGAAAAGATAATCTATAAGGGGTTATGGGTACTTGTTTCGAATGATGACCCTATTCAATTGTCAGTAGTTTATGCACATCCTCATAGTACCATCCTTTTTATTAACAAACAAGACAGGAGCACCCAACGGGGAAGCACTAGAATAGATGAAACCTTTCTCAAGATGTTCTTTGATTTGAGCCTTAAGCTCTCTCAATTCTACTAGGTCCATGCGATAAGGAGGGATGGAGATGAGGTGGGTACCAGGTTCCAAATTGATGCAGAAATCTATATCTCTATCCGGAGGCATGCCAGGCAAATCAGTATGTGTCACACCTCTTCTGTTTTTTTTACAATTGTTGAGGATATGACAGTGGTTTTTCTTTTCTTTTTTTTTTTAAAAAAATATTTTTTATTTTTAGAGTCGCCACTTGGAATTGAGTTTTTTAGGTGTTCCAAGTCACCAGATAGTTTCTAGTTTAAAATAAATATAAAAAAAAACTCTTCATTTTTGGTCTACGAAAAACAGAGATTGGATAAGGAATTCTATTGACCGGAGGGAAGGTATGAGGCACCCCCCAAGTCCCGTGGTTCTAGCACGGTCGCTTTATTAACTTATATTTGGCTAAAGATAATTTATTGGATAAAAAGGGGGAAATTTGTATTAATTACTATTTTTAAAAAACATTGATTGGCCTAGGAGTGTAACCGCACACAAGATTCGTTTTTTTGAGAAAAGAATACACGCCAAGGATCGTAACCGAACACATGATGGTATTTGAAGTGTTTTTTTTTTAAAAAAAATAACGATAATTAATTACTCAAATTTTTCTTTAAAATAATGATAAAAATGAATAAAAGAAAATGGTGCAACATATAGACAAGAAAATGATTAGTATTTATTTATTTATTTATATTGTTAGTATTTATATTTTTTTTACCAAAAGAAAACAAATAGACAGTTAAGTTTTACTACTAGAAAATAACAACAACAGAAAAACAAAATTACAAAATTATAATTAAACACCCTTTTAAACTAATGATATACTAGTTTTAAATTATTATTTTTATTATATTGATAAAATTTAAGAAATAACAAATTTAGTAAAAAAAATTATTTTATACAAAATGATCACATTGACTTATTTGAAAGAAGATTGTAAAAATAGCAAATTTTATCCAATTGTTAGATTATTAAGTCAAATTAGTCAAATTTGTATTTTTATTTTATAGTCATTTCATATATTTATTTAAGAGAATTTTTTTTTAAAAAAAATAAATAAATCATTTTTACGTATTTCTTTTTTTTAGTTTCTTTATTTATTATATTTTTTTTATTTTTTTGTAGAAATAACCAAATTTTTATTTTTGCAGAAATAAACAGATTTTCCTTTTTGTAAAATTGACTAGTTTTACATTTTTTTTGTTTTTTAATTTCATTTTTTAACAAAAGAAAGTGATCAGAACCTAAAAAAAATTGCGATTGTTATATTTTTTTTATTTTTGGCAAAAAACAGGACTCTGGTTACTAAAGCTAAAATTTAAACTAAACATGATTAATAATAAATATGTATGTATATAATAATAAACAAAATCACATAAGAATCAGAATAGACTTAACTAAATAAAAACAAACTTAATACAATCAACTTAAACAAAATATAAAAAGAACATAACATTAATTTAAGATTACATTGTGAAATGTAAAAAAAAATACCTAAAGTTGATGACAAGCAAAATATGGAAGCAAACTTATTTAAATTCCAAAGACCACCAAAGATGAAATATTTTTTTTTTTATGAAGAAGATTTTTTCTTATATTTTTCTCTCTTGTAATTTTGTTCTTCTTCTTTTTTTTACTATCTATTTTTTTTGTGTTTCATAATCCCCCCCTAAAAATGAAAGAAGAGAAGAGTTTACATAGATTAAAAAAATGAAATAATGTTATTTTCTTGAAAACTAAACACCCAATGCATGCTTGAGCATTTTTCTTCCCAATGAAACTTTTTTTCTTCTCAATAAGCACTCTTGTTCTCCCCATTGAGCCCTCCAAAAGATCCAATGAAAAATCTTCTTTTTCTTTTTTCTTTTCCTTTTCTAAGAGAAGACTATCGAAAATAACTTCATTGCCCTTTTAGGGGGCTCCCATTTTCTTTAATTCATTAATTTAATAAAAGAAAATAGATCATTTGATTTTTTATTTTTATTTTTTGAAGAAAACCCGTTCATCAGATTTTAATCATCCAAACCCAAAAGAAAAGTTAGCTCATTGACACAAAATTCAAACATTTTAAAGTAAAAAAAATAGTTAATAAAAATAACATAAAATAGATAATTCCTTAATAAGAAAAAATAATCTTATATATATATATATATATATATATATATTGTAGGAGTAATTAAACACGTCAAAACTTAGGTGTTCACAGCATGCCCCTCTTTGCTTGGAAACATGAAGAGTTTTTAAGCAAAGAAAGTGAACGAAGTGACTAATTTTTGAATATTTCAAACTCCGACAAAGCCATTTTAAAAAAAGATGACCGAACCTTGCTTCAGAGGTGCCTACATAGCCTTGATTAAAAGGAAATCAGGTCAGTGTAGTTCGAGAAACTTTGATAGTTAAAACTATCAAAAACCGTGGGCAAAAGATTGCACCATATTGGTTGTCATTATCTACTGCCTATAGTTACAAAGTAAAGAGCTAGAGAACTATGTCTCTCTACATTATAGATGTTACATTATCCCTACTTGATGTGTCTTCTTAAAATCTTGTCTTGATCTTTGACTTGCTCTGTGCATTATCTTTGAGATTGATCTTCATGCTCTCTTAATGGCTTGTGGATCATTCTCAAGTGCATGTTTTAACTTGAGTTGGTTGTTGAAACTCAAAACTCAAGATCACAAAATGAAGAACCCAAAAAAATGTGTTTTCTTTAGGGAAGAAGAAGAAAAACAAATGAGAATCTTTAACTAGGAAGTATAACCCTAGAAAGAAAAGGAGAAGTGGGGCGTGTTGCCTTGAAAGTTTCAAATAAGACGTATTGTCTTTGTGGATTGTCCTAAGATTGGGTGTACCCCAAAAATGTGAATATGGTGCGTATAACCCATGAATGTTGTTGCATTTTGCCCAATATATGCATATGGTGCGTATTGCCCATGAATAGAGAATTGGTCTGTATTGCATGTGAATAAGAACTGGTGCGCATTGCACATGAACAAAGGATGGTTCGTATTGACCATGAATAAAAGATGTGTGTGTATTGCATGGAATTCAGATTGATGCGTATTAAGCATGAATTTAAATTGGTATGTATTGCACGGAATTCAGACTAGCGTGTATTGCACATGAACCCAGATTGGTGTGTATTGCACGGAATTCAGACTAGTGTGTATTGCATATGAACAAAGGTTGGTGCGTATTGCACATGAATAAAGGATGTGTTTGTATTGCACAGAATTCAGATTGATGTATATTTCACATGAATTCAAATTGGCGCGTATTGCACAAAATTCAGACTGGTGCGTATTGCACATGAACAAAGGATGGTGCGTATTGTCCAAGAATAAAGGATGTGTGCATGTTGCACAAAATTCATATTGGTGCGTATTGCACATGAATTCAGAATTGGTGCGTATTGCACAGAATTTAGACTAGCGCGTATTGCCCATGAATAAAGGATGTGTGCGTCTTGCACGAAATTCAGATTGGTGAGTATTGCACATGAATTCAGAATTGGTGCATATTGCACAAAAATCAGACTGGTGCGTATTGCACATGAACAAAGGATAGTGCGTATTGCCCATGAATAAAGGATGTGTGCGTATTGCACGGAATTCAGACTGGTGTGTATTGCACATTAACAAAGGATGGTGCGTATTGTCCATGAATAAAGGATGTGTGCGTATTGCACAGAATTCAGATTGGTGCGTATTGCACATGAATTCAGATTGGTGTGTGTTGTACATGAATTCAGATTGGTGCGTATTGCATAAAATTCAGACATGTGTGTATTGCAATGAACAAAAAATGGTGTGTATTGCCTAGAATAAAGGACGTGTGCGTATTGCACGAAATTCAGATTGGAGCGTATTGCCCGAAGCTCTCGCATTGAGAGGCAAAAATGCGAGTAGCATGAGATGAAACACCAAACATGTGAAGACTTTGGAGATCTTCCTTTTTTTGATGTTTCCTTTTTGACTTATAATCCTGCATTTTCTTTTTTTCCTGTGTTGAGCAAATGAAAGAGAAAATTGTTAGTTTAGAGCGGTGGTTGGTTTATGGCCTTGATTCTCCAACGACTTGACCATACTCCCGACCAATTTCTCCAACTCCTTGGTTAAACAACCTTTGAAGCTCCCTCTTTGTCAATTCAGGGGTCTTGATCTTTTGGTACTACCAAATATCATGGTGCGACTGATGTCCCAAAGAATGATGACCTTCATGAATTTTCAGTGAAGATCTGAGGCATTTTTAGTCCTTGCTCGATGGCATGTCAACTCAGGTACTCAGCTTTACCTTTTGGAAAATCGTAGTAAGCTTTGCAATCTTTTGCCTTATTTTATCAAAGGATTATGACGAAAAGACTAGAAAAATATTAGACTTAAGAGTATGAAAGATTAGATCAAGAAGACTATAAACTTAAGGAAGGACATTTTTTTTAAAAGACAAATGAGAAAGAGAACTTATCTGGACGCATATGTCGACTTTGATTGAACCATGACATGCACTTTGGACTTGACCCCTGATCCGTTTGAGTTCTTTAGTTCTCACAATCTGAGTCCTCGTCAATTGATCAATGTTCCCTTCATGCAGAGGTGTCAAAAAATGGTCATCTTTGTAGATTTCTTTCAATGATGTTCCCTCCCTTTATCTTAAGGTGCCCGTAGGATTTTCACCTATAAGATCTTTTTTTTTCGTCTTATGATGCCTATGAAGGTTTTCACCGATAAGACACTCTCATTTCTTTTCTTTTTTTCTCTTTTTTTTAACTTATGGTGCCACCAAGGGTTTTCACTCATAAATTTTTTTTCATATTTTTTTTCTTCTTTTTTTTTTCACCGATGTTGTCTTTGATGATCAATATCACTCTCAGAGTTGATCAAAACGTCGGTTGCTAGAATAAACAGAATTACAATCTGACATTATTCTATCAAAAAAAATTAAATAAAAAACAATTCCCAGTTTTCTATAAATATTGGAAGACTAATTTTTTTTTTGGTATGACCGAACCCCAAAGGGTTGCCTACGTATCCTTTCGGAATCAGGTCAAACGTAGTTCAAAAAAAAATCAACGAGAGGATGTTTTTTTTTTTGGAAGAGGTGGCTTTGTTCTTTCAACCCCAAATTTGTCGTAGTACCTTAAAACGCGTTAGATGTAGTATCTTTTGACTGCTCTGCATTAACAATTATGCATGTGATTTTTCCTTCCACATCAGTAAGGTGCAGGGCTCCTTTGGACAATACTTTGTTGATAAGATATGACCTTGCCAATTTGGGGCAAACTTTCCCTTGGCTTCTTCTTGGTGCGGGAGAATGCGCTTTAAGACCAGTTGACCTACTTCAAAGTGTCTTGGGTGCACCTTTTTGTTGTATGCACGAGTCATCCTTTGCTTGTAAAGCTGACCAAAAAAGACGACCGTCAATTGTTTATCATCTATTAATGTGAGCTGCTCTAGACGGGTTTTGACCCATTCAGTATTTTCAATTTCAGCCTCGACAATAATTCAAAGAGATGGAATTTCGACTTCCGTTGGGATCACAGCCTCAGTTCCATACACCAGCAAATAAGGAGTTGCACCAATCTAGGTGCGCACTATTTTGCAATATCCTAAAAGTGCAAAAGGCAGCTTCTCATGCCATTGTCTAGTGCCTTGAACCATCCTTCTGAGAATCTTTTTGATATTCTTATTGTCTGCCTCCACAGCTCCGTTGGCTTTTGGTCGATATGGAGTAGAATTGTGGTGCACAATTTTGAACTACTCACATACCTCCTTCATCAGATTGCTATTGAGGTTTGCAGCATTATCTGTGATGATAGCTTTTGGGATACCAAATCGACAAATGATGTTTGAATGAACAAAATCCACGACCGCCTTCTTAGTGAATGCTTTGAAAGTGATCGCCTCCACCCATTTGGTGAAGTAATCAATTGCGACCAAAATGAATCGATGTCCATTAGAGGCTTTTGGCTCAATTGGTCCGATGACATCCATTCCCCATGCAACAAAGGGCCAAGGAACAGCCATGGGGTGCAACTCTGAATGAGGTGAATGAATGAGATCACCATGAATTTGACATTGATGACATTTTTTCATAAAGCGAAAGCAATCCCTTTCCATGGTAAGGCAATAATACCCCGCTCGAAGTATCTTTTTTGCAAGGACATATCCGTTCATGTGTGGTCCACATACCCCAGCGTGCACTTCATTCATGATTTTCTCGGCTTCTACAACATCCACACATCTCAACAAATTTAGATCCGAAGTTCGTTTATACAAAACATCCCCGCTAAAAAAGAAACCATTAACTAGACGTCTAATAGTTCTTTTTTGGCTTTTATTGGCATGTTTGGGGCATCTCCCTATCTTCAAAAAATTCTTGATATCTAAGTACCATGGCTCACCATCTGGTTCTGCTTCCACTATATTACAATAACCATGTTGGTCTCAAACTTGAATCTCCAATGGGGTGATGTAAGTATTTCCAGGATATGGAAGAATTGAGGCCAAATTAGCCAAGGCATCGGCCAAATCATGATGAAACATGGGGATGTATCTAAACTCGATGGACCTGAACCTTTTGCTAAGATCTTCCACACATTGTTTGTATGGAAGAAGCTTGAGGTCTTGAGTTTTCCATTCGCCTTTAGCTTGTAGGATAAGCAAATCAGAATCTTCCAACACAACTAATTCTTGCACACCCAAATCTATTGCCATATTTAGACCCATGATGCAAGCTTCATACTCAGTCGTGTTATTTGTACAAAAGAAACAAAGTCGAGCTGTTGCAGGGTAATGTTACCCTGTGGGCTATATTAGAATTGCCCCAATCCTTGTGCCTTTTGCGTTGGTTTCTCCATCAAAGTACAATTGTCAGGCTTGATTTCTATCTAAACCTACTTTCTCAATTGAGTTAATCTCTTCATCTGGAAAATATGTATCCAATGGTTCGTAATCACCATCGACTAGGTTCTCTGCCAAGTGGTCTGCCAAAGCTTGGGCTTTCATTGCAGTGCGAGTGACATATATAATATCAAATTCAGTGAGCAAAATTTGTCATTTCGCGAGTCTGCCAGTTGGCATTGGCGTCTGAAAGATGTACTTCAAAGGATCCATCCTTGATATGAGGTAAGTTGTGTAGGACAATAAGTAATGCCTTAACTTTTGAGCTACCCAAGTTAGGGCGCAACATGTCCTTTCCAAAAGGGTGGACTTGACCTCATAACTAGTGAATTTCTTGCTCAAGTAGTAGATAGCCTGCTCCTTCCTTTTTGTGGCATCATGTTGACCGAGAACACACCCAAAGGAATTATCTGTAACTGAATGATATAGAAAGAAAGGCCTATCAGGTTCACGCGGTACCAACACGGAAGGGTTGGACAAATACTCCTTGATTTTTTCAAAAGCTCTTTGACAATCTTCTGTCCATCTGACAATAGCATCCTTCTTCAGAAGTTTGAAAATGGGCTCACACGTGGTTGTGAGTTGAGCAATAAACCTGCTGATGTATTTCAACCTCCCAAGTAGACTCATGACTTCGGTCTTATTTTTCGGAGGTGGCAAATCTCAAATGGATTTTATTTTGGAGGTATCCAATTTTATTCCCCTTCTACTGACAAAAAAACCCAGAAGTTTTACAGATGGAACTCCAAATGCACATTTTGCTGGATTAAGCTTGAGGTCATATCTTTGCACTCTTTCCAAGAATTTTCTCAGATCTTGCACATGAACAACTTGTGTTTTAGACTTGATGATTACGTCGTCGACGTATACTTCAATTTCTTTATGCATCATATCATGGAACATGGTGGTCATAGCCCTCATGTAAGTCGCCCCAGCATTTTTAAGACCAAATGGCATGACCCTGTAGCAATAAGTCCCCCATGGAGTGGTGAAAGCAGTTTTCTCAACGTCCTCTTCATCCATCAAGATTTGATGATACCCCGCATAACAGTCCACAAAAGATTGCATCTCATGTTTTGCACAATTATCAACTAGGATGTGGATATTTGGCAATGGAAAGTTGTCTTTTGGACTAGCCTTATTCAAATCCTTATAGTCAACACAAACTCTTGTCTTTCCACACCTTTTTCGGCACAGGAACAACATTTGCCAACAAAGTAGTGTAACGAATAGCTTGGATCACATTTGCATTCAGTTGTTTCATTATTTCTTCCTTGATTTTTTCACTCACGTCCGGTTTGAATTTCCTTCTTTTCTGTTGGACGGGTGGAAAATTAGGATAAACGGGCAACTTATGAACTACTAAATCAACACTCAAACTTGGCATGTCATCATAAGACCAAGCAAACACATCTTTGTATTCAAACAAAAGTTGTATTATGGCCTCTCTAATTTTCTGATTGATATGTAAACTTATTTTTATTTCCTTAACATCCTCAGAACTTCCCAAATTGATTGTCTCAGTTTCACTAAGATTAGGCTTAGGTTTGTGCTCAAACTATTCCAGTTCCCTATTAATTTCCCTAAAAGCCTCTTCTTCATCATATTCAACCTCTTGACTTGGTGATTCAAGAATAAACAACTCTTTGAAATCTGGAAGTGAATTCCGCATGCATGTCATGTTATCAAAGTCGGCATTTACAAAACTGAAAAATAGAGAATAAGAATTAAGGGAGGGAAAAAGACAAAATTTACTATGAAACTGGAATTTCATTTCATTGAAATCAAAAAGGGACAGAAGGGTTGGCAATAACAAAATACTTTGAACTATTCGGATCACAACCCTGACTAACAAAATACAAAAGAGTAGCAAAACAAACTACCACGACTCCTTACTTATGGGGAAAGGAGTGGCTTCCCAATTTCTTAGCTCAACACCTGAGCCCACGAGCTGCACATCGGCATGACTTGTACCTTCACCAACTTGGACCATATTTACTTCACAAAACAACTGACTAAGATCATTAATAACTTCTTCAATGTCTTCAAGAGTGAATGAAGCTTTCAATTCTGGACCCTGAGGTTTGATAAAAGAATGAGAAATATGGGGAATCGGTTGTGGCAACGCCCAATCAATCCTTTTGTGGTTCTTAGCCTTATCTTCATTTCTCTTGCTTTGTTTGTATATGAGGCCAGAGGTGCCTTGGTTTCCTAAGAGAGTAATGGGATCCATGATTTCTTGCGAATATACTCCCAAACCTTTACCGGGTTGATAACCATATTTGAGCATTGTCGTTGCTACCATTGAAGCGGAAGAAGAGAGACACGATTGGATGATAGATTCTTCTTCTTAAAGCGATCGACTGATACAACCTCAAAAGACTGGTAAACAACGGCATCACATCCTTCTTTTGCCTCAACGTATGGGATGGATGGATCTCTGTAAATAGGTGAATCATCTTCCCCATGAACAATGATTTCCTTATGGTTGTATTCAAACTTGACAACTTAATGTAGAGTTGATGGGACGGCCCGAGCCATGTGGATCCATGGCCTCCCTAGTAGAAAATTATAAGATGTTTCCATATCCATTACTTGGAACACAATCATAAAGTCCACTGGCCCAATTGTCATGTTTAACTTGATTTCACCAATGGTATCCCCCCTTGAGCCGTCATAAGCTCGCACAAATACATTACTGGGGCGAATTCTGTCAAGGTTAACTTTCAGGCTTTGCAACGTAGAAAGAGGACATATGTCTACACCTGACCCTCCATCTATCATGACCCTCTTTACATAGTAACCTTCATATGTCACTGTAAGAAGAAAAGCTTTGTTGTGTCCAGCTCCCTCCTTGGGCAACTCATCATTAGTGAAAGTGATGGCGTTTGACTCAAAGACGCGCTTGGCCATTTTCTCAAACTGATTTAATGTGGTGTCTTTCGGCACATGTGCTTCATTCAAAACTTTATTCAACACACGACGATGTTCTTCTGAGTGCAAAAGTAGAGACAACAGTGAAATATGTGCAGGGGTCTTCTTCAATTGTTCCACGACAGAGTAATCTGGAACCTTAAGCTTTTTTAGAAATTCTTCATCTTCTTCCTCAGTAACTGCTTTCTTTAGTGGTACTTGGATATTTTGAGTCATCTTCCCTTTTCTTAATTCTTCTGGAGAATAACATCTTCCGGAATGTGTCAAACCTCCCGCCTCATCAACTTCTTCGACAATCTCCTTTCCTCGATAAACCACCGCGATTTTGTTATAGTTCAAAGGGACAGCTTTTGAATCAGTTACCGGAAGCTGTTGGGCGGGCTTAACAAAGATAGACTCTTTCAACTTGGTCAAGCAACTTTGGTCCTGTTGTGTTAATGAAAAGCCTTTTGATACATACAACTTTGGCATATCCGCTCGAACTTCAATCCCCTTCAATACCCGCGGGACGCATAAGACTTTGGTGTCAAGATTGACACCTTCCATACTCAGAGATGCAACTGGTTCTAAACTCTTCATCGACTTGTCTTCTTCTCCAATCTTCCTAAACAACTTTCCCATTTTTTTGAGGAGTTTGTACTCTTGATCATCACAAACCATACCAACTAAGTTGTTTTGAGCTGGAAGTGGGTTTTTGTTCACATTGGGAGTGTTTTGATCATCTGTCACAACGACAACTTCATGATCGATTAGCTTCTCTATCCCTCCCTTCAAGGTCCAACTATTATCAGTGTTGTATCCTGGGCCCCTGAATGGTACTGACATCTTTCATTGGCTTGGAACCTGGAGCATTTGGATTTAGACGATGTGGTGGGATACACTCAATCGCTCCTATCTTTCTTAACTTTTGAAACAAGTTGTAGTACGACTCTCCCAATGGAGTGAATTTCCTTTTCTGTGCTTGATCTTGAGCATAATTCTGCATAAGAGGAGAGTTGTAAGGGACCTGATAGGGTGGCCATTACGGGCGAAGGTTTCCTTGAGATGGGGCCCGAAAATGCGGGCTATTGGGAGGATGCACATTTCACTAAGCATTTAAGACTGTGTACGGAGATGGAGATATTGGATATTGAAGGGCATAAGGGTAGTAATGCTGAGGATAGCTAGGTTGTCCCTGAACTGATGGGTAAGGACAATTAGACTTTCTCTGAGCTCCCCTTGACCCTGATGCCAGTGAAATAACTTCCTCTTTCCTTTTAAGATTTCCAAAACTTGCTGAACCACCTTGAATAGCCTGTGTGGTAGCTTTGAATGCTGCCTGGCTCACGATCTTTCCTGTTTTGAGAACACTTTCGACCATTTCCCCAATTTTGATTATTGTGTGAAACGGTCTTCCCATTGCAGCTGTGAGGTGGTGGAAATAGTCAGGATCTTGAGCCTCTATGAAGATGTCAACCAATTCTTGCTCATTTAATGGGGGATTGACTCGGGCTGCTTGTTCCCTCCATTTGATAGCATATTCTCTGAAGCTTTCACTTGGCTTCTTTCTTGTATTGGAGAGTGTATTGCGATCTGGCATAATGTTGACATTGTACTGAAATTGTCTAACAAAATCTTGAGCCATATCATCCCATATGTGTCAGTGGGAGATCTCTTGGTCTATAAACCATTCTGAGGCAACACCAGTCAGGCTCTCACCAAAATAAGCCATGAGCAATTCTTTTTTACCCCCTGCACCCCAAAGTTAATTGCAATATCTCTTAAGGTGGGCTATGAGATCACCGTGCCCATCATACTTGTCAAACTTAGAGGTCTTGAACCCAGGTGGCAGGTGGACATTTGGGAACATACACAAGTCTTTGAATGCGACACTTTTGTGCCCTCCTAACCCTTGCATGCTCTTTATGTGTTACTCAATGTTTTTCATTTTTTTCAACATTTCTTCTTGATCTGAGCCTGGAGTGGGCCTCTCAACATCAATGGGGGAGCCGAATTGTACAGAGTTAGGGCCCCCAAATGCTATCCCAGGTGTATAGTACTGACCTGGATGAGTGGTGAATTGTTCCTCTTGAACTGCTCTCTACGTCACAGTTGGTTGTGGGAGAGTATAGACTGGTGCAGCTGTTGTGACAGTGGGATTATTCCTAAATGACATGCCTTGAGGGCGGGTTGTTGATGGCCCGGCCCCACAATTATCAAATGGACCATACCCTGGAGGGAAAAAAGGGTCTGATATTGGGACCTGAGAAGATGAAGATTGGATACTAGTGATCTCAGGAAAACCAGGAATAGACTTTGGTGGTTTTTGTCCATTGGCCCAGGCTTGCCACAACTGTGCCATAATATGTCTCAATGTCCGATTTTCTTCAACAGTGACTGTCTCTCTTGTTGTTGAATCAATTGGAGTATCCACTGGATTCACCATAGTTTCAGTATTGGTTGTCATTGACGCTCTTACCTTAGACCTGGTAAAGTATGGGTGCTCTGCCAGTTTACCACAAACCAACCACCGAAAGCTAACTAAAGGTGAGTGAAATGAACAAACTTTGTTAGGAATTAGATAATTTTACAAATTTATCACACATTTATTAATCACATTAGTAACATGAATTCAGAAGGTCATTGTCTCATCCTAGCTTTGCTTCCGCTTATTGTCTTTTTTTTTTCTTTTTTTTTTTAAGGAAAAAAGATTGAAAAAAAAAGTTCTGATCGGACCCTTTAGAGGTGGCCTACGTATCATGTCGTCGTATGAATCAGATCATTACGTAATTCAGAAATTTAGACAACTCAACAAGATTAATTGGAATAATAAGAAAGAAAACCCTTCGCCAAAAACTTTAAGAAAATGACAAAACCAAAGGGTTTAAACACAACCCAGATCAACATAATATCCTTGAACACCAAATTTTAAACTGAAACACCAAGTTTTTCAACAAATCAAAATGAAACGAACAAAAAAAAAACTAAACTTCTCTTCAATCTTCATCACTTTCTTGGGGCTTTCTTTTTCCTCCCAAAGTCTCATACAAATTCAGCAACACCTTCGGCAGATGGGGAACAATGGTCCGTGCTTGCTCAGCCACTTCTTGATCATTCATACGGCGTTGATTTTTAATAACATAGGAGGTCTGCTCTACCAGTTAATGAACTTGACGCCTAGCCCTTCCAATGTTTTAATGACAGTCATTCAAACAAGCGTGATGATCACCAAGATTGTTCCTCAACAGGGTTTGTCGCCCTTCTGCTGCTTCAAGTTGATGTCGAAGTGTTGCTCTCTCAATGATCAGTTGTCTTTGCCCCTCTTCGATATCAACATAATGGCTGATTTTTCTCTTACATTCTTCTAACTGATGCATTCAACACGACCTTTCTTTCTCAAATTTTTCATTATGCCGCTTAAGTTCTCCCTTTTGATAGTGCACGGCCTCTTCGGATGCCACTAAGTCCCTCTTCAATCGAGAGATCTCAAAACTCTGCTCCTTTTTTATTTGTCGTGCCAAGTGGATTCTACTATCCAATTCTTCCTCCACGGGCTAATCTTCCCTCTGCATGTTTCAATTCTCCTTCCATATCTTGCAACTCTAACTTGTGATTTATTCCTCTTTGGACCTGAACTTCTTGTCGTGCAATGGTTGCTTTGGCCTTCTCCAACTCTTTTTCCAAGTGTCTTATAATGTGTTGATCTCTTCTTTTTCTGATGGATCCTTCAGGAGTGTCACCAAATATCATTGGATCACGAAACCACGATAGGTACCCAGGAACCGCCTTTCCTTTATCTTGCTCCACAACTGTGAACACCTAATTTTTTACCAAAACATAATATATTTTACACCAATTTAAAAAGGGTTATATTTAAAATAAAATAAAATAATAATAACAAATTGTAAATTAATAAAAATTATAAGATCAATTATAGTTTAATAATAAGAAAAAAAATAATAAATAAAAGTTGGAAATTTAAGTTATTTGTTAATTATGTCTAGTCTAAAAATAATAATAATATAGAAAATATTATGAAAAAGTATAGAAAAAGAAAAGAAAAGAGGAGTCCTAAAAATTTCAAATTTGTTTTACCTTATCCTAATTACTCCCAACTTCCTAACTTATTTTCCTAAAAAACCTCATCCCATCTATTTATTTTTATTTTTTTACTTCTTTTGCACGATTTTTTTTTAAGTTTACACGATTTTTTTTCATTTATTTTTGTTTTGTTAATTTGCTATTATTATTATTTGTTTATTTTTATCTCAACCCCAATTTTCTCAACTAATTTTTAAATTTAATCCTAATCCCACTACACTACGTTCCTTCAAATTAGCACCAGATTCTCACCCAAAAAATATTATATAACCCCACGTTCAGTTGCAAAAAAATATACAGAGAGATATAGAGAACACAAAGAAACTGAGATTGATAGACATAGAAAAGAAAAAAAACAAGCAAACACAAAGAGAAGAAAAGTGAGTTATTTTTTTTGAGAATTAGGTTAGAGTTAGAGCTTTGATCGTGATTCCGAATTCGTGGATAACAGCTCGCTTTTGTGGTATCAATTTTCGCAGCGAGGTAACTATAAATTCTTCCGTGATTTAAATAATATTACTTCTATGAAAATTTGATTCGAATAGTATGAAATTCTTCAAATCACATGTATTATATTGATTATTGTTACGTTATTATTATTATTATGTCTTTTAGATACATTTTGCAATTTATGTCGCTTCATGATATTGAATTGTTGAATTTGAATAGATTAATATATTTTTCCGTTTAGCTTTTACTTTATAAGATTTTGTTGTATTTATTGTAGAGTTTTTAGATTAGGATATGAACTAAAATTTAATTGATTACCGATTTAAGAAATTTATGTTTAATGTGTTTTAGTCTTTTTAATACACTATTTAGATTAAAATTTGTCTTTAGAATAACATAAGATGGTTATCTAATTCGAATTACTAAAGTTTATTATTAAGAAAATATATGAATATTATTTAGAGTTATAATTTAAAAAAATAATGAAGAAGAGCGATTAACAAAAAATAATGAGAAAACATTAAAAAAAATAAAAAAAAATAACAACAACAATATGTACAGAAAAAGAAAAAGAACGATGATAAAAAAAATGATTTTAAAAAAACAAAAAAACAAAGTGTAACAAAAAAAATGTAAAAAAAACAGAATGTCAAAACAGCAATATTTAAAAGAAAAAATAAAAAAAAAATAAAGAATAGATAATAAGATAAAATAAACAGAATGTTTGTTCATTCAAAAAAAAAAAAATATATATATATATATATATATATATATATATATATATATATATATATATATATATATATATATATATATATATATATATAATGACTAAAAACGTAAAAAAATAAAAAATAAAAAATAAACAAAAAAAAGATGTGCAAAAAGAAAAGAAGAAAGTGAAGAAAAAAAAAACGTGTAAAAAATGGTAAAAAAATTGAAATAAAAGGATTCTTTTTAAAAATATATATAAAAAAAAGTTATTAGAAGAGAGAAGTAGAGTGAAAAAAAATTATAAAAATATAAAATTATTAAACAAAAGGTAAAAAAATAAAATAAAATAAAATAAAATAAAAATAAAGAACGTACAAAAAGGGAAAATAACAAAAAATATTTTAATAAATAAATAAATAAAATAATAAATAAGAATAAACAGACAAATTTGTACATAATAATGAAATAAGAATAAATAATAAAAGTAACACAACGTCAATAAAAAATATATATTAAAAAAAAGATTAAAAAAAACGTAAAGAAAATATATATATATATATAACATTAAAAATATATACACAAAATGTAAAATTAATAAATAAAATAAATAATAAATAAATAAATAAATATGATTGTTTCAGATTTTGTATTAATGAACACATCGAAAATAATAAAACAATTTTCAAAAGATTTAAAAATAAATAAAACAACTTTTAAAAGGTTTAAAATAAAATGAGAGAATAAAGTAAAAACAATTTATTATTAATTTAAATAATATAATATCCAAAATTAAGTCAAGTCATACCAAAGTTAATAAAGCGACCGTGCTAGAACCACGGGACTCGAGGGGTGCCTAACACCTTCCCCTCGGTCAACAGAATTCCTTACCCGGATTTCTAATTCGCAGACCAATAAAAAATAGAGAGTCAAATTTCCTTTTGATTAGGGATTTAAATAACGTGACTTGGAACACCAAAACTCAATTCCAAGTGGCGACTCTGAATAATAAAATAATCTCTTTTCAAAAAGTCACTTTAATTGGAAAAACTCTTTTTCTTTCAAACCAAATAAAAATAATTAATATGATAAAATATTGAGGAGAAAAAAGAGGGGTGTGACAACAACCATTTCACTTAGCTCAGAAATTATACTCCCGTACCAAATATTCATAATATCTTCCCTATTAAAAGCAAAACCTGGTGGAGTTTCATATGCAAACCTACTCAAATAATCATTGGGTGGGATTTCTTGAACTCTGGCCAGTTGACGCATAATCCGAAGTAGGGCATATGGTTGAACACCTCTAAGACCAATCAACACAAGAAATGAGATACCACTAGACATGCAAATGATATCCTTAGCTGGGAACCAATAATAATTTCATATTATTTCATCAGATGTGATCACCGAAAGTTTTTCTCCGCACGCTATGATTCCTTTTGGAAAATCAATTTTGGCTTCCCTTTCCTTATGGGAGGAAACATAATTACACCAATCTGGAGTAAACCTAGGCGCACGATCGTGGTGATAAAGGTGCTCCAAAAACCATATTTGGAGCAAAATATTACAGCCTTCAAAGTACATTTCCCCACTTAATCATTTAGTCAATGCACGAAACATATCTGTCAGGATCATAGGAATAATAGTTGGACTTCCCATTGTGGTCAATGCCTTCACCACACCATCCAGACGAATGTCAATATGCTTATCCCGTTTGGGAAATACAACGAGCCCCAAAAATGCAACCATGAAGGCAAAGCATTCATTTGTTTTCCAAGCCTCTTCACCCCCTTTGTTGCTCAGCTGATTTCGATAGTTCTTGAATCCATCTTTCTGGCCGTACCTCTGGTATAGAAAGTCCAATGAGACCCACCCATTTTTCAAACTCTCTTTCTCTATTTGATTAATCTTGAGGAGTTCCAGGAATTTTTTGGCATCAACATGTTTCGGAATTATGGGTCTTTTATTGCGTAGATCAGCACCTTGAATAGTAGACCCCTTCCCCATGAAGCCGGCAAGTTCTTTCAAAATTGGTGTCATTTCAAAGTCAGAAAAATGAAATACATTATTTTTGGGATCCCAAAAAAGAATCAATGCCTCGATCACATCCCTTCTAGGGTCAATCTCCATTAGGTGCACTAGATGCCCCAAGTGTTTCTTTACATTCTTTTTCTCATGACTTCCCATGTTTGTCCACCATTTCCATAAATCTTTGGGTATGGTATTGTAATGACCCAAAAGCTCCTCTTTAGAATTTTTGAATATTTGTTAAACTTAAGTTAATTAATCGATAGTTTATGGGCTAAAGTGATAATTTATTTAAGACCCTATACCCTTTAGCCTATATTTAATAAAGTATGTGGGTAAAACCTATCACTTTTAATACTTAATTAATTCAGAAAAAAAAAAGGGAACAAGAAGAAAGGGCGAAGGGTTTTGACATTTGCGGCTTACGAACTGCTCCGAGTAAGTTTATTTTGCCTCTAGGTGTTCATTAGTTGCTGCACACATATGTATGTATATAGCAATATTATATAGATACTTAAATATGTGTATAATAATAAGTGATGATTGCCAAGTTGGATCTTAAATATTGAATAACAGATCACGTGAACAGTTGGAAATTGTGATAATATTGGAATCAATTTGTTAGTGATTATTTAGTGATTAATTGTGATTAGTTGATTGGATTGATTATAGATAATTAGTGTGTATTGCTGAACAAAAGAAAAAAACAAAAGAAGAAAAAGACAAAACAATTGTCATAAATGCTATAATGTGAATGAAAATTGATAGTTTGTTCAACGTGGCTCCTGGGAAAATTTTAAGATCAAATTTAATGCAAATATATTGTTAATGATTACTACATTATGTGTAGTTAGTAATTAGGAATTAGAATTTGGAGATACTATGAGGACGGAAGTATTCTTAGGCGCAGAGGCGATGTTTTCCGTGGAAGATAGATAATTTAGTTTAATTTCTTATTTTTTTTATCACAGTATGATTCATGTTTTGTTATATATAAAATTAAGTATTAGGTGGAATGTATTTTGTGAGTATTATTTGAATTATGATGCTAAAAACAAATGGGATACAATCCTAGATTTGAAACTTGGAAAATATGATAGTTGAAATGTTAGTTGGCATCAAGAATTAAGAACTTTATAAATTTGGGGTGAATTTTTAGGTCAAGGTTAAACACATAATAATGTGGGTGTTGTTAGTTCCGAAACCTTATTGTGAATATATATACTTGAATAGATCCCATTGATTCGGAAGCTCAACGGAAAGGGAAGGCTCAAGTCCCGGAGTGATAACTTAATTGTCTAAGGCAAGTGGATTTCTAAACTCTTGTTAAGCGTATAAAATTCGTGTATTTCCTTGTGTGGTGTTGAGAATGATTTGGAGACTTGTTGCTTATTTGTTGGTGTTGTATTCCTTGGTGCAAATTGTGTTTTGAAATCAAAATGGCTATTTCCTCATTTTTATTTGAGCATGTGATTTGCACTGCATCTGAAACATGGTTGTGATAAGAGTTATGTGATAAGAGGATGTACCATTTCGAGTGTCGTATCGCGCGCCGCGATGGATATTATATTTCGAGGGACGTATCGCGCGCCGCGACGGTTACTATTATCGAGGGTCGTGTCGTGCGCCGCGACAGATGCATGGACAGATATGTCCCCCATGGGTCCCAGGCTGAGAGACAGCGGGTGTGTATCGCTAGGGAAGACATGCATCACCATATTTGACATTGCATCTCATAGCATTACACATTTTTATTACTGATGAACTTGAACACGTGTTTTTGCTGATCTTGTGAGTTTTTATCTGTGAAACTTGTGACTGTTGAATATTGAGTTGTTATTGAGAATGTGAAAACTGATAGAGTGTGGTTATTGAGTTGTGTGTTTGGTAAACTGCGAACTGTTAGGCTGTGGCGTGGAGGTTTAGACAGGGTGTAAGGAGTACCCGTATTTTGTTCACTTAACTTGTGTTTAGAGGTTTGCTTGTTGGGTACCGCGTGGTTTGGTGCTCACCCCTTGCTTCTACAAATTTTTGTAGGTTACGAGCCCGGATCTTCGTGATACCTCTCATTCTTTTCATTTCTGAGGCATCTTGTGGAGGATTGTGAGGTAGCTGCTTGTCATCTCAGCGAACTTTCCTACTCCAGTTTATGACTTTGTTTTTACTTGAAAAACAACTTCATTTTAGACTTCTGTTTTATTTCAATTCTAATATTTACATTAGAGGCTTGTGCACGTGACAACCTGGTTTTGGGGATTGAATTAATATGACTTGATTTCATAATAGAAATTGTTGTTGGATTGTTATTTACTTCCGCACTTTGTTAGATATTGGGTTTTAGGCTGACTTGTCTTGGTGGGATAAGACGAGTGCCATCACACCCATTTTTGGATCGTGACAGGTATCAACGATCATGAACTCTGAATTTCCTTCGCTTCTAGGCCTTTTTGAACATTGTCCTTTAGCCAATGGTGTCATTTGTACCTTTAAATAGAATCCAATTAAAGTTTATGACCAACTCTAACCGAGGGAGAAAGAAAAGTAAAAAAAACATTAAATTGTTTTTTTTTTTGAAAAAAAAATAAAAATAAAAACAAATCACCCATTTTTACAAACACCGATCCCGAGAAAGGATGCCTACGTATCTCTTTTTAGCGAGAATCAGGTGTGCGTAGTTCATAAAAGAAATATTTGCCCCGGGAAAACTACCCCTTTTATTTTGACCTTTTTAAAAAAAAAAAAAATCACAAAGCTATTTTGAAGCTGGTCAACAATGTCAAGGCCTTCTGAACCAATTATTTTCACATAGCACATAAAATGAATATTTTGGTCTAGCATTGGTACCTATCTTAGATTTTGCTAGGTCAAATGCACATGGTGCAAAAAAAAAAAATACCAGAGACAATTTTTTCTAGGTTTAGCATTTATGAAATGTGTCTAGACTGGCTTACTCGAGCGGACAGCTCGAGCCGGGAGGGTCAGCGTACCGGTAGCAGAGCTATTCCGGCTTAACTGGTGGTCCAACCTCGCCTAACATGCGTGACAACCTAGAATCAGGAGCGTAACCGCACACTGACTCATCCTAGACAGAAGTCCTGTGGAGCGTATCCGCACACACAGTGTATTACAAAATTCCAGAGACTCAGAGGGTGTGCAGAGAAGACAATTTATATACAATACAATATCAAACAATGAATTACTGAAATATCACAATTAACATCCAAACATAAAATTTATCTAAATAAATAAAATAGCTAAAAATAATTAATGTACAAAGCTTGAATTCTAAAAGAAGTCCCCAGCAGAGTCGTCAAATCTGCCACACCTCTTCCGTTTTTTTTTTACAATTGTTGAGGATATGACAGGGGGTTTTCTTTTCTTTTTTTTTTACAAAAAAAATATTTTTTATTTTTAGAGTCGCCACTTGGAATTTAGTTTTTTTGGTGTTCCAAGTAACAGATAGTTTTTAGTTTAAAATAAATATAAAAAAAAACTCTTCATTTTTGGTCTACGAAAAACAGAGATTGAGTAAGGAATTCTATTGACCGGAGGGAAGGTATGAGGCACCCCCCAAGTCCTGTGGTTCTAGCACGATCACTTTATTAACTTATCTTTGGCTAAAAATAATTTTTTGAATAATAAGGGGAAAAATTGTATTAATTACTATTTTTAAAAAAATTGATTGGCCTAGGAGCGTAACCGCACACAAGACCCCTTTTTTTGAGAAAAGAATACAGACCAAGGATCGTAACCGAACACATTATGGTATTTCAAGTTTTTTTTAAAAAAAGGATAATTAATTACTCAAATGTTTCTTTAAAATAATGATAAAAATGAATAAAAGAAAATGGTGCAACATATAGACAAGAAAATGATTAGTATTTATTTATTTATTTAATTATTTATTTGTTAGTATTTATATTATTTTTTTACCAAAAGAAAACAAATAGACAATTAAGTTTTACTACTAGACAATAACAACAAAAGAAAAAAAAATCTTTTACAAAATTATAATTAAACACCCTTTTAAACTAATGATATACTAGTTTTGATTTTTTTTTATTATATTGATAAAATTTAAGAAATAACAAATTTAGTAAAAAAAATTTATTTTATACAAAATGACCACATTGACTTATTTGAAAGAAGATTGCAAAAATAGCAAATTTTATCGAATTGTTAGATTATTAAGTCAAATTAGTCAAATTTGTATTTTTATTTTATAGTCATTTCATATATTTATTTAAGATAATTTTTTTAAAAAAAAATAAAAATAAATCATATTTACATATTTCTTTTTTTTTAGTTTCTTTATTTAATATATTTTTTTTTCTTTTTTTTGCAGAAATAATCAGATTTTTATTTTGCAGAAATAACCAAATTTTCCTTTTTGTAAAATTGACTAGTTTTACATTTTTTTGTTTTTTAATTTCGTTTTTTAACAAAAGAAAGTGACCAAAACCTAAAAAAATTGTGATTGTTATGTTTTTTTTTTATTTGTGGCAAAAAACAAGAGTCTGCTTACTAAAGCTAAAATTTAAACTAAACATGATTAGTAATAAATATGTATGTATAATAATAAATAAAATCACATAACAATCATAATAGACTTAACTAAATCAAAACAAACTTAATACAATCACCTTAAACAAAATATAAAAAGAACATAACATTAATTCAAGATTACATTGTGAAATGTAAAAAGAAATACCTAAAGTTGATTACTAGCAAAATATGGAAGCAAACTTATTTAAATTCCAAATACCACCTAGATGAATTTTTTTTTTTTAAGAAGAAGATTTTATTTTATATTTCTCTCTCTTGCAATTTTGTTCTTCTCTTTTTTTTCTCTATCTATTTTTTTTGTGTGTGTGTTTCATAATCCCCCCTAAAAATGAAAGAAGAGAAGAATTTAAATAGATTTAAAAAATGAAATAATGTTATTTTCTTAAAAACTAAACACCCAATGCATGCTTGATCATTTTTCTTTCCAATGAAACTTTTTTTCTTCTCAATAAGCACTCTTGTTCTCCCCAATGAGCCACCCAAAAAAGTAGGGGTGGGCATTCGGTATTTCGGTTCGGTTTCGGGGTTTTTTTTCCGGTTTTTTCGGTTTTCGGTTTTTGGAAAATGTGTACCGAATACCGAACCGAAATATTTTGGTTCGGTTCGGTTTTTTATTTCGGTTTTTTAATGGGCCTGCTTAGTGGGCTTTTTCAAATTTTAAACTTTACAATTTTTTTGTTTGATTTTTCAACTTAATGGGCTAAAAAGTAAAAATAGTGTAATATTTTTTTGTTTGATTTTTTAAAAGATTATTTAACATTAATAATTATTAATTAATATAATATAAATATAATATAAATATAATATAAATTTAACATAATATTTCGGTTTAAACCGAAATATCGAATTCCAAAATAATACATACCGAAAACCGAACCGAAATACCGAAAAATACAAAAAAGTAAACCGAATACCGAACCGAAAACCAAAATACCGAAACCAAAATATTAAAAAAATTCGGTTCGGTTCGTTGTTTCGGTTTATCGGTGTTTATGCCCACCCCTACCCAAAAGAGCCAATGAAAATTTTTCTTTTTCTTTATTCTTTTCCTTTTCTAAGAAAAGACTATTGAAAATGACTTCATTGCCCTTTTAGGGGGCTCCCATTTTCTTTAATTCATTAATTTAATAAAAGAAAATAGATCATTTGATTTTTTATTTTTATTTTTTGAAGAAAACCCATTCATCAGATTTTAATCATCCAAACCCAAAAGAAAAATTAGCTCATTGACACAAAACTCAAACATTTTGAAGTAAAAAAAAATAGTTAATAAAAATAACATAAAATAGATAGAAATGCCTTAATAAGAAAAAATAATCTTATATATATATATATATATATATATATATATATATTGTAGGAGTAATTAAACACGTCAAAAATTAGGTGTTCACAGTATGGAACACTTCTCTAATTCTGACACCACAAGAAATAGACTCAATTGAGGGGGACTCAACATCAACATCCTGAATATGAGCCAAATACGCCAAACATCTCTGCCTTACTAGTTTTTAGCCTGAATGACGGATATTACCTTAGCTAGCTTACGTTTTATATACCCCTTCCCACTCTATTTTTTCCTCTAGAGTCACAAATTTTGTATTACAATTTAACACAACATAATGGAGGGACAACCAAGTCATGCTTAAGGTTATATCAAAATCACTCATATCCAAAATAATAAAATCAGTCGAAGTCTGAAAATTATAAACAAAATAGGTCAATAACGATAAACATGAGTGATTATGAATGACTCTCCAACTGGGTAGAAACATGGATGGGGGCATTATGTATTTAACAAATCATATCAAAAGCCAAGGCAAACTAAATTTATACATAGAAATAAGTAGAACCCGGAATAAACAAAACAGTATCCATCTAGTCACAGACAAGAATAGTACTTCCGATCACTACATAAGACGATTCTGCCTCGGTCTTTCCCAAAAAGGCATAACACTGAGCCCTGTCATCATGATGGGTGACCTCCTTGCCTGAAAGTACTATTACTCTACCTACATTACCATTTCCCTATCCTCTACGACATCGCTGATTCCTTCCTCGCCCACCTTGTGGATGCCTTCTTCCATTATTACCCTTGACTGCGGGTACCCCTTCTCTAGCTTGCTGCTGCGTGGAATCCATCATCCGTGGTTAGGGAAAATCTCTCCTAATGTGCCCAAGTTCCCCATAATTATAGCAAGTACGATCAAAAGATGGTCTGCCGCTATCCAAGAATGCACCTCCCTGGCTAATCTAAATAAATTCTGGTGTGTATTCCCCGAGTAATTACCTGTAGAAGCGATCATGACGGACTTGATTGGTCGGGCTGTGAACCTCGGCCTACCTGAACCTTTGGAGTAACAACCCTGGAAGTTACATGTGCTCTTGGTTTTCTGCCAACGCCTCACCCTTCCCATCACGTCTAACTCCTTCTATTTTCTTCACAAAATGTGTCACCTCATTAAAAGTTTTCCTAGCATAAGTCATGTGAACAGGTAACTCAGAGTTTAGTCCCTTGACGAATAAACGGATCATTTACTCCTCAGTAGTCACACATTGAGTAGTCTAAAAAAAACATGGAACTTAGCCTCATAAACAGCTACAGACAAACCACCCTGCTATAATGTAATGAACTCATCCTTCTTGCGATCTCTCAAAGTCCGGGGCACATACTTTTCTAGAAACAAAGCATGAAATTGTGTCCAAGTAAGTGGGGACAAAACTGACGATCTACATTCCACATAGTCCCTCCACCAGTGCTTAGCCTCACCTTGAAGCTGGAAAGTCACGAACTCTACCCCATGCTGATGGACAATACCCAACTTATGCATCACTCTCAGAACAATTCAAAATGAAATCATAGGTGTCCCCACTTTCACAACCATGAAACACGGGCAACTTCAGCTTCATAAACATAGTCAATATTTCATGTTCATTACCAGTCATCGCATGACCCAACAAAGGATGGAAAAAGGTATCAGTACCTACAGTTCGACCCACCTTGGGGATAGTAATAGCAATAGGGGGATTGAAGCGAGAATTTTAGTTTCTTGAACTATGGGAAGAACTCCAGGACCAACCAATCTTTTCAGGAAACACATTATTTGTTGAGCTAATATTGGGTCTAAGGGAGGAATACTTGTACTCTCAGCCTGCACCTCTTTCTCTTGTCCAACATCCTCCTCATTCTGAACCTCCACATTCTCCTCTATCTCTTCATGATGCGTATGAGGGATCTCATTTCTGAGAGTATTCTCAACTAGAGCTCCACCCCTAGAGGGTGCTACCCTTCCTCGGCCCCACCCATTGCTCTTCCACTACCCCTGCCTCGACTGCACCTCTTGCTACGGACTCCTCAGCGGGCCTATTGACGGGAGCTATAGGTCTTACACCATTGAAGCGAGTGTTAACCATATGTGGTCAAAAGAGTGAAGAAAATTAGATACAAATTTGGATCTACGCTGTACTGGTACGATTACGTGTCTATTCCAATAAGCACAGGTGCAGAACATATACCAATAATCACAACAAAGTAAACACATACATGTACAATTTATGTTTATATATATATATATATATATATATATATATATATATATATAAACCACGAGTATCATTTCAGGAACAATGCGCAAATTCCACGTCCTCAACAACAATTAGATAGAATAAATCAATGGTCCTCTCATGGAACCATACCCAAACTGTTAGTGTGCCGGAACGTGACACCCGATCTCAATTAGTGTGTTGGATGTAACACCCCATCCAATATATGCGCCAGAACATGCACTTGATCTAAGTTAGTGTGTCAAAAAGTGACACCTGCTACATTCAACACAACCACTATCACAATCACACTCGTATGTACATACTCATAATCATACAATCAACTGTTGAATCATGGCATACATTTGATTATTCTTAATCATTTCATTAGAGTTGATCAACAAAGTTTCATTCACATACATACATGCATTACAATGAAGCAATTACTAACATACATGACACAAAACATAAAAACAAACCATCACCTACCTCGAAACCAAGCTTGAATCCCCTTAAGGCACTTCAATCTTTCATTTTCGAATTCTTTTGGCTTGTTCTAGGTCTACAAACAACAATTTAATGCAAGGATTAATTAATTAAGGTCCAATTACCCAGATTATACAAACCCAATAACATAGGACCAAACCCATGATCCTAAGGTGTAGCTAGGCCTTTTTCCACCATCCAATTCAGTCCAAAATCCTACCCCAATTATAATCACCCAAGAATCTAAGTTCTACATCGGAAAAAGAATCAAGAGAGTAAAATACTTACTTTTAGCACCAAAAGTCATCGAAAACTTTCAAGAAATCACTTGCAGACGTCTCTTAACTCTCAAGAACGAAACTTGAATGAAATAACGTTTTTGGGATTTAATTTTGATTTAAGTAAACGACTAAGCCGCTACGATGGACCCCATCCCACCACAGCAATTTACGCAGAGACAGAGGGTGGAAGCGGAATGAGAGAGAAGAGAGAGAAATCTTATGAAAAGAGAAGTGATGAGGGAAAGTGATGATTTATTATTGAGGGAAAGCCCCCTATTTATACAACTAAACTTACATATTTGGCCAATATAAGTGGCCGACACTTACTTTACACATGGCCGAATTATATTTGACCGACACTAAAAACAAAATACATTATTACTACTTTACATAATGGCCTCTTCTTTTTATTTTATGGCCGACACAAAATACTTTAAAACTTTACCTATATCTATTATCTATTTGCTAAAGTAAAATAATATCTAATCTTATCTTCTTCTTTTACATTTTTTCAAAGATGCTTATCTCTTTCTTTTTCTTTGTCTGCCACTTTGTATTTCTTCTTCTTATCTTCTTTGCAACATATTTATCTTCTACAGTCTTTGATTTTTGCCGTATCTTTATTCGAATAGGACTTTGGGAATAGTATCATCTCCTTCATTGCATTTTGAGCATATGTGTTCTGGATATTTGTGTCCAATTATCTTACAGTATCTTGTTAATAATTCTTCAGAAATAAATCCCTTTTTTAATGCTCTAGTGGTTGGTGTAGATTCTGGTTTCAGTAGGGACAAAATTCATTTCTGGACTTCTTCCATATCTGCTTGTCTTACTTCTCGCGAATTGGCGTAGATCATTAAATGGTCTCTAGAATAATAACTCCATATAGCATTGCCTTGTAAATAATTATTAGCTAATTCTTGTATGATAGTTGATAACCCAATTATTCTTTTATTTGCATAGAAACTGGGTATCTCAACTTTTAGTATCTCCGGCTGTTGTCCTATCTCTTCCGGTATTATCATCTCCTGAGTCAATCCAATTTTTACTACCTGGATCATTGGTTTTATCTCGTTGTAAAGTATCTCAGCTGGTGTTGTATAAAATCTAATAAAAAATAAATTTCCCTTGGTTATCTTTTTATATGTTAAAAAGGATTTGTAGATTTCTGGGATTCCATTTATCTCTTCTCCTGTATATGTATAAGTTGTACTCAATAATCCATAATTATAACAGGTTTTAACTAGATTGGGGTTTGTCTTTGGTTGTGCAATCAGTTTGTTGTAACCTTGTAGTTTTTGGGTTAAATAATCTTGGGTCTTTTCGATAGTCATTGTAGATCTAGGTTTAGAGTTTAAAAAGGTTAGTATTTGGTATATATTTTCAATATAAGTTTGGGAAATATGGTTATATATTTTCTTTTCTTTATGTAGGTTGGCTGCATATGTAGATGTTTGTGGTGTTGGAGTATCTATTATTTGGATTTTTGGAATAAATGGTTTTGCAAATAGGCTATTTAGGTTTGTATTTCTTGGAGTAGTTTTTTCCATAGCTCCTGTGCTTGTACCTGCAACTGATAATTGGTTAATATTTTGAGTTTTTAGGTGTTTCTCAACGTCACCTTTTAGCTCTGGCCTTTTATCGTCTGCCTCACGACGTAGCTCCGCATTTTTAGAGTTATGCTGCTGACTATTATATGCTTTCTTCAATAGTTGTACTTCACTGTCAAGACTTTCCACTTTTTGACAAAGTGTAGTTATGGCAGCTAGTATTTTTTCTTGTATATTTGGGCTAGTTTCTTCTTGAGAGATAATCTGCAATAATATTTTTGTCAGTTTTTATCACTTCAATTGTAAATGTAAAGTTTAATATATTCAATACTAATCTCCTTATTTCTATTGTTGTAACTGAATCGTCTATCTTTTTTGTTATCCACCATTTTACCTGTGTATTATCTGTTCTTACAATAAATTTATTAGAAACAATATATGGTTCAAATGCTAATAAACATTTATATAATGCAAATAATTCTTTTCTATTTATTTCCCATTTTATTTGTGCTTCTGTATAAGATCCTGAATAATATCTACAATGGTGTTCCATTTTTCCATTTTCATATTTATATTTTAAAACTCCTCCATAGCTATGATTGCTTAAATCTGTTTCAACTATATAAATAAATATTTTATTTTCATCAAAATAAAGTTTTGGTAATCTTTTACATAAGTTCTTAATATTTCTTATATGTTCTTTATCTTTTTTATCAAAATAATATTCAACATCTTTTTTAAGTTTTCGATGTAGTGGTTTTAAATATTCTGCTAATTTTGGTATATATTCTCTTACTTGGTTTACTAATCCTAAAAAGGATTGTAATTTCTTTTTTGTATCTATCTCTTCATCAAGATTAATTATTTTTTGTATTATGTGAGTTTGCATTTTTATCCCATTTTTATCTATTTGTATTCCTAGGAATTCTATCTGTGATTTCATAATTTCTGCTTTCTTTTTACTTAGGCTTATGCCAGACTGTTTAATTATAGATATGAATTTTTCTAATAAATTAATATGCTCATCTTGTGTTCGTGAATATAATAATATATCATCTATATAAACTATGCAATTTTCTAATTGATTAAAATAGTTATCCATAAAATGTTGATATCTACCTGGTGCATTTTTATATCCAAACGGTAAAACATTCCATTCATAGAAACCTTGTGGTACTGTGAATGCTGTTAGTTGTTTAGATTCTTCTTCTAGTTTTAGATGATAAAATCCTGATTTACAATCAAATTTACTAAAATAGTTATATCCTTGTATCTGTCTTATTTTTAATATCTTATTTGGTATTGGATAATTATAAATTATACTATTTTCATCTATTAATTCAATTTTTACTTTTGTCTTATGCCTTTCCCATCCTTCTAATGGATTTTCGCTATTTAATAGTTCTAATTGTTCATTTATTATTTTAACCTTATCTATTGTAAATATTATAATTTCTAGTTGGTTTATTTGTTTACTATTTATGTTTTCCATTTCTTGATTTATTTTTTCACTTCCTTTTATCCATTCTTTTGGTTTTCTTTGTTTATTATTTACTCTTTTTGCTCCTATTTTATATCCACATGGTGTAGTGAACCACCAATGAGTTTTCGTTATAATATGAGGATATAGTTTATCTAAAAATGGCATTCCTAATAACATATCTTTTGTTGTAAATTCAAAATTATACATTTCTTCTATTATTAAGATTTTATCCATATTTGTATTTTTATATTTTTTTCTTTATATGTAATCATACTACTTTCATTGTTGAATCCTGTTACTACCATAGGTGTTTTTAATTTTTCCCATTTATCTTCTGGTAAACAGTTATATTTACATATATTTGTCTCTGCTCCTGTATCTATCATAGGTGTATAATATCTGTTGTGATATCCTTCTACAATAATATTTGCAAGTATATATATCTTCATTACTCATGTTGTTCTTTTTATAATTATTTTCTTATTTTGACAGGTTATGATTAATTGTTCATCTTCTATTTTATATGGTTTAAATTGATCTAACCATTTTATTCCTAAAGTAATATTCTGATTTCCTTGGTAAATTTTAAATGGTATTAATAATAATATTCCTCCTATAATTATTTCTTTTTCTACTATTTCTTCATTTATAGTTACAATTTCACTAGGTAATTCAGGGCATACATGTCCTGTTTTTATAATTTCTGTATCTAAAACTAATTCTCTAATTATGTAATTATCTTCTTGTCCTGTATTTATTAATATCCTGTATCTTTTTTCATTAATTACTCCAGTTATAAAATAATGATTTGGTGGTTCTTCTTCTGTATTTAATATTTTAGGAATTTCATATTTTCTTTTGGATGTACTGGCTCTTGATGAAGTAGTTCTATTGAATATATTTGGTATGCTTGAAGTGCTTATTCTTTCTTTTACTATTTCTAAATCTTCTTCCATGTCAATTTATTTATAACTATAGTCATTATTGTAATTACTTGGTCAAAAGGGTTTTCTATTTTTATTCTATCAATTTTATTTTTTGCCATTACTTTATGTTTTGTTGTTAATATATATAGGTTTTTACATCTTGCTGTAAATATTTTACTTCCTGGTGCTAATTCTATTCCTGATAATTTCCAATATAATACTAATGATTTATCTATGTTTCTATCTGTTAGTGCTATTGAGTAATTTGCACTTATTATAAATTTAAATTTTTGGTATATTAAATTTTCTTTTACCGCACTAATTACACTTTTTTCTATAGGGTGTATTATTCTATCATCTGCTAAATATATTTCAATAGGTGTATCTATTCCTTCTCTAAAACATGCTTTTATTAGTATTTCTGTTCCTCCTAAATGTACATATTTTATAGGTGTTTTAGCTTTTATATCTTGTATTTCTTGATTTATCATTCTTTTGTTTAATATAGGTATTTGTGCTTTTCCTTTTGTATATTTACAATCTACAATATGTTCTTTTTGACTAACTACATAGTATTCTTCTTTTTGTCTTTTAAACCAATTTTTTAAAGTAGGTATTTCAAGTACTTTATCTACACTTAGATCTAATTCTTTATTTTTTATTTGTTGGAAAATTGTATTATCAAATATAATTTTTTGTTCTACTGATTCTTCATTCTGATATTCTTCTTTAGATATTATTTTTATATCATTTTCAGTCATTATATTTCTTCATTTATCATTTCATTATTTAATTCCATATTTATTTCTATATCTTCGGATTCAATGTCAGATAATTCATATATACTATCATTTTCACTTAATTCATAATCTATGTAATCTATCTGCATATATTTTTCATTATCCATAATTATTTCTGCAATTTGTTTACCTTTTAAATTTTTAGGTAATTTACAATCTCTAGCTAAATGTCCTAACTTTCCACAATTGTAACAAGTACAATTTGATAATTTTCTTTTTGGTCTATATGGTCTTTTTATTTTATAATTTTTTACATAATATCTTTTTCTTGGATTTTTATATTTATATCTGGTTTTAGTTTTTCTATAATTTTTATATTTTCTAGGTTTTTTATAATATTTATCTTTGCAACCAAATTGTGGTGCTATCTTGTTTTTACAACATGCTAGATCTTTTATTAATATTTTTTCCATTTTTAATTTTTCTTTTTGATTTTCACATAATTGGATAAACCATTGTTGTAAAAATTTTATTCTAGCTCCTAAAGTATCTGTTATTCCTTCATTATTCCAATCTTTAATTATATTTGTACTAAATGGTTCTGTTAATTTTGTAAAATATTGTTGTCTTATTTCTTTTGCTTCATCTATATTATATCTTGCTTTGTAATAATATTCTTTAAATGCATATGTATATTCTTCTATATAACACATATTACATATTGCTAATTTTGACATTAGTTGTCTATTTATTATTTTTTTTTATTTTGTTCTTTTATTTCTGTAGTCATACCTCCAAATTCACATAATTGGATAAACCATTGTTGTAAAAATTTTATTCTAGCTCCTAAAGTATCTGTCATTCCTTCATTATTCCAATCTTTAATTATAGTTGTACTAAATGGTTCTGGTAATTTTGTAAAATATTGTTGTCTTATTTTTTTTGCTTCATCTATATTATATCTTGCTTTGTAATAATATTCTTTAAATGCATATGTATATTCTTCTATATAACACATATTACATATTGCTAATTTTGACATTAGTTGTCTATTTATTATTTTTTGAGAGAGAAGAGAGAGAAATCTTATGAAAAAAGAAGTGATGAGGGAAAGTGATGATTTATTATTGAGGGAAAGCCCCCTATTTATACAACTAAACTTACATATTTGGCCAATATAAGTGGCCGACACTTACTTTACACATGGCCTAATTATATTTGGCCGACACTAAAAACAAAATACATTATTACTACTTTACATAATGGCCTCTTCTTTTTATTTTATGGCCGACACAAAATACTTTAAAACTTTACATATATCTATTATCTATTTGCTAAAGTAAAATAATATCTAATCTTAAGTGAAACATATACAGAAATTCTAGAACAAGTAGATAAACTGAAAAAATTAGAAATAAATACAGGAGATATAAATAAACCAGGTACATCAAGAGTTAAAACCCCAGATAATAATCCTAGAAGTAGTCCTAGAAGGAATAGTCCTAGAAGAACAACACCAACTTATTATACAGATAATTATGAAAGATCAGATAGAACAAATGCAATATGGAATAGCAGATTAAATAAAAAATGGATACCTAGACCAATAATGGAACAAAATAACTTTTTAGACTTAGACTGTGTTATAGATATAAACAAGGTAATCTTATTATGGGTAGGAAATTTATCTAAACAATTAGTTGATAATAAAATAACAGTAAAAGACACACCAGGATATATAGAAAGAACATTTGTAGGAACAACAAAATTATGGATAGAAAATTTACCATTAGAAAGTATAGCAACACTTAGGAGTGATAAAAAAATAGATGGATCAACATCAACAACAAATATAGATATATTAGATAAATATGAATTAGCTATAAGAAATGAATTTGGAGGTATGACTACAGAAATAAAAGAACAAAATAAAGAAAAAATAATAAATAGACAACTAATGTCAAAATTAGCAATATGTAATATGTGTTATATAGAAGAATATACATGTGCATTTAAAGAATATTATTACAAAGCAAGATATAATATAGATGAAGCAAAAGAAATAAGACAACAATATTTTACAAAATTACCAGAACCATTTAGTACAAATATAATTAAAGATTGAAATAATGAAGGAATAACAGATACTTTAGGAGCTAGAATAAAATTTTTACAACAATGGTTTATACAATTATGTGAAACCCAAAAAGATAAAATAAAAATGGAAAAAGTATTAATTAAAAATCTAGCATGTTGCAAAAATAAGATAGCACCACAATTTGGTGGTAAGGATAAATATTATAAAAAACCTCGAAAATATAAAAATTATAGAAAAACTAAAATCAGATATAAATATAAGAATCCAAGAAAAAGATATTATGTAAAAAATTATAAAATAAAAAGACCATATAGACCAAAAAGAAAATTATCAGATTGTACTTGTTACAATTGTGGAAAATTAGGACATTTAGCTAGAGATTGTAAATTACCTAAAAATTTAAAAGGTAAACAAATTGCAGAAATAATTATGGATAATGAAAAATATATGCAGATAGATTACATAGATTATGAATTAAGTGAAAATGATAGTATATATGAATTATCTGACATTGAATCCGAAGATATAGAAATAAATATCGAATTAAATAATGAAATGATAAATGAAGAAATATAATGACTGAAAATGATATAAAAATAATATCTAAAGAAGAATATCAGAATGAAGAATCAGTAGAACAAAAAATTATATTTGATAATACAATTTTCCAACAAATAAAAAATAAAGAATTAGATTTAAGCGTAGATAAAGTACTTGAAATACCTACTTTAAAAAATTGGTTTAAAAGACAAAAAGAAGAATACTATGTAGTTAGTCAAAAAGAACATATTGTAGATTGTAAATATACAAAAGGAAAAACACAAATACCTATATTAAACAAAAGAATGATAAATCAAGAAATACAAGATATAAAAGCTAAAACGCCTATAAAATATGTACATTTAGGAGGAACAGAAATACTAATAAAAGCATGTTTTAGAGAAGGAATAGATACACCTATTGAAATATATTTAGCAGATGATAGAATAATACACCCTATAGAAAAAAGTGTAATTAGTGCGGTAAAAGGAAATTTAATATACCAAAAATTTAAATTTATAATAAGTGCAAATTACTCAATAGCACTAACAGATAGAAACATAGATAAATCATTAGTATTATATTGGAAATTATCAGGAATAGAATTAGCACCAGGAAGTAAAATATTTACAGCAAGATGTAAAAACCTATATATATTAACAACAAAACATAAAGTAATGGCAAAAAATAAAATTGATAGAATAAAAATAGAAAACCCTTTTGACCAAGTAATTACAATAATGACTATAGTTATAAATAAATTGACATGGAAGAAGATTTAGAAATAGTAAAAGAAAGAATAAGCACTTCAAGCATACCAAATATATTCAATAGAACTACTTCATCAAGAGCCAGTACATCCAAAAGAAAATATGAAATTCCTAAAATATTAAATACAGAAGAAGAAACACCAAATCATTATTTTATAACTGGAGTAATTAATGAAAAAAGATACAGGATATTAATAAATACAGGACAAGAAGATAATTACATAATTAGAGAATTAGTTTTAGATACAGAAATTATAAAAACAGGACATGTATGCCCTGAATTACCTAGTGAAATTGTAACTATAAATGAAGAAATAGTAGAAAAAGAAATAATTATAGGAGGAATATTATTATTAATACCATTTAAAATTTACCAAGGAAATCAGAATATTACTTTAGGAATAAAATGGTTAGATCAATTTAAACCATATAAAATAGAAGATGAACAATTAATCATAACCTGTCAAAATAAGAAAATAATTATAAAAAGAACAACATGAGTAATGAAGATATATATACTTGCAAATATTATTGTAGAAGGATATCACAACAGATATTATACACCTATGATAGATACAGGAGCAGAGACAAATATATGTAAATATAACTGTTTACCAAAAGATAAATGGGAAAAATTAAAAACACCTATGGTAGTAACAGGATTCAACAATGAAAGTAGTATGATTACATATAAAGAAAAAAATATAAAAATACAAATATGGATAAAATCTTAATAATAGAAGAAATGTATAATTTTGAATTTACAACAAAAGATATGTTATTAGGAATGCCATTTTTAGATAAACTATATCCTCATATTATAACGAAAACTCATTGGTGGTTCACTACACCATGTGGATATAAAATAGGAGCAAAAAGAGTAAATAATAAACAAAGAAAACCAAAAGAATGGATAAAAGGAAGTGAAAAAATAAATCAAGAAATGGAAAACATAAATAGTAAACAAATAAACCAACTAGAAATTATAATATTTACAATAGATAAGGTTAAAATAATAAATGAACAATTAGAACTATTAAATAGCGAAAATCCATTAGAAGGATGGGAAAGGCATAAGACAAAAGTAAAAATTGAATTAATAGATGAAAATAGTATAATTTATAATTATCCAATACCAAATAAGATATTAAAAATAAGACAGATACAAGGATATAACTATTTTAGTAAATTTGATTGTAAATCAGGATTTTATCATCTAAAACTAGAAGAAGAATCTAAACAACTAACAGCATTCACAGTACCACAAGGTTTCTATGAATGGAATGTTTTACCGTTTGGATATAAAAATGCACCAGGTAGATATCAACATTTTATGGATAACTATTTTAATCAATTAGAAAATTGCATAGTTTATATAGATGATATATTATTATATTCACGAACACAAGATGAGCATATTAATTTATTAGAAAAATTCATATCTATAATTAAACAGTCTGGCATAAGCCTAAGTAAAAAGAAAGCAGAAATTATGAAATCACAGATAGAATTCCTAGGAATACAAATAGATAAAAATGGGATAAAAATGCAAACTCACATAATACAAAAAATAATTAATCTTGATGAAGAGATAGATACAAAAAAGAAATTACAATCCTTTTTAGGATTAGTAAACCAAGTAAGAGAATATATACCAAAATTAGCAGAATATTTAAAACCACTACATCGAAAACTTAAAAAAGATGTTGAATATTATTTTGATAAAAAAGATAAAGAACATATAAGAAATATTAAGAACTTATGTAAAAGATTACCAAAACTTTATTTTCCTGATGAAAATAAAATATTTATTTATATAGTTGAAACAGATTCAAGCAATCATAGCTATGGAGGAGTTTTAAAATATAAATATGAAAATGAAAAAATGGAACACCATTGTAGATATTATTCAGGATCTTATACAGAAGCACAAATAAAATGGGAAATAAATAGAAAAGAATTATTTGCATTATATAAATGTTTATTAGCATTTGAACCATATATTGTTTATAATAAATTTATTGTAAGAACAGATAATACACAGGTAAAATGGTGGATAACAAAAAAGATAGACGATTCAGTTACAACAAAAAAAATAAGGAGATTAGTATTGAATATATTAAACTTTACATTTACAATTGAAGTGATAAAAACTGACAAAAATATTATTGCAGATTATCTCTCAAAAAGAAACTAGCCCAAATATACAAGAAAAAATACTAGCTGCCATAACTACACTTTGTCAAAAAGTGGAAAGTCTTGACAGTGAAGTACAACTATTGAAGAAAGCATATAATAGTCAGCAGCATGACTCTAAAAATGAGGAGCTACGTCGTGAGGCAGACGATAAAAGGCCAGAGCTAAAAGGTGACGTTCAGAAACACCTAAAAACTCAAAATATTAACAAATTATCAGTTGCAGGTACAAGCACAGGAGCTATTGAAAAAACTACTCCAAGAAATACAAACCTAAATAGCCTATTTGCAAAACCATTTATTTCAAAAATCCAAATAATAGATACTCCAACACCACAAACATCTACATATGCAGCCAGCCTACATAAAGAAAAGAAAATATATAACCATATTTCCCAAACTTATATTGAAAATATATATCAAATACTAACCTTTTTAAACTCTAAACCTAGATCTACAACGACTACCGAAAAGACCCAAGATTATTTAACCCAAAAACTACAAGGTTACAACAAACTGATTGCACAACCAAAGACAAACCCCAATCTAGTTAAAACCTGTTATAATTATGGATTATTGAGTACAATTTATACATATACAGGAGAAGAGATAAGTGGAATCCCAGAAATCTACAAATCCTTTTTAACATATAAAAAGATAACCAAGGGAAATTTATTTTTTATCAGATTTTATACAGCACCAGCTGAGATACTTTACAACGAGATAAAACCAATGATCCAGGTAGTAAAAATTGGATTAACTCGGGAGATGATAATACCGGAAGAGATAGGACAACAGCCGGAGATACCAAAAGTTGAGATACCCAGTTTCTATGCAAATAAAAGAATAATTGGGTTATCAACTATCATACAAGAATTAGCTAATAATTATTTACAAGGCAATGCTATATGGAGTTATTATTCTAGAGACCATTTAATGATCTACGCCAATTCGCGAGAAGTAAGACAAGCAGATATGGAAGAAGTCCAGAAATGGATTTTGTCCCTACTGAAACCAGAATCTACACCAACAACTAGAGCATTAAAAAAGGGATTTATTTCTGAAGAATTATTAACAAGATACTGTAAGATAATTGGACACAAATATCCAGAACACATATGCTCAAAATGCAATGAAGGAGATGATACTATTCCCGAAGTCCTATTCGAATAAAGATACGACAAAAATCAAAGACTGTAGAAGATAAATATGTTGCAAAGAAGATAAGAAGAAGAAATACAAAGTGGCAGACAAAGAAAAAGAAAGAGATAAGCATCTTTGAAAAAATGTAAAAGAAGAAGATAAGATTAGATATTATTTTACTTTAGCAAATAGATAATAGATATATGTAAAGTTTTAAAGTATTTTGTGTCGGCCATAAAATAAAAAGAAGAGGCCATTATGTAAAGTAGTAATAATGTATTTTGTTTTTAGTGTCGGCCAAATATAATTAGGCCATGTGAAAGTAAGTGTCGGCCACTTATATTGGCCAAATATGTAAGTTTAGTTGTATAAATAAGGGGCTTTCCCTCAATAATAAATCATCACTTTCCCTCATCACTTCTCTTTTCATAAGATTTCTCTCTCTTCTCTCTCATTCCGCTTCCACCCCCACCCCCCAAATTGGAATTAGCTCAGTTAAAATTATTATATGAAACTAAACAAAAAGAAAAACAAATAGAAAAAGAAAAAGAAAAAGAAGTTGAATTGACTAGTGAAATAAATAAAATGAAACATAGGAGTTCCACTCGCCCTAATTCAATTTTGTAAAGTCATACGTGTTCCTTAACGTCTTAGTTATCTACTCATGTAATCAAATTCATTATTAAATCTCATTTATTACAATATTTCCTAGTCTCTCATGACTCTGATTTCATCCAAATTTGGACTAGGCTAGGCAAATCCCAAGTTACTACAAAAAAGTTTTTCTAGCCCCAATTGTTTTTCCATTAGCTTTTCTATAATGATGGAAACAGGTCGTTACAAATACCATTGGCCAACGCCTCTGCTGCATAACACAAATGCGCACCGCACTCCTGCAGGACTGTTGTTGGCAGTGTACTATTTCCAACTATCATTTTCATCGGTGGGAGCATGGTTCACACAGTGGGATCAAGTACCCTTACCAGATCCCTTTGTTTTTAAAATCATCAAAACTAAAATATAATGGGTTCACATGGAGCCTAACGCTTCTAGGCAGAATTATCATGTGTTCTTGCTATCACAATGACTCATATCGAGCAACACGCAACTCTCTCTTATACTTGGATTTGAAGATGCCATTACCTCCAAAAATCAGGCATTTTCTTTCGTTATTACATCAGGTTTGATTGGCAACCTCATGTTACCTCACCACATCTCTTGCATCCCCTGTTCAATTTGCCACCTTTGTAATTCAGGCAATGCCAAATCAATAACATACCTTTTCCTTACATGCTCTAAAATAGCATCTTTATGGGAAGAAGTGAGCATTATGCCTCAAATTCTGTGTTTAGCTGATTTTCACAGATATCCTTTCTCTTGGCTGCAATTTTTTTTATCCTCACGTAACAAGAATTACATTGGCATGAACCCAAGACCACTTTGTAATAATTTAAAATTTATAAAATGATTCGAATGATATTAAATTTAAGAATATATTAGTCCAAATATTTATTTAAGTTCAATAAATATGAATTTAATTAAAATTCCATATTTTCCTTTTACTATATATTTTTGGACTTCTTAATTATTATCTTTCCCTAATATCTCTTGCTATGTATTTTTCTTGTACCATATATTTCATGTCTATCTAATTAAATATTATAAAAAAAATTAAAATAATAATTTGAAGGGGGAAATAGTAAAAGTCAATTTTATCTATTGTATTACGTGTTTTGCACATATGTATCACGTTAATTTATCAGAAATATATATATATAAAAAGATGGTTTGTGTATAATATATTATTAAGTAAAAACAATTCAAAATAGCATAAACTTTCTTAAGAATATATTTTTGCTCCAATTAAATATGGTTGAATACAGGTATCAATAGGGTTGAGTCAGAAGCATTCTAGGCTCATATGAATAACAACATGCTTAATAGTAAAATCATATTTGTTGATCACCAAAAAAATAATTTTATATTAGAAAAATTACACTTTTCCAAATATGTGATACATATTTACTATACATAATTATAATTTAAATAAATTACGTTTGTAGCTATAGTTAGAGTTTCGTAACAAATTCCTTTCTTTTACCTCTCTCCCTCGCCTTTTTCCTCTCTCCTCTCTCTTTGTCCTTTCTCGCTCTCTTTGTGCTATATTTCTTTATATTTTAGTACATTTAGTGAAATATTTATTGAAAAAAATATATAATGACAATCACATACCAATGTTGTTGTTGTTGTTATTATTATTATTATTATTATTATATATATATATATATATATATATATATATATATATATATATATATTGTTATAAACATATTTGTATTATAGTACTGAATGTCTAATTATGTATAGTCTTTTTAGGATATGGTTAAGAATCCTACTTGGGGACCAAGTCAGATTTCCCCTATAAATAGAGGGTTTTCCTTCATTGTAAATAAGATCTATGAATCCTAAATATATTTCAACATGAATAAGAAGTCTTTTCTCTTCTCCCTACTTTATTCTTCTTCTAAATTCATATAGTTTCATAACACGTTATCAGCACGAGACTCTTACATTAATTTATTTTTTTTGGGAGATGAAATTTACACGATGCTACGTTCCTTTAGTCCAAGGTAACATGTTCCAAGTATTGTTCTTTTTCATTGATTTTATGGAATAGTATTGTTGCCGACTTTAACTACTATGAAAAGTATTAAAGATAACACATTATTTACTGTTTACTGGCTCACCTTTAAATCTTTAGAAATAAGAAAATTTGGTTACTTTCAAATATTAAATGTGTTCTTAGTAGTGTGGTTAGAAAACACAACCATCCAAGTATCTGTTAAAAGGAAAATTGTACAATGAAAACAATAGATCGATATGGTTGCAAAGTTGCAAAATATCTATTTTTCAAATTTCTATCATGCTATTGGTATAATATTTTTATATGGGTATAACATTAGTTTCATTAAATTGTAGCCTTTTTGATTTATGGCAATGATATAATATTTTTATAATATGATGGATTTATGTCTAATCAAATCAAAAGGGGTACGGCATCAAGATAAAGATGTTAGATTCAAGTCTCATCGATTTGTGGCCTAAAATGTCTTTATATGAATAAAACGATGGATTTACATCCAATCGCACCAAGAGGGTAAGACATTGGGTTAAAGTCCTAGTGCACCGTGATGAAAAGATATTGGGTTCAAGATCCATCGATTTATGGCCTAAAATATTTTTTTATATGGATAAGACGTTGAGTTTTAGTCTCAATGCACTATATTGATGATATTTTGACTATTAAAGCAAATGTGTGCTTTTGAAGAAAAGCAGTCATGAACCCTATTCAATTGAAAGTTGTCATTCCCTAAAGTGAATTGGATAGTCGTGCATAATATGTCTGAAAGATGACAAGTGATTTAATGATGCACATAAATATGGAATTAGATACTAAAACTATCATAATTTGATATGCTCACGTGTTCCATTCATGAAGAATGAGAACTTTTGATAAATGCTAAAAATATAGATCCATTCTCTAAAGGGAATGAGGTGTAAGCCACCATGCTAGCACGGAAAAGATTGCGATCTTTGGTAAATAATGTGGTATCTCCAAGAATGTCTCTAAGAAGACATGTATTATAGAAAAGTTTCATACTTTATTTTCAGACTTGTATTGGACGAGAATTAGTGCAATTGAGGCACATTATAAGATAAATAAGAAGTTTACTAATTCCAATACTTTCTTAATTTGGCATGATTGTGTGGGATATCATTAGTCTATAATGTTTAGACGAATTATGGAAAATTAAAATGGACATCCATGGAAGAACCTAAAAAATTCTTTTAAATGGTGAATTTTTTTGTACTGTTTGTTAGCAACGCAAGTTAATTGTGGACCACATAAACGAAAGTTGAGATTGAATCTCTTGCGTTCTAGGAACGTATAAAGATGTTTGTGGACCTATTCATCCACCAAGTAGGATGTTTAGATACTTAATGGTCCTAATAGATGTTTTTCTAGATGGTCTCATGTGTGCCTATTGTTATCTCGCAACTTGATATTTGCAAAAATATCGGCACAAATGATATGATTACGTGCACAGTTTTCTGATAATCAGATCAGTTCGTTCAGTGATAGGATCATGACTCACCTCTGGAAGGGGTAGCATAATTAAGAAGAATAAATCTGAAAATTAATCTCGAAGTAATAAAATTGAAATTTACTCATATAATAGTAAATTAGAAATTTACTAAGGCAAAAGGGCACATGACATAGTAAACTTGGAGTTTACGAGTACTAATAATTATTAGTTGGCATGAATAATTTGGTCATCCCAAAGATGTGCATACTGAGTAATGGACATACATTAATAAAACTAGAAGATTCTTGGAGAATTCTTTTGTTGTTTGTTCTCATGACAAGTTGATTGGATCAACTAATGTTGAGACTAAAATTCCTAAATTCTGAAAAGTATTAAAGGTGAATGTGGGCTCGTTCACCTATCATGTGACATGATAAAAAGATGCATATATACTATAATCACATGTGCATTTGTTGACAACTTGCAATTTGACATTCGCAAAATTGTTTGTGCAAGATAATTGAGCTAAAAGCACAACTTTCAGAATATGAAATCAAGATAATTCATCTTGATAATATTGATAAATATATAAGATGATGTGACATTAAATGTCTCACATAGTGAATCATTGCTTATGAAAATAAAGTTTCATGTGTTGATCTGAAATATGATATTACATACAAACGTAATTGTATGAATCAAACCAATAGATTATGATCAATTTTTCTGTTAATTGGTTTAAGGTCAGGGACCAAATAATTTTTATCTGATAATTTTGATGTGCAATATATGATTAATGAATATACTATGATGCACAAAGATATATTATCTAAAAGATTGAGATATATGTTAGTTTGTCAAACATAAGGGGGAGATTAGAAGCAACACAAAAGTTGTAAATACTCCTATTGAATGTCCCTTAAGGATAGAGTCTACGACATGCACCAGCATGACAGACTAATCAATTCTAAATAAAATAATCCTTGAAAAAGGGGGAGGATCCAAGAATCAAAATGATCATAATAAGGAGACAATGTGCTCTTGAAGAGCCTACGACATAACACTTTATGAAACCTCATGAGAGGGGTAGCTACCTAAAAATAATGAAGTGAATGAGATCTCAATAAGTTATGTTGTATTGTGAATTGATAAAAAATGATATATCGTTGACGATATCTTTGATACAATAGCGCGCAATATTGTAAAATATTATGAGTATACGAATTCTACATCTATTAAAGTATGCCGGTGTAGAAATAATTATCAAGTGAAAAGTGAAGTGGTGCATTTTGATAAGCGTAAAGCTTATTTGACTTGCAATCTAGACACTAGAAGACGTCATACATCTAATATTGAATGTTATCACTTGACAAAACTGATATGAAAATATCCAATGGGTTGGAAATCTAGCTTATACAAGATTTTGGAAAACTTGTTTATCATCCTCATAAGGATTAAATAAATTCAAAATGCATAGAGCATATACACGTATTATTATGCAAGTTGATGACTAGAATTGAAACTCTTGATGAGTTTTCAAAAGGCAATAGATTATTTGCTTAACGAAGTTGAAGTAAGTAACTTGCAGAAATCTTTGATCATGAATGGAGGAGATAGAAGGAAGCATATTTTGTCAAAATTTTTCTACACTCATGAGCTCCCAAGAATGGCAATATCAACATGCAACAGGTTTGTACAAGTTATAATATAGTTGATTTATCCACCAAGCCTCTACCAGCTACAACCTTCAAGAAGATGATCCACAAGCTTGGACAACGAAGATTCAAGTCTTTGGATTGATGTTCTCATTAGGAGTTAATATGTGATGTACTCTTTTTTTCTCACAAGGTTTTGTCCCATTGGGTTTTCCTTGTAAGGTTTTTAATGAGGCATCCATAATGCTTATTATTAGATATGTGTACTCTTTTTTCTTCACTAGATTTTTTTTCCCACTGGTTTTATCTAGTAAGGTTTTAACGAGGCACATAGTCTACCGACATTCAAGGGGGAGTGTTATAAACATATTTGTATTATAATAATGTCTAATTATGTGGAGTTCTTTTAGAATATGGTTAGGAATCCTACTTGAGGAACAAGTCAGATTTCCCCTATAAATAGAGGGTTTTCCTTCATTGTAAATAAGATCTATGAATCCTGAATATACTTCAACATGAATAAGAAGTCTTTTTTCTTCTCCCTACTTTATTCTTCTTCTAAATTCATATAGTTTCATAATATAATATATATATATATATATATATATATATATATATATATATATATATATATATATATATATATATATATATATATATATATATATATATATATATATATATATATATATTCACAAGTTAAAACAAAGGATACACAAAAGTGACATTTTGTATAAAAACAAAATTTTATTTGCATGATAAACATAATAAATTACGTAAGAGTTATTTTGTCTAAATTAAAAAATTTTGATTGAAAAATAGTTGACACTCTTACATTCAAGAAAATAAGCTCAATTAAAAACCAAATAAAACTATAAATGATGAAGAAAAGAAACACACACAAAAAAACAAATAAAAGGACAATGAAAAATTTAAAAGGAAAGACACGTGTTATTGATATACCTAATATTAAGTGATTTTATAGATTTTTTTCTAAAATAAATAGATTATTTAATAACATGAGTAATATTAATCAATTGATTAAAGGAATCCTAATTCTAAAGTGATTCTTAATGCTAAATTAGCAAAATCCATATTAAAAAGGAAGAAGTTAAATGGTAGTTTATTTTAAGTTTAAATTTTTTGAATTTTTCATTATAAAACTAATGATGTTATGAAATAATATAAAACAATGAGAAGAAAGTAGGGAGAAGAGAGTAGACTTCTTATTTCTTTTGAGGGATATTTGGAGTTTTACATATCTTTTTTACAATGAATGAAAATTCCTTTATTTAAAGGGGAAACCTAACTTGGTCCTCAAGTAGGATTTTTAATCATATTCTAAAAGGACTCCAAATAATAGACATTCACTATAATACACATATGTCTATATTGAATGTCGGTAGATTATGTGTCTCGTTAAAACCTTACTAGATAAGCCTAGTGGAAAAAAATCTAGTGAAGGAAAAAGAGTACACATATCTAATAATACGCAATATGGATGCATCATTAAAAACCTTACAAAGAAAATTCAATGGGACAAAAATTTCTGAGAAAAAAAAAGTACATCATGTATTAACTCCCCCTACTGAGAACATCAATCCAAAGACTTGAATCTTCGTTTTCCAAGCTTATGCACCCTCTTCTTGAAAGTTGTAGTTGGTAAAGACTTGGTGAATAAATCAACTATAATATTACTTAAACAAACTTGTTGCATGTTGATATCACCATTTTTGGGAGCTCATGAATGTAGAAAAATTTTTGACGAAAAATGTTTCCTTCAATCTCCTTTTATGAATCTTCCCTTTCAAATCAAAGATTTCTGCAAGTTCCTTACTTCAACTTCTTTAAGCAAATAATTTGCTGTCTTTTGAAAACCCTTCAAGAGTTTCAATTCTAGTCATCAATTTGCATAACAATACGTGTATATACTTTATGTATTTTGAATCTATTTAATCCTTATAAGGATTATAAACAAGTTTTTCAAAACTTGTATATGCTTTACATTTTTAACCCATATGATATTTTCATATCAATTTTTTCACAAGACAACATCCAATATTAAATGTATGACATCTTCTAGTGTCTAGATTGCAAGTCAAATAAGCTTTAAGCTTACCAAGATGCATCATTCCACTTTTCACTTGATAATTATTTATACATCGACGTACGTTAATAGTCGTAGAATTTATATCATCGTAATTTTTTACAATATTGCACGTTATTGTATCAAAACTATTGTCAACGATACATCATTTTGTATCGATTCAAAATACGACATAACTTATTGAGATCTCAGCACTTCATTATTTTTAGGTACGTACCCCTCTAATGAGGTTTCATGAAGTGTTATGCCGTAAGATCTTCAAGAGCACATTGTCTCCTTATTATGAGCATTTTGATTCTTTGATCCTCTCCCTTTTTCAAGGATTATTTTATTCAGAATTGATTAGTCTATCATTCTTCATGCATGTCGTAGACTCTATTCTTAAGGAATATTCAATAGGAGTATTTACAACTCTTATGTTGCCTCTAATCTCCCCCTTATGTTAGACAAACTAATATATATCTCAATCTTTGTGCATCATTGTATATGCATTGATTATATACTACATATCAAATAATCAGATGAAAAATATTTGGTCCCTGACCATAAATCAATTGAAAGAAAAATTTGATCATAATTTATTGATCTGATGCATACAATTACTTTTGTATGCGGTATCATATTTCAAATCAACATATGGAGCTTTATTTTCATAAACAGTGATTTCACTATATGAGACATTTCTCACATCATCTTGAATATTTATCAATATTATCAAGATGAATTATCTTGATTTCATATTATGAAAGTTGTGCTCTTAACTTAATATCTTGCACAACTAATTTTGTAAATGTCAAACTACAAATTGACAACAATGTAAATGTATTTATATTATATATGCATCTCTTTATCATATCATATGATAGGTGAAGGGGCTCATATACACCTTTTATACTTTTTAAAATTTAAGGATTTAGTCTCAACATTAGTTGATCCAATCAAATTATCATGAGAACAAGCAATAAAAAGAATTCTTGAAGAATTTTCTAGTTCTTCAATATACGTCTATTACTCAGTATGCACATTTTTGAGATGAACAAATTATTCATGCCAACTAATAAAATTATTAGTACTTGTAAATTCAAAGTTGTCATGTGTCTTTTGCTTTAGTAAATTTCTAATTTACTATTATATGAGTAAACTTCAATGTGTTACTACGAGAGTAATTTTTAGATTTATTTCTTCTTAATTATTCTATCTCTTCTAGAGGTGAGTCGTGATCCCATCATTGAATGAACTAATCTGATTATCAAAAAATTATGTCTGTAATCATATTATTTGTGTCAATAATCTTTGCAAACCCCAAGTTGTGAGATGACAATAGACACATATGATATTTTTTAGTACCATGAAATGTCTAAAAAATCACTAGGTGAGTGAATAGGTTCAGAAATATCCCTGTGTATACGTTCCAAGGACGCATGAGATTAAATCTCAATTTCATTGATGATGGTCTCACAATCAACTCACCTTGATAACAAACAAAACAAGCAAATTCACCATTTAAAAGAATTTTTAGGTTCTTTAATGGATGTCTATTTTAATTTTTCATAATTCGTCCAAACATTATATACTAATGATGTCCCAGATAATCATGTCAAATTAAGAAAGTATTGAAATTAGTAAACTTCTTATTTACTATAGAATGTGTCTCAATTGCACTAATCTTGTCCAATACAAGTCTGAAGATAAACACATGAAACTTTTCTATAATACATGTCTTCGTAAAGACATTCGTGGTGATACCACATCATTGACCAAAGGTCGCAATCTTTTTCACGCCTAGCATGGTGGCTTACACCTCATTCCTTTTAGATAATGAATCTATGTTTGTAACATTTATCAAAAGTTCTCATTCTTTGTGAATGGAACACAAACATGTGAGCATATCAAATTATGATTGCTTTAGTACGTCATTCCATATTTATATGCATTATTCAATCACTTGTCTTCTTACAGGCATATTATGCACTACTACCACATTCACTTTAAGTAATGGAGCAAATTCAGTAAATTTCATAATTTCTCATCAAAACACATTACTTTTTATTTAATCATTATTATATCATTAGTATGGTGCATTAAGACTCAAATTCAGTGTCTTATCCATATAAATGTGTCTTAGGCCATAAATGAATGGAACTTGAACCCAATACTTCTCATCATGGAACACGAGGATTATAACCCAATGTCTTACCCTTTTGATGCGATTGAACGTAAATCCCGTCATATTTTTTTGTGTGATAAAATATAAATTCATTGTCTTACCCACAATGAGGCTCAACCTCGAGCCTTCAAAATAATTATATTGTTATCACTTTTGATGATCAGTATTATGATCGTATATTATAATTGCACACAAAATGGAGATTATTGATTTATTATAATCAACATTAGTAGTTAATAGATATAGTTTAATAGATCTCATACCTCATATAAAGGTTGAAAACATATATTTCACTAAATTTTGCTCATTTAATTATTAAAATAAACTAAGAAATTCTCTTCTTAGTCGATTAAAATAAAACATATAAAAGTCGACAGGTCTCCTTAATACGTACTCCAGATGATAACTCCAAATCTCTCACATTAATAATTATAACTAATAAAGTAAAGATAAATCATAACTTACATACATGAGAATCTTATTTCATAATTTATGCAAGATCTTTATTACACTTTTCTCGTCTTCTATCATAATTCTTTAAGAATAGAATAATTGTTCTGATAACGTGTTATGGAATAATATAAAACAATGAGAAGAAAGTAGAGAGAAAAGAGTAGACTTCTTATTCTTCTTGAAGGATATTTAGAGATTCACAAATCTTTTTTACTATAAAGGAAAATCTCTTTATTTATAGGGGAAGCCTAACTTGGTCCCCAAGGAGAATTCCTAATCATATCCTAAAGGGACTCCACATAACAGACATTCACTATAACACAAATATGTTTATAACAAATGAGTATTATTTGGACCTTTTAAATACTATTCTGCCCTATTTTTCGTGTCCTCTTTTGCCTTTTCTTTGTTCTTTTTTTAAAACCCTTTTTGCACGTTTTATATTTTTTTTGGTACTATTATTTGAAAGTTTTTTTACTATATATATATATATTTATTTATTTTTTAATCAAATCTAGTTTAGTTGGTAAAAGATTTTTCATGTAGGGTAAAAGATTTTTCATGTAGGAGTTTAATCATAGTTAGAAAATCTTCTCAATTTAATTTCTATTGTATTTATTAATTTCTATTGTATTTATTATAGTAAGAATTTAGTACAATCAAAATAATGGTATAATAATTAAAAGAAAATGATGAAAAGATGATTTTGTCCAAGTCAAGTCTTGAGATGAAGGGCACAAAGTTCAATCATACTATTAAGGATCTTTATGCTTTTAATACAGTATAAATTAGTTGTCGTTAATGGAAGGATGCAAATATATTAAATAGCAAAAGGGTTGTTAAGGAAAAATTACTAAATATCCACTATTTTTTCTTAGTACAACATCTTGTGGTATGCACGGGCTTAATATTTACAGGGGCGGCTCAACGCAATCGGAGGCCTAAAGCGAAATTTCAACTAGAGGCCTAAAATCTAATAAATTTCATATGCATTATTTTTTTAAAAAAAAAAAATCTCAAGGTATATTTAATATTATTTTTTTATAAATGATTAATTCGATTTTCTTTTCAATTAGTAGCTTTAGACAAGATTTTATCAATTTAATGTTGAAAAACATTTGCTTACTCGGGCAATTATAATATAAATTGTTAACATAATTTGATTCAAGAAGTTGATAATTTTGTATACCCCACATTTTACTATGCTTGTTGTAATGCTTGGAAATCTAAGAAGAAATAGAAAAAAAAATTACAATTGACTTGCTCAACGCTTTTTGACTATTGATTCATATTTTTGATAGAATATGACTTTAACTTATTAGAAATTTAAAGAAGAGAGCGTCAAAGGAGTTAAAAGAATAAAATAATGTGAATATTAGCATAGAGACTGTGAGAAAATAAAATAATTCTTCGTGATTTCTTTTATTTAAATTAGATTAAAGGAAATAAAATAATAACTTTTTTAATATATATATATTCATAAATAATTAATATTTTCTTTAAAAAATAACACAAATTTATTATAGGTAAAAAATTGAGGCCCCCTAAAATTGGGGGCCTAAGGCCAATGCCTAATTTAAAAAGGCATAGAGCCGGCCCTGAATATTTATTTAGAAATTTAATTTTTAAATAGTACTAATTAAATGATATGAAATCGTTTCATTAAATGTAAACATAAATATTTGATAAATATCACTAATATTTATATTGATGAAATAGTTTTAAGAATTTTACTCTGAAATAAATTGAAATAATATTTATGTGGTAGATTCGTAGCATCTCATTTTTTTGCACATAAAGGTCCATGATTAAAATAATTTTTATCATCGCTCATTGATTTATTATTTTACTGAAATTCAAAATAATAAGCATATAACTAAAGCGGATTCATAATTTTGAAAACTTTACACTAATTAAATAAAAGTAGAGTAAAAAAAAATATTTTTTAGTATTTTTCGAAATTCATTGTTGAGGCAAACACATCGACGGAGATTTGTTGTCTTCAACTTTAAACTCTTATATATATATATATATATATATATATATATATATATATATATATATATATATATATAAATAAACTAGTTTTAATAATCCAGTGTTGTGTACATATTCAATATTTGTCTACATTTATTTTTGAGCATGTTAATAAAACGATATTAAATCATCTTATTATGCGCAAAATAAAACCTTGATAAACATTATTAAGTTTTATTAATTTTAGGTGGTGTTGCTTAAACGATTTTAATTTTTTACGATAAAATATACAGAAAAAGTCAAATTACGTTTGAATTATAAGAAAAGTGTAAAAATATTATTCATCCCTGGTTTGGTCTAAAATAACTTTCTACTCATTTTTTTGGTCTAGAAATACACTTATTCACCTTTTTGACTCATTGACATTTGTGTTACAAGTCATAAACCACTAATTTTAAGTAAAATACACTTATTTTGAAAATAAAATGAGGTGTTTGACCAATTAATAAAACTGCTATTAAACGGAAGCAAAATCAATTTTTCTGTTTTTGGGGAAAAACCAAAAAAAAATTCTTTTAATTAAAAAAAATCAAAAGCAGGAGTAGAAAATTATTTATTTCAAGACAAAGATATTCCTACCATAATATACATATATCTCTTATATTTTATTTATTATTGTGATTTGATTTTTTAATTAGTATGTAGTGATTTAATTTATTAAATGGTTTTTAACTTTATTTTGATTGATATTTTAATTATATTTAAATCACCATGTTAATATTATACCAAATATTTAATTTATTTTTTATTCATCTATGTATAATATTGATTAACAATTTAATATGTACTTTTAATTTAATAATTAAAATTTTCATTATAATTTTATAGAGATATATAAAATAATCTTAATATTAAACGTGTATTGATACTTGTCATTTTTCGTATTTTGACCCTCAAAAATATATTTTTTTCGTATTTTCACCCTCAAAAGTATTTTTTTCATAAAAATAATTAATCGAACACAATACGCTTATTAAAAACACTTTTCAAATAAATTAACTTAACAAAAAATATTTTTGCTTAAAACATTTTTCTAAAAAAGCTATTTTAAACAACAATGTCAAACATTTATTATGTGTCATCCTTGTAATAGAAGAAACAAAAATCTCCTCTCAACTAGATTTTTTCTCATAATTATCTAAGACAAAACAATATACCTTTCAAGACCTCAATTTTCCCTTTTTTTAAAGGGTAAATGATCAAAAATACCCCTTAACTTTAATTTATTGGTTGATTATATTCTTATCGTTAAAATAAAATTATTTTTACCCCTATCGTTATAAAACTTGTCATCCACGCCCCTTCTTGGACGGAAATTCTCAAATCAATAAAAATTAACCCAATTTTTAAGAAAATAACCCACCAGCAGAATATTACCCAAACTCAAACCCGACCCAACTAATTTAACCCAAACCTACTTCACCTCCATCTCTAAAGCAAATCTCAAAAACTCAATTCATTTGTTTCTCCAAACACAGTAACCTTCCAAATTAGCCACAAAAAATAATTTCATCGAAATAAATCTAATCGGTACAAAAAATATACAAACTTTTGCAATATCTGTTGAGTTATTTATTAAATTTTAAAGATGGGTTTGATGTTGATGGAGAAGAAACACTTCGAGGCAGAGGACAAAACAGAGACAATATTTTTATTTTTATGATTTTCTTGTGAATTAGTTATGGACAATGAGGCTGACATTTATGCATTCACAAAATGATGTAACCGACCCAAGGCTGATCAACTGTGAAGATGTAGACAGAAGATGAAACTATCACCCTGGAATTTTCATAGCCTTGTTCTTTTTTATCTTCACAGTTCATGCATCAGTTCTTGGTTTGTTACAAGGACTATTCATGATCTTGTGGGTTTGCTTCGCCATTTTTGAAAGGGGAAAGTGGGGCTAAAGAAGAGAAACAACAAACTGAAAAAGAGGTTTGGAAAGTTTAAAGATAAAGATGAAGATGAATAAAAATGGGTTATATTATAAGATGGGTGGGGTCAGGTTAAAATTAGGTAATTGAAGTAAAATTGGTTAATTTGAATTAATTTGGAGATTCTGTCAATTGAGGGGTATAAATGGTGAAATTAGTAACGGCGAGGGTATAAATAACTTTGTTTTAACAATAGAGGCATAGTCAACTAATAAATCAAACGTGAGGGGTATTTTTGATCCTTTTTCCTTTTTAAAATCAACTAGATTTTCTGTACTTGTTGTAGTTTTTTTTTTTTTAATTTTTTTTATTCATTTTCAATCTAATTCCTCTTTTTTTTTTTTCATTTTCGTCAAATTCACTTAGATTGAAGACACGCGGAATAAAAAAAAATAACGAAAATTTGATTAATTAGGTAAAGTCTCTAAACATGAAATGAATAATTAATATTTCATAGACAAATTAATGTCAGAATCATTATAATTTTATCTTTGTTTGCAACAAATTATAAAGTGACAGAAAATAAATTAAAATTACAAATAAAATATGAAGAAACATGATTTTATTGATCAAGATAAATTGCGGGTACAATTCTGTTGATCCCTTGATTCTACTTTCCTAGGATTTATCCATGATTCGAGGTCCGTTAGTGGCGTATTTCTCGAACTATGATGATTTAGATTTGACCTCTTTATATGAATAATCCATCAATTTGTGGAGTATTCGAGATCTTGATCTCTTTATGGAATTTCCGAGATGCCTTTTAAGAGAATTTAGTACCCTTTATATAAGCATAAACTAGGGTTTAGGGTTGCGTAGCCTCCAAGAATCCTAATTTGAGTTGAACACAATTTGTAGAGTCCCAACTCGAATCGAACGCATCGTGTAGAGTCCCACAAAATTTCAATGTCTACAAATGCCCCCTGCTTCAAGGCTTGTCGGAGTGTAGACTTGATGAAACTCAAAGACGAGACTTGAAGTACTCATTCTTCCACCTTTGCAGCTTCAGATTTTCATGTTTGATTTAGGAGAGAAGAGATGAAGGGCAGATTTGGTCCCACTGGGCGTGCCAATTTTGTTTGCAACAAATTTTAAGTGACAGAAAATAAATTAAAATCACAAATAAAATATGAAGAAACATGATTTTATTGATTAAGATAGATTGCGGTACAATTCTGTTGATCCCTTGATTCTACTCTCGTAGGATTTATCCATGATTCGAGATTCGTTAGTGGCGTATTTCTCGAACTAGGATGATTTAGATTTGATCTCTATATATGAATAATCCATCAAGTTGTGGAGTATTCGAGATCTTGACCTCTTTATGGACTTTCCGAGATGTCTTTTAAGAGAATTTAGTACCCTTTATATAGGCATAAACTAGGGTTTAGGGTTGCGTAGCCTCCAAGAATCCTAATTTGAGTTGAACACAATTTGTAGAGTCCCAACTCGAATCGAACGCATCTTGTAGAGTCCCATAAAATTTCAATGTCTACAATCTTATCCATAATACATTATAAATTTGTGTTTCTTTTTCTACTTTTCTTATCTCAACGAGTTGTGAGCATCTATTTTTTACAATTGAATTCAATTAATCTTTAATTGTAATTTTTTACGGAACTTTCTCAAATTAGTTATTACAGAGATTATTAGTAGGATGTTTAAATTATCATTTATTTACATCTTTAAAAAAAGGCAAGGTAGACACTTTATAATTTATGAACAATATAACATGATGACATTACGATTTTTTTTTTATAATATATTAATTATTAAAAGAAATCATTTTAAAAAGGCTACAACAAATAAAAAAGCTATTAGATTTTCTTTAAAACAATTTTTGGTGTCTTGAAGAGGTATTAAATAAATTATGGAAAAAATTTAGTGGAAGTAGGTTATTATTTCATCCAAAAATGACATAGTAAATATTTTTTAAAAGGAAGTCACAAAGTTAAGGTCGTTAGATTTGAGGGTACAAGTGAATCAAAAATGAAAATGAAAGGATATTTTTAAATTAAAAAGAAGGACAGAATAATATTTTAGATCAAAAGATGAAAAAAAAAATATTTTAAAACATTTTTCTGAAACTAAGGAATATTTGATTATTTTCGTAAAATAAATTATACTATTATATTTGTGTGATAGTAACTCATCTTCCTTTTTTGGGTGCAAATCTAATGACGAGGTTCATAAGTTGATTTTCTTTTGCTCAAAATAGTTACAAAATATATATAATATTAGTGACATTCAAAATATTAAGGCTATAACTAAAACAAACATTAATTTAAAATTAAATATCATAGATAAAACAAATCTCATAATACAAAAAAATAATACATAAATTAAATTAAAATAAAACAAAAATTATAATTTTTTTCCGACAATGCGGTTGTAGAGTTTTAACTCTCTCAGAAAAATATAAATAATATAATAAGAGAATTAGATTATGTAGCCACGTGTTAACCCCATTTAAGGTTCTGGAACAATGTACCGTGATTTGTGATTGCTTTGGTAGGCCCGTGGAGATGAGAGAGGTTAGCACCATAGTAAATCAAATTGAGATGACATACCAAATTTGTGATGTTTTTAACAAAAGTCGTGTATTATTTGAATTAAATTAGAAAATTAAATTAAATTAAATTAAATTTTAAATTGAATTAATTTTTGGATTCTTAGTTTAATTTTAGATTTATAATTTACTTTGTTTAATTTTTTGATTTGATTTCGAATTTAGAAAATAAAAATCGAAAAATAATTAAAACAAAATGAGATAAATTTTTGAAAAGATATAATATACACTGCTCAAAGCTACGATAAAGATCAATACAAAAAAAAAGTATAAAAAGTATAAACCACAATATAACAAAAGATATAGTAAGAAATGATACTTTCTTAGAAAATCTTCGGCTAGAAAACCACATTTAAATAGAGATACACATGTTAGAAAATATAGAACATATAGAAATTATAAAAATAAGTTAGAATGTTTCACATGTAGAAGTATAGAACATTTAGCAAATACTTGTCCTAAAAGATATAATGCAAAAACTAGAAATGCTCAATTAGTAGAAGAATTTAATGAAACATTATTAAATGTAGATTAATATATGTCAGATAATGAGAGTATTTACTCTATAGTAAGTATTGATGTAGAAGAACATACTAAAGAAGAAAGCTCCTCCAATTCAGAAGGAAAAGAATTAATTAATGAAATAGGAATAGAAAACTTAAATTTAGAAGACTTACAAGTTAACTTTATGAATATAATAGGATGCGAACATAATTTTGAAAAAGACACGGGTTTAGATAGCAATCCTTGTTGTTGGTGTAAATGGTATCCTAGCAAAAATAAAAGAGCTAAATATAATAAGTGTTTTAAAGAAAGATGCATAACTTGCATAGAAAACCAACTAGGATTAATAATTCAAAAGAAAAAAGAAATATATATAAATGAACCCTTAATAAATCTTAAAGTATCAGTTTTAGAAGCAAAGGTGAAAGAATTAGAAGAAAGAATGATAAGATTAGAAAAGGGTAAGCATATTGAATCAAGGTCATCAATAGACAATCAAGAATTAAGGAATGACGAATTTAACACCTTGATATGTAATGAAGATAAAAAGATAAATACTGTTAAAGTATTAACAAGACTTCAATTAGGAGAATATGAAATAGAGACTTTAGCACTATTAGATTCAGGATGTACTAAAAGTATCCTCAATAAGAAAATTGTACATCCAGAATTAATAAAAACCTTAGAAAAACCACTTGCAGTTATGCAAATGGACGGAACACATAACGTATACAAATACTATATAGACAAAGCACAGGTTAGTTTTTTAAACACATGTTCAGAATTTTATAAACCTACTTATAAAATGGATAAAATATGGGTAAGAGATTTGGATATCAGAGTAGATTTTATATTAGGATTATATTTTATACTATATAACAAAGTAGGCACTATTATAACAAGTGATGAAATATTTTTTCTAAAGAACATCACTCATACTTTGATTTTAACTATTAAATTTAATACTAAAATAAAACACAAACTAAAAGAAAAATATTGTTATAATTGTGAAAATAATATAACATGTAGTAAAATAGGGTATAATATAGTATCTGAAAATATATCAGAACTAGAAGAGTTAGAAGATTTAGATGAATTAGAGAAAAATTATGTCTTAATAGAAATGGCAACAGAACTATATAACTTCAAAACAGGAATTCAGAAAATAGGACAAATAAAAAACCAACAAGACTTAGATAACATCATAAAGATCCTAGATCAAATAGAAATAATAGGTGAAAAATCTCTAAAACATTGAAAAAATAATAAAATTATATGTAAACTAGACATTATAAATCCTGAATATATAATTAAAAATGCTTCAATAGAAGCAACTAATCAAGATTTAGAAGATTTTATTATACAAATTAAAGAGTTATTAGAGTTAGGAGTAATAAGAAGATCAACCTCAAAACATAGATCAGCAGCATTTATGGTAAGAAATCATAGTGAAATAGTTAGAGGAAAGGCTAGAATGATAATAAATTATAAAAGATTAAACGATAACACTAGAACAGACGGATATAAATTATCAGATAAAATAGAGCTAATAAATAGAATACAAGGCAAAAGAATATTTAGTAAATTTGATTGTAAATCAGGATACTCGCAGATAAAAATGCACCCAGATAGTATTGAATGGACAACTTTTACATGTCCAGAAGGACATTTTGAATGGCTAGTCATGCCATTTGGTTTAAAAACCGCACCTCCAATTTTTCAAAGAAAAATGGATGAAATATTTGGAGAATATAAAATATTTGTTTTAGTATATGTAGATGATATATTAGTATTTAGTAAAGATATAAAAAAACATTTAGGACACTTACAAACGGTATTTAAGCTATTTGTTAATAATGGCATAATAATTAGTAAAAAGAAAATAGAATTATGTAAGAATTACATAAATTTCTTAGGAGTTACATTAGGAGAAGGAAAAATTAAACTACAACCTCATATAGCCAAAAAAGCCCTAGATATGCCAGATAGATTAAATAGTTTAAAAGATCTACAAAATATTTTAAGAATAATAAACTATGCTAGACCATTTATTAAAGATTTAGGGAGACTTGCAGGACCATTATATTCTAAGACAGGATGTAAAGGACAACGAAATTTTAATATAAAAGATATAAAATTAGTACAAAAAATAAAGAATAAAATAGAAGATATTCCTGATCTTCATATGCCTTTAGAATCAGATTATTTAGTTATAGAAACAGATGGTAGTTCAGAAGGATGGGGAGCAGTATTAAAAGGTAGACCTCATAAATATAGTCCTAACAAAGAGGAAAGAATATGTGCGTACCAAAGTGGAAAATATAAAGAAAAAGGAAATAAAGTTAGCATAGATATTGAAATCCTAGCTGTAATATATGGACTGAATAGTTTTAGAATATATATTTTAAATGAATCAGAGGTATTAGTAAGAACAGACTGTGAAGCTATAGTAAAATTTCATCAGAAAATTTATGATAAAAGTAATAGTAGAAGACGATGGTTAAATTTTTTAGACACTATATCTATCTATCAATCTATAGTATTTGAGCATATAAAAGGAAATGATAATCATATAGCAGATCAATTAAGTAGATTGCTAATAAAAGTTTAAATTTTTCAGAATGAGACCACTGTTACAAGACAAGGGCAAAGGAGTTCAACCTCCAAACCCAGATTATGCAGACTCTTACAAACAGACAATGTTATCAAATTTACATTTTAGACCTCTAAATAAGATTGATGATGTTAAAATAGAAAGACTACAGTTTGGGCAGCAGAATTTAATAGCATATGAACAGTCTAACTGGACTTTTTTAACTATCAACTAGATAAACAGCAAAAATGCCCGATAGATAATATATGGATAACACATAATAAAAAAGACACTAAATATGTAATAGCAGTTTTAAATGCTTTAGGATATTATTTTACTAATAAAAATAAAGAAAATAAATTTAAATATTATGTGGTAATTCATGTTAAGACAAATGGTATTTTTCAGACACGGATTGAAGTTTTAGACTCTATAAAAGGTTTTCAAAAACCTCTTTTTAAAGGTTTTAATGATTTATGGAAGCTTTAGATTATGCTAGAGGGATATTAGGACCAAATTACTATATTTCTCCATCTCTCAAACAAAATCCAGACAAAACCCCACAATATAACATCCAAAAAGACACAGACAAAATTATATTTTGTGACCATTGCTCATCCATGACTAAAGCATTCAAAAGAATAAACCTCAAAAATAAAGTTTTATTACAAGAAAATGCCAAGCTCAAGGAAAAACTCCAAAAAATGGAAAGCAAAGATCAGACTACACAAGACGCACAAACTCAGACAGATATACAGGGTTTTCCATCCCCAATAAAAATGGATGAGATGGGTGTTCACCACTGAATGTTAAGAAATCCACTGTATCTGTTAAAGATACAGCTAGTCCGGTTCAAACGGTAGCCGGTAAAGACTTGTCAAATCCATTTATGGCTGTCACTTTGCCAAAAAGTGAAACCAAAGGAAGTTCATCATCTAGACGAAGATTACCACTCTCTTTTACCCAGACACTAAGACAAAAAACTAAGAAAACCCAGAAAAATAAAGATATAGAATTTCTCATTACCCAGACAGTAGAAAAATTACTTAAAAAAAAAATAGAAACAAGATAAACATATAATTAAAGACCCAAGCCCAATTTCAAGCCCAACTCCAAGCCCAATTCCAAATCCAACTCCAAGCCCAATTCCAAACCCAACTCCAAGCCCAATTCCAAGCAGTCCAGATAACTCAGAGAAATTCTTAGAGACAATGCAATTTGCCCAAAATCCAAACGATGACGACTCTGGTATGAGTTTTGATTCTATAGCCTTGCATAATTTAGACACTTAATATATATATATATATATATATATATAATAAAATATAAAGATGAGTTGTTTGATAATAAAGAGGGATGCCTCTTTAGTCAATTTGTGAGTTCCACTTTACTCTCTACCACACATCTGTGGAAAAACTGTTGGGACGCGTCTAAATAAAACAGATAAGATAGATACCGGACCACAAGGACAATAATGCAAAAAAGAAGAGCATCATTTCACGTGACGATGGGGTCCAGAAGTGTACCCGGCTGAGATGATAAGATTCTCTTTCTATTTGAAATTCGAAGTTTGAAGTCCGAAGTCCTCTATAAAAGCAGATATTATCAGTTGAAGAAGAAGTAAAAGTGTGAAAAAAGAAGTAATCCTAAGAGAAATTTCACCAATACATCCTTCCTCAACAAAAAATCTTTATAAAAAAAAATAAAAAAATTTAGAGTCCTCTGTAAAAAGTTGTATTAGGTTTGTAAAAGTTATATTTCTTTGAAGACTCGAATTTCCCGAAAGGGAAACTTCACTCCGTTCTTAGTAATGTAAGTTCTCATATTTAAGTTCTAGTAACTTTCCATATATGTAAATTATGTGTGTTTAAAAATTTGTAATTAATTATATTGTGATATGTAAAAACTGTTTGATAAGTTTTTCTTTATCATAAATCTATGTTACTTAGTATATGGTTAGTCTCTTAGCCTCTTAAAAGTATCGATGGATTAACCTGTACATTCCTAGGATACTGACTGGTCCTGTTGAATGTTCTTGTGATAGAACTATGAAGGACCATGTCCGGGATGTGGTTAGAGAAGATTGCAATTAAGAACAAAAGCTAAAAGAAAGAGATGAACAGTAATAATAGATTCATGAATGGACATAGTCCAAAAAAAAAAAAGGGAGAATACTAGAAACTTAAGTTGATAATTATATAAAGAACAAGGGAGTGAAGGAGTACTGAGTAAGATTTTACAACATAAATTATTACCGATTTTCGATTTTCAAAAATCTCAACATTAGAACTTTATTGAAATACTTTATTGAAATATTTATCCCCTTATATATTTATCCCCTTATATTTTGATATCAGAGCTAGTGATCCGAAGAGACTAAAATTGGTATATGAGAAGAAATTTTTATTTTAGAAAAACTTTTGCTATAAATAAAACTCTATATTTTAATAGACAACATCTAAAATTAGTAAAATTATATAAAAAATCATTAGAAACTCATTTAGTTACTTTAGATTTAAGATTATCTTGTTAAACAACAAATAAGTCAAATAATTTTAGAGATAAATCAAGTAAATTTTAAAATTAAAGAACAAATAGAAAGAATAAAACTTATTAAAAATAGTCCTTTTTACTATAATCCTATAGGATAAGTATATATGAGAAGACCTTATAAAAATACTAGAGAATATCAAAAAGTTAAAAGAGATTTACAAAGTTTATATTTAGAATATACAAGGCTTTTAGACGAAATAAAATTAAATAACACCAAAAAAACTAGTCAAAAACTAGAATACCTACTATCATCTATTAAAAGATTAGAATATAAGTTATTAAGACACCTTATATCAAGAAATATCTCAGTTAGAAGCTACATATTTTTATGAGAAACCATCCCTTTATCAAAAGTATAAGAATAAAATATTGATATTTATATAGAGAAATAAACGAAAAAAGAGAATTAGAAAAAATAGAAAAGGCTATAAAAGAATACATAGATATATACGAAAAACAATTATATTTACCAAAATTTTTTTATTTACAAAGACATATAAATACAGAACATATAAATGCTTTAAAATGGGAATCAGAAGGAATTAGAAGTACTATACATTATATTATTGCAAGAATAAAATATCTTAGAAAAGATTGTAAAATAACTACTTTAGGATAAAATAGCAACAATAGCTTCATTCAAAAATTTAGAATATTTAAACTTACAGATAAATATAGAAAAGAGATTTAAAAGGTTAAAAGGCGATAGTATTATAAAGTGTAATTTTGAAAGCGGAGAACATTGTTTGCACACAGAAGACGCTCAATATAACACTTTAATAGACTTAATAATAAATCTTAGCGAAAAAATTAAAAAAAATAATAATAAAATTATAAAATTATTAGGTGAACAAGAAGAAACTAAAAATAAACAAAAGCAAGTTTTTAATAAGATAGAAGACAATTTAGATTATCTTAAAGAACAAGGAGTCGAATTAAATAAAAAACTAAACGAATTAAAAAACAAATCAAAGGAAGAAGTTAATAATACATTAATTATAAGAATACAAGAGATAAAGACAGAATTAGCATTATTAAAAGAAATAGTTCTTTCATGATAGATTTAGTAGAAACTGAGACACATAAAGAAGCTCTTACACTAATAGATAAACGAATAGCTCTTTCAACAGATTACAAAGATTTTCATCCAAATTCAAAATCAGATCAGGTTATCATAAAATAAAATAATATAATAATAACATTACTTTTACAACTGCATAGAAAAATAAATAAAGAGAAAAAGGAAAGTAAAAATATAGATATAACAGGGGTAGAAGAACTAATAGAAAAATTAGCTAAAATAGAAATTACTCCACAAAAGGAAAAAATAGTAAAACAACAGAAAAAATGGACATTTTTCCAGCTAGATCAAGAAATGAAGAAAGACCTAGACCCAGCTACTCCCAAAATAGTATAGGTAATAACTTCATATCAAGAATATTAAATAGAAGGAATAAAGAAGATAATAACCAACAATTAGATGAAATAATAGATACAGATAAAGATATAAAAAAAAATTCAACAAAACCAATTAAGATTATTAAACCCTAAAGTCTTATATAATACAAACTCTAAGTCTCAATTATACAGGCACTATAGAGAGGAACAATTATCAGTAATAGGAAATAATTCAGTATCTTTAAATCTTATAAACTCAGAATCTTTAGTAGAGATAAACAATGTTAGAAAAGATTTAATGCATATGAGACTAATAATTATAGGAGTTAAAGGATTAACTAGAAAAAATTTAGGAATAAAGACATTAATTGTGATATATGATAATAGATGGTCGGATATAAAAAAATCAATTATAGAATTAACTGAGGTAGACATGACTAATAATGGAGGAATATTTTATATAAGTCCAGATTTCATGATGAATTTAAAAAAATTTGAAAAACATATTAGAATAGGAATACAAACTAAAGGATATGAAGAAATGCAAAATGGAAAAAATCTACTAATGTGTATAGAATTCTTAGGAAAAATGACAGACAATAGTAACACTAGATTTAAGTTACAGGTAAAAGATGTAGTAGAAGTAATGGGGAATAAAGGAATAAAACTAATAAAACCTATAAAAATAGATCCTGAAAAATATGCGGGATTAGAATGAAAATTAGGTGATTTTAAAAAAAAAAAATCTTTAACTCCTACTCATTTAATGTACACAAATTCTAAACGAGAACCCTCAATTAGATTTACAGATTATAACTATGAGACTCAAAGAGACATAGAAAAAGAAAGTGTAATAGAAGAAATCTATACCATTAGAAGGAATGAATATGAAAGTAATATTAGAAGAATAATTTGCAGTAGACTTAGCTATAGAAAAAGCAAAGGCAATAAGTTATAAAAATATAAACAAATTATTTAAATGTAAAGGATGTAAACTAGGAGATCTAGATTTAAATAAAGTAACATCTCATTTTAAAACATGTGAATTTAGGACAGATAACAAAGGCTATAGATTAAAAAAAATATTACAAGAAAAATTAGAAAAAGCTAATAACATACTAACAGAAATACAAGAAAGCGATAGTGAGACGACTGAGTTAGAATCTATACTAAGCCAAAAAGAACTAATGGAGTCAGCAAGCTCTAGTAGCCCATTCCAAAGAACAACAGAACAAGTATATACTGCAGATAATAGTATTGGAAATATACCTCGTAGAAGAGTGTATAGACAAGGTGATGTTCCCATAACAGAAGTAAAACCAATAGGAAAAAGAATGCCTATAGAAGAACCAATAATATTACAAGAAGGGGGAATTATAGGAAAAATCTTAAACATAGCAGCACATGACCTACAAAGATGGAATTCAATAATAGACTTATGGAAAGGAATAGTAGTAGCAGATTTTATAAAAAATTATACTGAAACTGATGCAGAAACTATGTATAAGTACTTAGAAACATTCTTAGGAGAATCGACTAAAGCCTTATGGGAAGCTTATAAGGTAGAATTCCCACAAGAATTCCAACGCTTGGTATCATTAGGACCAAATCCATACAATTTTACAAATAAGATACATACGTTAATAACAGGAGAAGACCCAAGTAGTGGATTAGTAACATTACAAAGAAATGCAGTAATAAAATTAGAACAACTAAGTATAAGTAATTGGTATCATATAAAGAAATTTTTAAATGATTATTTTTACTATTGTACAATTAGTGGAAATGCTTTTGACCAAGACTTAGGAAAAAAATTATTTATAAATTACCTAGTTTTAGGAAGAAAAATAGAAGATAAATGGACTAAACGAGAAGGAGTATTACAAAATTCTCAGGCTAAATGGTCAATAGGACATAGAATACAACATATAATGGAGATACTACAAGAAAAGTGCACACACTTACAAATACAAAAATAATTAAAACAAAATGAGATGAATTTTTGTAAAGATATAATCTACACTGCTCAAAGCTACGATAAAGATCAATACAAAAGAAAAAAGTATAAAAAGTATAAACCACAATATAACATAAGATATAGTAAGAAATGATACTTTCTTAGAAAATCTTCGGCTAGAAAACCATATTTAAATAGAGATAGACATGTTAAGAAATACAGAACAGATAGAAATTACAAAAATAAGCTAGAATGTTTCACATGTGGAAGTATAGAACATTTAGCAAATACTTGTCCTAAAAGATATAATGCAAAAACTAGAAATGCTCAATTAGTAGAAGAATTTAATGAAGCATTATTAAATGTAGATGAATATATGTCAGATAATGAGAGTATCTACTCTATAGTAAGTATTGATGTAGAAGAACATACTAAAGAAGAAAGCTCCTCCAATTCAGATTAATGAAATAGGAATAGAAAACTTAAATTTAGAAGACTTACAAGTTAACTTTATGAATATAATAGAATGCGAACATAATTTTGAAAAAGACACGGGTTTAGATAACAATCCTTGTTGTTGGTGTAAATGGTATCCTAGCAAAAATAAAAGAGCTAAATGTAATAAGTGTTTTAAAGAAGGATGCATAACTTGCATAGAAAACCAACTAGGATTAATTATTCAAAAGAAAAAAGAAATATATATAAATGAACCCTTAATAAACCTTAAAGTATCAGTTTTAGAAGCAAAGGTGAAAGAATTAGAAGAAAGAATGATAAGATTAGAAAAGGGTAAACATATTGAATCAAGGTCATCAATAGACAATCAAGAATTAATGAATGAAGAATTTAACACCATGATATGTAATGAAGATAAAAAGATAAATACTGTTAAAGTATTAACAAGACTTCAATTAGGAGAATATGAAATAGAGACTTTAGCACTATTAGATTCAGGATATACTAAAAGTATCCTCAATAAGAAAATTGTACCTCCAGAATTAATAAAAATCTTAGAAAAACCACTTGCAGCTATGCAAATGGACGGAACACATAACGTATACAAATACTATATAGACAAAGCACAGGTTAGTTTTTAAACACATGTTCAGAATTTTATAAACCTACTTATAAAAGGGGAACTTACATAAATATACTATAATAAAAAAATATTTACCATTTATAGCAATAATTATTTTTTTTCACTTGATCAGTTTTAGTTCCTTTATAATACAAGTTTAATACATATTACAAAAAATAATTTATTATTCACATATAATACAAGTTTTAATGATGGATAATACATTTTTCACACATTTTAATATATTTATGATACAATGTGTCAAATTTTTACCAAACAAACATAATATATTTCAAAAAACAATTATAATTTATATATATTGCATACATAATTCACTTTTAATTCATATTGCAAATTTTACATAAGATTGCTATAATGGTAATAAATAAAAAGTATCGGTAAAATCAGTAATTATTTATTAAAATGTACCAATTTATGTAATTTTTCCCTTATAAAATGGATAAAATATGGGTAAGAAATTTGGATATAAGAGTAGATTTTGTATTAGGATTAAATTTTATACTATATAACAAAGGAGTCACTATTATAACAAGTGATGAAATATTTTTTCTAAAGAACATCACTCATACTTCGATTTTAACTAATAAATTTAATACTAAAATAAGACACAAACTAAAAGAAAAATGTTGTGATAATTGTGAAAATAATATAACATGTAGTAAAATAGGGTATAATATAGTATCTGAAAATATATCAGAACTAGAAGAGTTAGAAGATTTAGATGAATTAGAGAAAAATTATGTCTTAATAGAAATGACAACAGAACTATATAACTTCAAAACAGAAATTCAGAGAATAGGACAAATAAAAAACCAACAAGACTTAGATAACATCATAAAGATCCTAGATCAAATAGAAATAATAGGTGAAAAATCTCTAAAACATTGAAAAAATAATAAAATTATATGTAAACTAGACATTATAAATCCTGAATATATAATTAAAACTGCTTCAATAGAAGCAACTTATCAAGATTTAGAAGATTTTAGTATACAAATTAAAGAGTTATTAGAGTTAGGAGTAATAAGAAGATCAACCTCAAAACATAGATCAGCAGCATTTATGGTAAGAAATCATAGTGAAATAGTTAGAGGAAAGGCTAGAATGGTAATAAATTATAAAAGATTAAACGATAACACTAGAACAGACGGATATAAATTATCAGATAAAATAGAGCTAATAAATAGAATACAAGGCAAAAGAATATTTAGTAAATTTGATTGTAAATCAAGATACTCGCAGATAAAAATGCACCCAGATAGTATTGAATGGACAACTTTTACATGTCCAGAAGGACATTTTGAATGGCTAGTCATGCCATTTGGTTTAAAAACCGCACCTCCAATTTTTCAAAAAAAAAATGGATGAAATATTTGGAGAATATAAAAGATTTGTTTTAGTATATGTAGATGATATATTAGTATTTAGTAAAGATATAAAAGAACATTTAGGACACTTACAAACGGTATTTAGGCTATTTGTTAATAATGGAATAATAATTAGTAAAAAGAAAATAGAATTATGTAAGAATTACATAAATTTCTTAGGAGTTACATTAGGAGAAGGAAAAATTAAACTACAACCTCATATAGCCAAAAAAGCCCTAGATATGCCAGATGGATTAGATAGTTTAAAAGATCTAAAAAATTTTTTAGGAATAATAAACTATGCTAGACCATTTATTAAAGATTTAGGGAGACTTGCAGGACCATTATATTCTAAGACAGGATGTAAAGGACAACGAAATTTTAATATAGAAGATATAAAATTAGTACAAAAAATAAAGGATAAAATAAAAGATATTCCTGATCTTCATATGCCTTTAGAATCAGATTATTTAATTATAGAAACAGATGTTAGTTCATAAGGATGGGGAGCAGTATTAAAAGCTAGACCTCATAAATATAGTCCTAACAAAGAGGAAAGAATATGTGCATACCAAAGTGGAAAATATAAAGAAAAAGGAAATAAAGCTAGCATACATATTGAAATCCTAGCTGTAATATATGGATTGAATAGTTTTAGAATATATATTTTAAATAAATCAGAGGTATTAGTAAGAACAGACTGTGAAGCTATAGTAAAATTTCATCAGAAAATTTATGATAAAAGTAGTAGTAGAAGATGATGGTTAAATTTTTTAGACACTATATCTATCTATCAATCTATAGTATTTGAGCATATAAAAGGAAATGATAATCATATAGCAGATCAATTAAGTAGATTGCTAATAAAAGTTTAAATTTTTCAGAATGAGACCACTGTTACAAGACAAGGGCAAAGGAGTTCAACCTCCAAATCCAGATTATGCAGACTCTTACAAACAGACAATGTTATCAAATTTACATTTTAGACCTCTAAATAAGATTGATGATGTTAAAATAGAAAGACTACAGTTTGGGCAGCATAATTTAATAGCATATGAACAGTCTAACTGGACTTTTAGACATTTGCCTAACTATCAACTAGATAAACAGCAAAAATGCCTGATAGATAATATATGGATAACACATAATAAAAAAGACACTAAATATGTAATAGCAGTTTTAAATGCTTTAGAATATTATTTTACTAATAAAAATAAAGAAAATAAATTTAAATATTATGTGGTAATTCATGGTAAGACAAATGGTATTTTTCAGACATGGATAGAATTTTTAGACTCTATAAAAGGTTTTCAAAAATCTCTTTTTAAAGGTTTTAATGATTTTACGGAAGCTTTAGATTATGCTAGAGGGATATTAGGACCAAATTACTATATTTCTCCATCTCTCAAACAAAACCCAGCCAGAACCCCACAATATAACATCCAAAAAGAACCAGACAAAATTATATTTTGTGACCATTGCTCATCCATGACTAAAGCATTCAAAAGAATAAACCTCAAAAATGAAGTTTTATTACAAGAAAATGCCAAGCTCAAGGAAAAACTCCAAAAAATGGAAAGCAAAGATCAGACTACACAAGACGCACAAACTCAGACAGATATACAGGGTTTTCCATCTCCAATAAAAATGGATGAGATGGGTGTTCACCACTGAATGTTAAGAAATTCACTGTATCGGAAAAAGATACAGCTAGTCCGGTTCAAACGGTAGTCGGTAAAGACTTGTCAAATCCGTTTATGGCTGTCACTTTGCCAAAAAGTGAAACCAAAGAAAGTTCATCATCTAGACGAAGATTACCACTCTTTTTTACCCTGACACTAAGACAAAAAACTAAGAAAACCCAGAAAAATAAAGATATAGAATTTCTCATTACCCAGACAGTAGAAAAATTACTTAAACAAAAACAGAAACAAGATAAACATATAATTAAAGACCCAAGCCCAATTCCAAGTCCAACTCCAGGCCCAATTCCAAACCCAACTCCAAGCCCAATTCCAAGCAGTCCAGATAACTCAAAGAAATACTATATAGACAAAGCACAAGTTAGTTTTTTAAACACATGTTCAGAATTTTATAAACCTACTTATAAAATGGATAAAATATGGGTAAGAGATTTGGATATAAGAGTAGATTTTGTATTAGGATTAGATTTTATACTATATAACAAATAGACACTATTATAACAAGTGATGGAATATTTTTTCTAAAGAACATCACTCGTACTTCGGTTTTAACTAATAAATTTAATACTATATAGAATTAAGTTGGAGTTAACCACCCTTGTCCCTTTTTAGTTATTTTACTTAGGGAAAAGGGTCTGATATACCCCTCAATTTTGTCATTTAGAGCTGATATGTCCCTTGTTATGAAAGTAGCTCATATATACCCCTACTTATAAACAAATGGCTCACATATATCCTTTTCTCTAACGGAAATAAAAAAATTAATTTAATCATTTTTTATTATTTTTTTCTAAAAAATATAATCCCATATGAGTAAATTTAATCCTCGTCAAATATATTTCTTGTGACTTTTTTTTTTTTAATGACTAATTTAGAATTATTATTTTGATAATCAAATTTATTTATGTTTCATTAATATTCTTGTAAAACTTATCGTAGATGACAAATTTTTTTTCTTCGAATACAAAGATCAAATTATAATATAGACAAAAAAAATGGTGTAACTTTTTTTCTTTAAACTAAGGAATGAAAGAAAAAAATAAAATAAGAATAATAAACTCAAATAATTATAATAAAAGAAGTCAAAAAATAATTTCTGTATGCAAAAAAATAAATATACCTTGAACTTTGATAGACGAATATTATATGTACCCATAAATAATTTTTTGTAAAAATAAAAAATAAAAAATATAAATTTAGAACTAATATTTTAACTTCCGTTAAATGAAGAATATATGTGAGCTCATTTTGTAACGGCAAGGGGTATATGTGAGCCGTTTGTATAACGGTAAGGGCATATATGAGCCGTTTGTATAACGGTAAGGGCATATATGAGCCACTTTCATAACGAGGGGTATATCAACTCCAAATGACAAAGTTGAGGGGTATATCAGACCCTTTTTCCTTTTAATTATGATTTAATTTATTTTCTTATGTTTGGACATCTATAATTGATATACTTTTAAGTATTATGTTTTTACATTTTACTTGTGATTTATATTTAAAAATATATTTAAGAAATTTAATATTTTATATATTTATAATTGTTTAAATTACAAATAATTTTGTTATGTTTCTAATTATTGCAAAACAAAAAAAAACAAACAAAAAAGAGAAAAATCAAATCAAACCAAATTTATTTTAATTTGAATTGGGTTACAATTCTTCAAAACAAAAAACCAAAAAATCAAACCAAATAATATAAAATTAAACCGAAAAATCGAATGCAAACCCTTACTTTTAACTATTACACAGGCCCATATGTTGTGCTTATTACAAGCAGACAATGTGGTGCCCTTTGTCTATTCTGATGTTATATCCTAACCACTCAAAACAAATTCGTTTATACCAAGAGGGAAAATTAATGCTATCATTCGTTACGTTTTAAAATTTTGATATTCTTCATAAAATATCTGACTCTGCTATTACTAACTACCCAAACTACAAAATCTACTTCCTCTCATCTCTTTCCTTTTCTATGCATCTAAAGTAAGAGTCATACTTTTCGAATTATATTAATTGTACTAACCACATGACTAACATATTTATTTTACTTTGAAGTCAATGTATAACATGTATCTAATGAAAGTATCACCTAATATGCCAACTACTTCAAATTAAAAGAAAAAAACACGAAAATCCTTGCTAAGCAACAGTATTATTACTCTATTATTTTAGTACACCAACAAGCCCATCTCTACCAAACTATGATAATTATGTCTTGCACGATCAGTAACATCATTAGCTTTCCTGTCTTTATCAACCCTGTCTTCAATTTCAAGGCAAAACAATAGTACTACTTCTCAACTTATACGGTTTATTTTATTTTTCTAATCTGTTTCGAAAAATGATATATAAAATGTTTATTTTATTTTTTATAAAGTAATTTAATGACCCGTATATTTATATTATTTATTTTAAATCATAAATTTAAAATTTTTATTTTTTTCCTCAAACTCTTTGTCGAATATATGAGAAAAAAGGAAGTAACATTCATACTTTTATTTTCGAGGAAAAACGAAAACTCTAGTCCATGCAGAATTATTGCCACTATAATTTTTTTTTTATTTTTAAAAACCATGTATACAGAACCTTCTTCTTTAATTTAAAAATAATTTGTTTGAAACTGAATATATGTAATGGCAAATAAAAAATAGAAGTAGTGATTTGGCGTTTTTCTTTTAAGAATAATATAAGTACATCTCCATTTTTGCAAATATTTCATACTACTAATTTATATAGCGCACTTGCCAAAAAACTTGGAAATCCCCCAAACCCATTATTTTCTGTTTTCCAAATTATAAGTTTTATATATAGAAAAGAAAGAAAAGATGAGATCTAAAAACCAAAGCCCCATCAATGTTAAGCTCATCCTCATTGGTATTTTTCTAGTTTTTCTATTGTTTTTGGTACTTAGGTCAACTTATTCACCTTCTCCTGATCAACAAACTACTGAATCTCTTGTTTCAAAGTCATCATCATCACAAGATGAAGAAACTGATCATGATCAGTCTTCGTCTTCATCTTCAGAAGCTTGTCCATCAAACACTTGCAACAAGATATCCCCATCACTAGCAAATGCTTTAGTCCACTATGCAACTTCAAATGTGACACCACAACAAACACTCAAAGAAATCTCAGTTTCCTTGAAAGTTCTTGAAAAGAAATCTCCTTGCAATTTCTTGGTGTTTGGATTAGGACATGATAGTTTAATGTGGACAGCTCTAAACCATGGTGGAAGAACAGTTTTTCTTGAAGAAGACAAGTCATGGATAGAGCAAATACAGAGTCAATTACCAAATTTGGAATCTTACCATGTTATATATGACACAAGAATAACTCAAGCTGATGAACTCATGGAAATTGGAATGAGTAATGAAGATTGTAAGAAAGTAACAGATCCAAGATTATCAAAATGTCAGCTTGCTCTAAAGGGATTGCCTCAACAAGTGTTGGAGATTGATTGGGATTTAATAATGGTAGATGCACCAACTGGTTGGCATGATGGAGCACCAGGAAGAATGAGTGCAATATACACTGCAGGATTGATTGCTAGGAACAAACAAGATGGAGAAACTGATGTGTTTGTTCATGATGTTGATAGAGTTGTGGAAGATCAATTTTCAAAGGCTTTTCTTTGTGAAGGTTATTTGCTACAACAAGAAGGGAGGATTAGGCATTTCAATATTCCTAGCCATAAGGCACGTTTGGGTAGACCCTTTTGTCCTTAAACAACTTTGATCTTCTAATTTTTTATTTTATTTTATTCCCACATGTATTTTCATTCTCCATTTTGTTTCATCTACCAATGGATGTACATTGAGGACTATGTTCATTCCTACTATTATTTTTCTATCATATAATAAGTAATTTTGGGATTGATTTGATGGTTGAAGATTAAAGTTGTTGATAGGGCTAATTTTTCCTCAATATTTATCTAGGTAATTGTTTTAAGCATTCCTTTTAGACATGTAAAAGGGCTAAAAATGCATCTGACTATAACTGAATTATGTCAACTTTATCATCTGTTACGTTTATGACTCAAAATTGATCTTGTTGATATGTTTTTGGAACAAAAATATCATCAATATAGTCAAATAAATTTAGCCAATTAATAGCTCAAAAAGATTTATCACCAAATGGCCCGAAAACCTTCAGAAACTATTAGTTTTGGCGTCCAGAGCCCCACTTTGGCGATCCGCTAAATATTTTGGCTATGGTGCCTCTAAATCGCCGATTTGTCAAACAAGATTCATTCAAAAGTTATTTTCTTCGATTTTCCTGGTCTTCATACATTCTTAGAGGTGTATTCTCACCATTTTACCCTCAATTAACTTTCCAAAGTCCATCTTCTAACCTAATAATATCCTTATACGTATAACAACTCTCAAAATCCCTTATTCTCCTTCTCCAAAAGATCAAGAACTTCAATAAAATGATTTTCTCATCGCAAGATTTAAAGTCTCCAAGTTATAGGTTCTTCATAAACTGCCGTCACTAAGGTATTTAGGATTCCAATGAAGAATTCTTTTCATCCTCATGTCCAAAACTCATTAATTTTCATGAACTTCATTCCATAGTTAAGGTTATCACATCCTCTTCGAATTAATTATATTTATGATTCTAATTACATGATTTCTTGAACTTTTTATTTATAATTGTAGATTATGACTAATTTACTTTCTTTTTATTCTTAGTAAGGTTTTTCATAGTAATCCTTATTAGTTCTTGACATGTTAGTACTTATGATTCACGAACCTTTTATTCCAAAGCATGATTTTAGACTTTAGAGTCTTTATGATGTTTTGAAAGCTATTTTGAGAAAATCACAAGTTATGCATGTCCTAATTTTTTTTTTCACAATTTAAAAGAATATTTTAAGAAGAGATTTCAACATATGATTTTAGAAAGAAAGATTTGAGCTTCGAATTTGAGCAAGGCTCATGATAAGCTTAACATATATTTTTATGATCCATTTGCATCGTATGTATTGGGATTAGTATTTTACACCGAGTAAATAAGGGTTGATAGCCATGAGGGCCAAACAACATCATATCATACATCCCTTATGTTCCCAATTTTGATTATGGAGTTGTGACCCTGTGCTGGAGTTCCTCGTGATGAGACAAGAGATATTGAGGTCACTCCCATATCCTCAATAGACATCCAACGTATACAGGACGAGTATACTCGAGAGGAGGTAGACAGGAGGAGAGCAACTGTAGTAGATGCATCCCCACACTGACATTTGTGACATGAAGTCAACACTATCACGTGATGGAAAAAATAATTTCATAACTTTTATTGACGATTGTACTAGATAAAATTATATTTATTTGCTAAACAGTAAGGATGAAGCAATAGATACATTTAGGCAATATAAAACTGAAGTTGGAAAATCAGTTGGATAAAAAGATCAAAATGATCACAAGTGATAAAGGTGGAGAATATGAATCTCTTTTTTCAGAAATATGTTTGGAAAATGAATCATCCATCAAACTATTGCTCCTTAGTCCTTACTCTCCTCAATCTAATGGAACTGAGGAAAGGAAAAATCAAACTTTACAGGAAATAATGAATGCCTTACTTATAAGTTATGGTTTACCAAAAAACTTATGGGCAAAACTATCCTTACAGTAAATCGAATAATTAGTAGAGTGCCACACAACAAGACACATGATATTTCATATGAGAAATGAAAAGGCAGAAAACCTAACTTGAAATATTTTAAAATGTGGGGTGTCTAGTCAATGTCCAGATTCCTATACCTAAGAGGGTAAAAATAGGACCTAAGACTCTGGATTGTGTATTCATTGGATATGCCACAAATAGTAAGGCATGTATTTTTTTGGTTCATAAGTCTGAACATCCAAATATTCATGACAATGCGGTGATGGAATAGATAATGCTGAATCATTTAAACATATTTCTTCGTATAAAAATAGGCTTGAGTCATCTCGTGGGGAGTCTAAATGACCTCGAGAAGAGACAAAAGAGCGCACCTAGTGAAGAGTCCTAGGCGCAGTAAACATCAAAGGACAACTACTTCATTTGGACCTGACTTTGTAGCATTCCTTAAGTGAAAGTGTGCCTCAAACATTCAAGGAAGCTATGTTGTCTAGCGACTCAAACCTCTTGGAAGGAGGCTGTTAATAGTGATATTGAATCAATCTTAAAAAATCATTCTTGGAGTTGGTTGATCTTCCTCTAGAAAACAAACCCTTGGGATCAAAATGGATTTTCAAAAGGAAGATGAAAGATGATGGAACTATTGACAAAGATAAAACAAGACTTGTTGTCAAAGGCTTTAGAAATAAAGAAGGTCTTGATTATTTTGACACATACTCGTCAGTGACTAAGATTACATCTATTTGGATGTTAATTGCCCTAGCTGTAGTGTACGGTCTTGAAATCCATCAAATGAATGTGAAAATTGCCTTCTAAAATAGAGAGCTGAAATTGAAATAAGAGATTTACATGGAACAACCTGACGGCTTCATAGTACCCGGTAAAGAAACGAAAGTACACAAACTTATTAAGTTACTTTATCGACTAAAACAAGCACCAAAATAACGGCATGTAAAGTTTGATTAAACCATGTTGTCGAATAGATTTAAGATCAAGGAATGTGATAAATGTCTAAATTAAAGATGCTACAAATCAGGAGGTCATTGTATGCCTATATGTGGATGACATGTTGATAATGAGCAAGTACATTGCTAATGTAAAAGCTACTAAGCATATGCTCGCTAATAAGTTTGATATGAAAGATCTAGGAGTTTCCGATTTGATATTGCGAATTGAGATTCATAAAATTCCTAATGGTCTCCCATTGTCTCAATCTCATTATATTTGAAAGGAAATTGGAAAGTTCAAGTATTTGAATTCCAAAAGGGCAAAGACCCCAATTGATGTGAACCTTAATCTTTCTAAGAATAAAGGTGAAAGTCAATCTCAATTGGATTATAACAGAGTCTTAGGAAGTTTGATGTGTGTCATGAAGTGTACGCCACTAGACATAACCTGCACTATAAGTAACAGAGTCGATACACAAGTAATCCTAATCAAAATGATTGGATGACAATTAAGAGAGTTATGGATACTCAGATGACACTTAAAACTATGCTTTATATTACAACAAATATCCAAAAGTTCTTGAAGGATATAGTGACACAAATTGGATTACTGGGTCAACTGAAATGAAATCCACGAGTGGAAATGTATGGCAGAGGAGCAATATCTTAGAAATTATCCAAACAAACATGTATAGCTTGCTCTAAAATGGAGTCTGAATCCATTGCCTTATACAAGAAAGGTGAAGAAGCGGAATGACTTTAGAATTTCATAGAATATATTCTGTTTTGGCCCAAACCAATGGCCCCTATATGCATACACTGCGATAGTCAAGCTGCAACAGAAAGGGCTGGAAGCTTTATGTATAACGGGAAGTCTCGTCACATACGACGGAGACAAAACTCTGTTAGATAACTATTTTCTAGTGGAATTATCACAATTGACTATGTAAAATCAAAGTATAATGTGTCGGATCCACTTACAAAAGGCCTAATTAGAGAAGGAGTTGAGAGGTCATCGACGGGAATAAGGCTATGATCGAGAACAAGTAATGTGGCGGTAACTCTACCTAGAAAACTGGAGATCCCTACAAAGTCATAGATGACGGTTCAACATTGCCAAAAATTATTTTAAGGTCCATTCTCATGATGAGACAATGTTCAGTAACTAGGATAAAGACATAACGAATTTTAATGGTTTCTAAGTTTGATATAGGGTATATCAAATAATGTATCTATGGGATAAGACATTTGGAACCACCTATGTAAGTGTGAAGTGTAAGTCACTTCAAGGAGAATCCGGTAAGACTAGTTCACTAAACACTTATTGATCAAGACATGTTCATGGCTGAAACGAACAAAACAATGAGAATAAAAAATAATTCAAGGATTGATCGTGTGAATTATGTTGTCTAGGTAAGACCAAATCTCGACAATTTAAAGATATCAAATTTGCTGATTGACCGAGTATATTTGATATATGTTCACTATGGAAAGTTCAAAGGGAAACCTACTTAGTCAAATGTGATTAACCCTTACTTACGAGACGCACAAGTTTTTCATGCATATGTTTTAACAAATAGTCATTCCCCATTCATGTGAGGAATTGTTGAGTTTTATCAAGGTGTGAATGGAAATAAGAAGAGAAAATGAAAAAAGTGGGGGAACCAATTTGGAGGGAAAATGAAAAGTCATTTCAAATGAAGATTCTTTGAAGATGAGAAGTCATTTTCCCTCGTATTGGTAGAGGAAATGAAAATTGTTGTCTTTCTATTAGTAAACACTTTCTTTAATTCTTAAAGGGTTAAAAAGAAGGTGCCCACTCGCGATGTCGTCGCTCGCTCGCTCGGCTTTGGCTTCGAATTTGAATTTGACAAATTATTTGATTGATAATATTTTTGGACAAATTTTATTTAATAAATATCATTAGTTGATTTCCTTTCTCCGATAAATTAATTCAGAATGTTAGTTAATTAAAATAATTATTTGAAATTCACGCGTCATGGTAGTGTCGTCTAAAGGGACCTGTTTCTTTCGAAAAGACATTATTTTTACAAAAAGACACAACATTCTGGAAAGTCATGTCTGAATAAATATATTCACACCATTATCTGAATAGACACGTTTCTTGCTGCAAGTGGCTAAAAATAGAGTCTTTTTCCATTTTTCAACACTGAAAGTTTTTTCTCTAAGCATACATTTTCTTACAAAAACAAAATTATTGATCGACTGAGTCTGTGTGTGCTCTCGTTGTTGTTCTTGCATTCGCTGAAACCAGTAAAGTTTGAGGTACCGCTACTTCTCTAATAGTTAATCCATTTTATCTTGGAACAAATTAATATGTAACCTCGGGTACTTGAGGGAACTAAATTTCATAAGATCCACTTTGGACTCGAATTATTATTTTCTATTTGTTTAATCTTTTTTCTGTTTATGTTTTTCCCTAATTTTAATACAAGAGATAATAACTAAGTCACATTATGAGCGGAGTAAGGATGAGCTAGACACACAAAAAGGGCATACTTTGTCAGTCTATTCACAACCATCCAAATCAATGTTTTCCCCTTGGACTTAGGAAGTGTCTATGAAATTCATACTGATGCTGCTTCATGGTGTTGAAGCTAAACATACTTGTTGAAGAACACTAGGATAGGAATCTGTGATGACCCGCTAGGTCATTTTGAGAAATAGGACTATTTTGACTCTTTTAAAAAAAAATAAAGGAATATTTTAACTATTCAGTAAATATGAGTACCTAGTTGATGAAACTTCTATTAAATAAGTAATATAGATAATAGTTTAGTGGGTTTCACGGTTAATAAACTCTTGTTCAGAAAAGAAAGAAAACAAGGGCACGAAAACTTACCGGCAAGAAGTGGGCGACTCGATCAGAATTTGTAGGTGAGTGATGCAAATTATATTGTAAGTGTTGCATGCCTAATTGCTGAGTGTTAAAAAAAATATTATTATATTATTAACATTGTTAAGGAATTGGAAATTTGATATTGGCAGTACCGTACGATGGATTTTTTCAGTAGGATAAAATTAATCGCATGATGGCTTAATGATTACCTAATGATGGCATAATGATTGCCTAATGAATTCTAATGATTGACAAAGTGATAAAGGGTGTAGAATTAATAAAAACAACTCATGTGTAGGGTCATAGATGGGAGTCGTAGGTTCTGGAAAATTTGGTCTATAGTTTTCTTATTTTTTTTTTATAAAAATGGTGGGGGGAAAGATTTGGGGCCAATCATTAGGCAATCATTTACAATGATTGGCAATGGTAAATACATTTTAGAAATTTGGCACTTTTTTTACATAATGGGTTTTAGGAGGAAAAAAAAGTCACGTTGCGGATTTGCAGTGCTTTGCGCTGTTAATTGGAGGAATTGTTCTTATTTTATTCATTTATTAAACCAAGATATTAGTTTTGATATATTGAGATAGGTAATAAATTATTAGGTGTATATTATATGATTTAACATTAAGTTGTAGGATATTTGGAGCGATTAAGGTTCAATTCTTGGCTTGAAATTTTGCAAATATGATAAATTTTGGCATATAGATTATATCAAGATTTGGAGCTTGATTAGAGAAATGAGTGAGTTTTAGTGTCTATGATAGACATATAATAATTTGAGTGACTACAACTCGCTTAGTTACGAATGTTGCATAATTGGTAGATTGAAAACGTTTAGAAACTTTGCGAAAAGGGAAGGAACTATCTTGAAGATTCGTGGCACGAGTTCAACATTTAAGGTATGTTAAGGAGGTTCAGACTTGTTGAAGGACGTTTTCTTAATTAAAGATTAAAAATTGAAATATACAAAGGGGTATGGGAGAAAGATAGGCGTCTCGTATCAATGGTGTGACGGACATTGGTACGAGTACCAGTGTTATCAAGGGAAAGTTATTAATATAGAATGTGGATTGTAATTTGAGAATGCCAAAACATATGGGCATTAGCTGATATATTATTGGCTTGAATTCCTTGTGTAATTGTGTTTTCTTTATTACACCCGTATAGTTGTGATAATTGAGGTGGTTATGTATTATGTTGATATTTGACTGATTGAGGTGCATCATCATCCCTTATTTGAAATAATATTGTGCACATGCATTGACATGAGATTGAATATAAGTTGGGCACGTGGAGATCGTCCGTGCTGGGGATGGTGAGATGTAAAGATTATAATTTGGGCACGTGGAGATTGTCCATGCGGAAATTGTTTGATTTTATGATAGTGCATTGAGATCATTCACATAGACACGTGGAGATCATCTGTGTCGGTATATGGACCTCGCGAGTCCCCCATGGGTCATGAACTCTCGATGTATTTCCGAGGAGTATCATGGTCCCGCTTGCTAGGGTCGAGAAATTAGAGACCTAAATGGCCACACTTCTGCATCACATCCAGCCTTGGATGCAGGGGTCCATTGCTGAGGCGGAGGAGCGGATAGAGAGAAGGATGGCCCAGTATACTGAGCGGTAGATCATGGAGGTCCACCAGCGCTTGGATGCATTTAAGTTGCGGGTTCCCGCCCGGACAGCCCCTACAGTGGATTTGACGACTCTTCAGGCTGTTGTGGAGAGTCTGAGAGCAGACTTGGATACCATACTGGAGGCTCGGGTGCCTGAGTCTGAGGCCCCTTCTGCAGAGCCTGTTGAGGACACGGTGTTGGCTGCCCTGTTCTCCACCACTGCTATGCCACCACCTCCCCCACGAGATCGTGCCAAGAGGCAATGAGTTAGAGATGAGGATGAGTCTCGAGCACGGAAGAAAGAGCGCAATGAGTTGAATGTCGCGAGGAGAGCCTCACTGATTGATGAGGAGGCCCGCCAGTTGAGGGTTCTAGAAGTGGCTGCTGGGGCGTCTAGCTCCAGAATTGTTGAGGCTGAGAGGTGCACTACTGATGGTGCTGTTATTGCTGAGGACACCACTGATGGTGTCCCTACTACAGAGGGAGCGGGTTCCGGGAAACCAGACCCGCCAGCATGTTGATCGTCGGTGCTTTGCACCTCAGGTTTGCTTCATCTACCACCCCATTTTATGTACTTTTATGCATTGGGGACAATTGCATGTATTTTTGTTGGGGGTGGGGTAAATGAAAAGTGAGTGCTAGAGTGAAGTATGAGTAGCCCAACTCACGATCCTCTCTTGGGGTTTTCTTGCCTGTGTTCTTTTTTCCCAAGAGACTGGTTATTTTATTGTTGAACCGGCATGTTGGTATCTTTTGTACATAGTATAGAAATGGAATCTGAAGCATGATGGCTAAACAAAATGAAATCCTGATTTAAAGAAAATGCTGCATGACTAGGCATAGTAACTGATGAATGTGTGGCTCTAAGCATGACGTAGAGATACACCACTACATGACCCTAAAATCTAAAACTCGAACTAGGTGTCTGATAATCTGGTAGAGTAATGAGATGTCAAGTGAGTGTGAGGAAAATTTGAATAGTCCACCATTGGTACTGAGCTAGAACTTGCCTGGTTAGTCCTGCTAAAAGTAAATTGTGATAGACAATTAGGAAAGGATCATAGGCCCTTGTTCAAGATAGCCAATCTTTAGCCTAGATAACAGAAAATCGAATGAAATTAATCCTTCTTGATCCAAATGATTTGAGCTTAAAATAAACCTTTTTTTTCCACCCCAACTGATCTTCTGGTAACAATGTGTTGGCCCTGGTCCCTCCTTGGACATGTGCACCTCAGATTATGCCAAAAGCATAAGTTGAGGGTGGCTAATGCAGAAAACAACCTTGTCTTGGCCCTGACCCAACCTTGGGTATTGTGTACCTTGACTCATGGCAAAACCATGAGTTGAGGTTGGCTAGTTGAGGAATGCTCTGGAAAGTGGGGTTGAAAGAATAAAGAAAGAGAAAGAACAAAAGAAAAGTGACTCAAGAAAATTTGAAAGCAAAGTGAAAAAAAATCACTTACACAAAAGGAGAAAGAAAGGAGAAAAGTAAGGCGAAAGAATATAAAAAAAATTAAGAAATAGGGCGGAATAAAATGATGAAAAGGTAGGACGCTTAGCCGTTATGTCAAGGAGGGCAATAAGTCACTAAAATACATCCAAATGTACCCTACCTGACCCTGAGCCTAAGTTACAAGCTAAGAAAGTCCTATTATGATCCTAAGAGTCTATTATGGTGAACTTAAAGCAGTGAAAATAAGGGCAAGCCTATCGCAACAAGTATAAATGAGGTGTGAAGTTGTTCTGAGAGCGAGTGTTGAAAAAAATAATCATTATACTCAAACTGAAATCATTGTGTGAAAAATGAGGATGTTGTTTTGAAGTGAGGACACTAGTTGCAATACCGGAAAATTTATACCTTGGTGAGAGATCAAAGAGGATAGGTGTCAATGTGTGGTGAGTCTGTGTCATGGTCTGATCCACATGAGCGAGCCTAATAGTGATAGCATGCAGAAACATAATGAAAATAATCGAGATTGATAGCCAGATGATTGCGAAAGCTAAAATAAGGATACTCTTGTACAAAGGTTTTGTGGTGAGTCATAGTGCGTCGCTTGAGGACAAGCAATGAATTTAAGTTGAGGGTGTTGATGTACCGTGGTTTCACGACACTTTCAATGTTTTTTCCTTAAATTTAGTGTGTGTCTAAGGCCTTTTTGTAGTAGTTTTAATGTATTTTTCTCTTTGTGTGCAGGAAAATTGTCCAGAATGAAAACGTGGAAGAACTGTGCTGAAATTGCAGAAGTGATGACCTACGGAGCCATCGACGGTCCGTAGGTGGCAACCGTCGTCTGAAGAAAATATTGCTGAAGGAAGATCGGGGAATTCTGACCAAGTGTGGGGCTACGGAAGCTATCAACGGACCATCATCTCCACGACGGACCGTCCTGCACATCCGTCATTGCTAACAGAAAGTAGCCCTAGTACCCATCTTGAAAAGATTCTAAGAGTGGAGAAACGGAAGGCATCGACGGACCGTCGTGCACTCAACGGACCGTCATCCTAGTCTGTCGATGGTAACATTGAGTTGGATAAGAAAGCAGCTGAAAAAGATTCTAAGTGTGGAACGATGTGAGGCTTCGACGGTCCGTCGTTGCCTCGACGGTCCGTCGGTCTAGTCGTCGACTCAGACGCGTTTTTGGGCAGATTTTCCTTAAATAGATTTCCTTTTTATGATAGGACTTATTTTATTATAAATACTTGTAAAAACCTCGTTTTTGGGGTTGGACTCTTTGGTATTTTTCAGTTTTATTATCCTAGTTGTTGAACTGGAGATTTTGGGAAATATTCTACTTTCCGTAATCGTTTTGCTGCAACACTTTGAGTTAATCAAGTAATTTTCTGGATTTTCTTAAATTCATCAAATTAGCACATGAATTCTTGTCTAATCAATATGAATTGTGTGATTGTTAACATGGGTAACTAAATCCATAACTAGGGTTGTGGGAACCATGGTTAAATAACAAGGTAAAAACTAGCTAAAATAACAATTCTAGAATAGTGTCTTGCATGTATTGATAATTCTTTCATTTAGAAGTCTTTTTAACTAGTGCACGCATTAGAACTCGCCTTGTTGCTACTTGCCGGACCAAGGAGGTAGATAATAAGAAAATAATTATTAACGTAGATTTAGTATATACTATCTAATAGGCTAGTGTTGATTGGTGCAAAGTAATAACTAATCCATACATCGATTATGATGCTTAATATGAAGTAAAAGGTAAGGTTTCGTAAAGTATACACACATAGCCGGACCAAGGTGCGGAGTGAAATTCACTATTTGCCGGACCAAGGAATTAGGGATACATAACTTATCACTTTGCATGCAAGATACTAGGAAAGAGTTGTTATAGTTAGGGTTACTGCGTTATGAACCTAATGGGGAACACTTACACCCTAGTTTCTCTCATTACTTGATAAACATCAAATATTTGAACTTGTTACTTGTTTACTTAGAATTAATTAAATAATTTTGTTACACAAAACCCCCCTTTTAATTGTTTGTTTTTGGAAAGGACTTGATTAAAATAGAAGTAATCGTAGATTAAAGTTAAGTCTAAACCATTTTCCTCGCGGGATCGACCCCAACCTAACATTTGGGTTGTTTACTTGATACGACTGCTTATACTTCTTTAAGAAAGTGTAATTTGAGCGTATCACTAGACTTTGAAGATGTTAGCATGTGAGTCCCTAGGTCTTTCCAAGACCATTATGTGAAGTCTATAATGAATGAAATGTCTTCTAATTGACTTAATGAACGATCACCACTTTAGCTAACGTATGAAGAATAGAATGTGGTCTATCTAGGGTAGCTTTGATGGTTGCTTAGGTAAGCTTGAAGAGGGTGTATGGACGGTCTCTTCTTGTCCTACTTAGGTGAATCTGAGAGCAACCCTAGGTGGGGAGTTAATGAAAGGAAACAAGGAATGATATTATCTTAGGATAACCTTTGGTGAGAAGAATACAAGTTGAAAGAAGTTAGTGTAAAGTTGAACTTAGTTCACTGTAATGTTCTTCAATATTTGATAAAATGCTTATGTGATGTCTTGTATGTTTCTAAGGTGTTAAATGTTGTTATTATACTTATACTATGATGTTTTAATAAAAAAGAGCATGTTTTATACGAATGTCCATTTTTCATGATTTTATGCATTACGCCATACTTAGTACAAGCGTTTGTACTAATTCCATACATTTTGTCTATCTCTAAAGGTTTAGGTGGCGTTTGAAAGGAGTCTCGAAGTTGAAGTTTGGATTAGTGTTCATTCAAGCAAAGAGTTTGGTATGTCCTCACTAGATCCGAGGACATCTTGATGTTTAGTTTTCCTTATTGAAAGTATTGTAATAGACTTAGCTATTCTATATTCATATGTCTAAGATGGTGACTTTGAGACTTAGTCTTTTATTATGTTTTTCTCTAAAAGAGATATTTTGGAGTATTATTATTTCGTATGAAAAGTTTTAATTTCGCACTACTTTTCAAACATGTATGCAATGAATGGTACGAAAGGGATTGTCTTAGACCTCTGAGAGGTCGACGACGCCGTGCCGTGATCCGAGATTGCAACATAATGTCTAGGGTGTGGTTTCAGGTCGGGACAAACTTGGTATCAGAGCCAGGTTATGAAGTAGTACTTAGGAATCGAAAATTCTCAAAAATCCACGTCTAGTAGAGTCTAGACCATCGATGTGAGTCGCGACACATCTATGGGCAAGAGGCTATAGGACGATAGAGTTTTCCTTCTTTTCTACTCCTATGTCGTGCCGTAGAGTGAAATATATGAGTTTTGTTTGCACTCCGGACTAGAGGAGCAAAGCTGGATGAGGGTGATGATGAAGCCGGTAAGTTATAGTTTTCTCTCTTTAGTTATATGAGTTCCTTGTAAGTGGGGGAGTATGGTGAGTAGTTGTGTTGTAGATTGTTGTCTCATCTCTTCTATTCAATTCAAGCTTGAGAGATAGAATTTCATAGTAGCATGTTAAATGTTGCATTGTGTTTAGGAGTCTAATTGAAATTGAAGTTCATGGATTCCTTGCATTGTGAATTTCATGAAGTTATGATTATGTTTTAAAGTGAGTTTATATGGTTTTATCTCTTATATTATCGTGCTTCCATCATAAATTGCTTAAGAGTTGCATTGTTGAAAAATTGAGCATGTTTCAATGTAAAGAAATTGGTGCTTCCTTTAAAGGTTTTGAAAATTATTGCTAAATTGTTCTTTCATGAAAAAAATGGTTATGATGTGTATATAACTGATGTATATGAGCATGATATTATGTGGAGAAGGAAGTACCTCCTATATGAATTGAAAAGGGTGAGTCTTATTGCATGATAAGTTGTAGAAGGTGTTCTATCTTCTTGTTGTGTTTGAGTCTCTTAAAGGTATGTGAAATTGATGTCTTGCCTTCATGCGTGTATTGTGTATTGTATACTGTGGTTATGAGCTGTTAGTATTTGAGTCTTAACCCTTAAAAATGTTCAAAGTGTGGCAAGTGTCATTCGGGGATGAATGTTCCTAAGGGGGGATAATGTAAGACTCCGAAAATTCCATGACCTAGACTAGAGCTTAATCTATTTAATAATGCTTAAAATAATGTTTCCAGAAAATGTACTTGTCTAGTGAAGAGCCTATTAGGTTTTAAGAATAGGTATTGAGGTACATAGGCATCCCATTGTCCAATATTTAGTAATATTGGGCATGTTAGAGAATATTGGCTTAATGATGTTACCTAATTTCTATGTATTAACATGTAACTTAAAATACACTTTGGTTCAAATTCCCCAATCCAAGATTGTTTAGGAATTGTACCAGCAATGAAGACCCTAAGCTAAAATTATTGATTCTCAACTTAACACATTAGGTACGAGGCATCCAAGTGTCAAGCCTAGGTAGCATAGCACATGATCAATTAAAATGATCATGTAGATTAAGCGGTGCCCAAGGACATAGTGAGAATCCTTGGACAAGGAGTGAACTTTCCAGAAGTGCATGGTTGGGAAAGTGCACGCAACACATGTGCAAGCACATGTGCTACCAACGACCAAGAGACAAGCCCAACCGAATTCGGTTAGGGCGGTTAGGGGACAGCTCGCGTGTCGGACCAAACCATGTGGGGCCGAACTCCCTAAACTATTCTAGGTCTTAACTAACTAACCTAACTAACTAACTAACCTAGGACTAACTAAAATTAACTAACTAGGGTGCCCGACCTAACCAGGTACACTAGCCGAGTAACTAACTCAAGAAACATCCTAGTACCTAACCGAGGTCCAAAAGGGTTGGTTATGGTCCTAACGACTTAGGGGCACTTTAGTAATTACCATAGGTCACTTAATTAATTAAAGTAGCAACTTAATTAATTAATTTAATTCCTAGTCAAACCCAAGACCCTAAGTCAAATGTTCTCCTAGTTGTAGTCAAATTAGGAGAGGCATTTTAGATAATTTAAGTGGAGGGTCTTTAGGGTAATTCTTGGGATGTCTATATATTGATATTATGTCAGTTTTAGACCACAATTACATGTCCCAAATCAGAATTAAACGAAATTCTCTTAATCTCTCAAGAACGCTCTCTTTTCCAAACTCCATTGAAGAACAAAAAAAGCTTAAGGAAGAAAACGAAGGTTTCGAAGTTTCCAATCATATTTTCATGGATTTTTCATCTATAAGGTATGACTTTTGATCCTTGAAATTCATTTCATCAAGGAGCCCAACTTTCAAAGATGTTTTCTAATATTTTCAAAAGATGAATTGACCTCTTTCATGAGCTACCATGGGTTCTTGCATTAAAAGTTTTTAATCATTGTTTAGTGATTAAATTGTGGTTATTAATATGATTCTAACTCAATTAACCTATGAACCCACGAAATTGATGAGCCCTAGATTTTGACTAACTTATGGATTATTTGATATTGGTCTAATATTTATGAATTAATGTGTAATTTCTTATGGGCTTTATAATGATGTAAGAATTGTATTCAATTGATGTCTAATTGGTCTTAGATTGTTAAATATATATTGAATTGACCTAGTTTCGTCTAGTATTATGATTTATACTTTGAATTGATATTCATGGTCATGGGTAAGGGCCTTATGGTATTGAATTGGGTGATTTAGACATGGATTGAAGTGGTAAGAATGGATTGGTGGTATGCTGCCCTAATTCTCTTTATTTTATGTTAATTAGACTTCAATTATTTTGTGAAGTATGATCATATCTATCTACATGCGATTAAGTGAAAGTTATGTGTTCTTCTATGGATATTAGGTGATCATGTTGGATTATGACTATGTGTTTATGTGTGTAGTCTTAAAGTTGATACATGATTTTTACTACTTGAATATATGAGTATATGATGATTATATTGATGATGTTATAGTAACGTATAGGATGACATAAAGATGATAAGGTTCATTCCTAAGTGCTTCAAAGAATGATATGTTATATGTGCTAATGTGAATTAATGATGTGTCTTGTTTTGGTAGATTATGTCCTTACTTGGTACATGTATATGATGAATATGAACATCTTGACTTAGTAGGCTTAGGCACCTTTGTCTTGTATGTGTATGGATGAATGTTTACTGAAAGTCTAGGATCGGTAGACCTAAGATGGTGCCCTTCTAAGAATGACTAATATGTGGAATCTTCTATATAGAAAGAAGGTTAAGAATGAGCTATCCTTATAGACCATTGAATGGCAGACCTAGTGGACCCATCTTTGGTAGGTGCATTATGACTAGGTAATGACTAAGAGATGGTACCTTTTCATATGTACCTTATATTGAACTTACTCTATGAGAACAAAGGCTAGCACCGAGTTAATATCGTATGGTTTGTAGCTCTACTTGAGAAGGAGACTAGAGTACAATGTATCTCTACTTGAGAATGAGACTAGAGTACATAAAAGACCTTGATATTCCTTAACCATGTGCCTACATGAGATGTGTCCTAGTTCTACCCTTGGCAAGTAGAACACCCTCCATCGGAGTACGGTAGACTCCGGATTCCATGCCTGGCTAGTGTGATCTATGTCGGTTATTTCATATTCTCATCATGTGGGATACATACTAGTGTTGAATAAGTTCTAGGAAGTTTAGGTAGTGGAATGGGACGCTATCTAGACATTGCACGACTAGACTTTGAAGATGTTAGCATGTGAGTCCCTAGGTCTTTCCAAGACCATTATGTGAAGTTTATAATGAATGAAATGTCTTCTAATTGACTTAATGAATGATCACGACTTTAGCAAACGTATGAGGAATAGAATGTGCTCTATCTAGGGTAGCTTTGAGGGTTGCTTAGGTAAGCTTGAAGAGGGTGTATGGGCGGTCTTTTCTTGTCCTACTTAGGTGATTCTGAGAGCAACCCTAGGTGGGAGTTAATGACAGGAAAAAGGGAATGATCTTATCTTAGGATAACCTTTGGTGAGAAGAATACAAGTTAAAAGAAGTTACTGTAAAGTTGAACTTAGTTCACTGTAATGTTCTTCAATATTTGATAAAATGCTTATGTGATGTCTTGTATGTTTCTAAGGTGTTAAATGTTGTTCTTATACTGATACTATAATGTTTTAATCAAAAAGAGCATGTTTTATACGAATGTCCATTTTTCATGATTTTATGCATTACGCCATACTTAGTACTAGTGTTTGTACTAATTCCATACATTTTGTCTATCTCTAAAGGTGTAGGTGGCGTTTGAAAGGAGTCTCGAAGTTGAAGCTTGGATTAGTGTTCATTCAATCAAAGAGTTTGGTATGTCCTCACTAGATCCGAGGACATCTTGATGTTTAATTTTGCTTATTGAAAGTATTGTAATAGACTTAGCTATTTTCTATATTCATATGTCTAAGATGGTGACTTTGAGACTTAGCCTTTCATTATATTTTTCTATAAAAGAGATATTTTGGAGTATTATTATTTCGTATGAAAAGTTTTAATTCCGCACTATTTTTCATACATGTATGCAATGAATGGTACGAAAAGGCTTGTCTTATACCTCTGAGAGGTCGACGACGCCGTGCCGCGATCCGAGATTGCACCATAACGTCTAGGATGTTGTTTCGGGTCATGACAATCCCCTCCACTATCATGGACTCAATTTAATCAGATATTTCTAGCCAAGTTTGTTCCACGCAGTAAGAGGGAGCATAAGAGGGCCGAGTTCGAAGGTTTGCATCAAGATGGTGTGTCAGTAGCAAAGTATGAGGGTAAATTCCATGCCTTGGATATGCATTATTAGATGATACTTCCCACAGAGGCTGAGAGAGTGAGAAGGTTTGTTAAGGGACTGATTATTACTATTCATCTGGGAGTTTCTCAGGTTGCTACTTCTGTTGTTTTGTTCCAGAAGGTGGTAGATGCTGCTAAGGAGTTGGAGATGATTTGACGTGAGGGATTTGAGCAGCGTAAGGGTAAGAGGACCCATCATTCAGGTAATTGTGGGGGTGCTACGCATAGGAGTCGAGGTTCCGTAGGGAGAAGTTATCACTCTCAGTCCAGCAGACCCGTTCATGCTGCTATGTCAGCGTCTAAGGCTGGTTACGATGGGCATAGTCCTTTGAGCTCAGTGCATGCTCCACAGGGTTCATCTTCTAGACTTGTATTTCGTGGAGGGCATTCTGTTTATTCAGGTTTCTCTCATCAGCCTGTGTCTTGTAGGGGTTGTTTTGAGTGTGGTGTTATAGGACACTTTGTGAGAGACTGCCCTAGGGCCAGACGTGGTGGCTTACATCAGGGTTCTTAGGCTTCAACTTTCACGGCTGCAGAACCTCCAGCTAGGGGTGGTGCACAGAGTGGTAGAGGTGGTTCTCATTCAGGTAGAGGTGGTTCTCCTTCTGGTCGAGGTGGTGGTCGTGGAGGTTCACAATCTGAGGGAGGGCATTCTCACTGTTATGCTTTTTCGGGTAGGCTAGAGGCTGAGGCTGAGGCTTCAGATGCTGTTATCACATGTATTATTCCGGTTTGTCATCGACCAACTACTGTATTATTTGATATAGAAGCTCTACCTATTCTTATGTGTCCACATATTTTGCTCCTAGTCTGGATATATTATGCGAGTCTCTTGATTTGCCGATACATGTTTCTACTCCTGTCGGTGATTCTGTAGTTGTAGATCGAGTGTATCGATTATGTATTGTTAACTTGATGGGGTATAACACTCATTCAAATTTAAAGGTCTAAGATATGGTAGATTTTGATGTGATACTTGGTATGGATTGGTTATCTTCTTACCACGCAATTTTAAATTGCCATGCCAAGATAATTACTTTAGCTATGCCTGGAATTCCTATAGTAGAATGGAGAGGTTCTCTTAGTCACCCTTCTAAGGGTGTGATATCATTTCTTAAGGCTCGTCACTTGGTACAGAGAGGATGTTTGGCTTACTTGGCACACATTCGAGATACTAGTGTTGAGACTCCTATGCTTGAGTCTGTTCCAGTGGTGAGTGAATTTTTGAAGGTATTTCTGATAGATTTGCCAGGTCTTCCACCAGATCACGATATTGATTTTTGCATTGACATGGAGCCAAGCACTCAGTCTATTTCCATTCCTCATTGTATGACACCGACTGAATTGAAATAGTTGAAAGACTAGTTGCAAGATTTGTTGAGCAAGGGATTTATTAGGCCAAGTGTATCTCCTTGGGGTGGTCCAGTGTTATTTGTGAAGAAGAAATATGGATCTATACGTGTGTATATTGACTATGGCAGGTGAACAAGGTAACCATTAGAAATACGTACCCGATACCTCGTATTGATGATTTATTTAATTATTTGTAGGGTTCTTCAGTTTTTTCCAAGATTGACTTGAGATCTGGCTATCATCAGCTAAAGGTTAAGGTTGAGGATATCCCTAAGACAACTTTTTGAACACGTTATGGCCATTACGAGTTTTAAGTGATGTCTTTCGGATTGACTAACGCCCCTGCAACTTTTATGGACTTGATGAATGGAGTGTTCAGACCATATTTGGATTCCTTTGTTATTGTCTTCATAGATGATATATTGATATACTCACGCAGTAAGTAGGAACACGAGCATCATTTGAGGATTCTGCTTGGGATTCTAAAGGAGAAGAAGCTTTATGCAAAGTTTTCAAAGTGTGAGTTTTGGCTTAGTTCGGTAGAATTCTTGGGACATGTAGTGTCCAAGGAGGGTATTATGGTGGATCCTAAGAAGATTGAGGCAGTTAGAGATTGGGTCAGACCTTCTTCAGTTACTGAGATTCGGAGTTTCTTAGGCCTTGCAGGTTATTACCGACGTTTTGTAGAGGGTTTCTCATCCATTGCATCTCCATTAACTAGATTGACACAGAAGGAGGTGACTTTCCCGTGGTCTGACGAGTATGAGGTTAGTTTCCAAAAGATCAAGACTTTATTGACTACTGCTCCGATTTTGACCCTACCCGTGGAGGGAGAGGGTTTTGTTGTATATTGTGATGCTTCTGGGATTGGTCTTGGTTGTTATTGATGTAGAAGGGAAAGGTGATAGCTTATGGTTCGAGGCAGTTGAAGGTTCATGAGAAGAATTATCCTATTCATTAGTTAGAGTTGGCGGCTGTTGTTTTTGCATTGAAGATTTGGAGGCATTATCTTTATGGTGTGCATTGTGAGGAGTTCACGTATCATCGTAGTCTTCAATATATATTCAATCAGGGGGATCTCAATCTAAGGCAGCAGAGATGATTGGAGTTGCTCAAAGACTATGACATGACTATTTTTTATCATCCAGACAAGGCAAATGTGGTAGCAGATGCCTTGAGTCAGAAAGCGGTAAGTATGGGTAGTCTAGCCATGTTATAGGTTGGTGAGCGTCCTTTATCTAGGGATGTACAATCCTTGGCCAATAGCTTTGTGAGGCTTGATATTTCAGAATTTTGTAAGGTGTTTGCTTATATGGAGGCTACGTCATCCTTGTTGGAGCAGATTCAGGCTCAACAGTTTGATGATGGTGATTTATGTAAGATTAGAGAGAAGGTGTTAAAAGGAGAAGCCAAGTCTTCAATTCTTGATAGTGAGGGAGTTTTGAGGATTAAAGGTCGTATATGTGTTCCTCGGACAGATTATTTGACTAGATTGATCATGGAGGAGGCCCATAGTTTGAGGTACTCTATTCATCCGGGGGCTACTAAGATGTATAATGACTTGAAGCAGTATTATTGGTGGTGTCATATGAATAGGGACATAGTAGCTTTTGTATCTCGGTGTTTGAATTGTCAGCAAATGAAGTATGAACACCAAAAGCCTAGAGGTATGACTCAAAGGATGCCCATACTTGAGTGGAAGTGGGAGCGCATTTCTATGGATTTTGTGGTAGGGTTGCCACGTACCTTGGGTAAGTTTGATTCTATATGGTTCATCGTGGATCGATTGACTAAGTCTGCACACTTCGTGCCAGTTTAGACTACCTATAATTCAGAGAAGTTAGCCAAGATTTATATTCGAGAGATAGTTCGTTTGCATGGGGTTCCTATTTCTATTATTTTAGATTGTGGCACCCAATTTCCATCTCATTTATGGCGGACTATGTAGAAGGATTTGACACTCGGGTGGATCTTAGTACAACCTTTCACCCTCATACTGACGGTCTGTCTGAATGGACTATTCAGGTTCTTGAGGACATGTTGCAGGCATGTGTGATTGACTTTGGTGGTCACTGGGACCAGTTCTTGCCATTAGCGGAGTTTGCTTACAATAATAGTTACCATTCGAGCATTGAGATGACACCTTTTGAGGCTTTGTATGGTAGAAGATGTCGATCTCCAATTGGTTGGTTTGATGCATTTAAGGTTAGACCGTGGGGTACAAATTTATTGAGGGAGTCCTCGAAAAAGGTCAAGTTAATCCAAGAAGACTTCTCATGGCTCAGAGTAGGCAAAATAGTTATGCGGATCGAAAGGATCGTGATTTGCAGTTTATGGTTGGAGAGGGTTTTATTGAAGGTTTCACCCATGAAGGGTGTGCTGAGATTTGGAAATAAGGGCAAGTTGAGCCCAAGGTGTATTGGTCCTTTTGAGATTGTGGATCGTATTAGTGAGTTGGCGTATCAGTTGGCTTTGCCACCTGGGTTGTCGGGTGTTCATCCCGTATTTCATATTTCGATGTTGAAAATGTATCATCAGGGTGGTGTTCATGTGACTCAATGGGATTCGGTGTTACTTGATCAAAATTTGACTTTTGAGGAGGAGCCGACAACCATTTTAGATAGGCAAATTTGGAAGTTGAGGTCTAAAGAGATTGCTTCAGTAAAGGTTCAATGGAAGAATCATCCAGTAGAGGAGGCTACATGGGAGACCGAGTCAGACATGAGGATAAATATCCTTAGCTTTTTGAGCATTCAGGTGAGTTATTTCTTTTTCCATTCAAGTACGAATATTTGTTTAAGTGGTAGGTGATGTAAAGACCCGCTAGTTTGTTTTGAGAACTAGGACTATTTTGACTCTTTCCAAAAAAATTAAAGAGGTATTTTAACTATTCGGTAAGTACGAGTACCTAGTTGATGAAACTTTTATTAAATAAGTAATATAGATAATATATTAGTGGGGTTTCACGGTTAATAAACTTTTGTTTAGAAATAAAGAAAACAAGGGCACGAAAACTTACCGGCAAGAAGTGGGCGACTCGATCAGAATTTGCAGGTGAGTGATGCAAATTATATTCTAAGTGTTGCATGCCTAATTGCTGAGTGTTAAAAAAATAAAATATTATTATATTATTAACATTGTTAAGGTATTGAAAATTTGATATTGCAGTACTGTAGGATGGGTTTTTTCAGTAGGATAAAATTAATTGCATGATGGCTTAATGATGGCCTAATGATGGCATAATGATTGCTTGATGAATTCTAATGATTGACAAAGTGATAAAGGGTGTAGATTTTTTTTTAAAAAACTCATGTGCAGGGGCATAGATTGGAGTCGTAGGTTTTGGAAAATTGGGTCTATAGTTTTCTTATTTTTTTTATATAACAATGGTGGGGGACAAGATTTGGGGCCAATCATTGCCAATGATTGGCAATTGGTAAATACATTATAGAAATTTTGCACTTTGTTTACAGAATGAATTTTAGGAGAAAAAAAAGTCATGTTGCAGACTTGCAGTGCTTTGCGCTGTTAATTGGTGGAATTTTTCTTATTTTATTCATTTACCAAACCAAGATATTAGTTTTGATATATTTATATAGGCAATAAATTATTACGTGTATATTATATGATTTAACATTGAGTTGTAGGATATTTGGAGAGATTAAGGTTCAATTCTTGGCTTGAAATTTTACAAATATGTTTGATTTTGACATATAAATTATATCAAGATTTGTAGCTTGATTAGAGATATGAGTGAGTTTTAGTGTCTATGATAGACATATAATAATTTGAGTTTCTACAACTCGCTTACTTATGAATGTTGCATAATTGGTAGATTGGGAACGTTCCGGAACTTTGCGAAAAAGGAAGGAACTATCTTGGGATTTCGTGGAACGAGTTCGGCATTTAGGGTATGTTAAGGCTTTTCAGACTTGTTGAAGGACGTTTTTCTAATCAATGATTAAAAAATGAAATATACAAAGGGCTAAGGGCGAAAGATAGGGGTCTCGTATCAATGGTGTGACGGGCATTGGTACGAGTGCCAGTGTTATCTAGGGAAAGTTATTAATATAGAATGTGGATTGTAATTTGAGAATGTCAACACATATGGGTATTAGCTGATATATCATTGACTTGAATTCCTTGTGATCGTGTTTTCTTTATTACACCCGTATAGTTGTGATAATTGAGGTGGTTATGTATTATGTTGATATTTTACTAATTGAGGTGCATCATCATTTTCTTATTTGAAATAATATTGTGCACATACATTGACATGAAATTTAGTATACGTTGGGCACGTGGAGATCGTCCGTGCTGAGGATGGTGAGATGTAAAGATTATAATTTGGGCACGTGGAGATCGTCCGTGCGGAGATTGTTTGATTTTCTGATAGTGCGTTGAGATTGTCCGCACAGACACGTGGAGATCGTCCGTGTCAGTATATAGACCTCGCGAGTCCCCTATGGGTCATGAACTCTCTATGTATTTTCAAGGAGTATCATGTATATGTACTGAGTATTCTGAGGCATTTCATTTCGTGGTATCATACTGCATTGCATTTCATCATATACTTTTTCCTTGATGATTATGTATTTTATTTGGTGATTGGAAAGTACTTGATGTATGATTACCTATATTTGATGAAACTTGACTGGTAAGTGTAATATAGACTTGTATGATTAAAGAATTGATTTTTCTTATATAAACTCCCGTCACTACTTCTTCGTTGTCGGTCAATGAAATATACTGGGTACACGTGGTTTCGTATTCATACTACACTTGTTGCACTCTTTGTGGTGCAGATTCAATTCCGAGTACGAGTACATCGCGTAGAGCAATTTGAGTCCGAGTTTGGAGTGTCTTGGAGTTGTGGTGAGCTGCTTGGCTGTTTCGTCTCCCACACCTCCCTCTATCTTTTACTTATTCTGTTATTTAGTATTCAAACATGATATCCCTTATGTTGGATTTGTCATTTTAGTTTCAGACTTGCATTATTTTTTAGAAGCTCTTGTACTTATGACACTAACTCTTGAGTGGTATTTTAGCTTTCCGTAATTCGTACTTGTAAAGAGCTTTATGTTGGAGATTTTCACTTAGTGTTTACCTTTTTCTCATTACTTAGTTAAAATTGGTAAATTATTTTGGATTGACTTACCTATTGGTTGGGAACATAGGTGACATCATGACTTGCGAATTTGGATCGTGACAGAATCATTGTCATATTAATACATCTTTGGCATATACTACATATGTTGACATAAGCAACACATCATCTCTTAACCCCCCTTCTCCCCTCCGTTTCTAGTAAAACAATGCAACTAACTTTCTGTAGGTGTTCTCAATACCAGAATGTCCCCCACTATATTGTTATGTCAAAACTGAATGATATTGATTTTTAGTTGAGGATCTTCTCCAATGACCAACTTTCGTTGTCTCCTAGTTGACCATGTAAGAATGTATACCTTGGATATTTTTTTTTTCATTATTCAAGTGTTTGTGTTATTACCCTAACTTCAGGATTTGAAGTCCAACTCTTCTTAGTCATTCAAAAGGTCAGTTTTCACAATAGAAAGAGTAAGAGAGCTATCAGCTTCACAAGTGGTAAACTAGAAAGAACATCAATCACTCTGTTTTCCTTTCTCTTTTTATACTCTATAAGAAAGTTAAATTGCTTCAATTTGACTATCCATTTCATTTTTATACTTAAAAATAGTTTATTTTTTAATTTCTCACTTTATTTACAATAATATATTTTCTTGATTTAAACTATCATACTATGCTTAAAATTAGAAAGTTTCAAAAGTATAATTTCATAAACACAGTGTCACAAAATATAAATTAATAGAATATACATTTTTTAGATAGGTTTTCCTCCTATCAATCAAAAAGCACTTTTAGCCATGATTTAAAAAATTATGGTAAAATTAATTTTTTAAAAAAAGATTCTCGATGTATAAGAAATTGATGTAAAACATTGTGGGCTGAAAATATCGTAGGCAAAATAGGTGGGTATCAAAATTTTACTTTTTTTTTGTTTTTAATGACCATCTCTTCTTTCTACCCAAACCCTATATTATAAGTAATCATTTTCTCTCTTTTGACTTAACCTAGAAGCGCCGCAATGTTGTTCTTCACTTAAAACTATTGGTTCACCCAGAATTGCTACTTCAGTTAAAAAAAGCAACTTCTTCGACGTTCCTAGCTTGAATGGTAGCGGAAATGGTAGATTCATTTAAGTTAGGTAATAAATCTTTGATACCTATGATTTACAAGTCAATTTTTTGTTATTTATCAATGATTTTTTTTATGATTTATGTTTGTGGAAAATTTTGAAACAATTTAGGGAAATAAACAATTTTGAAAAGAAAATTTTCTTTTCTTCTCACTCCATCTATGTTTAGTTGTTTAAAATTTCATCGTATTTTAAGGTGTTTTTCTTGTTTATTAATTTTTAGCTTTGGCTCTGCTGTTATTTGAATCAAACTCAAAACCTTTGTTATAATTCTATGAAAATACTCTAGATCGATGGGAACTTCTCTGTAGCAGTAATCATTTAAAATTTATTAAATATAAATTTATAAAATGATTCGGATTATATTAAATTCATAAATATATTAATCCAAATAAATATTATGGATTGATATACTTGAGTTAAATATTTAAGTCCAACAAATATGGACTTAATTAAAATCCAAATTAATTGATTTGGGCTACAATTTGTTGAGCCCAATTCCACCTCATTCTAGAGGCCCATCTTGGCGCCACGTGAGCAAATGATGTGGCATGCCAAGTCAAATAAGAAACTAATAGAATCATGACATTTGTCAAAGATGACAAGCCCGCTCCATAAAGCCCATATGCCATGTCACTTAAATCTGATTGGCCGAACGGAATCCTATTCCAATCGCAACTCCTCTATTCTAAAACTATAAATAGGGGTCCTCATAATTCAGAAAAGAGACGAAGAAAAATCTAAACAAGAAGCTAGAGAAAATCCGTAGTACAAACGCCATTTAATTCTCTATAAAGCTACAAGTTTAAGAATTCAAGCATTCAAGTTCAAGAACGATCAAGATCAAGACCATCGAATTCAAGAACAAGCTCGAAGCCCTTGAATTCAAATAAAAGTCAGGATCAATATAAAGTTCAAGTTCAAGTTCGTTAGAGATTCAAGAACAAGCTTCTAAAATCCTTTCGAATTAAATGTGAAGTAGGCGTTGTAACTTTTAAATAACTCCTCAGATTTTTGTTATTCCTCTTCAATGGACCTAACCTCTCAAACACAGAAGTTCTTGCAGTCGATTCCCCAAGTCGATCAAAGACGGAAGGCCTTTTATTAGGAGTAGTGACATCATCTTCAAAAGTTATATGATTATTGCTTGCCCTTCTTATGGAGATGCGAACTGGTGGTGGTTGGTTATAGCCTAAACCTTCACGTGCTTGCCTGGTTTTATCTTCTGATGGGAGTTTCCCTAATACTGATGGTTCATTGGGATTGTATCCGGCTTTTGCAAATAACTTGTAAGCATTAGGATCGAAACCTTCACTTGTACGTTTCGCAGGTAGTGCCATAACTCGCACCTGACTTTGAGTGATTGTCTTCCCTGGCGGTTTTGAAGACAAGGTTATTACATCAATCTGTCTGATAGGAAGAGTTAGTCCTCTTAATGTATCTTCTTGAATGTTAGATGGTTGATCTTGTTCTTTCTTCGCTTTTGGAACATAGCAAAGCCTAGAAGTCAGCTTCTTCTTTGAAGACATGATCTTCCCTTCATTAAGAATGGGACAAGAGTCTTTAGTGTCAATTTTCACCTTTTCGACTGCCGCATCAATTCTTTTGCTTATGATCTTATCATTCTTGATTGATTTGGCGTCATTGGATTTGGCACCTTTAACAACATAACTTTTCAAATAGAATTTTGCATCGGCAAAGTGTGTCTCAACTTCGGTGAAAGGATTATCATCTGCAACTATCTTCCTTTCAATTCCACCTTCAAGATATTTCAAACATTGGTAGTACGAAGATGAGACAATTCTATTCTCATGTACCCAAGGCCTGCCAAGTAATATATTGTATGATGTCTTTGCGTCGATCACATGCATCCATGCGCTTGATCGCAAATCTTCCATGTGGATCTCTAGTTTAATAGAGCCTATGGACCTTTGCCCCCTTGATTGAATCCTTGTATCAACAAACGACTTTCACTAAGTTCTTCAGTTGCGATGCCGAGTTCCTTTACTGTGTGGATAGGTAGAATGTTGACTCCAGATCCTTCATCTATTAATATTCTATTTATCTTCTTTTCTAGTACGTAGCCCACCATATACAAAGGATGATTATGTAGTGTTTCCCCAAACAGCAGATCCTTGTCTGTGAATGTGATTTTTGCATCACATATGTGTGCTTCTTGGGAAGAAGGTTCAATAGGCTTTTCAGATGATGAAGGAGACATCATTGACGATATTTCCTTTGTTGGCTTTTCTTTGCCACTCGGAAACACTTTTGGTGAGGCTTCTACCATTGTTTCTTCTTCTTTGCCAGTTGGAGACACTTTTGTTGTGGCTTCTATCGTTGTTCCTCCTTCTTCGCCAGTTGGAGACACTTTCATTATTTCTTCTTCATCAACGTTAAAACATGATGCCTCAATGTTTTCTTGAGTAGAATTTGTGCGCAACCAACTTGGTAAGAATTCCTCTAGAGTGACAAGATGTCGGGGTTTCTGATAGTGATGCATTTCTACCTTTGCCTTCCTTGGGCGCTTGATTGGTTTTTGCTTCACTAGTTTCTTCACCATCTTCCTTCTAATTGGTTGCTCTAATGATTCCTTTCGTAAACTTGACTTGTTGCGTCTTCTCTTAGTCATGAGAATCCAACCTTCATTAGCATTTATATCAGCTTGAGACTTTTCTTTCTCTAATGAGTCTTCTTCATGCTTTTCAGAGCACATATTTGGACCGGATCGAGTGAGCCGAATGTGACTGAGACTTGGTTAGAACTGGCTTTCTCATCATCAAGGACAATCTTCTTTTCTCTAACCAATCGCATTACTCTATCCTTGAAGACAAAACACTTTTCAAGAGGATGACTCACAAGTCTATGATATTTGCAATAATTTGGGTCATCAGCTTTTCCAACTTCATCAGGTCGCTTCATTTCTGGCAACTCGATGAGCTTTAAGTCAAGCAACTCATCAAAAATATCAGAAACGTCAGAATCCAAGAAGGGGTATTCGTTTTCTTGCATCTCTCTTAGGATTGACTTTTGGTTCGAACGTGTTTGAAAATTCATTCTCACATTTTGCTTTGCGTTCTCCTTCGTAGTAAACTTTCCGGGAGACACATTAACATTCATGGATTCTTTATTGTCACTCCTGGGCACAAATTTACTCCATCTCTTGGGCTCCTGCTTGTCTCTTCCTTTGCGAGGATCGTGGACAAAATTCATATCTTTCCCAGCAGATGACATGCTCAACTCCATATCATGAGCGCGAGTAGCTAGATCTTCGAAGGATTTTGGCTTTATTCTTTGTAAGATGTAAAGAAGCTCCCAATGCATCCCTTGAATACACATTTCTATTGCAGAAGCTTCACTAAGCCTATCCTTGCAATTCAGGCTCGCGTTCCTCCATCGATTTATGAAGTCTATAACCGGTTCGTCTTTTCTTTGGCGGGTATTCGTGAGTTCTACCATACTCACTGTACGCCTTGTGCTGTAGAAGCGATTGAGAAACTCGTGCTCTAGTTGTTCCCAACTATCGATAGAATTAGGCTCGAGATCCGTATACCAATCAAAGGCATTTCCCTTTAGAGAGCGGACAAACTGCTTGACAAGGTGGTCTCCATAGGTCTCAGCATTATTACATGTTTCCACAAAGTGGGCAACATGTTGCTTTGGATTTCCTTTGCCCTCGAATTGTTGAAACTTGGGAGGTTGGTAACCAGCAGGCATTTTGAAGCTATCAATTCTATCAGTGTATGGCTTGGCATACATATGAGAGGACTTGGTAGAGACTTCATACTTATCTTTGATAGTGCCTTCAATGAACTCCTTCAAGCGATCAAGTGGGACCATCCCTTCGGAAGAAACTGGCATCTCATTCACAAGCGGGGATTTCTTGGCAGGATCTTCGATTTCTTGAACCTCGATACCCTTTCCAGGCGCATGACTAGCATCTCCATCTAAAAGTCCTTCCATTCTATCCATCAACTTATCGATTCGAGACTCTTGATTTTGTACATGCTTTGTCAATCCTTCAACCAACTTTGTCAGATTTGCGAGTTGTTCCTGAGGAGAGGAAGCAGCAGTTACCATCGTTTGCATGACCATTGGAGATGCAGGAGAGTAGCACGGATTGTCGCGTAGGTTAATCTTCAACGGACTCACGTTACGTGATGTACGTGGAGATGATTCATAAGTTGAATCACAATTCTCCCTTGTGGTAGAGCTCTTGGAACCAGATTGCTCAAGGAGAGCCAATGTCTTCTTGATCTTTTCAGCCACACTGCTTCCTCCTTCTAGAGCATCTGTGGAGGAACTTGCTCCTTTTGGAGTCGAAGACCCAAAAACAGGGGTTGATGCGGATGACACTTGAAGTATTTGTTGTCCTAGCATAGCAGCTTTGCTTCTTGTAACAGCTCCAAAACTTCCAAAGGTAACACCCAAAATGTCTTCAACTTCAGTAGAGAACTTGGAGCTAGTGGCCTTAGAGGCAGTGGATTGAGAGTTGTTCTTCATGGAAGTCATCTCGTTGTTCTTTAAGGCTTGAAAAGTTGAGATGAGAGGTAGATATCGTCCCACTGGGCGTGCCAGAATTTGTAGACAATAAAATTCGCGTCGAGAAAACAATAATCAAGAACGAAAAATTATAGCAACAATCGTTTTATTATTTCAAGTGCGAGTGTTACAATCTCTATGATTCCTCTGAATTCGTCTTTTCAAGTATAATTCAAAAGGGATTTAAAGCTTGATCTTGAACTTGGAATTTATTTTGATCTTGATCTCTATCTTGATCTTGATCTTTTTTTATGTTGAACTTTATCTTGATCTTGAACTTGAACTTGAACTTTATCTTGATCTTGACTTCTAATTGAATCCAAGGGCTTCGAGCTTGATCTTGAATCTGGTGGTCTTGATCTTGATCGTTCTTGATCTTTATCGTTCTTGGTCTTGATCGTTCTTGAAACTTGAATGCTTGAATCTTTAATGCTTGAATCGTTAAACTTGTAGAGAAATCTGCGGCTTTTGATCCACGAGCTTTCTCTAGCTTCTTGTTAAAATTCTTGGTCCCTTTTTTGAATTATGAGACCCCTATTTATAGTTTTAGAATAGAGGAGTTGCGATTGGAATAGGACTCCCTTCGACCAATCAGATTTAAGTGAAATATCATATGGGCTTTGTGGAGCGGGCTTTAATTAAATTCATATTTATCTGAATTTAAATAATTAAATTAATTATATTAATCCATGATATTTATCTGGAGCAATATATTTATTAATTTAATATAATTTAAATCATTTAATAAATTTATATTTAAATAAATTTTAAATAATTACAGTAGCATGGTAAGATAAGAATCACTCGAGATCAAATTGTCCTTTCAGTAAGAACCCTAACCCTTCACGTTTTGGGCCTTCTCTTTTATACCATTTACAGACATCGGTGATTCTGAAATACATCCGCCATTATAGTCTAAATTTAAACATTGTTTCACCATTAATATATCTAGGTAACATTCTGGAACATCAATGTCTACATCCCTTTGGTTGGATGAGAATTTTTTGTTTCAAAGTAATCTCCCAGATCTCAAATCTAGGAGTCCATTTCTTAGTATGAGCATACACTACACGTACCAATTCGTTGAAAGTGAAAGCGCCACCACTCTTAAGGATTTTCACCAATATTAGATAGGTCGTTTCATGGTTCACTAAGGTTGAATCTTAGAGAGTTTTTTATTTTATTTTGGGATAATGCACAAGTCTCAACCTATGCCCGAAATCTCAGAGACACACTTATACTATACTAAGGTTCTATTACCCCCCTGAACTTATTTTATTAATAATTTTCTACCCCTTTTCGATCTACGTGGCACTATCTTGTGAGCCCAGCGTTGGTTGACTTTTTTTTTCAAACTAGTTCCACGTAAGCCAAAAAGGGGTAGAAAATTACTTATAAAATAAGTTCAGGGGGGGTAATAGAACCTTAGTATAGTATAAGTGTGTCTCTGAGATTTCGGGTATAGGTTGAGGGGGTACTTGTGCATTTTTCCTTTTATTTTCAAAGGCTTTCCTACTTTTTTTCTAACCGATGAACCACTACTCATATATGCCTCTCAATCTCATATCTTCTACTTAGTTAAGTCATTTACTACTTCTATATTTTTAGACAATATTAATTTTCGATATACATTTTTAGTCTTTATATATATGAAAATAGAAAGCTAAGAGAAAATCCTAAATAATTCTATCAAATCGAACAACAGAAAGAGAAAGATAGAAAAAAAGGGAAGGTGAAAATTAGTTGATTGTCCAAGTTTGTTGTCATTTTAATCTATTTTTGAATCTAGATTTGCTACAGTATTTTGTCTTATTTTGATGTATATTTGATTCATTTTTGCTATAGTGCTATGTCTAAATTTGGTTTATTTTGCTAAAATTTTTTATGTAAAGTTGCTCCACATTTTTTACAGTCTTTTGGTCCCTTTTTGCTATCATGTATGTATAATGAATTTATGTATGTTAATCGCAGACAGAAAGTGCACAAAATACAAGAAATAAGAAAAAACAAAAATTCTCGCATATCGATGGTAGAATAAGCAATGCAATGAGAGGTCATCAAATGGTGAGTTTACAAATTAAATATGTTGCATGTTACTTATTTTTACTCTAAACTTAATTAATGATATGATAGGCGTAAAAATTATAAAACTATATGTGTCAGAGTGAAAAAGCTATAAATTTCTCCACTCCAATAAATGCATTTTTATATTAGAAAATAATTTAATTCTTAATTTCCTACTTTATTTATATTAGTTTGATTTTATGTTATAAATTAAGTGAAATATTTTTATATTTGAAATGATTTATTTTTAAACTTCTTACTTTATTCAAAATAATATGCTTTTATAGTTTTAAAAGTATCACGCTATACTTAAAATCACAAAGTTCCAAAAACTTAATTTATTAAATACAAGGCCATATAAAATAAATTAGCAAAAACACTAAATACTCTCGATAAATATATTTTTCACCTACCTATATTACCAAACACATGGCTTTTAGCCCCAAATTTTTAGCCAGGTTGAAAAATATTATATCACAAATTAATTTTAAAAAATGAAAGGTACTCTACATATAAGAAATTGTCGCTAATGTATCTGAAAAAAATAGATTAGTACTAAAATTTCAACCCCTCCCTTTTAAAAAAATATTTCCTCTCTTTTCTACATAAATTCTATATGCATAATAAATTATATCCTCTTCCTTTTAGTGTCACCCAAACACGATGATTTGTTTTATTGTTATTCAATTCTAAGTTCAACAAATTAAATGAGTACTTGGATTAGTTTGACACTAATAGCTTAAACCAAAAAATTTAGTCTGAAAGCACAAATAATTGAAGCATATAAGGGTGTGGTTAAGAAATTGAGTAGAGAATCATGAGGTAGTACCCTCAAATTTCAGCCTAGATAAAACACTTTTCCCCTTCAGCGACTCTCTTATCTATTTTGAATAGAAATCTGTTAGTTCCCTCTATCACATCTCGTCGAACTTTGTCCATTACGAGCAATTTTATCGTATATTGCGCTTTAATTTTTGTATGTTTCTTTGTTATTCATTTCTCTTAAGTTTTCATATGTTTGACTAATATTCTGTTCTAGTATTTATATTTTCTATAGTATTTATTTTCTTTGATATATTCAACATCACTATCAATTATCATAATATACATGTATTGTGCTTTTTCCTTCGCTTTTGACTAATGCAGACCGTATTAAGGCTTTTTACAACCAAATATCCCTTCGCTAAATGCTTATTTTCTTGTAGTACATACCAAGAAACACTTCTTTTTCATATTACACTTTTGTTAACTCCTCCTCCTCCTTCTTCTCCTGCCTCTCCTCCTCCTTCTCCTTCTTCTCTTTCTTTTCCTTCTTCTCCTTCTTCGTCTCCTTCATCTCCTTCTTTTCCTCCTTCTCTTTCATGTCGTTCTTTTCCTTCGTCTCCTTCTCATTCTTCTTCTGTTTCCCACTAAAATTGTCTTTCAAATTTCTAATTCATTATCGTCAACTGGTATGGATGAAAAGAAGTGCTAGGAAATTTAGGATTTTACAATATTCTATAAAAATCTCTTTTTCATATTTGCAGAATCGTATCATTTCTTCAATGTCGAATCCTAAGCATTTGCTTACTTGGAAGAAAGCGTTTTTTTACAATTTCTTTCCATAAAAAATGATGAACAAGCTTGAAAATTTAAAAACACTTGATATACAGTGACTTGAGAACTATATCTGATACAAAATATATATCCTCCCTGAAAATCAATCTGAAAATTCTATGGCTGATCAAGATAAAGATTACCAGTAATCAGGTTGAGGTAGTACTTCTACCAGTTACAGGTAATTTTTATCCAGATCTGCCATGGAATTTTCAAATTTATTTTCGGGGAGGACATATATCTTGTATCTCAATTATCTCTCGAGTTACTACATTAAGAGTGTCGTTAAGTTTGCAAGATTCTTTTTTTTTTATGGAAAGAAATTGTGAAAGAAGGTTTTCTTCGAGGTAGCGAAGGCTTTGGATTAGACATTGAAGAAATGATACAATTCCCCAAAAATGAAAAAGAGATATCTCTAGAATATAGTAAAATCCTAACTTGCCGTAGCAATTCTTTTCATCCATGCCAGTTGATGATAACGAATTAGAAATTTGGGCGACGATTTTATTGTGAAATAGAAGAAAAAGGGGGTAGGAGGAGGAGGGAATTTAAATTTATAAATGGCGTTCATAACCATTTTTCAGTTTTTGTTTTTCTTTGTTTTTTCATTTTTTTATGGTGGAACAAAATTAATTTTTTTAACCAACAACTATAATATGGTTTGTGTTAAATGAATAAGAATATTAGTGAATGTTATATATTAGAAATAAATAGTAGCATGTATTGGTGTTGTTATAGTTTATCACGTACAAAAATGATATTTATAAGTTCAATTATACCAAACAAAAAATTAATAATATCAAAGTTAGTATATCTTATTTTCTTCAATATTTTCTACAAAATGATTGATATGTGTTATGGAGGTTTTGCTCAAGTATATCGAATGTAGATTTTCATGGCTTATCCAAATTAGAGAAAATACACATAAATCTCTCTGATTTAACAACAAAGCTTACTTTAGCATTTTATTTATACAGACGTGTATTTACCCCTTAATTTTATTTAAAGTGAATAAATACCACTCTTAATGTTATGTGTCATAAAAAAATAGTCAGGCGCACATTTATTCTTGGCTAAAAAACTGGTCCCACTAATAGATGCATTATATAATTAAAAAAGAAAAAAGATCATCTCCTTTCATCTTCTCTAGACGGCCCACCCCACCCCAATTCACTTTCTTATTCTGCGAACCCCCAACACTTTTTTCTTATTTTGAACCCCTTACCTCCTTCTTCAAACACTCTCATTACATCACCACTACACTAGCATCTTAATCTTCATCTTATTTCTTGTTTTTTAATTTCAGATCTACTAAAGACAACAAAATCATTTTAATTATATTAATTTTCGTGACTGAGAGTATTTCACATTGTGTAGGGTTCAATTCGAGGAAAAATATTTTCTACCAAGAATTATTTCATATTCAGAAGTCGAATGTAAATTTTCTGATTAAGAGAGGAGCAACACACGTGTCATAATACATCCTTTTGTGATACTTCATTTTCCTTTAGCTATTGGTATAAAAACTATTTGTGAAGATACAGATTTTGCCATTTAGGTGTATTATTTAAAATTAATTTTACATTGGATTGAATAAAAATTTAATGAACATTTTTAATATATAAAGGTCTTTTTTTTGGTGATGGTTGGTAGGGATGACAATGGGGCTGTGTAGAGCGAGGGCGGTGTGGGTTGAGCTTAACCCGCAAAATTTTTAATCCGCCCCGCCCCACATAGTAACACTTTTCATTTTCAAACCGCTCCACCCCGCCCCGCATGAACCTGCCCCCAATAATTTTTTTAATATTTTTTTTTTCTAGTTATGTTTGATACTAAAAATGAAATTCATAAAAATAAATTCATTTTTTCATTAAGTTGTTTTAATTTAATAGGATAGTGACTTAAAATTTTAATTTTTAGAAGTCAATTGGGAAACATGCTAGAAATTGTATTATTTTTTATTGAACCATTTTCATTTATTATCTTAAATGTTTTAGTAGTTTTAATGAAATTATCTCAAGAAATAATACTCTATCACTCAATAACATGTAAAATGTTAAAATTAAGTTTGAACCCACATAAAATCACATATACCCGCAACTCGCCCCGCCCCACATAAATTTTAAAAAAACCCACTTCAACCCGCCCCTCATCCGATCCGCATAATTCACTTAGACACCTCAACTATGACTAGTACCTATTCAACACCTCTACCCTCTCGAATGTGAACCATTTAGACACCTTATGTAGATGTGGCACAAAAAGTGCAATTCACATCTTGGTGAGCACGTGAAATCATATATTTTAAAATTTACTCTGTTTCCTTTTCAAATTTTCTTTATATTTCTCATTTTTTTTATTTAAAAAAATAATCTTTTTCTTCTTCCTCTCTTTCACACCTTATGCAACCACTTCATCAATACAATCCATCACTATTTCCCCCACAAATTTCCTTTTTTGTTAAAAAAATAAATAAATCATGTTATTATTGTTTACTTCCGTCTTCCTTTCTCCTGAAAAAAGATGGAGATCACCAGTTTTTTATCGGATAAAATAAAGGTTATTAGTTATGTAGACCGTTATATCTTCTTTGATGGAAAAAATGGAGACAATCTATATCTTCTTTGCCAAAAAAAATGGAGATCATTATTTAAATATTTACTCCTCCCTCTTCACCTCCCCCCCCCCCCTTCTTCCATACAAATCGAATAAAACTTGTTGAAATCAAAATAAAAAAGATGGATCTTTTAAGAAAACACCATCAATTTACATGAAAATAAGAAAGAAGGCATACAGAGAAATAAAAATGATAAACTCATTCATAATGTATGATAAAACCTTTAACTTTTTTTCTTCTAAATATAGGTTAACAATGGTGGAGAAGACAACTGTTAGGGAAATAGAGGAAATTGAGAGGTTTGAGGTGGGTTGGGTGCGGGGGTGTATATTTGTTTTCCTACTTTTTTTTTTAGTTTAAAGTAAAATCTTTTAGGATTTTGTTATATTTAAGATTTATTTTTATAATTATTTTAAATTAAAATATCACGTGTCTTCATTTGATTCCTCATTTTGCCACATCATATGCATGTGTATTACACACACATTCTCTTTAGATTGTGTCAGAAAAAATTCAATAGGTAATTAATTTTTAAGATAGGAGTGTCTAATAGGAAACAAAGTTTGTTAAGGTATCTAAGTGAATTATGCAGACATCTTTAAGGGTCCACAGATGACTTAAGCCTAAAAAAATAGTTTTCTTTTTCATTCTTTTAGTCTCCCCAATTTTCTTTAATGGAATCTTTGTTCATATTTTGCATCGCATTTGTTAAATTGATCGTCGAAAGATTGTGATTTATCTTAATTTGTTAATTTAATTGAAAATGTTGTCTACTAATTTGATACTTTGGTATCTCACTACAACAACCAAAGCCCAACAAGATCCTCCTCCTGCTTTCAATGAAGCACAACAGTAACCTACTTTCTCTTTCGCCTTCAAAATTGAAACACCCACATACCTGTGGGACTACACTTGTATGTTGTTATATATGTTTTCTGGGCTATAGAGATTGGGTTAATTGTTTTACACTCTTGGGCATGTGCTTGTTGTTGTGAAAAAAATATGAAAAAGAAAATCTAAAAATAAAGAACATCAAGTTTAACTTAGAAAAATCCTTCAAATCGAATGTTACAACTAAAAGATCTACAAGATGCAAATTGCTTCACTATAACAATAAGAGGGTTAAAAATATTATTCTAATGGCTACACAACAAGTTTCAAAACATAACAAACAATGTTTATACCAACAAACCCTGCTTATATTCGAGACCTATACCCGAATCTTACTGACTTTTGTGTAACACCTAAGAATCTAATAGACTATACTAGGGAAAAGTGAGATGGAGAGGGACAAGGAACATGTCTTGGACAGTCCAACCTCCCCTATGCACCGCCTACCTTTCCATGAGAGCCTTGATGACTTGTGGTGGTCACCACGGATGGTGGTGCCACTCGTGGAAGGCAAGGCAGTAGATCCCCAAGGCTGCCCAAAATAGCCTCCTCCACATGTGCCACTTCACGGCCGTGTGAGGTGTTTTGGTGATGCATTAGATATTTAAGGGATAAGGGAGGGTATCCTAGCCACTGGTTCAAGGCCACGAGGAGGACCACGGCTCGTGGAGGCTCTCGTGAAGAGTGGACAGTGCACTGCCAAGTGGGGGTTAAATGGGTCATTCTGATTTTAATTAGACTAAATATATGTCGTTTTGACTAAGTATAAGACCCCTATATAAGTCATTTTAACTCTAAAAGTCACTCATTCATGTCATTATTTCCAAAATCCAAAAGAAATCCCCAAAGTTCTTCCTGTCAAATAAATTCTCTTTAGAAACTTGAAAAAGAAGAAGAAGAAGAAGATTCAAGCTAGGGTTCAAGAGCAAGCTTTCATACATCAATTTCCTTAGGCTTTGATAGTAAGGTATGGTAGTTTTCATCCATGGAGTTCCCTCAAAATCTCCAGTAAATTTCCAATTGTTAGAGTTTTCTTCAATTATCATGGGCTCTCTTCAAAGTAGATTTAAATGGTTGAATTATTTTATATTAAGTATGAATTAATGAATCCCTATGATTTGTATGATGTTTCCACCTGAACCCATGTAAATCTCATATTTCTCAATTATGATGATATTATGTGGGTCTTTGTTGATGAAAGAGGAGTTTTATGAACTAATGCATGAAGTGATAGAATCACATGAATTTATTATGAAATCTCTATCTAATGCTTGAATTCTAGATGTGGTAATTTGAAGTAGGCTTTGAACCCTGAAAGGGAAAAGTATGAGACTATGCATGTCTTTATGATATTTATGTAAAATCTTTAAGGATGATTTGCTAGTGAAGTGTCAATGATTATGATGTTGTTGTTGTGATGTTGAAAGGACATTCTCATAAACACATTTTAACATGATGTGAAAGGTATTCTTACATAGTAAGAATTCTTAGGTTGAAAGGTTTTGTCACCTAATTGAATCAAAGGCTAAGAGCTATTATTAAAAGATCATGGATGGTGAAAGGTTTACTCACTCGTGGTCCAAGAAGAAATCCTATTATAATATAAGTCAAGACTTAATAACTACTCCGTGGGATTTATGCTTAGCACCGAGAAGATATTGATGTGAGAGGGAAGCTCTCCCGTCATTAGAGGTTGGGTTTCTAGTAACAATCTCCTTATCCCTTAAATTATGTGCCCCCATAGGTTGACACTTAAGCTAAAAGTTCATGGTTCTACCTTGGGCAAGTAGAACAACCCTTTTTGGTGTAGGAGACACGTAGTGATAATGTTATAGCTTACGTGGTCTCAATGTCAATTAAGGATTATTCTAACAATAACATGAATAATGAACTAAGGTTACTTCAAGAAGTATCACATATGATCAAATGTTTTAAAGATGATGTTGGTTGCATTGACTATGTTTACTGACTTATGATTTCTCACCCTATTTATATTATGTTTTACCTTTCTCAATTGCATTTCTTGAAATGAAATATCCATTTTTGCATGTTTTAAATGTTTTTATGCACGACTATCATAATTAGTGCATTTTTGTACTAACACATACTCTTGCCTAAAATTTTCCCAAATGGAGGGTCCGACAGTCAGGGTCATCCATTTCGTAGCTAAGTGTTGATCTAGAGATTTCTAAGCTTTGGTGAGTCCTCACGCTTCGAGGATGGAGTTTTATTGTTTTAAATTTATTTTATATATTTTCCCTTATTGGACATGATGTATGGGATAGGAATAATTTAATTCGATTGTAATAGATTACTATGATAATATAAAATGTCTTGACTTTCGCTTTTCTAAAAAAATGTTTTTTTGACTTTAAATGTTGTCTTACTCTTTTGGTTCTATTTTTTATGTTATGAAAGCGGAGTGGCTTGTATTCTACATGTCATGTTACATCTAAGGGGTACCCATATGTATCGTGACATATCTAATCTTATCTCAACCGTTCAAATCAACCACTAAAACATTAGGAACACTCAGTCAAAATTTCAACCTGATTCAACGGTGAGTTAATCGGGAAACATGATCTGAAGATTGCTGGTCGGAGAAAAACACCGCATCAAAGGAACCATTGTTCTTCTCTCTTATCTCTGGTTGAAATTTCTCAAAAAAAACTCTCTTATATCCTAATGTATTTCAAAGACAATACAAATGAGCAATTGAACGATTCTCTCAATACTCTCCTCTATTTATAGAGTTGTGCTTCTCCTACAAATCCAAAACCAACTCCAAATAGAACTACTATTCAAATACTTTTACTAATAGAATTCGAAATCAAATAAAGAGAATAACTCCAATCCCTTTTCAAGTAGGATCGGGCCATGGGCCTTTCGCTGGAACATGGGTCATAGCCCAACAAATCCCCCCTCCACCAAGGGGCCAAATGAACTTCTAGTGGAGGAACTCTTGAAATATTTCATGCCTTCCATACTTCTACAAAACCCATGCCTGTCTACGATCCCCACTTTTGTAACAATATCCAAAGAATTGTCATCAATGTGTATCTTCTCAACCTCAAATAATTTCTCCTCGAGGTCCATTCTAATCCAATGATACTTTCTAATAGTATGATTGGACTTAGAAGGATAGGTAGAGTGCTTGGTGAGATAAATAACACTTTGATTATCACAAAATAAGACGAACCTTGATTGTTCAAATTCAAGATCTTTGAAAAACTCCTCCATTCAAAGTAATTCTTTGACACCTTTAGTGATGGAAATATATTCAACTTCAATGGTTGATAGAGCTATGCACTTCTGTAGTCTTGATTGCCATGAAATAGATCCCCCTCCAAAAGTGATCAAATAAAAAGAAGTGGATTTTGAATTGTCAAGATTTCCTCCCAAACAGGAATCTATGTAGCATACAAGTTCAGTCTTACCACAACCAAACACACCATATGTGAAGTACCTTTCAAATATTATAATATCCATTTCACTGCAGCCCAATGTTCTTTTCTAGTATTTGAAAGAAATCTGCTAACGGTTCCAACAACATGTGTAATATATGGTCTAGCGCAAACCATAACATACATCAAACTACCAACTAAAGATCAGTATGAAATACATGACATCTCATTCTTCTCTTCATTAGTAGATAGACTGTGGGTTGTACTCAAAATAAAGTGTTTAGCAAGAGGTGTAATAACCACTTTTGTCTTTATCATGTTGAACATCTTAAGCACTTTCTCAATATACTACAACTTGTGTCTATCTCCATGAATTTGTATGCCTCAAATCTTCTTTGTTGGCCCCAGTTCCTTCATCGCGAACAAATTGATCAACTGCTTCTTAAAGACTATAATTCTAGATTTATTTTTGCCAACAATCAGCATATCATCCACATAAAGTAGTAAGATAATAAATTATCATGAGAGAACTTGTGAATGAATACACAATGATCTGAAGCAATTTTCTTATATCCCTGATTTTCAATGACAGATTCAAACTTCATGTACCACTGTCTTGGAGCTTGTTTCATTCTACACAAACGCCTTTCAATTTTCAAACATGGTTTTATTTTTCTTTAACTATCAAGCCTACAGGTTGCTTGTAATGCTCCGAGGACGGGCACTGGAGAACCATTATGTCCCCGAGCGAACCCTTGGCCTGACTTACTTACTCAGCAGAATATTTACTCATGATATAAATATTCTAAACGTAAATTGAGTGCTTAATAATAAACCTATAATGTACTAAAATAATATTCACTAGGAAAAGTGGCAACTCAAGTCTCAACCATCAAAACAAGAAAAAGAAAGACTTAAGAGCTAACATCACTAACTGTCTATGACACCTCTAAACAATCGATATGGATGTCGGGAAAAGATACATGACATCCCAATGAACTAAACATACTGGAATCACTGAAAGGGAATCAAACTCTGAAGCTTAACTAGAATCAAGGATATGCTGAATGGTGATTCTGGTTGCTTGTATATGCAAAATAAAAAGATGCAGGACTAATGGCATCAGTACATTGAATGTACAAGCATCAAGACATAAGCTTGAAAGGAACTGAAAGAACCAAACCTGGTATAAACTCAACTCAATTAAACTAGACTCATTTTGAATATAAAGCAATAATGCAAAATGCAATATAAAGAAAATATTTGAAAACACAAATAACAACTATGTGCATTTAGAAATGCCATAGTAACTCTGAATGTATGCAAAGATACAATATAAATTCCAAAATGTATATAGAAATACAATATACTTCTGTGTATATAAGAATACAAAATACATTAGTGGGAGTTTATCTAACCAACAACAATCACTTAAGATATATTGTGTTGATATAATGTTTTGCCTCACGCTACCAGGGTCGTCTTATACCTTGCCGAGGGTATTGAACCTGACTACTAAGTGGATCCACTATTCTATGCTAAAAATAACTAAGGAATCATCTAAAGTATGAACCTTTTCTACCCATTATGGCTTCATGGTTTATGGGGGCTTTGAGTTGTCTGTACTCTCCCCATATCGATGCTCAATACTACTCCCAATATAATACTAGATTTTATGATTAAAAACATATGACTTTCTGTGGTTTGATATAATTGCTCAAAACTTAGCTCAAAGGCTCCTCTTGGAAATCAAAGTATCCTCTGTTGCTTAATTTTGACATTTATTCTTTATTGAAAACTAGATCAAAGGCTCTTTTGGAAATCAAAGTTTTCCCTTTCTTGTTTAAATGTGGAAACATCTTACTCATTTGGGAATACATAGTCCCAATATATTCGTTTGAACAAATAAGCTTCAATCTGTTCTCTTTACTTAACCCAGTCTTAAAATAAAGTTAAAAATGTTTGTAAAAGACCGTTGGAAAACTCTATGAATTTCTCTTGACTTGACTTTTAACTTTCCTTGAATTGAATTATGGATTCAAGGTTCATGATCTAATTTTATTGATGATTTCATGTTGTTTAGATATACCTTAGCGTGTAGGAATAAACTAGGAAACATAGGTAAATTTCAAAGGAAGTAGTACGGAAAAAAGAGGGAAAAAGTATAAGACCTGACGTCCCTGGCGCTCTGAGTAGAGCGGGGTGCCATATCCAAGACGTCAGAACTGAAGTAGGGGCGCATTGTCTGGCACAGTACCCCATGGGAAAAACTTTAGAACCTAAAGTGCGCGCTTTGGCAGGCGCCGCTCAGACCCTTGCTCATAAAACTTCAATTTTTCTTGGCCGTTTTCCACTTTAAATCCTCTAGTTCGATTGGTTTTTTCGGCAAACACTTAGATTCGACTACATAACGAAAGTATGCAAGAATTTATCAAAACGTGTCACGACCCGCAAGTACACCCTAGAAGTTAGGGAATTCCTTAGGTCGAGGACTGGCGTACTCGACCTCTCAGAGGTCTTATACAAGCCCTTTCGGATCGTTCATCGCATATACATAGCGAAAAGTAGTGCGAAATTAAAACTTTTCACAAAACATTTCATAATCTTTAAAAACTATTTCATATAAGTCTCATAAGAAATACTAAGTCTCATTTCATCAGATCTTAGACACGAGAATACTTGGGACACGGCCCATACAAAATACTAATATAGAAATACTTAGTCTATTACAATACTTCAATAAGAGAAATAAAAGACATATATGCCTCGAGTCAATTGAGGACATACTTCAACTTCACTTGAATGATGCTACGATCCAAGTCTTGCTTCCCAAATGCTCCTCAGCTACCAAACACTATAGAGATAGATAAAAGCATGAAATTAGTACAACCACATGTACCAAGTATGGCATAATGCATAAAAATCATGAAAATGGACATTTATTGGAAATATGCATATTTTCATTTAAATATCATAATATAATCATAAGAACAATATTTATCAACTTGGAAACACATAAGATAACATTTAAACCATTTATCATATTTTTGAAAGCACATTACAGTAACTTCACTTCACTGTACAGTGAATTCCTTCATTGTTACAGTGAAGTTTCTCACCTTCACGTAAGACACCTTCTAGCATGTACTTACCTCACTACAAGCTATCCTAAGACTCACTTAAGTCATACAAAGAGAGACCGCCCATACACCCTCTCTAAACAAGCCTAAATGATCCTCAAGACTATTCATAATGAGACACATACACACTTACAATACACCAAAACACACATAACATATAAGATGTGATATTCTCTTTACCAAGGCTATCAAAAGACTTACTTAAGTACTCCTAGAAGAGAACGCCCATACACTTTCTTCAAGGTTACCTAAATAATACTTGAGACTACCTAAGTTTAGATCATACCTAAAGAATCAACCAACTTCCCTAACTAGAGTCATTCTCAAGACTTCCGTAGATAAGACATGAAGAGATCGTCCCTTATGCCCTCTTCACACTTTAACTAAGGAATCCTTAAGTCACTCTAGATTAGGTACTCATTCATTTACATGCTTCATAACATAAGTCATTATTTCATTAGTTCATTAAGAGACATTCATCACATATAGGACATTCAAGTAATGGTCTTGGACAAGACCTAGGGACTCTCACTAACATCTTCAAAGCTTATTGTGCAATGTCTAGATAATATACCATACCACCACCTAAACCTCATAAAACTTCTATAATGCTAATAGGTATCCCACATGATGAGAATAGGAAATAACCGACATAGAGCATGGTAGCAAAACATGGAATCCGGAGTTCTGTCCTACTCTGATGAGGTTGTTCTACTTGCCAATAGTAAAACTTGGACACATCTCATGTAGGCACATGGATAAATAATATGAAGGTCTTACTTTTTATTCTAGCCTCATACTTTAACTAGAACTACTTCACTTACCATAATCACCCGGTGCTAGCCTTTGTTCTCATAGAGTAATTCACATTAAGGTTCATACAAAGGGGTTCCATATCAAGTTCATAACTCAATTACATTTACCCTACCAAAGAGGTCTCCTAAGACTCCCTTACAATGGAGACAAGAAGATCATCATGACTTTCCTAAGGATTGATATGTTGTCGTTCCAGCCAATCAAACTTAAGTCCATCATTTATTACAAGAAGAATACCATTACGGCTTTTTACTTCAAGTTTCATAACCTTACCACTAGGTTCAAGGTTTCACATAAAGGACCCTCTTATCATCATTCAAGGTCTCACATATAATTCATTCATACAGGAATAAGAGGCTTTAGCATCCTAAGTCAAGACATCACATATTCACATATCATTCATGCATCAAGTAAGGGATACAAGTCTACCAAAATAAGACACAACATACTTCACTTTAGCACATATTACATGTCATTCTAGAAGCAAATAGGAACAACCATTATAATCTTTAAGTCATCCTATACACTACTATATCATCTTCAATATAACCATCATAGACTCATATAGCCAATTAGGAACAATCCTGCATCAACTCTAAGACTACACACATGAACACATAGTCATAGTCTAACATGATCACCTAACAACTTCAATAGAAGAAACACATACTTCACATTACTTCACATGTAGGTATATATGATCATACTTCACATAATCAACTACACAAATCATCATATTACTTCAAGTAGTTGCCGACAAGGCCATGATCATCATAATACATAAAGTAACGCTGACAAGGCCACATCAATCACATAACATCGCCACCACAAGTGGACCATACCAATCACACATAATTGAAGATATAAAATACTTAAAATAAAGATAAATAGGGCAGTGTACCACCACTCCATCCTCAACACTTCAATCCAATGCTAAATCGTCCAATTCAATATCATATGGCCCTTACCCATGGCCATAAACATCAATTCAATGCATAAATCATAATACTCAATGAATCTAAGTCAATTCAATATAGATTTACCAACCTAAGACCAATTAGACGTAAATTTAATACAATTCTTACATCATTAGATAGCCCATAGAAAACTACACCACAATTCATAAACATTAAAGCCATATCAAGTAACCCATAAAGTAGCCAAAAAGTAGGGTTCATCAATTACATGAATTCATATGTTATTGAGTTAAAATCATCTAATTAACAACAATATAATCTATACTTAATGATTAAAATCCTTTAATGCAAGAACCCATGGATAGATCATGAAATTGGACAAGTTCATCTTTGAAAACTTTAGAAAACTTCTTTGAATTTGGGCTCCTTGATGAATAGAGTTTCAAGGATCAAAAACCATACCTAAATGATGTTAATCCTCAAATTTTATGAAGTATCTCCACTCAAATCTCCAATCCAATCTCTTCCTTGAGTTTTGGCTTTAATGGAGTCTTAAGGAATTTCTAAGGGATTTTGGGGTTTTAATTTGGAAGAATGAATTCTTCTAAGTGTTAAAGACTTATATACATCTCTAAAATACCCAAAAGACCCTTTAGGAACCGCAAATCTTCTTATTTGTAAGTGGAGTGAATTTACAAATTCACCCCTCAACTTAACAGTGGCTTGCGCAGGAAAATCAGTACCATCGACAGTTGGTAGTCGACGGACCGTTTGTCCATAAATGGACCGTCCTGTCCTCCCGTCGTTTGGTTCAGAGACTTGAATTTGGTAGATTGATCTACCTAGGCTAAGTATTGACCAACTACATCCATCGATGGGGCGTCGACTGGCCCACGAGCCGTCGTTTGCCTCAATCGTTTGGGGACTGGTCTAGATAGCCTTGGCTCTAGAGAAGGGTCCTTCCTCAAGGATCCTTGGTTGGTCCTTGGGGACTTTCACCCTGACGTTTCCAATCTGAATATGTTTGTATACCATTTTAGGATCTCTCACATGAATTTCACCCAAAACAAACACGTAAAACTTAACGAAACATTCCAAGACACAAAAGGTCATTTCAAGGAACATCTTTCGAACGTCATGGACGTTTGACCTCCAAACTCCACGAAACTTGACACACTGACCATATACATTATAATAACTCATTTAAGGACCTTATAACCTCATGAATAACAAATAAATACATAAAACCACATATAAGGCACATAGGTGACTTAGTTGTCGAACGTTTTAGTCGTCCCTTGACGTTTGACTTCCAATGCACCTAAACTCTTAGACACTGCCTCAATAACACATTATAGACCATTTTAGGACCTTAGACCATCATGAAAACCATGTTAGGCTCTAGCTTCACCTAAGTCATTTTTGGGATCTTACAAAACGACACCTAATTTCATCAATTTGAATGAACTCCTCAACAATTTAAATGAATCAAGAACTCAATAGATTTCAACAAAACTAATACGCTCAAATTACACCTCCCTAAAGAAGCATAAGCGATCATTATCAAGTAAACAAACCAACTAGTAGGTTCGGGTCGATCCCACAAGGAATATGATTTATACATAACTTTAACCCACAATTATCTTTGTTTAGTCAAGGTATTTTTGAAACAAGCAAGTAAAAAGGGGAGGCGGGGGTTGTGAAACAAATTCCTAAGATTATGTAATTATCAAGTAAGCAAGATTTAACTTCGGTTGTTATCAAGATGAGATCAAGATTTACTTCGGTTATTATCAATGTTCCGGTAATCCATGCAAACTCTCCATCTGGTCATCGATCGCATCAGCACAAGCTCGTTTCTTTCATTTGTGACCACAATAATACCACCCTTCTTAGGCACATAGTGAACACGTCATACCCTACTACTTTATGCAATAGGGTAGATGACTCCAACACCCAACCATTTAATAATCTTCTTCTTCACTACCTATTGCGCAGGCAAATCTAATCTTCCGTGATGCTTGATACTAGGATTATGATCCGGCATGAGTTGAATTTTGTGAGAACAAATACCGGGGGAAATTCCGATAATATCTACAATAGTCCACCCAATAGCTCGCTTGAACGTATTTAGCGCTGCTACCAAACACTCAACTTGTTGCCTATTAAGATCTGCCGCAATAATGACTGGGAGTGTCTCATCCATACCTAAGAATGCATACCTCAAATGTGGGAGTAGATCCTTGAGTTCGAATTTAGATTCCTCTTCCACAGATGGTCTCGCTGGTGGAGTCTCACGATTTTTCATATCTAAGTCTAACTTCTTAGGCTTTGGTAGATATTCACACCTATCAAGTGCGGCCACCAACTCGTCATACTCTTTGATAAAATGACTCTCAAATTTCATTATCAATGCTGCTGATGCCTCAACACCTAGTCTCTCCTCGATTTGCGCCGTCGAACCACTCTCACTTCTAAAATTTATAGGAAATACCAATTGGAGCTCATTACTCTGCTTCATGGACCAACAAATATCGATAGTCATTTTTTCATTGTTAAGTACAAACTTCATCTGCCTTTTCTCCATGTCAACCATATCACACCCCTTGGCAAATGAATGGTCTCCCTAGGATAATGGGAACCTCAAAGTCAACCTCACAATCAAGAATAACAAAATCGGCTGAAAAAATGAATGACTCTACTTTCACTAGCACCTCATGGAGCACTCCAATAGGCCTCTTCACAGTTCTATCCACCATGAGCAACCACATCGTAGTTGGTTTTGGATCACCCAATCCCAACTTTTTGTAAATAGAAAATATCATGAGATTAATGCTAGCACCAAGATCACAGAGGGCCTTGGAAAAGTGCAATAACCCAAGGTACAAAGGATAGTGAAAGCACCAGGATCTTCCATTTTATGCACAAGGGATCTTATAACAATAGAACTATAATGTTGAAACTTATCGTCATCCTCAAAACTCACATATATCTTCTTTGTAACCATATCCTTCATAAACTTCGCATAACGAGGTATTTGTTCTAGAGCTTCTATCAATGCAACATTGATAGAAATTTGTTTTAGCATAGTGATGAACCTGCGGTATTTTCCTACTTCGGTCTTTTTTGCTAATCTTTGAGGAAAAAGAGGCGGAGGCCTGGGCAAGGGAACCACTTTCTTTGTGACCATATCCTCTTTCTCAGTCGTATTCTTCTGCTTTCTACTAACCTCTTTATCTCATTATATTTTCTTGTATCAATCTCCACCCAAGACATAGGTGGATCAATGATTTGCTTACACCCTTAAGTACTGACTGCCATATAATTCCCATCATTCTTTGGATTATAGATGGTGTTGCTTGGAAGAGTGTGTGGTTGCCTTGGGTTCACTGTCTTAGACAACTGATTCATCTGTTGCTCAAAATTCTTGATTGACACAGCGTGGGTATCAATCTTTTGACTAATACCGGATAAGACGTTCCTTATCTCTTTTAACATTCTCATCATCTTCTGCATCATATCCTCAATTCGTGCCAGGTTACCTCCATCATCCCTACGGGCATATTTTCTATTTTGAGGGGGAACATAAGGTACAACTCGATCATTTTATGTTGTCATGGTTATTTCAGTTGTAATTGTTGTAGTGGTAGTAGTTCCCATCTCGGACATATTGGCCCTTTTGGTTGTAATTTCTATAGTTCCAACCTCGTTTTCCTTGATGTTGGTGCCAATTATCCGTGTTGGATCCTTGGGCGTTTAGTCAGACTGATCATTCACTGCATACACATCAAGTCACATATTTTAGCACCAACACTAGCTCAGTTCTCATCTGCGGCAAGGTTGTTTGTAGCTTGAACGATGAAGGTATTTATCCTAGTGTCTGACTTTCTACTGCTCCAAGCATTGTTGTTGCGAGATATCTTCTCCATTTTCTTGGTGATTTGTGCCATGGGCATTCTCCATACGAACTTCCTGCAATAGTATCAAGCATTGCCTTGCCATTGTCATCCTGCCCCTGATAGAAGTACTCCTTCAACGACTCATCATCAATACAGTGATTTGGGACACCTCTCATAAAGGTAGTGAACTTATCCCAATAACTACTCACAGACTCTCCAGGTTGAGCTACAATGTTGTTGAGCTTGTCCTTCTTTTTCAACTTCATGGACACCGGAAAGAATCTTACTAGAAATGCGTCTGTCAACTGATCCAATGTATAGATAGAGTTGTAGGGGAGCTCATTGAACCATATAGTAGCATGTCCAGTCAATAATGAAGGGAACATCCTCAACCCAATGACATTTATATCCCAATCTGGTCGACCTATGCAACTTTTGTAGGCCTAGTTTAGCTTATCTATGTGAGCATGTTGATCATCCATTGGCAACCTCGCAAATAAACCTCTCGCTGTAAGCATATGGATCAAGCTACTGGTCACCAATAACGTATGCCTTGGAGGTAGAGGTGGGAGGACAAAATTTCCATCAGACTCAATGATATTTATGTTGACCCTTCAATTATCAGTTAGATGTGCTTTTTGCGGGTCTTGGGGCCTAACTGATTCTCCTAATATGTTATCAGGTTGAACCTGATTGTTCTCATTGACTTCCCGTGGATGTTTCAGCCCTGCTCCATCACCTAATCCTCCTTCGATAGGAACAATTGGGATCCTTGATTAATTATCGGGAATCCTTGATTATTTATTCTACGCAAGGTTCTATCCAATTTTGGATCGTAAGGATTGAGTGGTTTGCCTTTGCTTCGTGTACTTGGAATACACAAGCGTAAGAACCTAAGAGATACAAAAACAAAATAATAAGTAAAATTAGGAAATATTTGACTAAAGTTCAATATGTAGTTAAATTTAATCTAAAAGTCTTATTCCCCGGTAGCGGCGCCAAAATTTGATACACTCAAATTACACCTCCCTAAAGAAGCATAAGCAATCATTATCAAGTAAAGAACCCAAATGGTAGGTTGTTCTTGATCCTACGAGGAATATGGCATATACTTAACTTTAACCCACAATTATATTCGTTTAGACAAGATTTTTGAAACAAGTAAGTAAAGGAGGGTGGGGGGTGGGGGGGAGTTTGTGAAACAAATTTGTAAGATTATATAATTATCAAGTAAGCAAGAGTTAACTTTGGTTGTTATCAAGATGAGAAAGTAACTAAGGTGTACGTGTTCCCCATAAGCTCATAACGCGGTAATCCTAGTAATAGCAATCCCTTCCTAGTGTATTGTATGCAAAGTGATAAGTTATTTATCTTTAAATCCTCGGTCTTGCATCTAAAGAATTTCACCCCGCACCTTGGTCCGACTACATGTGTATAATTTACTAACCCTTACCTTAACCTCATATTGGACATCACATCGATGTATGACTTAGTTTTCACCCCTGCACCAATCGACACTAGACTATTAGATAGTATCACACTAAATTTATGTTGATAATTCTTTTTTTATTAACTACCTCCTTGATACGACAAGTAGGAACAAGGCGAGTTTTAAGGTTTGTAACCGCTAAAAAGACTTCTAAACGAAAGAATTATCAATGCATGCAAAACACTGTTTGAAGATTGCTTAATCGCTATTCCTCCATTGTTAATCACTCATGGTTTCCACAACCCTAGTTGTGGAGTTTAGCTTCCCATAATCAAAAGAATACAATTCATTATTTTAGATGAAAGAATTATGAACTTACGGAATGAGAATAATAAACCCTAAATTTCAACTTGAATATCAACACCAAAATCTTCAAACTCAACTTCAAAAACTAATAGTTGCTTAGGCTTTGCAAAATTAATCTCCAAAGTCTCAAACTAGATAATAATAGAAGCCAACCCTAAAAACAAGGTTTACATCCCATGTTTATAGAAAACAAACTCCTAATTAAAAAGGAAACAAAATAAGGAATTTTTGTTTAGGCACGCGTCTTTAATCTACCGACCGACTTACGGACCGTCAATGGATATACGGTCTGGAAGTCCCTTCCGTCAACCAGGACTTAGAAAGTATTTCAGCATCCAGAATATAACCTCTCTGAATTAAACGATGGACCATAAGTACGGTCCGTCAATCAATCGACGGTCTGTCAATAGCCCTCTGTTACTTTATACTTAGAGTCTTAAAAAATCAGGTACTGGAACCGTTGTAGTATCATTCTATGGTTTACCAGTATGGTTCGTCAATTAATCGACGGACCGTCAATGTTCACCATGGTTCCACACTTGGTCAGATTTCTCATATTTCATTCAATGCCTGTGTTGCCCTTCTATGATACCCATCCTTTTTCTGCACTCCTTTAGCTATCTCTTTAATTTCGCGCCTCAACATCTTTCCTGCAAAACATGATACAAAACCATCAAAATCAATATGAAAAGGCTCTAGACACACGCAACTCTTAAGTAAAATGTATTAGACATACCGTAAAATCACATTATATCAACACCCTCAACTTACATTCATTATTTGTGCTCAAGCGGCACACTAAGACTCTGAACGACACTTATATAGAAACAGACAATTCAAGATCACACAATCATATGGCTATCTATCCCGACTCTCCCTTGTTTGAGTGAAAATCTATGTCTCAGTCTCGATAAGCTAAATTAAGCAGATCATAACATGATACTGATTGACCACTAAACAACATCCTTCACTGCTTTCCTATCACCAAGTTACCAATTCTCCAACAATGTAACTAGAGCCCTCACTTCAAATGAAATCCTCCATTTTCACACAATGAGTATCATTTTAGATACAAGTATTTATTTCAACACTCACGCTCAGAAGTAAGTTCAAGTACAGTTAGTGCTTAAGCCATAGGCTTGCCCTTCTTTTCACTGCTTAGACTCTCCAAACTAGACTTTAGGATCACTCTAGGACTTTCTTAGCTTGTAACATATGCTTAGGGCCATATGTGGTACATTTGGGTATATTTAGTGACTTTCTGCCCTCCTTGACATTACATTAGGTCTTCTCTCTTTTTTCCCTATCTTCGACATCCTACCTTTCTCTATTCTTTCCTTTGATTCCTTTCAAACATAGATGCGACTTTCAACTTTGCAGCTCTTTTATTTTTTACTTTCTTTATTTTTCATGTATTTCATTTTTTTTACTTTCGCAAAGTCACATCCTCTTTTTTCACTTTTATTTTCTTTTCTTTTCAAAACCATCTATTTTCTTACCATTTTTCTTTAGATTTTCTCTTTCATAGCCACCCTCAACTTATGTTTTTCCCATGATTCGAGGTGCACAATACCCGATGTCGGGTTAGGTCCAAGAATGAGGTCACTTTAGTTTGCTTTTGCCACCCTCAACTTAGGCTTTTGGCCTAAGTCGAGGTGAACATGTCCAAGGAGTGACTGGGGGCAAAACATTAGATTCTGGGAAGGTGAAGTAGGGAGTTAGAAAGAAATGGTCTATATTAGGCTCAAAGTATTTGGATCAAAGGGAATATTCACTTCATTTGGTCGGATTCTTTTAGGCTAGTTGTGGACTATTCAGAACAAGGGCCTAGAGTAGATTATCTGAGAAGGACTAACTGGGCAAGTTCTAGTCCGACACCAACTGTTGAATAGTCAATTCTTCTCACACTCACTTGGCAGATCGTTCCATTATCAGATTTTCAGATTACCGAGTTCAAGTTTTAGTCTCTAGTCATGCAGTTGGTGCATTATCATGTCATATTTCGAGCCAACACATTCAACTTGTCTTAGCCTACAAATTCAAGGACATATCACAACTTTTGGGCGGGTCTCATTTTGTCACAAGCCATCATGCTTCAATCCTTATTTCTTATACACATAAAATTCTAATACATGCCGGTTCAACAGAAATTCAAATAGTCTCTTGAGGAAAAAACACACGCAAGAAAACCCAGAGAGGATCGTGAGTTTGGTTACTCAGACTTCACCCTATCACTCAAAATCCATTTAGTCCACCCCAAAAAAAGAGAGTGCAAATGTTCCCAATGCACAAAAAAACATAAAAAGAGTAATGGATTTTGGTGAAGCGAATTTGTAGCGCAAAGCGCCGAAGACCTATCAACAAACGGGTTGGTTCAGTTTCTAGGAGCCCTTTCGTTAAATAATTGGGTCACCCTCAGTAGTGTACACATCAACAAGGATGACACCATTAGTAGTGCCATCTGCTACTCTGTCTGCACCATCAGTAGCACTCACATTTCCACTTACGGGCCTAGAACTCGAGGCCCAACAGCAGCCTCACACACCCTCCTCTGGTGCAAAACTTCATCTAGGTTGAAGGCCCTTTTAGCCTGCTCCTTCTGCGTACGCTCCCTTTTTCTAGCTCGAGCCTCATTAATGTCCTCAACTGGGTGGATAGAAAGTGCCTCTTGCCATGAACACGAGTGGGATTGGACTACGTTTCTGCAGGTGCCTTGAACAAGGCCTTAATGACGGTATCCTCAAGACAACTCCATCAGTGCATGCTCTGGCTCAAGCACACATATATCAAAGATGTCATCTACATCAGCTTGGAGAATCGTGAACACCGTACGAATGGAGGCAAGGGTAGTGGTGGGGGATGGTCGTGCTAGTACTCTCAACTCAAACGCATCCAGCTGTTTGTGGACTGCCTGGGTCTGTTGCTCTGTCTTCTTAGCCACCCTTTTCTCTATTCAGGTCTCAGACTTTGCTATGAATTTCTGCTTCCACGGCTGGATATGGTGCAACAAAGTAGCGATCTGAGCCTATAATTTCTGTACTCTGGCCAATAGGATAACAACAACTAGTTCCGATGGTGTGGACCTGGAAGAGTTGGGGCCCTACTAGTGGTATGAGAAGAGGAGGCCGGAGCAGTGTCCGTGTGATCTGGTATGATAGGGTCATCGCCCTATGTATACTCTACCGTGTTGACACCCAATTTTGACCCACCCTTATATGATTAATTCACGAGCTTCTTAATTCCCAAACGATTTAGAATAATTAGTTTTATAAAATTCAAAATATTTGTCAAGTTTATTTTGAATATTTTTGTCATTTTATAAGTTTTAGATAAGATATTTTACATGATTATGTATATAATCAATATATTTTATGATTATTCAAAAATCGTCTCAAAAAGATTTTAGTTTTAGTAAAATATTTAGACAACTAGTGTGGTTTAAATAATAACTTATATTTTTATGTTAATTAGTTTATAGTTAAAATAATTATTTTATTTTGTTAAGATTAAAAAGCTCATTAATTAATATATATTAATTCCGATTATTTAGTTATTAGTGAAATTCTTAAAATCATCAAAAGAACAAATTTTGGCCCATTTACTCACATTTTTCAGTAGCCCACTCCCATTTCCTTTGAATACCAAGCCCAATAGCAACACACCAATTTTAACCCAAAAGTAAAAGACCCCACCCACACTTCAATCTTCCTGCAATACCAAAACAGACCAACATACGACCCCATCTTCTTCTTCTTCATCTTCATCCCTGTACACAAATGTCTCCTTCCTCATAAATCAAGCAGCAAATCACGGCTGACCAAACTCGAAAATCGCGCCAACAGTACTCTCCCATACACAAGAATCAACTTTTTTTTCTGATTTTGAGCAGAGATTTGGGGATTTTGGTTCAAATTTGAAATTCAAATTCATTCAAAATCTGTCCGTTTTCTCCCCTAATGGAGTCAATTTTCTTCATATATATACTCTCCTTCCATAAACGTTGAGGGGATCTGATCTTTTTTTTTGAAGAACAAATCGATAGGAGAAGTTTTAGAGAAGAGAAGTTGAAGAAGAAAGAGAAAAAAAATTCAAACATTAATTTACTTTCCTAAAACAGAAAAAAAAAGGTTTATTTTTGCTTTTCAGAGCTCATTGAAATCGGCTAATAGTGGTGGAGTTCTTCACGGTCAAGCTCGTGGTCCTCAGTTTGCTTCTCACGAAAAGGTAACCTCTTCAACTCATTTACCTCGACTTAATATCTACGAGATTGTGAAACCTTTGTTTCTGTTTGGCTGCTGCTGTTCCAATGAAGAATTTATTTTTTTATGCCTACCAACATCTTGTTCTTATCAGTAGTTAGTAATGTTATTGCTAGCTTCTTGACACTATTCATATCCGTTCAAATTTTAAATTCCGGCATAAGTTTCATGTGCTCTAGTTTGTTTTTTTTTAGTTTAAGCTTTTCGAAGTAGTATTCCTCCCGACTTCAGTTCGGTTTTGCTTTAGATTATAGTGATTTCTTTGTGTTATTATTTTAGCTATTATGAAAATTATTTTGTGTCTTAATCTGTGATATCTTCTGGCGATATTTCAGTTTAAGTCGTTATGTTGTTTAGTTCAGAAATGTGATCTATTTATGTGACTAGTTTGTTCAAAAAATGCAACATTTCTTTATCTTAAACCAATTGAAGTAATTGAATGTTTATTCCATTATGTTGGCTTAGTTACTCTCTTCTCAAAATTTGAGTTAATTTAGTATATTTGTTTACTTGACTTATTCTATGGTGATAGTTGATCCACTAGTTAATTGTTTGTTGTATTTGGTGCCAATTAAAATTTATTTGTTTTAATGTTTTGGCCTAAGATTTTGTCCGTTTATTTATATGAGTTAAGGCAATGTTTTCTAGTTTATTTCTTTTAATATTGAGAGCATGTGCAAATTTGTATTTAATTAAATGAAAAAACAAAAGCATGATGGGTCCTTCCTTCTCTTAAAGTCACTTGACATGATAAGCTTTTTTGGTCTAAATGGCTTTTTGGTTTCCTTTTTCATGATTAGATGGGCATTAGCTAGTTATGATTTAATTGTTATAATTTTTTTTTTTTGGAAGTGTGTCCTTTAAGTTAGTTGCCTTTTGGAATGCTACCTGATGCCATGAGCTTTTAAAATGTGTAGTTAGTTTGGTTTTGCAGTGTGTTAGATTTTTCTTGTCCATTAACTTAGGAATTTTCCTTATAGTTGTTAAGTTCTTAAAAGTGCCAAGGTGTATTTAAAATGATAATTTTCCTCCGTGGCCTTCTTGCCTTATGCAGTTGTGCATAGTAATCAATTTGCTTAGTTCATCTTTGATCTTGTCTTATCTCTTTAGTTGATATTATGTATTTTTGTTTAGTTAGGAAGTTTTCCCAAATGGCTTGTCCCGTCTTCAATTATTTTCCACAATAATCTCTCATGTGAATACAATAGCAACACCCTTAATGTTCTCATCTCTTAAAATAATTTATGTGTTTATCTTCATTGTGAGTTAATTATTTGATCATGTATTTGTTGGAAGCTTTAGTGGTTCTTTTTTTTTGATTCGTTTCCTTCTCTTTGTGCGCATGTAAACCTCTTTCGAGTCCATGGTGTACTCATCTACCTTGCATTTTCCGAGTTGAGCCATAAAGGCTCGATCTTTGTCTTCTTCATTCCTCGAGTCATCCCCCTATATCCGAAAGCTGTTACAGGTTACGGAGACACAACGAATAGCTGCAAATCAATTGATAAATGTTCAAAGGCCTGAGAAATGGGTTGTATACATGATGTATACAATGTTTATACCGTTATATACAGGTTCATGGCAGCAGATATGCAGCCAAAAACGTGAAATACAGAGATGAGGTAAAATACAGGTGTTAGAAAGAAAGAGATACACGCATAGATCTGATATACATGCTAATATACACTGATATACGACAAGTGTATACAAAAACGGGAATTGGGTTAAATCCCCAACTTTCCAGCAAAATTGGCCCAAAAGGGGTCCCAAATTCATCTGCTCCTTTACTCCTTTATTATTTAATTGTTATTATTATTATCTTTTTTTTTATTAACTCTAAATTTATAATTATTAAATAACTTAATTAATTCTCCAAGAGATGAACTATATTCTTTATGTTAGTATGTTTAAATAAATTTCATTTTTGTCAAACACTTGATCTTTGTTTATTTGAAAACTTTTACTTAACCTTCAATTAACTTAAAATAGTCTCTATGCTTTAATTGACCAATTTGGTTTAAAATATTATTTTAAAAAATGCTTCAAATAAGTTTTAACAAATCTAGTCTTGTTAAAATTCTAGTCACTTGTATTATTTCAAAAATCATAATTAAGGTTCCATTTTTTAAAAATAAAATTAAAAATTAATCTTTGTTTAAATATTTTCTTAAAGTTAATCGAATATTGTTAATTATTATATTATATTAAATCATGTTCCTAAGAATAGTAAAAAAATAAAATAATAATTAACCTAAGTCATAGGAAAGCCGCATGTTAGCGAGCGCTTCAAATGCCTTAAAAACCTTCTTGAAGCGTAAATAAGAACCTCTTACCCATTTTCTCTAAATTTATTAAGATTTAATCTGTTAAAATCTTTTTTGAATTAAGTTTTCTTAATTTCTTTAAAAAATTAAGTGGCGACTCTTTTCTAAGTATTTTTCTCAAATTTTTTATACTTAGAATAATTCAAAAAGTGATTTTTCTAAAGATAGTAAAATTAAGGAATAACAGAAATGGCGACTCCGCTGGGGAATTTATAGGTTCTAACCATAATAGACTTAGGTTAATTATTAATGTTTTTAGCATATGGTTACTTGTTTGCTTATAGTGCATGCCTAATGTCTTATTTTTATACTTATGTGATATAAACTGTTTATTTGTTATTGTTTTCATAAATTATATATCTGTTACTGCTTTATAAACTGTTATTCCGTTCATATTTCTCCACTTATTGAAAATTCACACTATCACACGTACACGCGAGATGTGTTTTGTGCACCCACAAACTTCTTTCAAAGTTCCTAAAGTTAGGAGAGTTGGCATATGCGCGGGGTGTCAGGATCTTTTTCCACATAACCGCGTAGCCTTCTCACTCGAGTTGTCCACTCGGGAACCTTGTGTCTAGAAAGCCAAATCTTAGACAACATAAGATAGAGCTAAACCACCCTTCAATTTAAGTCATGCATGCATATGCCTTAGGTGGATCGATCCTGGGTATCGATTCGGCATTTAAGAAGTACACCCTTATATCGACGGGTTTTCATGACCCAACGACCAATGAACATGTTTTGTGCAACGTGATAATGATAGACGGATCCAAGCCTAAATTTGACATAGTGAGTTTGAAAATTATATGTTCATTTTATTTTTTATTATTTTGATTTGTAGGATGGATTTAGTCCCCCAATTGCCCAAAATTAGAATGGTCGAGGGTTTTCCGTACAAATTGAAGACCTGGTGGGAAAATTTTACTCCAAGTGAAAGCTAGCAATTGCAAAAAGGTTGGGGTGCCTCCCTAAGCTATTCAAGGTTAACCCAGACAAACATGTGATTAGAGCGCTGATTCAGTTTTAGGATCCAGACCGTGTTGTGTTCACGTTCAAAGACTTTGAACTAACACCTACATTGGAGGAAATCTATTATTTTACCAGTTTGAAGTATCGAGGAAAAGGTCAAATTATTCCTCACAATCAATCAGGGAAGAAATTTCTTCGCTATTTAGGACTGAAAAATAAAAAGAAACTTCGATGTTTCGAACATAATTGGGTTTCTCTGGATTACTTATGTGAAAGGTATGGACGCTCAAATAGTTACAAAGTGTTTAGGAAGGAATTCTCTTGCACTCTTGTTCATTGGCAAGCTAGACGCCCTATCGCATTTACTGTGGCTTTACTAGGAACTTTAGTGTTTCCACAAGAACATGGTCATATCAGCACATGCATATGTTCAGTGGCTCGTGTACTCTTTGAAGGTGTTAATGGCGAAGAGCTCACTCTAGTTCCCATGATTTTAGCAGAAATATTTCGAGCCCTTGGGAAATGTAAGAGAGGGGAAACAAACTTCTTTGAAGGTTGCAACCTTCTTTTACAAGTGTGGGCAATGGAACATTTTCACAAGCGTAAAAATATGGATGACATATGCTTTAGCAATGTAAATCATATTGACAGTCTTTTCGACAGGACAAAAATGTTTGTATCTCCGGTTGGTACTGATGATTGGTATGAATATCTAGCATCCCGCACCAGTGATCAAATTCAGTGGAAATATCCATTACTCTCGCATTCCCCGACATATATCAGATGCAAGAGGTCCTACTATATCGAGCTTATTGGGTTGAAAGGTCTCCAACCATATGCTTCGGTGCGCGTACTTCAATAATTTGGTCGAGCACAAGTAATCCCTCTTCGAGCCAACATGAGGGTTTCTGAAGTTTCCTTCGGACCAAACTTCGAAGTTCCTAGAGCCAGAGAGATACTACATGAATGGAATAATATTCTCACGATGGATATAGGAAAGGGTCCCGAAATAGAAATTCCAGAATATCAAGTGTGGCTTCTAAAAGATCGCAACAGCATGAGTCCAGAAGGCGAACAAGGTTTTGAGGATATTGGGACGATGATCTGGATAAGGCATTCTCATCTCGGAACCAAAGCAGTCACCCCTGAAATGTGGGCTCAAATGGAAGGACGCGATATAAATTGTCTGTGTGTTGTGATGTGTTATTTTGTCTAAAGCAGAATTAATCCACTATTGTTTTTAGAGCACTCTAAGCATATATTAAAATTCACAACAATAAAGACCGTCCAAATTATTCTTGAAGTGACGTTCGAGTTTCTCAGAAATATATATCCATTTACTCCAAATTTCTTACAATTCTTTTTTATTCGTCCGTCAAAGGAAGGTCAATTTGCTAGAATGTCCGGAAAAGACGTCAACACACCAATCTCACCCATTGCTTTGGTTAATGACGGAGAAACTAAAGAATCAATGCTCAAAAAATTTATCGAGACTAAAGAGAGAACAACTGCAGCCAAAAGGAGACTTGCAATACTGGACCAAATTGAATGGACGCTACGAGAGAGAATTATTAAGGTTGACATGGAAACAGCCTCAGTGAAAAAAAAGATTGCAAAAATCGATGAAGAGATAATTAATATCACTAAAGCAACTGCAAGAATCCCCGAAATTGAACTAGCCATTAAAAAGCTAAATTATGGGAATGCTTCTTCCATGAGAGAAAAAGGAAAAAACAAAAGCAGGTTCAGAGGATGAGAGCACTGGATCGTCACCCTACGGTTGAAAGGGAAAAAAAGGAGTGTGGGGTAGATTTAGGTTCATGTAACGCACCTCTTATGTTTAAGTTTATTTGTAATCAAGAACTACGCGAGACTTAAGCCCATATGGGGTACGTAGGAAGCTCTTATCGAGCCTAGTCTCTCTATCAATTTCGAGAAGGGTAGGTTTAAGTTATCTTATGTAATTCGGACTACGTCGGGCCTGATTTTCTCGGTGGATACGTAGGCAGCCTACTTAAGGCTCGATCCCTATCTTTTTAATTTTTATTCTCCATTATTAGTGAAAGATTATGAAAATTTCATGAGTGGGAGAATTAACAGTGTTCTATGCAAGTTGACCTTCCTAATTCTATCACAGAAAGATTTATTTCCATTCAAGTCCTCCCTTCACCCAAAATATTTCCGTGGATTAATCTGCTTAAAGCAAAATGACACTTATGTGTTTATTTTTATGTCATTTTATTTGCATATCTCGTTAAAAACAAAGACTAACATATGTCTCTTTTGAGTGATTTTTGTCTACAGGTAAAAACTGATCTGTGTTGAAATCAAACTGGCAGACCATCCCTACTTTACAAGGTCTAAAGCAATCATACCACCCTTTTCTGGTCACTCTTTGGATAAAGGCAAAAGCAAAATGACTGGTACTTCTAAAGAAACGGAAATAGTCGATGTGACTATCAGAAATGCTGAACTCACTGATCAGAATGAGTTGATCTCTCAGTTAATACAATGAATTACATATATGCAGGAAGAGCTTCAACAAACCAAAGATTTGGCCAAACTGGCCATTGCATCGAATGAACCACCCCTTGAAACTAGAAGACCTCCTTCTTATTTTCCATCATTAAGTCCTCCGTTATCCAACTATTTCCCAACCCATACGACACGACCCATCACTTCCACTCCTAATCCTCATACCATTGACTTAACTGTATCCAACGCTCCTTACTCCAGCACTTCCTACCAAACACCACCACCAATACCAAATCAGAATCAAGCACCTAACACTAATCACTCCCAAAACTTCACGCTAACCTATCAAATCCCACCCCCAATCTCCAATAACCCATGTGCTTTGCCTAGCCAGCCGACATACCCTTCTGTAACATTCCAAACTCCACCAACCAACGCAATCCCTGAACCATGTTCTATCTTTCCCGTTCAACCAGAGTTGGATCACTATGAAGAGATGGAGAAGGAGTGGAGGCTGAGAGAAGAAAAACGTGAGCAAGAAATGAATGTCATGAAGGAGGCCATCTTTGAAGCAGTTAAAAGTGTTCAAACTTCAAGGAAAATCACAGGACTTGAGTATGAAGACCTATGCATGCACCCTAACTTGGAAACACCCGAAGGTTACAAAATTCCAAAATTTGAAACCTTCAATGGTATTGGCAATCCCATGGCTCACCTGCGAGCTTATTGTGACAAACTCGTGGGTATTGGGAAAAATGATGCATTAATTATGAGGTTGTTTAGTCGAAGTCTGAGTGGGGAGGCGTTAGAATGGTTCACATCTCAAGAGCTCGTCAGTGGTCTACATGGGGGGATTTGACCAAAGATTTTTTGGAAAGATTCCAGTTTAATGTTGAAGCTGTCCTTGATAGATACTATTTGGAAAAAATCAAGCAAAAGACCACGGAGGACTATCGTGAATATGCATGTCACTGGAGGAAAGAAGCTGCAAAGGTACAACCTGTGATGACTGAAAGCGAAATAACCTCTGCTTTTATTCGAGCTCAAGAGCCCGAGTATTATGAAAGGATATTGCCCATGATGGGACAGAAGTTTTCGGAGCTGATCAGAATGGGAGAAGCCATAGAGGATGGTCTCAAATCTGGAAAGGTTACAAGTCTCACTTCTTTGAAGGCCGCCAACAAATCCTCGACATCCATGGCCAAAGGATTTTCTAGGAAAAAGAAAGAGGATGTCTCTGTTGTATCTTTTAGCCCAAGGCCAAGGCCACAAAGGTATTTTGGGTATGGTTCTATCATTGGAAACTCCAACCGATTCTCCACCGCAAATAATTACCAACCACCTCTACAAGATCCACTTCGAATATACTATGCACAACAGAACTACCAACCATCACCACATATCCATCAAAATCAACCACCAACCTACCAAAATACACCACCAAATCACCAAACCAATGTACCAGCCTACCAAAGTCCTGGACAAAACAAGCCAAATACCAATAATTTACCCCGTCCTAACCTCGAAAGAAAGCCTCCAAGAATTTTCACTCCTTTGGCAGAAACACGTACCCAACTCTTTGAGCGTTTGAGAGCAGCAGGATTGATCCAACCAGTAGACGCAAAGATAATTAATCCCACAACAAAGTTCTTCCAACGATGCGTCTACCATTCCGGAGGAGCAGGACATGATAAAAAAGGGTTTATCAATTTAAAACATAAGATTTAAGATTTGATCGATAATAGAGTCATCACTCTTCAGGCCCCTGCCCCCAATGTGAATCTTAACCCATTACCGAATCATGGGGGAGAGACCATCAATATAATTGAAAGTGACGAAGATTGGCTCGCTATTGGGACCGTCGGTGAAACAAATGTCAACTCACTCATACCAACAGTGGCCTCTTTGACCATAAAGACCCGTCCAGAGTTTGTTGTAATAACTGCACCTCATCAGGCATTTGCTTTGGCAAAGGAAAGAAACAACGAGCAGCCCAAAGAAAAGTTTGTTGTCCAGGCGGCTACAGCCCAAGGGATGACACATTCTAGAAGATGCTATGTTCCGGAAGAGTTAGCTCAAGAAACACGAAGAAAGGAGAACCAAAGAAGGCTGATCATAAAGGGTGAGGCTGAAGAGTTTTGGCGAAGAATGCAGCCTAAGGAGTATTCCATTGTTAAGCATTTGGAGAAAACTCCCGCTCAAATTTCTGTTTGGGCTCTATTGATGAGTTCTGAGTACCATCGGAAAGCATTGTTGGAGGTACTCGATGAAGCATATGTACCTACGGGAACAAGTGGTGATAATTTGGAAACTATGGTTAGTTATGTCATTAGGAGTCACCAAATCTCTTTTCGAGAAAAAGAGGTACCAATCGAGGGAATGATGCACAATCGTGCCTTGTATATCACTGTCAAATACAGGGACAAGTTTGTAGCTCGAGTATTGAGTGATAATGGTTCAGGACTCAATATTTGCCCGTTATCAACCCTTACTCAGCTGAATTATGATGTTGGAAAAATCCGTCAAAGTCGCATGAATGTAAGGGCGTTTGATGGCTCGCAAAGAGAGACCACGGGGGAGGTAGACTTGTGTATCCAAATGGGGCCTGCAGAATTTGTCACTGAATTCCAAGTGATGGGTATATCCACAAGCTACAATATGTTGCTAGGAAGACAATGGATCCATGCGGTCGGATCCATTCCATCCACATTGCATCAAATCTTGAAGTTCACCTGGGAGGACCATGAAATTGTCATTCATGGTGAAGGGAGTAATCGTAGTTACCCTGGCTTCTCTGTTCCAGTTATTGACGATTCATCTCAAGGTACTGACTTTCACATGGTGGAGATAATGAATGCTGCTTTTGAAGATATAACACCGCAAATACCAATGCCGCCGGTGTATAAAATGCTTGCCACAACCATGCTAAGAAGCGGTTTTGATCCTGGACGTGGGTTGGGCAAGAATTTGGATGGAATATCCGAACCTCTTCCTATCCCACTTCAAAATTTCCGCTTTGGCGTTGGTTATACCCCGACAAAGGAGGAATTATTCGAAGCAGAAGCAAGGAAGAAGCATGGCCCTGATCTATCAAAGCTTATTCGAGAATTGTACCAGTCATTTACTGCTAAAGCTTTAGAGCCTGAGATTGATGGTTTGGTGGAAGGGATGGGAAGATTGTTTGATGAAGGATATTGTGCTGTGATCTTGGAAGAATGCACCGAGACACCCACCATCCGAGATTCCAAACCTGAAGAGATGCTGCAGAATTGGGTGGCCACTCCACTTATGATTCATCGAATTGCTTGGTAGACAAAGACAAGATTTGAAGTTTTACTTTTGAAAATCGGTGTAGTTCGGACGAGGCCCAAAACAACCCTTTATGTCACTTTATTTTTATCGTAATGTTTAAAAAGTAAATGACTAACGTTGACATGAGTCATGACCGAAGTTTGTACACCTTTTTTCCAATAAAAGCCTCGTTTATTTTAAATTGATTATCTTGCCTTTGCAAATTACTCTCTAATATATATACATTTAAACTCTTTCTATCTAACATGGTTGATTTATTTTTCTTTTTAGTAAAAATGAATCTAAACTTGCCAATGTCATGACATGTCACGAACACGGTGAACCGAGTAAGGTTAATGAAGATGAATGTGAAGAATATGATGAGGAAACTATGATGCCTGAACACCTTACTGAGGACTTGAGGAACCTTGAAGATGATAAAAAGCCCAACCTGGATGAGACAGAGATATTCAACTTAGGACATTACGAGTCAGTTAGAGAAACCCGAGTCAGTATCCATTTGACAGCAATAGAAAGGGAAAAATTGGTCGAGCTGCTCAAACAATAAATCAATGTGTTTGCCTGGTCTTATGATGATATGCCAGGGTTAAGCACTGATATTGTTTCCCATAAGTTGCCTATCAATTCAGAGTATTGTCCGGTAAAGCAGAAAACCAAAAAGTTCAAACCCGATCTGAGTTTAAAAATAAAAGAAGAGGTCATAAAGCAGATCAAATCAAAGGTCGTCGAAGTAACCAAGTATCCCACTTGGTTGGCTAACATTGTTCCAGTGGCGAAGAAAGATGGAAAAATCAGGATATGCGTGGATTTTCGGGATCTCAATAAAGCAAGTCCAAAAGATAATTTCCCATTGCCAAACATCCATATACTCATTGATAATTGTGCCAAGCATGAGTTGCAATCTTTCGTGGATTGTTTTGCGGGATACCACCAGATCTTAATGGATGAAGAAGATGCAGAGAAAACATCATTCATCACACCTTGGGGAGTCTACCATTATCGAGTAATGCCGTTCGGCCTCAAGAATGCTGGAGCCACTTACATGAGAGCTATGACCACCATATTCTATGATATGATCCACAAAGAAATTGAGGTGTATGTGGACGATGTTATCATAAAATCCCGCGAGAGTTCGGATCATCTGACGCACCTGGAAAAGTTCTTTGATAGGTTACGTAGGTATGATTTGAAGTTGAACCCAGCCAAATGTGCTTTTGGAGTACCTGCAGGGAAGTTACTCGGTTTCATAGTTAGTAGAAGAGGTATCGAGCTTGATCCTTCCAAGATCAAGGCAATTCAAGACTTACCTCCTCCAAAGACTAAGAAGGAAGTAATGAGTTTTCTGGGAGACTGAATTACATCAGTCGATTCATAGCCCAATCAACGGTGATCTGTGAACCCATATTCAAGTTGCTACGAAAGGATGTGCCAACCAAATGGACCGAAGAATGTCAGAAGGCTTTTGACACCATCAAAAGTTACCTTTTAAATCCACCAGTACCGGTGCCACCACGCGCGGGTAATCCTTTGTTATTGTATTTATCCGTCTCTGACAACACATTTGGGTGTGTGTTGGGGCAACATGATGAAACCGGAAGAAAGGAGAAAGCTATATATTATTTGAGCAAGAAGTTCACATCCTACGAGGCTCGTTACACCCTCTTAGAGAGAACTTGTTGTGCTTTGACTTGGGTGTCTCAGAAATTACGACATTATCTGTCGACTTATACAACACATCTTATTTCAAGAATGGACCCACTCAAGTACATATTTCAGAAGGCAATGCCCACAGGAAAGCTAGCGAAGTGGCAAATGTTGTTGAGTGAGTTTGACATTGTGTACATGACTCAGAAAGCAATCAAGGGGCAAGCCTTGGCCGATCACATTGATGAAAAACCAGTAGATGAAGGATATGAACCGCTCAGAACATACTTCCCTGATGAAGATGTATTGTTAGTAGGGGATGATATATCAGAATCATATCCTGGGTGGAGAATATTTTTTGATGGAGCAGTTAACTCTAGAGGATCAGGAATTGGAGCAGTATTGATATCTGAATCAGGACAACATTTTCCAGCAACAGCGAAGCTTATATTTCGATGCACTAATAACATGGCTGAGTACGAAGCTTGTATTCTTGGCATCAAAATGGCTCTTGACATGAATGTTCAGGAATTACTGATAATTGGTGATTCAGACTTGTTGATTCATCAAGTTCAAGGAGAATGGACCGTGAAGAATCCTAAAATCTTACCTTACGTACAACTGGTACGGAGGTTATGTAAAAGATTTAGGAAGACCGAGTTCAGACACACCCTAAGAATACATAACGAGTTTGCTAATGCCCTCGCAACCATATCATCCATGATACAACACCCATAAAAGAGTTACATTGACCCACTTGAGATAGGTTTAAAAAAACAACCAGCGCATTGTTTACATGTGGAAGCAGAATCGGATGGAAATCCATGGTATATCGATGTAAAAAAGTACTTAAAAGCTGGTGACTACCCCAAAAAAGCAACAAGTATCCAAAAGAAAATAGTCCGAAGAATGGCAAACAACTTCGTTTTGAATGGGGAGGTTCTTTATAGGAGGACTCCCGATCTGGGATTACTGCGATGTGTGGATGCTGCAGAGGCCACAAGATTGCTCGAAGAAGTGCATGATGGAGTGTGTGGGACGCACATGAATGGTTTTACATTAGCAAAGAAAATCTTAAGGGCAGGATACTTCTGGATGACTATGGAAAATGATTGTGTCCGATTTGTCCAAAGATGTCATAAATGTCAGGTACATGGAGATTTGATCAAAGTACCTCCTCTAGAGCTCAATGCAATGAGTTCCCTTTGGCCATTTGCAGCATGGGGCATGGATGTTATTGGACCAATTGAGCCTGCTGCCTCCAATGGTCATAGGTTTATTTTGTTCGCCATTGATTATTTCACGAAGTGGGTCGAAGCTGCTTCCTATAAAGCTGTGACGAAGAAAGTTGTAGCTGATTTTGTTCGCAATAATTTGATGTGTCGTTTTGGAGTTCCTGAGTCTCTCATCACAGACAATGGTGCAAACCTTAATAGTCACTTGATGAAAGAGATATGTGAACAATTCAAAATTACCCACAATAATTCAACTGCATATCGTCCTCAAATGAATGGAGCTGTGGAAGCTTCCAATAAGAACATTAAGAGGATATTGAGAAAGATGATTGACAACTACAAATGTTGGCATGAAAATTTGCCTTATGACTTGCTAGGTTATCGCACCACAATTCGAACCTCAACTGGAGCAACTCCGTATTTGTTAGTATACGGAATAGAGGCAGTGATACCACCTGAAGTTGAGATACCATCTTTGAGGATTATTAGGGAAGCTGGATTGAGCGATGCCGAATGGGTTAGTGATAGATATGAGCAGTTAACATTGATTGATGAGAAAATAATGAGTGTCGTTTGTTATGGCCAGTTGTATCAACAGAGAATGATTCGTGATTTCAACAAGAAAGTAAGAGTTCGAACATTTGAGGTAGGTCAATTGGTGTTGAAGCGCATTTTCCCTCATCAAGAGGAATATAAAGGTAAATTTGCACCTAAATTGGAAGGACCGTATGTTGTCCACAAAGTACTGTCAAGAGGAGCTTTGGTCCTAGAAGAGATGGACGGTAGAGTATGGCGAAAAGCTATCAATGCAGATGCCGTCAAGAGATATTACATTTGAAGAATGTTATTTCTTTTTTTTTATTTCCTTGTAATCGCAAATTGTTTGTAATCATTGTCGCATTAATCTTTGGAACATTCCTTTGTACTTGAACTACGTTCGACCTGAATTCTCAAGAATGAGATACGTAGGCGGCCTATATGGGCCTCGGTCATTTCCTTATCAAAATTTCTTATTTCTGTCAATTCTCAAGAGGGGAACTACGTTTGACCTGATTCCTGCCTCAACGGGATACGTAGGCGCCACAACAGTTCGGTTATATTCCCAATAAGATTTCCATTTCCCTTCATAACGAAAACTGAGACAGAATTTTTGAGAGGATCTAAAAAATTCTACTAGAAGAGTTATTTCCTACAAACAAGGGTCAAAGATCATATCAAAATATCCGATTAGAGTATGACTTTGAGGAAATCTCAAAAATGCAAGACATCATGACCTCCGTGATTACCATCAGATGTGTTTTAAAACATCTAATTGGGACAGAATTTTTGAGGGAGGCCTCAAAAATTCCATCAAGGGTACTCGGAACGTCAGAGTCAACTTCAAGTACTGCAACGTGACATATTGCTAAGGATATCTTAAAATTCCAACAAGCTACTTATCGTGGCAGAATAGAATCTGAGACAAAGGGTTTTGTTTGTATCGTGCATGTCGTGGCAATTAATTGGCACAGATTTTCTTTAAAACTATCTTTCTAAAAAATTTCATACATAACATGTGTTTTAATTTAAATATGATCTTGTGTTTTGTCTATTGCGATTCGTAGGGTCAACCAAACTTCCAAAGATAGCAAGATAAGAAGCAAGGCGACTGGAAGAAATCAACACAAATCAATTTGTTTTAAAAACTAACAATTTTTCTGTGGATGCAGGTATATAAGATTGCCTCAAGATCATCATATTCCTCCATTAAATGAATATGGAGAATTCAAAAGGACGAGTAGCTCCCCGAAATTGACAACTCTTCTGTAGAGAAAGAAAAGTCATTTAAGTTCTTTGGAAGAAAAGTAACAGTTCAGAATACGAGCAACAACACCTTGTCCAAATCTCTAACAAGAAAGATTTGAATTAAACAGAAGATGTTCAAAATAGGAACGAGTGAAGAAATCACTCTCAACATGTACAAGCATCTACAAAAATATCAAATTACATTTTTTCAGCATCAACAACTATTGGAAAATATTCACAAATCCCGTTGATATCAGACACGGTAATGTGAACCACACAGAGGGACATCGTATTTATCACGAGGAAGTCATGCATATCGTATTATCAAAGAAGTTAATGCCATTATCGAGATATGTCATTCATATTCAAACCGCCAAGAGGGCCATTACATATTCAAACTGCCGAGAGGGCCATTGCATTCAAATCGCCAAGAAGGCCATCATTTTCATATGCCAAGAGGGCCATTGCATCTTCAAACGCCGAGAGGGAAATTGCATATTTATATTGCCAAGAGGGCCATTACATATTCAAAATGTTGAGAGGGCTATTGCATCTTCAAACACCGAGAGGGACATTGCATATTTATATTGCCAAGAGGGCCATTACATATTCAAACTGCCGAGAGGGCCATCATATTCAAATTGCCAAGAAGTCCATTCATATCAAACTGCCAAGAGGGCCATTGCATTCAAATCTCCAAGAGGGCCATTACATATTCAAACTGCCGAGAGGGCCATTGCATTCAAATCGCCAAGAAGGCCATCATTTTCATATGCCAAGAGGGCCATTGCATCTTCAAATGCCGAGAGGGACATTGCATATTTATATTTCCAAGAAGGCCATTACATATTCAAAATGCTTAGAGGGCCATTGCATCTTCAAACGCCGAGAGGGACATTGCATATTTATATTGCCAAGAGGGCTATTACATATTCAAAATGCCGAGAGGGCCATTGCATCTTCAAACGCCGAGATGGACATTGCATATTTATATTGCCAAGAGGGCCATTACATATTCAAACTGCCGAGAGGGCCATCATATTCAAATTGCCAAGAAGTCCATTCATATCAAACTGCCAAGAGGGCCATTGCATTCAAATCACCAAGAGGGCCATTACATATTCAAACTTCCGAGAGGGCCATTGCATTCAAATCACCAAGAAGGCCATCATTTTCATATGCCAAGAGGGCCATTGCATCTTCAAACGCCGAGAGGGACATTGCATATTTATATTTCGAAGAAGGCCATTACATATTCAAAATGCCTAGAGGGCCATTGCATCTTCAAACGCCGAGAGGGACATTGCATATTTATATTGCCAAGAGGGCCATTACATATTCAAACTGCCGAGAGGGCCATCATATTCAAATTGCCAAGAAGGCCATTCATATCAAACTGCCAAGAGGGCCATCATATTTATATTGCCAAGAGGGCCATTACATATTCAAACTGCCGAGAGGGCCATTATATATTCAAACTGCCGAAAGGGCCATCACATATTTATATTGCCAAGAGGGCCATTGCATAATCAAACCGCCGAGAGGGCCATTGCATAATCAAACTGCCAAGAGGGCCATCATATTCAAATTGCCAAGAAGGCCATTCATATTCAAACCGCCAAGAGGGCCATTTCATTCAAACCCAAGAGGGCCGTTGCATCTTCAACCGCCAAGAAGGCCATTGCATCTTCAAACTCCAAGAGAGTCATTGCTTCTTCCAATGCCAAGAGAGCAACATCATCTTAGCAATTAAGTTTCGACAACATCATTCTACCATTGAATCGACGTCATTCTATTAATGGATCATAAATGTAGCGGCATCATCTTATCAATCGAGCATCAACATCATTCTATCAATGAAGTATCATCACCAACAATATTACGTTATCGACAAAGTCATCATCATTTCGCATCATATCAATTTAGCAGCTACTGTGTCAAAACTGATGGAAGCTGACGTCAAAATAGTTTTAAAAATGTGTGTCGAAGAAGGTAAAACATAATACCTCTCTATGTAAATTACAGTTTCTACTAACAAGTTTGTTTTAATATCTGCTGAGAGCATCCAAGAGGATGAATTCTCAAATCAAACCACAGGTGTGGACGGCTTCAAAAGGGATGCAGCACAACGTGGAACTTTTTCTTAGCAGCGAACTGGTAAATAGTCCAAAGAGGAGTATCAAACTCTTAGGAAGCGAGCTGAGGAGCAACTTCCACCACAATCAAAGCACACCCCTATCAAAAGGCGTGTGGGTTTTTCTTTTAGCTCATCGGTTTCAATTTTGCTTCCGAGAAATATCTCACTCTCATCGAAGGCAACTTTCTAATTCGAGAACCAAAGGTTATCTTGCATAAAAGATTTCCTTTTTAACTGATCGAGTCGAACTACAAACAAACTGATTCCCAAGGTTTGAGGATATGTAGGCGGGATCAATGTTGAAAACTCGGCTTTATTCCAATATTTGTTTTCAAATCTTATTCTCGAGCATTCCGGTCCCTTCATAATTTGGTATCGAGATGACATTTGAATTCTTTAATAATCGTGCGTTAAATCAAGCGTATCGAACTACAAGTGGCCAGAATTCTCATATAACCTGAGATATGTAGGAAACCCAATACCGTGGTTCGGCCATAATTCCTAAATTCCGTACAAAAATCCTTTCCTAAAAAATGAATATGTGGTCGGTCAAAATGGGTTTGGTCAATTTCATTTTCCTCGAATTTCTTGCATCAATCCAAGTAAAATGAGGGACAGCTGTTGACACCCAATTTTGACCCACCCTTATATGATTAATTCACGAGCTTCTTAATTCCCAAACGATTTAGAATAATTAGTTTTATAAAATTCAAAATATTTGTCAAGTTTATTTTGAATAGTTTTGTCATTTTTATAAGTTTTAGATAAGATATTTTACATGATTATGTATATAATTAATATATTTTATGATTATTCAAAAATCGTCTCAAAAAGATTTTAGTTTTAGTAAAATATTTAGACAACTAGTGTGGTTTAAATAATAACTTATATTTTTATGTTAATTAGTTTATAGTTAAAATAATTATTTTATTTTTTTAAGAATAAAAAGCTCATTAATTAATTTATATTAATTCCGATTATTTAGTTATTAGTGAAATCCTTAAACCCATCAAAAGAACAAATTTGGGCCCATTTACTCACATTTTTCAGTAGCCCACTCCCATTTCCTTTGAATACCAAGCCCAATAGCAACACACCAATTTTAACCCAAAAGTAAAAGGCCCCACCCACACTTCAATCTTCCTGCAATACCAAAACAGACCAACATACGACCCCATCTTCATCCCTGTACACAAATGTCTCCTTCCCCATAAATCAAGCAGCAAATCACGGCTGACCAAACTCAAAAATTGCGCCAACAGTACTCTCCCATACACAAGAATCAACTTTTTTTTCTGATTTTGAGCAGAGATTTGGGGATTTTGGTTCAAATTTGAAATTCGAATTCATTCAAAATCTGCCCGTTTTCCCCCCTAATGGAGTCAATTTTCTTCCTATATATACTGTTCTTCCATAAACGTTGAGGGGATCTGATCTTTTTTTTGAAGAAAAAATCGATAGGAGAAGTTTTAGAGAAGAGCAGTTGAAGAAGAAAGAGAAAAAAAAATTCAAACATTAGTTTACTTCCCTAAAACAGAAAAAAAAGAGTTGTTTTTGCTTTTCGGAGCTCATTGAAATCGGCTAATAGTGGTGGAGTTCTTTACGGTCAACCTCGTGGTCCTCAGTTTGCTGCTCACGAAAAGGTAACCTCTTCAACTCATTTACCTCAACTTAATATCTACGAGATTGTGAAAGCTTTGTTTCTGTTTGGCTGCTGCTGTTCCAATGAAGAATTTTTTTTTTATGCCAACCAACATCTTGTTCTTATCAGTAGTTAGTAATGTTATTGCTAGCTTCTTGACACTAATCATATCCGTTCAAATTTTAAATTCCGGCATAAGATTCATGTGCTCTAGTTTGTTTTTTTTAAGCTTTTCGAAGTCATATTCCTCCCGACTTCAGTTCGGTTTTGCTTTAGATTATAGTGATTTCTTTGTGTTATTATTTTAGCTATTATGAAAATTATTTTGTGTCTTAATCTGTGATATCTTCTGGCGATATTTCAGTTTAAGTCGTTATGTTATTTAGTTCAGAAATGTGATCTATTTATGTGACTAGTTTGTTCAAAAAATGCAACATTTCTTTATCTTAAACCAATTGAAGTAATTGAATGTTTATTCCATTATGTTGGCTTAGTTACTCTCTTCTCAAAATTTGAGTTAATTTAGTATATTTGTTTACTTGACTTATTCTATGGTGATAGTTGATCCACTAGTTAATTGTTTGTTGTATTTGGTGCCAATTAAAATTTATTTGTTTTAATGTTTTGGCCTAAGATTTTGTCCGTTTATTTATATGAGTTAAGGCAATGTTTTCTAGTTTATTTCTTTTAATATTGAGAGCATGTGCAAATTTGTATTTAATTAAATGAAAAAACAAAAGCATGATGGGTCCTTCCTTCTCTTAAAGTCAATTGACATGATAAGCTTTTTTGGTCTAAATGGTTTTTTGGTTTCCTTTTTCATGATTAGATGGGCATTAGCTAGTTATGATTTAATTGTTATATATTTTTTTGGAAGTGTGTCCTTTAAGTTAGTCGCATTTTGGAATGCTACCTGATGCCATGAGCTTTTAAAATGTGTAGTTAGTTTGGTTTTGCAGTGTGTTAGATTTTTCTTGTCCATTAACTTAGGAATTTTCCTTATAGTTGTTAAGTTCTTAAAAGTGTCAAGGTGTATTTAAAATGATAATTTTCCTCCGTGGCCTTCTTGCCTTATGCAGTTGTGCATAGTAATCAATTTGCTTAGTTCATCTTTGATCTTGTGTTATCTCTTTAGTTGATATTATGTATTTTTGTTTAGTTAGGAAGTTTTCCCAAATGGCTTGTCCCGTCTTCAATTATTTTCCACAATCATCTCTCATGTGAATACAATAGCAACACCCTTAATGTTCTCATCTCTTAAAATAATTTATGTGTTTATCTTCATTGTGAGTTAATTATTTGATCATGTATTTGTTGGAAGCTTTAGTGGTTCTTTTTTTTTTAATTCGTTTCCTTCTCTTTGTGCGCATGTAAACCTCTTTCGAGTCCATGGTGTACTCATCTACCTTGCATTTTCCGAGTTGAGCCATAAAGGCTCGATCTTTGTCTTCTTCATTCCTCGAGTCATCCCCCTATATATCCGTAAGCTGTTACAGGTTACGGAGACACAACGAATAGCTGCAAATCAATTGATAAATGTTCAAAGGCCTGAGAAATGGGTTGTATACATGATGTATACAATGTTTATACAGTTATATACAGGTTCATGGCAGCAGATATGCTGCCAAAAACGTGAAAATACAGAGATGAGGTAAAATACAAGTGTTAGAAAGAAAGAGATACACGCATAGATCTGATATACACGCTAATATACACTGATATACGACAAGTGTATACAAAAACGGGAATTGGGTTAAATCCCCAACTTTCCAGCAAAATTGGCCCAAAAGGGGTCCCAAATTCATCTGCTCCTTTACTCCTTTATTATGTAATTGTTATTATTATTATCTTTTTTTTTATTAACTCTAAATTTAGAATTATTAAATAACTTAATTAATTCCCCAAGAGATGAACTATATTCTTTATGTTAGTATGTTTAAATAAATTTCATTTTTGTCAAACACTTGATCTTTGTTTATTTAAAAACTTTTACTTAACCTTCAATTAACTTAAAATAGTCTCTATGCTTTAATTGACCAATTTGGTTTAAAATATTATTTTAAAAAATGCGTCAAATAAGTTTTAACAAATCTAGTCTTGTTAAAATTCTAGTCACTTGTATTATTTCAAAAATCATAATTAAGGTTCCATTTTATAAAAATAAAATTAAAAATTAATCTTTGTTTAAATATTTTCTTAAAGTTAATCGAATATTGTTAATTATTATATTATATTAAATCATGTTCCTAAGAATAGTAAAAAAATAAAATAATAATTAACCTAAGTCATAGGATAGCTGCATGTTAGCGGGCGCTTCAAATGCCTTAAAAACCTTCTTGAAGCGTAAATAAGAACCTCTTAACCATTTTCTCTAAATTTATTAAGATTTAATCTGTTAAAATCTTTTTTGAATTAAGTTTTCTTAATTTCTTTAAAAAATTAAGTGGCGACTCTTTTCTAAGTATTTTTCTCAATGTTTTATACTTAGAACATTTCAAAAAGTGATTTTTCTAAAGATAGTAAAATTAAGGGATAACATACCGTATCAGCAAGATTTGGGCCCAAGGGAGGGACCTCAACACGGGGCTCTTTGTGAGGGGCCGCAACATTAGCCTCAACTCTTATGAGGACTATATCCAATGTCCCAGTCGGGTGTATCAGTTAATCACAGTGTCAGATCGGCACTCCAGAATCCCTGCATAATTGAAAAATCAAACAAGGAAACAAGTAAGGCGTGGAGGTCTTGAATGCCCTCTCGTGAATCTCTGCCAGCATCATTCGAGCAAAATCAATCTCCAACCTGGATACTAATGCTGAAACCATGACAGCCCAATCCTATGGGAGTTGGTTGTCGGCCTTCATGGCTAAGACTTTGTTCCGTACCAACAACCAGAAGAATTTGGACAAAAAGTTTAGTGTGGCCTTTCTATTGCCTTCTCGGGGTGCTGTGACCCACTTTGCACGTTCTCCATCCGCAACAATGTATTGGGCTGACCACAACTTAACAACCTCCCACTTCCCAGCACTCCTTTGAAAGACACCACCCGAACTATGTCTCACCCATAATAGAACTCTCCGATGTTTAGGGCCCAATCTAGACCAGTGGTAGGGCCGTATAGAAACCGTCGGATGGTGGCCTCTGAGATTCCCACTCGGCAACCTCCAATCATGGTCGAAGTGAGAGGGTCCTATTTTGCAGGCTTGGCCCACTTCGGAATCGACCTTTGGAGAATGGCAACATAGGAAACATAGAACTCCTGCACAATCTCCTCACTGTATGTACCAAGGTACCGTGCCATCCAATCGCACTTGTGGATGTTTAATAACTAGTGTACCTTTGCACTGTATGCAAGTTCTGTGTGAGGATTCGACGCTCCTCAGTGATCAATCGGTACATCATCTCCTTATCATTTAGCATTTTGGCATCTCGATAGATCTGCCATTAATACTTTACACATCATCTATTTGTCTCGCCAGTGGAGGAGGATGATCATTTCTTTGTGCTGGTGATGCTTCTGAACTAGGAGCTTGGGCGACTTGGAGTCAAATGTGGATCCACCCTAAGAACGGGAAGCAGCCCAGTTGGTGCCCCAATTATTGTGTGCTCCTCATCTGTCTGGGAGACAGTGATTACATTTGGGTTCATATTTCGAGGGGTGCCTCTAGTGACCCGGGGTGTAGTGGGTGAGGTCCTTGTGTTAGGAGGAATGTAGGTTGGGTCATTCTTCGCATCTGTGACTTCGTCGATCAACCAAAAGTCAGGGTAGCCAACTTGGATTTTCCTTTTTTTTGTATACCAATTCTTTATTGGATTCCATAGTACCCGTGGAAGGGTTATTACTACCTAAGAAAACTAAAATCATACTCAAAATATTTTTAGAACGAAGAGTAACAAAAGCAAACACAAAAAAAATTACAGACAAAGGCTTCATTTATCATTGACGGTGGGATTTAATTGTCCATAGATTGATCTAAAGTCTGTGGGACCCCTCCGTGATCGAAAGGCCATATGTAACAACCATAAAAATGAATAAGACAAATGCTTAAGGTGTCAAGAATGCTTGCGATTAGACCAAGGTTCACATGGATTGATACGCGTAGAACCAGACCTCAGAACCCTTGCTACGGCCAAGCCAACTAACTTGGGGAGTTAGTTGAGCTTGGAAAGGTTGGAACCAATCAGAGCTCTCGAAAACGAAGATTTAATCAAAAGAGTCTTTACCGGACTTAAAAGAGGAAATTTTAAGTTTTAGGGTCCAGGGGTAAAATGGTCTTTTCCAGGTCAAGGGTAATATTGTAATTACACTAAGGAATTAATTAATTAATTAATTAATTTAATTAAAGAATCAATTCGGGTTGGGTCGACCCGAAGTGACCTGTTTTCGCGAAAGGGTGTCACTCGGGTTCGAGCCCCACTGGAAGCAACGAATTGATGATTTAATTATCAATTAAAAATCTGATTTTTTGTAAGGGCAAAATGGTCCTTTCACGTATAATTAAATAAATCAGATTTTTGTTTGTTAAAGAGAGTCCTAAATTGACTAAGTCATCCTCTAATCCTAAACAACTTCACACGTTTCACTCTCTCACGTCTATCACCTCTTCACGCTCAAAAACTTTCTTTCACGTTTGCTCTCTGCCAAATTAACATGAAGAACTGAAAATACATCAAGAATTCTTCAAACTTGAAGAACTCACATGAAATTTTAAGAAAAACAAAGTAACCAAAAACGTTAAGGCAAAGAGAAGATTCCGTCGAGTTGGTGGTGAAACTTGAGGAGGCTTGGACTGATTTTTGGAGAGGGTTTTGGGCAGCAACTTCTACGTTCGAACATCAATTAAGGTATGGGTTTCTTCTCTCTTGGTCCCTTTCCCAAGAGACCCCTTAAGATTCAAGATAATCATTCCGAAAACTAGGATTGTTCCCCGTTGCATGTCCCTGTCACTAGCTCCCATTGAATTATAGGTTGGGTATGTTTGCTGGTACAAAGTAGGGATGAAATGTGTTTTCGTGATGTTTATGTGTAAGTATGCATGTTTGGAATTATGTGAATATTGAATATGTTGTCCGAAATCATGTGAAGAAAATGATGTGTGTGTGTGCAACGTCGACAGTGAATGTACTCACTGTTGGAAGTGTGAATTAGCATGTTTAATCTTGGTATTTTATGTGCAAAAGTTGTACACAACGTGATGTTCATTGTAGTGAAATGTGGCTGATTTTAATAACAATCTTTTAGCCAAATAAACTTATGAGAGTTGCGCCTAAAAATGTGTTAAAATGATTTATGAATGCACCCTATGAATCATGTGAAAACGTTGATGAAAATGAGTTGAAAAATGACCAAAATTTCCAGCAACTATGCAATATTAATTTAGAGTAAAGCTTAACAAAGAAATCTGGAAATTTAAATGAAATTTAAAGGGGTGAGGCCACCAGGATTCGAACCTGTGACCTCACCCATTAGGCTACTATAATTAGCCATAAAAGGGATGAAAAATGGGTCTGGGGGTAATCGAACTCGCGTCACTGGATGAGAAAGAGGAGAACAAAAAATTAAACAAATAAATGGGAGGCGTGGGAATCGAACCCACGACCTCCAGGTTGCGAAGGAGAGAAGAGAAATTAAAGAAAAAGAAAGTGTGAGGCATGGGAATCGAGCCCACGACCTCAAGGATAGAAAGAGAGGAGCGAAATTAATTAAGAAAATAACGTGAGGCTGTGGGGGCTCGATCCCACACCTCACTGCCAAAACGCCTAGCCTAGTGAATTTAATAAAAAAAATAAGATAGGAGGCTGTGGGGGTTCGAACCCACCACCTCATAGCCTCTAGCGAAAATAAAATTTAAACAAGGAGGTTGTGGGGGTTCGAACCCACAACCTCCCAATTTCCCAGCGAATTTAAGGATAAAATAAAAGAGGCTGTGGGGGTTTGATCTCACAACCTCTTGGTTTGGGCAAAAAGGGGCAATGTGATGTTAATGAAAAATAAAAAGGGGTTGTGGGGGTTCGAACCCACAACCCTTCGGCCAAGTTAAGAGGAAAACCAAGTAGAAAACTAAAGATACAATGTTAATGTTGGGGTTCAATTTAGAGTCCCAATATCATGGAGATTAAAAATAAAATCAATGAAAAATGTAAATGTTATCCAAGTGATTCGAACTTGGGTTTCCTTGCCCAAACTTCCGTATTGATACATAAGTAATACGTGAACAAAATATCCAAGAATAATGCCACCTACTTAGATCGAAATCAAGATCTTGGCATATATACAAGATACATAAGTCTTGTACTACATAATCTTAAGAATATATGAATCACTTAACGAATTATGAATGAAGCCTCATGGCTTGTGTGTATAGACTCATAAGTCTAGCATACGTTTTAAAGAAGTGAACCTAAGATGTATGTAATGAAAGGATGTAACCCTAGAAGGGTTAAGTATGAGTGTAAAACACACTAAATGGCCTAGTGCATTGGCATACGATGAAATGATTATTATGTAATAAAATGACGAAACCCTAGAAGGGTTAAGTAAGAGTGTGAAACACACAAATGGCCAAGTATATTGGCATATGATGAAATGAACATTCACGTAAAACGGGGTGAGTAATTATGAAGAGCAAATGTGCTACTGTTAATGAATGTGGTGACAACATGATATGAGGCTAATGTAAAAGATGAGAACAATCTCAAATGAGCCTAAGTAAGTGTTACCAAAACGTACTCACCTATGAGAGTGTAAAGTTAATGAAGAGACCAGTCTCTATGAACACTCTAATGAAAGTATTGAGATTAACACACTTAATACTAATGATGAGATGAGAAATCATCTATTGAGCTATGATTTCCTCATACTAGAAGCCAGCTTCCATGACGTATGAGTTGAATGTAATAGAACTTTATACTGAGCACCGATAGACTAGCTATGAGCGGTGATTCCTTCTTTAGGGAAGGGCGGAGGTTCACGTAACTCTCATGAGATGAGACTGTCCGGCTTACCGGGTATGGGTCTCCTTATATCTCCTGGTCTTCGAACCTATACTGCCAATATAGGGATCTGGCGGGGTTAAATTCCCATGTACGCTAGCATGTTTTTGGGTCACTTTGGCCGGTGATTCCACCTCTTTTCGGTGTGGGGGAGACACTGGATTTCATGATGCTCACATGATCTATGTCGGTTAAAGTTAACGTTCCAAATGAATGAATGAGGCCAGCCTCATATGAAGCACATAATGATGAATGATACCAAAGGTGTTAGGATAGGATAATCAAGAGGTGAGCTAGACTCAGGTAATGACATTAGGTTATTCTTGATCATTGCACAGCGAACCCGATGAAAGTCTTAAACTACACCCTAGGTATAACTGGTGTTTACACTGGCCTATGAATGAAATGAAATGAAGTACGTATGAATGAATGAAGCGGACTCTGTGTTTGCTAATGAAGACTCCCTAGTTGAGGTCCCATATGTTGACCCCTCATTCTGGGAAGTCTTAATGTTAAGTCCATGATTCTAAGGTCTCATGGCATATGAATGAATGATATAAAAGATGTTATGTGCTATATGCAATATGATATGTGCTATGTGTAAGATGTTATGTGTTGTGTGCAGTATGATAATTATGATGATGCATGTTACTCTCATGGAATGACTTTCCTAATCCAAATTTGGAAAACTCACTGACTTTCCTAATCCAAATTTGGAAGGTTCACTAACTTTTCTAATCTCAGTTTGGCAAGTCCACTAACTTGACTTTCCATAATCATGTTGATAGGAAAGAGCTATCTTTTCTCATGCATGTCCTTGGTGTGTACTTGCATATACCCATACTTAGTACAAGTATGTACTAACCCTATACAACTCTACAATCTTAGGTGCGGGCACAGGTGGACGCTAGAGCTACTGGTTGACGCTGAAGCTATCCGTACATCGAGCATTCATCCGGACTTGGTAGGTCCTCATGCATTTCGAGGATGCTGCCATTTATATTCTAGCTTAGTTTTAGAGTTGAGCTAGTGGAGCATGTTCCACTAGAGTTTCTTTCCTGTTTTATTCAGACATTGTATTGGTGCCATTTTGGCAAGTACATCTTTATTACTATATTATAGTATTTCTTTCATTTGATGATCTTAATATTAGATGGTTGATGGTGAACAATTATGTATTAATGAGAATGTTTAATAAGTAAGTTAAGAAACAAAAGGTTTCAAATTTTCCGCTAAAATTAACCTAGATGAAGTAAGAATGACGTATGTAGGCTTGTCTGCGAGCTCTGAGAGGTCAACGATGCCGGTCTCGTCTGGGGTCTAGATTTTGATCGTGATAAAGTTGGTATCAGATCCAGGTTAAGTTCCGAGAATAATGAGTTCACATTAATCACATTGAGTAGTTTCTAAGTCATGGTAGTGAAGTGCACCACTATCCTGAATTAGAGACTGCATGATGCATAGGAAAATTTCCCTTCTTCTGATCTTATCGTACCTTTGCTAATGTATGATTTCTTAGTGTTATGAGCGTGTCTAACATCAACTCTTGTTGTTTTCAGAGAATGAATACCAGGAGAAACATTGGTCAGAGGAGAGGAGTAGCAGCTGCTGGAAACAATCAGGTTCCACCCCAGGCTCCAGCTGAAGGAGTGGCTATGCCAGTTAACCCAGCTGGGTTGACTGATGCTGAGGTGCGGGCATCCCTGGCCTAGATGGCACAGGCCATCACTATACAGGCCCAGGCTATGACTTCCCAGGTCAACCGACATGATGTTCAGAGGGAGAACCCACCGGTTCGTAGCATGGCTGACAGATTGAGAGACTTCACGAAGACGAATCCTCCTATTTTCATAGGGTCTAAGACTTCAGAGGACCCCCAGGAGTTTGTGGTCGAGATGCATAAGATTATGGTGGCTATCGGGGCCACAGTGCTGAGAAGGCTGAGCTGGCTTCCTATCAGCTCAAGGATGTGGCACAGACTTGGTGCAAGATATGGCAGGATAGCCGAGCTTTGGGCGGAGTTCCAGTCACTTGGGAGCTATTTAAGACAGTCTTTCTGGAGAGATTCTTTCCCAGAGAAATGAGGGAGTCCAAGGTTGAGGAGTTTATCAACCTTATGCAGGGATCTATGACAGTGAGGGAGTATTCCCTGAAGTTTGTTAAGCTATCCAGGTATGCTACTTTCCTTAGTATCTAACAACAAGGATAAGGTGAGTACTGAAGTTTGTTAAATTATCCAGGTATGCTACTTCCCTTGTGTCTAACAATAGGGATGAGATGAGCAGGTTCCTTACAGGAATCAATGGAGATATGGAGGAGGAGTGTCGGTCTGTGATGCTCCATGATAATATGGACCTCTCCAGGTTGATGGTGCATGTCCAACAGGTAGAGGACAGCCGTAAAAAGAGGGGTATTCGTGATGCTAGGAGGCCTAAGCCTCAGGATCAGGCAGGTCCGAGCCATGGAGGCCACATAAATAATTTTGGCGTCCGTGAGCAGCCCAGGTTCAAGAAGGGGCAACAGATTTCTAGGAACTCTAACTTTCCGAGGAGTACAACACCTAGAGGAGGCAGACCTGAGCCCAAGAGGGGCAATGGAGGTGAGATGCAGCGTCCTAAAAAGAATTGTGCTAAGTGTGGCCGAGCTCACAGTGGAGAGTGCAGACAGGGCACTAATGCCTGCTTCGGTTGCGGTAAGAGTGGGCACATGGTTAGAGACTGCCCACAGAACAGAGGTCAGGCTGGAGGTAATGCTCAGCCTAGGCCTAATCCACAGGGTTCAGCAGCAGCCGAGCCTCCTAAGAGGAACAGGTTCTATGCCCTGAAGGGCAGGGAGGAGCAGGAGAAGTCCACTGATGTGGTCACAGGTATGCTGCAAGTATTCTCAACTTCTTTTTATGCTTTACTTGATCCAGGGTCTACACTTTCCTTTGTAACTCCTTTGCTTGCTCTCACTTTCGAGATATTGCCTGAAGTTCTGCATGATCCTATAGTGGTTAGTACACCTTTAGGAGAAAATGTAAGAACTGATAGAGTATACAAGGATTGCCCAATAGTGATAAGTGGTAAGACTATGTGTGCAGACTTGGTTGAGTTACCCATGCATGATTTTGATGTTATTCTTGGCATGGACTGGCTTCACAGTTGTTATGCTTGCTTGGATTGTCGTAGTAGAGTGATGAGATTTCATTTCCCTAATAAAGAGGAGCTAGTCTGGGAGGGGTACAACTCGAGTCGTCCTAACCTCTTGATTTCTAACCTTAAGGCCAATAAAATGGTGTCCAAAGGGTTATTGTGTCATCTTGTGAGTGTTAATGATTTAGATCATGACATTCCTTCCATAGACTCAGTGCCTGTAGTTAATGAATTCCTAGATGTATTTCCTGATGATTTGCCTGGAGTCCCTCCCCCTCGAGAGATTGATTTTGGTATCGACTTAGAACCCGATACTAAACCAATTTCAATTCCTCCTTACAGAATGGCTCCAGCTGAACTCAAAGAGTTGAAGCTGCAATTAAAAGATCTCACTGATAAGGGTTTCATTCAGCCGAGCATATCCCCTTAGGGCGCTCCAGTGTTGTTTGTGAAAAAGAAAGATGGAACCCTTAGAATGTGTATTGATTATCGGCAGCTCAACAAAGTCACTATAAAGAATAAGTATCCACTTCCCAGAATAGATGATTTGTTCGACCAGCTCTAAGGGTCTAGTTTCTTCTCTAAGATTGATCTTCGTTCAGGGTATCATCAGCTTAGGGTTAGGGATGGAGATATCCCAAAGACAGCCTTTCGTACCCGTTATGGTCAGTATGAGTTCTTAGTCATGTCATTTGGTCTTACGAATGCACCTGCTGTATTTATGGACCTCATGAACCGAGTCTTCCGTGAATACCTTGACTCTTTCGTCATAGTATTCATTGATGATGTTCTCATCTACTCTAGGACCAAGGAAGAGCATGAACAACATTTGAGACTAACCATGCAGGTACTTAGACAACATCAGCTGTATGCCAAATTCAGCAAGTGTGAATTTTGGCTTAGATCAGTGACCTTTCTGGGTCATTTTGTGTCCGATCAGGGTGTGGAGATGGATCCCAGGAAGACTGAGGCGGTGAAGAACTGGCCAAAGCCCCTTACTCCCACTGACATCCGTAGTTTTTTGGGATTGGCTTGTTACTACCGCAGGTTTGTGGAGGGCTTTTTTTCTATTGCTGCCCCACTGACAGCTTTGACTAAGAAGAAAGCCAAGTTTGAATGGACGAAGACTTGTGAGAAGAGTTTCCAGGAGCTCAAGGACAGACTCACTTCAGTCCCGGTGCTTACTTTGCCTAAGTGTGGTGAGAATTACACTGTTTATTATGATGCATCTAGGGTTGGTTTGGGTTGTGTTCTTATGCAGGTTGGTAAGGTGATAGCCTATGCGTCCAGACAGCTCAAGGTTCATGAGAAGAATTATCCCACTCATGACCTAGAGTTGGCAGCTGTGGTGTTTGCACTGAAGCTATGGAGGCACTATTTGTATGGAGTGCATATGGATGTATTCACAGACCACAAGAGTCTCCAGTACGTGTTCACACATAGGGAGTTGAATCTACGTCAGCAGAGATGGTTGGAGCTGTTGAAGGATTATGACATGAATGTTCACTACCATCCAGGTAAGGCTAATGTTGTGGCTGATGCTTTGAGCAGGATAAGCATGGGAAGTACATCCCACGTTAAGGATAAGAATAAGGAGTTGGTGAGAGATGCACACAGACTGTCCAGACTGGGTGTGCGATTGGTTGACTCTACTAGTGGGGATGTTTCAGTTCATCCTAGTTCTGAATCATCCTTGGTAGTTGAAGTCAAGCAGGGTCAGCATCTAGATCCTGTGTTGATGGAGCTGAAGGACTCAGTGCTGATGAAGATGAATGAGTCTTTCGCTTTGGAAGGTGATGGCATACTTAGGTATCAGGACAGGCTGTGTGTACTAGATATGGATGATTTACGGACCATGATTATTGCAGAGGCCCATGGTTCCAGATATTCCATACATCCAGGTTCCACCAAGATGTATCATGATCTTAAGCAGATTTATTGGTGGGACGACATGAAGAAGGACATTGCAGAATATGTGGCCAAGTGTCCTAATTGTCAGCAGGTTAAGGTAGAGCATCTTAAGCCTGGCGGTCTGACTCAGATTATTGAGGTTCCGACTTGTAAGTGGGAGGCCATTAATATGGACTTCGTGGTTGGTCTTCCGAGGACTAGGAGGCAGCATGACTTTCATATGGGTTACTGTGGACAGATTGACTAAGTTTGCCCACTTTATCCCTGTGAAGTCTACTTACAGAGCCGAGGATTATGCGAGACTCTATATTGATGAGATTGTGAGATGGCATGGGATTCCTTTGTCTATCATTTCAGATAGAGAAGCTCAGTTTACTTTACTTTTCTGGAGATCTTTCCAGAAGAGCTTGGGCACGCAGGTAAAGCTTAGTACAGCCTTTCATCCTCAGACTGATGGGCAGGCAGAGCGCACCATTTAGACATTGGAGGACATGTTGAGAGCGTGTGTGATTGACTTCAGAGGTAGCTGGGATGACCATCTGCCATTGATAGAGTTCTCGTATAATAATAGCTATCACTCCAGCATTGGGATGGCACCGTTTGAGGCACTGTATGGTAGGAGGTGTAGATCTCCAGTTGGGTGGTTCGAGGTTGGAGAGTCGTCCATGTTGGGTCCAGAGATCATTCATGAGGCCTTAGAGAAGGTCAGAGTGATTAGGGACAGGTTGGCTACTGCTTACAGTCAGCAGAAGTCATATGCAGATAACAAAAAACGGCCCTTAAGTTTGATGTTGGTGATCAGGTTTACTTGAAGATATCACCTATGAAAAGAGTGATGAGATTTGGTAGAAAAGGGAAGCTGAGTCCGAGGTATGTTGGGACATATGAGATCCTACAGCGTATGGGTGAGGTGTCCTATGAGTTAGCATTGCCTGCGGAGCTAGCTTCTGTTTATCCAGTCTTTCATGTCTCTATGTTGAAGAAGTGCCTAGGTGATCCAGCATCGATTCTACTTGTTGAAGGTTTGGGGGTTGGTGAAGACTTGTCTTATGAGGAGGTATCTGTTGAGATCTTAGACAGACAGGTCAAGCGGCTGAGAAACAAGGAGATTGCCACAGTGAAGGTATTGTGGAGAAATCATCTTGTTGAGGGTGCTACATGGGAGGCTGAGGCTGACATGAGATCCTGCTACCCTCATCTTTTCATCTCTTGAGGTTAGACTTCCTACTCTTAAGACTATGTTTCCTTATCTCCCCGTATTTCATTGCTATTGCTTGACTATGCATAGTGATTATGTTATGATCTGACTGGAATTACAATATGTAGTGGTAGTGTCATTCGGGGACGAATGTTTCTAAGGGGGGGGATAATGTAACAACCCTAAAAATGAATAAGACAAATGCTTAAGGTGTCAAGAATGCTTGTGATTTGACCAAGGTTAACACGGATTGATACGCGTAGAACCAGACCTCAGAACCCTTGCTACGGCCAAGCCAACTAACTTGGGGAGTTACTTGAGCTTGGAAAGGTTGGAACCAACCATGTAGGGCTCTCGAAAACAAAGATTTAATTGAAAGAGTCTTTACCGGACTTAAAAGAGGAAATTTTAAGTTTTAGGGTCCAGGGGTAAAATGGTCTTTTCCAGGTCAAGGGTAATATTGTAATTACCCTAAGGAATTAATTAATTAATTAATTAATTTAATTAAAGAATCAATTCGGGTTGGGTTGACCCGAAGTGACCTATTTTCGCGAAAGGGTGTCACTCGGGTTCGAGCCCCACTTGAAGCAACGAATTGATGATTTAATTATCAATGAAAATCTGGTTTTTTGTAAGGGAAAAATGGTCCTTTCACGTATAATTAAATAAATCAGATTTTTGTTTGTTAAAGAGAGTCCTAAATTGACTAAGTCATCCTCTAATCCTAAACAACTTCACACGTTTCACTCTCTCACGTTTATCACCTCTTCACGCTCAAAAACTTTCTTTCACGTTTGCTCTCTGCCAAATTAACGTGAAGAACTGAAAATACATCAAGAATTCCTCACACTTGAAGAACTCACATGAAATTTTAAGAAAAATAAAGTAACCAAAAACGTTAAGGCAAAGAGAAGATTCCGTCGAGTTGGTGGTGAAACTTGAGGAGGCTTGGACTGATTTTTGGAGAGGGTTTTGGGCAGCAACTTCTACGTTCGAACATCAATTAAGGTATGGGTTTCTTCTCTCTTGGTCCCTTTCCCAAGAGACCCCTTAAGATTCAAGATAATCATTCCGAAAACTAGGATTGTTCCCCGTTGCATGTCCCTGTCACTAGCTCCCATTGAATTATAGGTTGGGTATGTTTGCTGGTACAAAGTAGGGATGAAATGTGTTTTCGTGATGTTTATGTGTAAGTATGCATGTTCGGAATTATGTGAATATTGAATATGTTGTCCGAAATCATGTGAAGAAAATGATGTGTGTGTGTGCAACGTCGACAGTGAATGTACTCACTGTTGGAAGTGTGAATTAGCATGTTTAATCTTGGTATTTTATGTGCAAAAGTTGTACACAACGTGATGTTCATTGTAGTGAAATGTGGCTGATTTTAATAACAATCTTTTAGCCAAATAAACTTATGAGAGTTGCGCCTAAAAATGTGTTAAAATGATTTATGAATGCACCCTATGAATCATGTGAAAACGTTGATGAAAATGAGTTGAAAAATGACCAAAATTTCCAGCAACTATGCAATATTAATTTAGAGTAAAGGTTAACAAAGAAATCTGGAAATTTAAATGAAATTTAAAGGGGTGAGGCCACCAGGATTCGAACCTGTGACCTCACCCATTAGGCTACTGTAATTAGCCATAAAAGGGATGAAAAATGGGTCTGGGGGTAATCGAACTCGCGTCACTGGATGAGAAAGAGGAGAACAAAAAATTAAACAAATAAATGGGAGGCGTGGGAATCGAACCCACGACCTCCAGGTTGCGAAGGAGAGAAGAGAAATTAAAGAAAAAGAAAGTGTGAGGCATGGGAATCGAGCCCACGACCTCAAGGATAGAAAGAGAGGAGCGAAATTAATTAAGAAAATAACGTGAGGCTGTGGGGGCTCGATCCCACACCTCACTGCCAAAACGCCTAGCCTAGTGAATTTAATAAAAAAAATAAGATAGGAGGCTGTGGGGGTTCGAACCCACCACCTCACATCCTCTAGCGAAAATAAAATTTAAACAAGGAGGTTGTGGGGGTTCGAACCCACAACCTCCCAATTTCCCAGCGAATTTAAGGATAAAATAAAAGAGGCTGTGGGGGTTTGATCTCACAACCTCTTGGTTTGGGCAAAAAGGGGCAATGTGATGTTAATGAAAAATAAAAAGGGGTTTTGGGGGTTCGAACCCACAACCCTTCGGCCAAGTTAAGAGGAAAACCAAGTAGAAAACTAAAGATACAACGTTAATGTTGGGGTTCAATTTAGAGTCCCAATATCATGGAGATTAAAAATAAAATCAATGAAAAATGTAAATGTTATCCAAGTGATTCGAACTTGGGTTTCCTTGCCCAAACTTCCGTATTGATACATAAGTAATACGTGAACAAAATATCCAAGAATAATGCCACCTACTTAGATCAAAATCAAGATCTTGGTATATATACAAGATACATAAGTCTTGTACTACATAATCTTAAGAATATATGAATCACTTAACGAATTATGAATGAAGCCTCATGGCTTGTGTGTATAGACTCATAAGTCTAGCATACGTTTTAAAGAAGTGAACCTAAGATGTATGTAATGAAAGGATGTAACCCTAGAAGGGTTAAGTATGAGTGTAAAACACACTAAATGGCCTAGTGCATTGGCGTACGATGAAATGATTATTATGTAATGAAATGACGAAACACTAGAAGGGTTAAGTAAGAGTGTGAAACACACAAATGGCCAAGTATATTGGCATATGATGAAATGAACATTCACGTAAAATGGGGTGAGTAATTATGAAAAGCAAATGTGCTACTGTTAATGAATGTGGTGACAACATGATATGAGGCTAATGTAAAAGATGAGAACAATCTCAAATGAGCCTAAGTAAGTGTTACCAAAACGTACTCACCTATGAGAGTGTAAAGTTAATGAAGAGACCAGTCTCTATGAACACTCTAATGAAAGTATTTAGATTAACACACTTAATACTAATGATGAGATGAGAAATCATCTATTGAGCTATGATTTCCTCATACTAAAAGCCAGCTTCCATGACATATGAGTTGAATGTAATGGAACTCTATACTGAGCACCGATAGACTAGCTATGAGCGGTGATTCCTTCTTTAGTGAAGGGCGGAGGTTCACCTAACTCTCATGAGATGAGACTGTCCGGCTAGCCGGGTATGGGTCTCCTTATATCTCCTGGTCTTCGAACCTATACTGCCAATATAGAGATCTGGCGGGGTTAAATTCCCATGTACGCTAGCATGTTTTTGGGTCACTTTGGCCGGTGATTCCACCTCTTTTCGGTGTGGGAGAGACACTGGATTTCATGATACTCACATGATCTATGTCGGTTAAAGTTAATGTTCCCAATGAATGAATGAGGCCAGCCTCAAATGAAGCACATAATGAAATGAATGATACCAAAGGTGTTAGGATAGGATAATCAAGAGGTGAGCTAGACTCAGGTAATGATATTAGGTTATTCTTGATCATTGCACAGCGAACCCGATGAAAGTCTTAAACTACACCCTAGGTATAGCTAGTGTTTACACTGGCCTATGAATGAAATGAAATGGAGTACGTATGAATGAATGAAGCAGACTCTGTGTTTGCTAATGAAGACTCCCTAGTTGAGGTCCCATATGTTGAGCCCTCATTCTGGGAATTCTTAATGTTAAGTCCATGATTCTAAGGTCTCATGGCATATGAATGAATGATATGAAAGATGTTATGTGTTATATGCAATATGATATGTGCTATGTGTAAGATGTTATGTGTTGTGTGCAGTATGATAATTATGATGATGCATGTTACTCTCATGGCATGACTTTCCTAATCCAAATTTGGAAGGTTCACTAACTTTTCTAATCTCAGTTTGGCAAGTCCACTAACTTGACTTTCCATAATCATGTTGATAGGAAAGAGCTATCTTTTCTCATGCATGTCCTTGGTGTTTACTTGCATATACCCATACTTAGTACAAGTGTGTACTAACCCTATACAACTCTACAATTTTAGGTGCGGGCACAGGTGGACGCTAGAGCTACTGGTTGACGCTGAAGCTATCCGGACATCGAGCATTCATCCGGACTTGGTAGGTCCTCATGCATTTCGAGGATGCTGCCATTTATATTCAAGCTTAGTTTTAGAGTTGAGCTAGTGGAGCATGTTCCACTAGCGTTAATGTCCTGTTTTATTCAGACATTGTATTGGTGCCATTTTGGCAAGTACATCTTTATTACTATATTACAGTATTTCTTTCATTTGATGATCTTAATATTAGATGTTGATGGTGAACAATTATGTATTAATGAGAATGTTTAATAAGTAAGTTAAGAAACAAAAGGTTTCAAATTTTCCGCTAAAATTAACTTAGATGAAGTAAGAATGACGTATGTAGGCTTGTCTGCGACCTCTGAGAGGTCAACGACGCTGGTCTCGTCTAGGGTCTAGATTCCGGTCGTGACACCATAAGTATTGGTCTCTGATGGATTTGTTTATGTATCAATCCATGGACCTAATCGATGGTCCGTAGACGGGGTTTCTTGGATGAGGTCCGTGCCATATTACATACCTCTTTAAATCAAAGTCCCAATTTTGTGACCATTTTCAACATTCTCCTTTTTCTACTTAGACATTTCTATATATACTATGCTAGTTCGTCATTCTTAGGGTTCCAATTCATCAATTTTTACGATTATTTCATACAAACTATGGAACTCTAGGTCGGAACTAACATTTAGACTTAAAAACACATTTTATGGGTAATAGAATTAGACACAATCACTATCCATCACACTAAGGGTATTCACATTTTTAATTGTAGCATGGTTTTTTGGTAAACAACCCCCCAAGATAAAGATCTCACTCCCAACTTCCTATATTCAATCTATGAATCAAAATTCAAAGTGAGGGCCAGTCTTATTATCTTACAAGCAATGAAAAGTGGTGTGATTGAGTGATGGAACTAGGATTCACTACCATAAAGAGCTTCCTATGCGCACCGAACTCGAACACCGAACTTGTAGAGATGAGATGGGTGAGGGTTTGGTAGACAGGAATTTAAAATTTAGGGGAAAGGGATTTGGATGGTTTATGGGGAGTGTATGAGTGATCGGTGGAGTTATTTAGGGGAAGTTGGATGAGGGAAAAACAGTTGTGTGTGTGTGTGGGAGGGGGAATAATGGAAGTGGGAAATGAATTTGAATGGTGGGATTTTAAATAAGGGAGTCTGGTTCGGGTCGGCAGGCTGGACTTTGGACCCACGAGACCCCGTTGATGGTCCATCAAAGGGGACAGTCAATCACTTACTTAGATAAAATTAGGAGCTTAACTGGTATCTACGGACGCCATTCACGGTGCGTCGATTGACTGATGGACCGTCGATGAGGTCCGTAGACCTATGCACTAGACCATTTTCTGCAGATCTTGACTTGACTTCCTGCACATGTAACAATAAGTAGGCCATTCTTTTTGTATTTTCTGGACACTTTTTTAGACACGGACCCTATGCTATCTTTAGCCAACACTAAAACCACATATTAACAACTAATTAATCTGGTAGAAGAAATCAACAAAATAAAACTACTTGACATGAATTATAAACCTATGGTTGGCTAGATTTTATACCTTGGGTTGCCTACAAAGTAGCGCTTGATTTGATGACACGACATGACACAAGACTCTTGATTACTCAGACTTCATCAAGATAATATGCCTCAATCACTTGTTGCACACTCTCCGCATTTCCCAATTAAAGCTTGATCCTCTGTCCATTCACCTTGAACTGTGTTCCTTCACTATTGTCAAGCTCCACCGCTCCATGCGGAAACACTTGTTTTAGTAAAAATAGTCTGGACCACTTGGACTTAATCTTGCCCGAAATAATCCCAACCTAGAGTTGAATAGAAACACCAGATCCCCAACTACAAAATCTCGCTTTTCAATCCTTTGATCATGGTACTTCTTCATCTTCTCTTTATACAAGGCTGCACTTTCTTAGGCTTTTAGGCAAAATTCCTCGATAAAATTCAAGTCATTCACCCTTTGAGTTGATGCAGCGCCCCAATCCAAGTTAAGATTCTTCATTAATAACCTATGCTCTAGATCTACCGGCAAATGGCAAGACTTCCCATATACAAGTTTGTATGGAGACATACCTATGGGAGTCTTGTATGTGGTGAGGTAGGACCATAGAGCATGATCAAGATTCCTTGACTAATCCATTCTATTGACATTCAGAGTCTTTGCGAAGATTTGCTTTACCTAGCTGCTGGACACTTCGACTTGCCCATTAGTCTTTGCATGGTAAGAAGTAGCTACAATGTAGAGGACACCATACTTATCAAGCAATGCTTTAAACAACTTATTGCAAAAATGGGAACCTCCATCACTTATAATTTCCCTTGGGGTGCCAAATCTGGAGAAGATATTCTTCTTCAAGAATGTAGTGACACTCTTGCCTTCATTGTTGAGGAGTGTAATTGATTCCACCACTTCGATACATAATCAACGGTAACAAGAATATATTTCATCCCGTATGAAATTACGAATGGCCCCATAAAATTAATGCCCCATACATCAAATAACTCGATTTCCATTATTGGGTTCATAGAAAGCTCTTGCCTCTTTGAATTCCACCCTCTCTTTGGCAACAGTCACAAGACTTTGCAAAATCATGAGATTATTGGTGGATGGTTGGCCAATAGTATCCAAACTGCAAAATTTTGTGCGCAGTTCGAACACCACTTTGATTCCCACCAACAGGTGATGAATGATACTCCTTTATAAAACTCAACATCTCAACCTCGGGAAAATAATGATGAATAATCCCATCAGCACAACTACGATACAAGTATGACTCATCCCAAAAGAACTTTTTACATCATGGATGAAATTTTTCCTTTGGTTAGACGAAAGATCCAGAGGTACCAAATCGCTTGCCAAATAATTAGCAAAGTCGGCAAACCAATGAATGAAGTCATAGAAGCAGCCAATACCTTTTCATCTGGAAACATATCATTGATCTCACCCTTTTCACCAAGCTCAAGTAAAACTTCATCCTCCAATAGACAAATGATTGGCGACTTGGTTCTTTGTCCCCTTGCAGTCTTTCACCACAAAATCAATTTCTTGCAACAATAACACCCATCTAATGAGTCATGGTTTTACATCTTTTTTGGCCATCATATACCTCAACGCCGAATGGTCCGTGTGCCCTATGAACGCATTCCCAAGCAAATAAGAGTGAAATTTCTTGAATGAATACACCACAGTGAGAAGCTCTTGCTTTGTAACTATTTAATTATTTTGGGCTGCATTTAGAGTCTGCAAGTAAGTAGGGTGAAGTATTTTCTCACGCCTTTTTCCCAATACCATGCCAAGCCCCACCCCACTAGCACCACACATGACTTCAAATGGTTCCCCCCAATTTGGAGCTATAATGATGGGGGCAGAGACCAATTTCTTCTTCAACTCTTCAAATGCTAGAAGACAAGTATCATCAAAGTCAGATTTACTCTCCTTTTCAAGCATCTTGCACAAAGGATGTGCAATTTTTGAAAAATCTTTTATGAACCTTCGATAGAAACCTGCATGCCGTAGAAAACTTGTTTTGTCACACCTTTTATCGAGATAGGTGGAAGAAGCTTTTCTATTACCTAAACTTTGGCCTTATCCACCTCAATACCTTTTTAAGAAATATGGTGCCCCAATAATATGTCCTCTGTTACCATAAAGTGACATTTCTCCCAATTTAGCACTAAATTGCAATCTTGACACCTTTTCAGTACCTCAGACAAATTGTCCAAGCATCTATCAAAAGAGTCACCAACCACCAATAAATCGTTCATGAACACATCATGCAACACTGGAAGGTTGCTGAATCATTGCACAACCCAAATGGCATGCATTTGAACACAAAAGTCCCATACGGACAAGTGAAGGTGTTTTTCTCTTGGTCTTCTAGGGCTATAGAGATTTGATTGTTGCCCGAATACCCATAAAGAAAGTAGTACCATCTCTTTCCTTAAAGTCTATCAATCATTTGATCCATGAAGGGAATAGATAAATGGTCTTTCTCTATCCAAGCTTTCAACTTCAGATAATCCATGCAAACTCTCCATCTGGTCATCGATCGCATCAGCACAAGCTGGTTTATTTCATTTGGGACCATAATAATACCACCCTTCTTAGGCACACAGTGAACACGGCATACCCTACTACGGTCTGCAATGGGGTAGATGACTCCAGCACCCAACCATTTAATAATCTTCTTCTTCACTACCTATTGCAAAGGCAAATTTAATCATCTCTGATGCTTGATACTAGGATTATGATCCGACATGAGTTGAATTTTGTGAGAACAAATACCGGGGGAAATTCCGATAATATCTACAATAGTCCACCCAATAGATCGCTTGAAATTATTTAGTGCTGCTACCAAACACTCAACTTGTCGCCTATTAAGATCTGCCGCAATAATAATACTGGGGTGTCTCATCCATACCTAAGAATGCATACCTTAAATGTGGGATTAGATCCTTGAGTTCCAATTTAGATTCCTCTTCCACAGATGGTCTCGCTGGTGGAGTCTCACGATTTTTCATATCTAAGTCTAACTTCTTAGGCTTTGGTTGATATTCGCACCTATCAAGTGCGGCCACCAACTCGTCATACTCTTTGATAAAATCACTCTCAAATTTCATTATCACTGCTGCTGATGCCTCAACACCTAGTCTCTCCTCGATTTGCGCCTTTGAGCCACTCTCACTTCTAAAAGTTATAGAAAATACCAATTGGAGCTCACCACTCTGCTTCATGGACCTACAAATGTCGATAGTCATTTTTTCATTGCTAAGTACAAACTTCATCTGCCTTTTCTCCATATCAGCCAAATCACACCCCTTGGCAAAGAAATGGTCTCCCTAGGATAATGGGAACCTCAAAGTCAACCTCACAATCAAGACTAACAAAATCGGCTGGAAAAATGAATGACTCTACTTTCACTAGCACCTCATGGAGCACTCCAATAGGCCTCTTCACAGTTCTATCCACCATGAGCAACCGCATCATAGTTGGTTTTAGATCAGCCAATCCCAACTTTTTGTAAATGGACAATGTCATGAGATTAATGCTAGCACCAAAATCACAGAGGGCCTTGGAAAAGTGCAATAACCCAAGTTACAAGGGATAGTGAAAGCACCAGGATCTTCCATTTTATGCACAAGGGATCTTATAACAATAGAACTATAATGTTATAACTTTTCGTCATCCTCAAAACTCACATATATCTCTTTGTAACCATATCCTTCATAAACTTCGCATAACCAGATATTTGTTCTAGAGCTTCTATCACGGAACATTGATAGTATCAAGCAGTGCCTTGCCATTGTCATCCTGCCCCCGATAGAAGTACTCCTTCAACGACTCATCATCAATACAGTGATTTGGGACACCTCTCATGAAGGCAGTGAACTTATCCCAATAACTACTCACAGACTCTCCAGGTTGAGCTACAATGTTGTTGAGCTTGTCTTTCTTGTTCAACTTCATGGACACCGGAAAGAATCTTGCTAGAAATGCGTCTGTCAACTGATCCCATGTATAGATAGAGTTGTAGTGGAGCTCATTGAACCATATAGTAGCATCTCCAGTCAATAATGAAGGGAACATCCTCAACCCAGTGACATTTATATCCTAATCTGGTCGACCTATGCAACATTTGTAGGCCTAGTTTAGCTTATCTATGTGAGCATGTTGATCATCCGTTGGCAACCTTGCAAATACACCTCTCGCTGTAAGCATCTGGATCAAGCTACTGGTCACCAAAAACGTATGCCTTGGAGATAGAGGTGGGAGGACAAAAGGTCAATTAGACTCAACAATATTTATGTTGACCCTTCAATTATCATTTAGATGTGCTTTTTGCGGGTCTTAGGGCCTAGTTATCAGGTGGAACCTGATTGTTCTCATTGACTTCCCGTGGATGTTTCAGCCCTGCTCCATCACCTAATCCTCCTCCGATAGGAACAATTGGGCTCCTTGATTAATAATAGGGAATCCTTGATTATTTATCCACGCAAAGTTCTATCCAATTTTGGATCGTAAGGATTGAGTGGTTTGCCACTGCTTCGTGTACTTGGAATACACTAGAGTAAGAACCTGAGAGATACAAAAACAAAATAATAAGTAAAATTAGGAAATATTTGACTAATGTTCAATAATGTAGCTAAATTTAATCTAAAAGTCTTATTCCCCGATAGCGGCGGCAAAATTTGATACACTCAAATTACACCTCCCTAAAGAAGCATACGCGATGGGGTCGATCCTACGAGTAATATGGTTTATACTTAACTTTAACCCACAATTATATTCGTTTAGACAAGATTTTTGAAACAAGTAAGTAAAGGGGGAAGGGGGGGGGGGAGGGAGTTTGTGAAACAAATTTGTAAGATTATATAATTATCAAGTAAGCAAGAGTTAACTTTGGTTGTTATTAAGATGAGAAAGTAACTAAGCTGTACATGTTCCCCATAAGCTCATAACGCGGTAATCCAAGTAATAGCAATCCCTTCCTAGTGTATTGCATGCAAAGTGATAAGTTATGTATCTTTAAATCCTTGGTCTGGCATCTAAAGAATTTCACCCCGCACCTTGGTCCGACTACATGTGTGTAATTTACTAACCCTTACCTTAACCTCATATTGGACGTAACATCGATGTATGACTTGGTTTTCACCCTCGCACCAACCGACACTAGACTATTAGATAGTATCACACTAAATTTACATTGATAATTCTTTTCTTATTAACTACCTCCTTGGTACGACAAGTAGCAACAAGGCAAGTTTTAAAGTTTGGAACCGCTAAAAAGACTTCTAAACAAAAGAATTATCAATGCATGCAAAACACTGTTTTAAAATTACTTAATTACTATTCATCCATTGTTAATCACTCATGGTTCCCACAATACTAGTTGTGGAGATTAGCTTCCCATAATTAAAAGAACACAATTCATTATTTCAACTTGAGAATAATAAACCCGAAATTTTAACACAAAAATCTTCAAACTCAACTTCAGAAACCAATAGTTGCTTAGGCTTTGCAAAATTAATTTCCAAAGTCTCAAACTAGATAATAATAGAAGCCAACCCCAAAATCGAGGTTTACATCCCATGTTTATAGAAAACAAACTCCTAATTAAAAAGGAAACAAAATAAGGAATTTTTGTTTAGGCAAGCGTCTTCAATCTTCCGACCCACTTATGGATCTATGATCCGTAAGTCCCTTTCGTCAACCATGACTTAGAAAATATTTCAACATCTAGAATATACCCTCTCTAAATCAAATGAAGGACGATCAGTACGGTCCGTCAATGCCCCTTCGTAACTCCATACTTAGAATCTTCAAAAATTAGGTATTGGAACCCTGGCAGTGTCATTCTACGGTTTACTAGTACGACCCGTCAATTGATCGATGAACCGTCAATGATTTTTGTCGTTCCACACTTGGTCAGACTTCCCTGATTTCATCGAATGCCTAGGATGCGTTTCTACGATACCCGTCTATGGGGCATCAATGGATCATCGAGCTGTCGATTGCCTCCGTGGATCCCTTTATTTGCACTTTTTCAGTCGTCTCTTTAATTTCGTGCCTAAACATCTGTCTTGCAAAACATGATACAAAATGATAAAATTCAATAAAAAAGTCTCTATGCACACACAACTCTTAAGTGAAATGTATTAGACATACCGTAAACTCACGGTATATCAAAAACCCATCAAGAACTCAATTTCTAAACCTTCAAGAATCTAAATTTGCTTAAATAAATCATGATTGACATGTAGGTGAAGTAACCTAATTATATGTGATCTCACATTCCTCCTTATGATCAACCCTTGACTAAATTCACAAGCAATTCCTCAAGAACGACGAACTTTGGCTCTTTCTCCTCTTTTCTTTTCTTTTCTTGTGTTCTTTCTCTAAAAATCCTACTGTAAATTCTTTGACTGTGTAAACTGAAAAAATCAGTTTAGACCTCTAAATAATTACAAGAAACAAAATAATTTAACTGGGTAGTAAAAAGACCACAATGCCCTTCAAAAATCTGGTTTTGACTATCCTTATCTAGACATCCAAACTTCAAATAGGCTTATCTCACTCATACAAACTCGAAATTGAGAAAACTTGACAGCGTTGGAAATATATTTCAATGATATTTCCTACGGTATATTATAGAACGCCTAAATCATAATGATCAAGGAGTTATGATTATTTAAAGTTGACCTAAAACTCATACTTAACTTAATTTTCTCAAATTTTCAAGATTTTCATTCTTTCCAAAAATGATACTTTCTAATTCTAGATATTTCTAGTTGCGGGGTGTTACCATATTTATCCCCTTGGGAGCATTCTTCCTTGAATAAGATTAATCTTTGTAGGTAAGGGTGTAACATCTAAAATTCAGCTCAAATACCCAACAAGCAAATCTAACACGCCAAGCATATAAATTAAAGAGTACTAAGAAGAGAATGACTACCTTGGTCTTGAATTCCTACGGGATCAAAGGGATGTGGATATATCTTATTCATATCCTCCTCAACTTCCCAAGTAGCTTCGTCAGCAAACAGATTTCTTGACAGATCTTTGACTGATTCTACTTCTTTTGTCCTTAACTTGCGGGCCTGACGGTCTAGAATCTGAATAGGGATCTCATCATAAGATAAGTTATACTTGATTCCAATAGCTTCAGCTAGTACACTCAATGAAGGATTGCCCATATAGTTTTTCAACATGGAGATCTGGAATACCGGATGAACTACTACTAATTCTTGTGGTAGCCAAAACTCATAAGCTACATTGCCAGTCCTCTTGGATATTATGTGAGGACCAATATACTGATGACTAAGTTTCTCCTTCTTACCAAATCTGATAACACCCTTCATGGGTGAACCTTTCAAGTAAACGTAATCATCTAGTGCAAACTCTAATTTTCTTCTCCTAACATTAGAGTAGGATTTTTGAAAACTCTGTGTTGTTTTCAGCATATCTTGAATAACTTTCACCTTCTCCATAGCTTGATGAACTAAGTCTCGTCCTATTAACCCAGCTTCACCAAATTCAAACCATCCAATAAGAGATCTACATCTTCTCCCATAACGAGTTTCATAAAGAGCCATCAAGATGCTAGAGTTGTAACTATTGTTGTAAGCAAGCTCGATAAGAGGTAGGTGATCATCCCAATTGACCTTAAAATCAATCACACAGTCCGCAACATATATTCTAAAGTCTGAATAGTGCTCTCTTCTTGACCATCTGTCTAAGGATGAAAGTCAATATTTAAGTCCACCTTTGAACCCAAGACTTTCTGGAATAACTTCCAAAACTGTGTAGTAAATTGCACAGCTCTATCTGAAATAATGGAGACCAAAACTCCGTGAAGTTTTAATACCTCTTGAATGTTCAACTTGGCATAATCCTATGATGAATGGCATAGTCTTTATCGGCAAAAAGTGGGTTGATTTTATCATTTTATCGACAATCAGCCAAATGGAATCATGTTGTCTTTGAGACAGTGGAAACCCAGTATTGAAGTCCATATTGATCATCTCCCACTTCTATTTAGGAAGTTCTATATTCTGAGCCCTAGAACTTGACTTTTTGGTGCTCTACTTTAACTTGTTGACAATTTGCACACTTAACAGCAAACACTGCAATGCCCTTCTTCATACTGCTCCACCAATAAACTTCTCTCTAAACACGATACATCTTCGTGGAACCCGGATGGATATAATATCTTGAGTTATGAGCTTTCTCCATGATCCTCTCTTAGAGTTCATCCACCTTTGGTACACACAACCTACCTTGATACCTCACCACTAAATCTCCCATTTGTTCAATAGCCATTAATTTTTACTTAGGAACATTTGCCTTTAATTCAAGAAAAATAGGATCTTGTTCTTGTTTTTCTTTCACTTTGGGAACTAATGATGATTCAACCCCGTTCATCACCACTACCCCTCATTCTGAGGAATCCATTAGCCTAACTCCCAATTTCGCAAGCCTATGCACTTCTTTTACTAGTTCTTTCTTCTCTTCCTCAACATGGGAAGTACTAACCATAGAAAATCTACTCAAGGATTCAACAACAAATTAGTCGTACCTGGGTGATAAAAAATACTCATATCATAATCCTTGAGTAATTCTAACCACCTCATTTGTATGATAGTAAACTCTTTCAGCCTAAACACATACCAAAGACTCTTGTGATTTATAGATACATCTACATGAACACCATAAAGATAGTGACCCCATATTTTCAAAGAAAATATTATGGCAGCCAACTCTAGATCATGGGTGTGTAATTCTTCTTAGGAACTTTCAACTGTCTGAAGGCATAAGCTTAACTTTGTCATTCTGCATTAAAACACAACCCAAACCAACTCTGGATGAATCACAATATATAACGAAGCCTTGCGTACCTTCTGGTAAGGTCAATACTGGGGCAGTATTCACCCTCTTTTTCAATTCCATAAAGCTTTTCTCATAAGCTTAAGACCATTGGAACTTCACTATTTTCTGATTCAACTTGGTCAAAGGGGATGAAATTAGATGAGAACCGCTCTATGAACCTTCTATAATATCCAGTCAAACCCAAGAAACTCCTAACATTTGTTGGAGATGTGGGTCTTGGCCTGTTCTACACTGCCTCTATTTTATGGGTGTCAACTCTAATTCTATCACCGAAAACAATGTAGCCTAAGAATGCCACAAACTCAAGTCAGAACTAACACATAGAGAACTTGGCATACAACTCCCTACCCTTTAGAGTTTGGAGAACTATTCTGAGATGGATAGCATGATCTTCCTCATTGCTAGAGTAGATTAGTATGTCATCAATGAATAGGATAACAAACATGTCTAAATAAGGCTTTAATAATCTATTCATAAGGTCTATAAATGCTTCATGTGCATTGATTAAACAAAACGACATGAATAGAAACTCATAATAACCATAACAGGTCCTGAAATCTATCTTTGGAATATCACATTCCTTACTCTTAACGGATGGCAGTCGGATCTCAGGTCTATGTTAGAGAAAGAAGTGGCACCCTGAAGTTGATCGAAGATATCATCAATTCTCGTTAAAGGATACTTATTATTGATGGTAACCTTGTTCAACCGGCAGTATTCTATACACATTCTAAGGTAACCATCCTTCTCCTCACAAACAATGCTGGAGAACCCCATGGTGAGACACTTGGTTGAATGAAACCTTTATATAGGAGTTCATTCAACTGCTCTTTTAATACGTTTAGCTCTGCTGGTGACATTCTATATGGTGAAATAGATATAGGAAGAGTATCAGGAATAATATCTATACCGAAGTCTATTTCTCTCTTAGGAGGGACTTGGGGAAGATAATTTTGAAATACTTCTGGAATTTTTTTTATTATTGAAACTGAAAAAATAGGAGGTATCTCAACACTAGAGTCATAAACTCGGACTAAGTGATAGACACACCCCTTAGAAAATAACTTTCTTGCCTTAAGGTATGAAATACAATGACCCTTAGGAACTGTTGAACGACTTTTCCACTCTAAGACTTGCTCATTTGGATACTAAAATTTGAAAACTTGAGTTCTACATTAAACTGAGGCATAACAGGCATCACTACACCATTTTAGACCTATGGCAACACTAAATCTGGATAACACTTTCATAGTGTTGCCTAAAATGTTTTTGGGCACGCTTTTAAAGCGTAGCCAATGTTTTTAACTTTTGGGCACGATAATATTGACAACACTTATAAAACGTACTCTTTAATTGCATAGGCTACACTTCATAAGTGTTGTTATATTATGATAAAATTGGCAACAACTATTATATATGACCATACTTTTAAAGTGCGCTATTTTTATAATTGAAAAAAAACACATTACAAGTGTAGCCTCAATGTTTTCACTAAAATATAATATTTCCTCCAAAATTTTCAACTCCCGCTCATATTTTTGATTTAGCAAAAGAAAATGTCATAAAACATAAAACCTTTCAACTTAAGATTTTCCCCCATATCAGAATAAATTTGTAATTTCTTGAAAAACAAAATTTGCTTCAAATATAAAAATTTCCCCAACTTTTAGGTCTTTGCTCAACTCTAAGACTTTCCAAGGGCTCACAAATTAACAAGGTATTTCTTCATCAACACATAAACTAAAGATTTTTCTCAAAGCAGAGTGAAGAATCGTTTTAAAATTTCGTTCATCACAATCAGACTACGATTTTGCTCCAATCTGAAAAATTGCTCATTGTGAATCGCTTGTCTAGCTGTTCTTGTCAGCTTCAACAACAAAATTTGCTCCAAATCTGATTTTTTTTTTCTCGCTGTTCTAGTCTTGTTGGTGAACATGATAGAACAAATTGCATCACTTCAGAAGAGGGTGTCTTAAAGCTTCATAACATTGAAAGGATTTGGTTGAAATAGATTTTCTCAGGTAAAAACTTAGGGTGTTTTTGGTATGGAGCAAAATGTTTTCGTGAAAAATGTTTTCCTAGAAAATAACATTTTCCTGAAAAACAAGTAGATTTTGGACTTATTTTCTCATGTTTGGTTGATGAGTAGAAAATATTTTCCGAAAATGATTTTTGGTGTTTAATTTATGAATGAAAAATATTTTTAAGAGACATCTTTTATTTTTACTAGAGTAAAAAATAATTTATAAAATTGAAAATATTTTTTAAAACAATTTTTTTTGGGTGATGGTGGGGGTGGGGTGGGGGTAGTGGGTGGGGTCAGGGGGGAGGGGTTAGGAGTGAAAAAATAAAAATTTAAAGTTGATAGTATTTTTAAAAAACAAAATTAATTTTTTGTGGTTGGGGGTGGGTGGGGGGTGGGGGATTGGGGGGGGGGTAGGAGTTTAAAAATAAAATTTTGAAGTTAAAATTTTTTTTAAAAGCAAAATTAATTTTTTGGGGAGGTGGTGGGGTTGGGGGGGGGGGCTGGCCGTGAGGGGGGGTCAGGGATCGGGGTGAAAAAATAAAATTTTGAAATTGAAAATATTTTTTTAAAAAATTGATGTCCCCCCCCCCTCCTCCCTCCCCCCAAAAAAATGTAATTTGAAATTGGAGGAGAGTTTTGGAAAACGTTTTCCTTAATTTTGAAGGGAAGTCATTTTCCTTAATTTTGAGGAAAATGAGTTGATTCGGAAAATATTTTTCAAAACTTTTGTCCCAACCAAACATGGGAAAATTGGAAAATATTTTCCATAAAATGTTTTCCTTCATACCAAACACACTCTTAGGGTGTATTTGGTATGAAGGAAAATGTTTTCCTAGAAAATGTTTTCCTGAAAAACAAGTAGATTTTGGACTTATTTTCTCATGTTTGGTTGGTGAGGAAAAAATATTTTCTGAAAATGATTTTTAGTGTTTGATTTATGAATGAAAAATGTTTTTGAGAGACATCTTTATGTTTAATAGAGTAGAAAATAATTTATGAAATTGAAAATAATTTTTAAAAATAATTTTTTGGGGGTGGTAGTGGGGGTGGGGTAGTGGGTGGGGGCAGGGGGAGGGGGAGGGGGTAGGAGTGAAAAAATAAAAATTCGAAGTTGATATTATTTTTTAAAAAATAAAATTAATTTTTTTGGGGATTGGGGGTGGGTGGAGGGCTGATAGGGGGTGGGTAGGGGGGCTGGCCGGAGGGGGGTTAGGAGTTTAAAAAAAAAAATTGAAGTTAAAAATATTTTTAAAAAGTAAAATTAATTTTTTGGGGAGAGGGGTTTTGAAAAATGTTTTCCTTAATTTTTGAAGGGAAGCCATTTTCCTTAATTTTGAGGAAAATAAGTTGATTTGAAAAATATTTTTTCAAAACTTTTGTCCCAACCAAACATAAGAAAATTGGAAAACATTTTCCAATACCAAACACACTCTTAATCTTTAAAATTCCAAATTTATGGCATATGGGTTTATTTTTCTGATATTCTTGTGTTGTTGAGATGAATTTTTTTTTATTGATTTTCGTAGTCTAGCTCGTTTTTGTACTACCCTCATCAGTTAATTCTTTGCCCCATTTTTCTTTTTTAGATTTGTTAGTTTACCTTAAACCCACTGCACTCAAAGTTTACAGAAGGAAAATAAGAGCAAAAATTTATTCCTTAAAAGTCTAAATTTATGAAATCTGGCTGATATTCTTGTCTTCTTGAGATGTTTTTTTGTTGATTTTTTGGAGTCTATCTCGTTTTTTATCTACCCACATCAGTTAATTCTTCGCCCAATTTTTCTCTTTTATATTTGTTAGTTTCCATTAAACCCACTACACTAAAAGATTACAGAAGAAACAGTAAAGTAGAAAAGGACAGCAAAAACAAAAAGGAACTACTGTTTGGTGAAGTAGAAAATTTAATAGTCAATATCTTAGCGAGTGCAAGTTAACTTCCAACAACTCAACAATACTGGATCAGTTGTAGGTTAATGCTATTGCTAAGAAATGACAATATTGACTCTTGAATTCTCATCAACACTTGAATCAATTTCTATGAAAGTTTGGCTTTTCCGAGGTTCAATAGCCCTAAGATGAATAACCCCTTTTAGGTAATGTTTTCAATGTTGAAGTGTAAAAGGTGTTGTCTTTATACTATTATTTTTCTCTAACTATAGTTTATGTCATTGGGTATCAATAAAAATTTTAAATGTTTGAATAAAGGCTCTTTCTTGATGCATGTAGAACTTCAATTTTTAGGTTGGGATTGTGGCGTAGTGGAAACAGAATGAGCTCAATTGGATCAGAGTGTTTGAACTTCTTTAAAACGTTCTTTATAACGTGAACCTACTTCTTGATAGAGTTTCTTCATCTGAATTAGTTCATTTAATTTCCTTAATCGCTAAAGATATATTTATCGATGTTATTTCTTTGCTTAAATGAAGTTCTATGTTATTTCAACACTTCAACATTGTCAATTTTGCTTCAGCCAGAACTGTCCTCGACATCTCATCAAACTTCATCGACTCTGTGGTAGGTAGTCTTTGAACAATTCTTCAACTTTCAATATTTATTGAATTTATCTACTTTCTCACCCTTTTGTAATAGTTTGTGTGAGGGAGAGGATTGTTCTCTATGTAATTCATTGGTCACACTCGTTTGTATTTCTACTATGTTAAATTACGAATAAGATAGTGCAACGTTATGCTTTATATTAGTATAACTTTATTATATGTACCACAAAAGACAGGCACCCACAAATTTCAAATTGAATATTCATCCACTTTGTCATTTCTACTACTTCTATTCTCTCCCTTTCGATAAATTCTTGGTTTGAGGCATAATTAAGATGAGCTTGAATCTCATGTAGCCTTTCCTTTGCTGCTGCAATTCTGTTGTCCAAGCTACTTCCTTGATTTTGTAGTAGCTTTGGTGGTTCTTTGCATAATTTCAGTCTAGTCCATAGTCTAAACATGTTTGTCCCCCGAAATGGTTGCTGCCAGCTATGTTCTACAATCTCCATGAATTTCGCATCCTTAGTTAAAATGTTAATGAACCTGAAAGACATTCTTCTCAAGGCTATAGCTGTGGTGATTTCCATATGGATTGGGGAGTTATCTGAGAAGTGTTTTTCCTTGAATTGAGTTGTAATTTGACCATATTGTGAAATGCGTTCCTTGTTACATAATGCCCTGTCTATTTTGCTACAAATATGCCCATTAGTCCAAGTAAATACTCTTTCGCTTGCTTACATATCAGTTAGGTTAGAGTATCAATTACTTGTTGGAAATCTCTACTCTCACTTTCGTTTATTGGTTGGCCTCATTTTCTATCCTCAAATGATAATGGAGAGTTGAAGTTTCCACATATGCACCAAGGGGTAGTTAGGTTAGCACCCAACCTCATCAAACTATCCTATAAGTCCCTTCACTCTTACAGGTTATTACTTCCATATACCATTGTTATATCACATTTAAAGTTTTTTCATCTGTCAACCATTGTACAATGGATGCACTGTCCATGTGTTGCCTGAACAGAACCTCCGCCTCAGTTGCCTGAACAGACACTCATGATCAGTTTCATAGAGACATTGCTGTTGAATTTTTGTTTTCTCATCCATGTGAATTCCATCTTGGTCGTGATCATCTGGATATGTTAGTTTACGTGTTGCTGCTTGATTTCCTGAGGTTTTTCAGTTTTTATTGCCTTCATTCTCGAGAGAGGTTGAACGTCATACTAGTCAAGTTCAGATAGTTGTAGTTGTTTATAAAATCTACTGTTGCATATTCGTCAAGTTCATATAAGCATTGTTTGTGCAATTCGTTGTTAGTCAAATCGTACACCACATATGTGAACATTTGCAAGAAAATAAAGAGCAATAGAGTGAATATGTTTGCTATCAAAACATAGGAATCTGCTCATATACCATCAAAGAAGAACAAAAACTTACAATCTTGAAAAGAATTAAAAGCTGATGGAACCTAGGCTTTTTAGTCTTCTTGAGTTCTATTTATAAAGGTATAAAAATCATACATCCGATCTAACTAATGTGGGCAACATAGGTTCATCAGAAAGTGAACCTAGGCTTCTTAGTCTTCTTGAGTTCTGTTTAGATCCCCGCTCTTAGCCGTGTTGAGTTTGTAGTTAGTGTGCTCGCCTTAAGCTTTGTTTATTTAATTGTTAATCACCATAAAATTCAGATGTTCAAAATTCTGTTATATGTATGGATTAGTTATTTCTTGTTCTGGAGACTGCTTTGTTGAGGGAGGTTTTGATCTAATAGATAGAAAGAAGGTACTTTTTAACCATTTATGATATGTTAAGGCCATTTTGAACCTTTTCTATTTTCCAATTAAAGTTTTTCCCTAGATACTTAACTATTTCTTCTGTGCAATGCTTCTAACACCATATCTTTACAGCTTTATAGTTTATTATTTTCCTTGATGCTAATTTGAAGGCTCCTGGTTCAAGGTCATTTGTTGAGTTGCAAATAAGCCCATCTGCTGATTTCACAGCTTTGTTGTGTTGTACCAACATGTTGAAAATGATTTTATGCATTGTTGAATTTCTCATGCTTGTCCAAAGTAAATCAGATGTGTTCATGATTGACATAGTTGGTTTAAACTGAAAAGTATTATGATCTGCCATTCTGCATGCCAGGTTCATTCTACAACTTTTCTCTCATTGTATATATGTGGAGCACGTGAATTCAATAACTTTTGTCGAACCTCGTATATGAAACTTATTAAATAAATATATGACTATGAACTCAGTTCATATTTTGTATGAACTTCTAATGTCTGTTGTAAGAACTCATAAATTTCAAATCATGTATCCTCCTATGAGGTAAGACTATAGTCGTGATTCGTATCACTAATTTTGACAGATGTATGTTGGAACACTTGAAATCTTATGTTACTTGAGTTCATTTGTAGATCATGTGAAATTAGAAGAAAATAAGGAAGATCTAGGTGAGAATCGGATGGATAAGTTCATAAAGACTTCTCTACCGTATATCTTGGAGATACATTGGTTCTCAATTATCAATTCTTGTGTCACTTCCCTCCTTTTAACCATTTTCCTTGCCACGGTTCTTATGCCAATCCTTAAGAATGATTTTATTAAGTAAGTGGATTATCCTTCCTTTTCAAAAAGAAAACTAACTACAGTAAAAAAAACTCCTATATTTGTCATGATACTTTTTGGCTGCTACAACAAAATGTTGTTACATATAACATATAGTAATACATCATTCCAAAGAAGACTTATCCACATAGAGAGGTCTGACTATATCGGATTGTCTCAAGAAATAACTCTTTCAATTGAAAATGTATGCAAAATGTATGCACATGATGAAGAAGCAGTTGACGAACAAGAGGAGACGGCATGGAAGTACATACATGGTGATTACTTTAGGTTCCCGAAACACAAGTCATTTTTTGCTGCAACACTTGGTTGTGGTGCTCAGCTCTTTACTTTGTTAATCTCCTCTAAAATCTGTTGTTCTGATAAATTAAGTCTAATACAAGAAACATTTGCATTATTGTATATTGTGTATCTTGCACAGGACAGTTTTTATATTCATGATGGCGCTTGTCTGGGTGTTGTATCCTTACAATAGAGGAGCTCTATTCACTGCCCTGATTGTTAAATATGCACTCACTTCTGGCGTTGCCGGATACACATCAACCTCTTTCTATTGCCAGCTTGAAGGAACTAACACGGTAAGTGCTGTAGTATTCTCATAAATGCTGAGATATTGTCATCTAGACACTAAACTTTTTGTTTCGTTCGAGCTATCACTATAATGTAAACTTAGGTGAATCATGCATTTTTGTTATCATAGTTGTTTAAGCATAAAATATTTGCTTGAAAGAGAGAAAACGACAAGGTTCAAATCCTGGGTTGAGATTACTGTTGTGGAACTTGAGACAAAGGGGAACCTAGTATGTTGGCTACGAGTGTAGCAGACCCGGTAACTTTGGTTCAAATCCCCTGTATTTCTGCAGGTGGCGTAGCATGTACTCGGTAGTATAGTCAATGGAGCGAGCATTGCAATATTTTAAGAACACCCATCTGAATTAGAGTCTCACACATATGTATGCTTCCACATGAAGAGGTTTAATGCAATGAGATCTAGAGGGCTATATACAACACAATGGGTTCAGACATCCACGTAAGAGTATTTGACCTCTTTTATTCTCACTCCCTTTTTCTTTTAAATGTAACTATTTTTTTTTCTTTCCTATAGTTTGTTATCGTTATTTTAACTCAAGTTATGCTTACAAGAACAACATCCAGAAGATGGATTTGTGGTAGACTGAACATGATTTATTCTTTCACTTGCATCCTTTTTTTTCTTGTTCTTCTTTCTTTTCTAGTTGGTTTATTTGATTGTCTGGAAAACATTTTTCTGCATGTACACTAATTGTTGCTGTAGTTTTTCAAAAGTTTTTGTTTGCCTAATTCGTAGCTGCTTTAACATTTTACTGATTAGAATCTTATTCCGCCTCTATGAAAGGAGGTTGCAGATGGTAAATTTTGTTAGTTTGTTAGTTTTAGAAAGGAGGCTTCTCCGCTTTAACATGCTTTAAAATTTCTCTTTTGTATGTTTTGGAGAGCTTTGCTGTGACTTTATTCTTATGACTCAATTTTAAATTTGTTAGTTTTGTAGAGCTTTACTGTTGTGACTCAATATTAGATATGTATTAAGGAGAACTTCAATTTATGGTTGCTCTACAGTGACTTTATTGTTATGAATTGGTTTGGCATACTGTGAATTTGAGCATATTAAATTGAAATTATTTATTTCACTAACTTATAATTTTATTTTGAGTGTGCACGAAAATGCCGATAATTGAATTTGAATTGCATGTGGCCAAGTAAATTTGATCTATCGTAGTAAACGATGAAGAATTTTTGTACTATTGTCATATAAGTTTGAATGCATTTGGTTTTTGAAATTTATTGATATTAGAGATCTTTAAGCAATCACTTGTACAAGACATGTTTCTCGAAGTTATTTGAAATATATAGCTTTGATTTAACTATTAGTTAATTTTGTGTTTTAGGTCATTTGTATATGTAATTATGTTATTATATATTGAATATATGCAATTCAAAAGTATAAAGTTACACTTTATAAGTGTTGCTCTAGATGACATAAAAGGGAACACTTATAAAATGTAACTAATAACACTGCAAAGACAACACTTTTAAGTGTAGTATAATATAAAATATGTGTCGTAATACATCACAACAAAGCGTGCCCTTATACCTCTTTGGCTACGCTTTATAAGTGTAGCCAAAGATGGCGACATTTAAAAAGTGTTGCCCAAATGTCAAAGGTTACGCTTCTTTAGGCCACCCCTAAAAAGTGTTGCCTAAAGTCCAAAAGTGTAGCCTTTTATCAAAGACCACACTTTTTGCTAGTTTAGGCTACACTTTAGTGGGGTGGCCGTAGGCCTAAAATGGTGTAGTGCATGAAGTTTCATACCAAGAATAACATCAAAACCTACCATGTCTAACTCAAGTAAATCAGCCATGGTGGTCTTGTGATTGACGAAAAATGTTAAAATCACAATAAAGTCTCTAAGCTAGAATAGACTCACCGGCAGGTGTAGAAAAATTGAAGGGCTCACTAAGTTTTCCAAGAAGAATATTAAAATTTATCACAATATATGGAGTTACAAAGTATAAACTCACTCCTGGATCTAACAAAGCATAAATATCATGGTTAAAGACTTGGATCATACCAGTGATTATATTCGAAGAATACTCTTGCTCTTAGCAAATAATGATAGCATAAAGACGGTTTACTCCTCCGCCTGCGCCTGAAGTAGCTCCTCTAGATGCATCTCTGTATTGTGGAGCAACTAAAGAAGACTGGGCTTTAATGCCCCAATTAGAATACCTCGCTTGTTCTTTGGACACTCTTTCATAAAATAACCATTCTGGCCACACTTGAAGCAACCAGTGGGCCATCAAGACACATTCCTGAGTGGTTCTTACCATACTTAGGACATGCAGGATGCTTAGTACCCCCTTGTGCCATACTTTCCTGAGAATAGGCTTGTTTAGCTTTGAAATTCTGACTATTGTACTCACCTTTGTTCTTTGTTGTAGGTGTAATAGAAGATGATGGGCAGGTCCCTTTTGTTTCTGTTAGAAGGAAGACTGGTTCACATTACTCTTTTTCTAGCCGAACTCATTCCCTGATATATTAGCCCTGTTATTCTTAAACTTTTCTCTGGATCAGTTGTAGGGTTAATGCTATTGCTAAGAAGTGACAACATTGACTCTTGAATTCTCATCAACACTTGAATAAATTTCTATGAAAGTTTGGCTTTTCCGAGGTTCAATAGCCCTAAGATGAATGACCCCTTTTAGGTAAAGTTTTCAATGTTGAAGTGTAAAAGGTGTTGTCTTTATACTATTATTTTTCTCTAACTATAGTTTATGTCATTGGGTATCAATAAATTTTTTAAATGTTTGAATAAAGGCTCTTTCTTGATGCATGTAGAACTTCAATTTTTAGGTTGGGATTGTGGCGTAGGGGGAACAGAATGAGCTCAATTGGATCGGAGTGTTTGAACTTCTTTAAAACGTTTTTTACAACGTGAACCTACTTCTTGATAGAATTTCTTCATCTGAATTAGTTCATTTAATTTCCTTAATCGCTAAAGATATATTTATCGACGTTATATCTTTGCTTAAATGAAGTTCTATGTTGTTTCAGCACTTCAACATTGTCAATTTTGCTTCAGCCAGAACTGTCCTCGACATCTCATAAAACTTCATCGACTCTGTGGTAGGTAGTCTTTGAACAATTCTTCAAGTTTCAACATTTATTGAAGTTTATCTACTTTCTCACCCTTTTGTAATAGTTTGTGTGAAGGAGAGGATCGTTCTCTATTTAATTCTTTGGTCACACTCGTTTGTATTTTTACTATGTTAAATTACGAATAAGGTAGTGCAACTTCATGCTTTATATTAGTATAACTTTATTATATGTACCACAAAAGACAGACACCCACGAATTTCTAATTGAATATTCATCCACTTTGTCATTTCTATTACTTCTATTCTCTCCCTATCGATAAATTCTTGGTTTGAGGCATAATTAAGATGATCTTGAATCTCATGTAGCCTTTCCTTTGCTGCTGCAATTCTGTTGTCCAAGCTACCTCCTTGATTTTGTAGTAGCTTTGGTGGTTCTTTGCATAATTTCAATCTAGTCCAAAGTCTAAACATGTTTGTCCCCCGAAATGGTTGCTGCCAGCTATGTTCTACAATCTCCATGAATTTCACATCCTTAGTTAAAATGTTAATGAACCTGAAAGACATTCTTCTCAAGGCTATAGTTGTGGTGATTTCCATATGGATTGGGGAGTTATCTGAGAAGTGTTTTTCCTTGAATTGAGTTGTAATGTGACCATATTGTGAAATGCGTTCCTTGTTACATAATGCCCTGTCTATTTTGCTACAAATATGCCCATTAGTCCAAGTAAATACTCTTTCGCTTGCTTACATACCAGTTAGGATTAAAGTATCAATTACTTGTTGGAAATCTCTACTCTCACTTTCGTTTATTGGTTGGCCTCATTTTCTATCCTCAAATGATAACGGAGAGTTGAATTTTCCACATATGCACCAAGGGGTAGTTAGGTTAACACCCAACCTCATCAAACTATCCTATAAGTCCCTTCACTCTTACAGGTTATTACTTCCATATACCATTGTTATATCACATTTAAAGTTTGTTCTTCTGTCAACCATTGTACAATGGATGCACTGTCCATGTGTTGCCTGAACAGTAACCTCCGCCTCAGTTGCCTGAACAGACACTCATGATCATTTTCATAGAGACATTGCTGTTGAATTTTTGTTTTCTCATCCATGTGAATTCCATCTTGGTCGTGATCATCTGGATATGTTAGTTTACGTGTTGCTAGTTTACGTGTTGCTGCTTGATTTTCTGAGGTTTTTCAGTTTTTATTGCCTTCATTCTCGAGAGAGGTTGAACGTCATACTATTCAAGTTCAGATAGTTGTAGTTGTTTATAAAATCTACTGTTGCATATTTGTCAAGCTCATATCAGCATTGTTTGTGCAATTCGTTGTTAGTCAAATCGTACACCAGATATGTGAACATTTGCAAGAAAATAAAGAGCAATAGAGTGAATATGTTTGCTATCAAAACATAGGAATCTGCTCATATACCATCAAAGAAGAACAAAAACTTACAGTCTTGAAAAGAATTAAAAGCTGATGGAACCTAGGCTTTTTAGTCTTCTTATGTTCTATTTATAAAGGAAATAAAAATCATATACCAATCTAATTAATGTGGGCAGCATAGGTGCATCAGAAAGTGAACCTATGCTTCTTAGTCTTCTTGAGTTCTGTTTAGCTCCCCGTTCTTAGCCGTGTTGAGTTTGTAGTTGGTGTGCTCGCCTTAAGCTTTGTTTATTTAATTGTTACCATAAAATTCAGATGTTCAATTTTTTTTTTATGTATGGATTAGTTATTTCTTGTTTTGGAGACTGCTTTGTTGAGGGAGGTTTTGATCTAATAGATAGAAAGAATCCATTTATGATATGTTAAGGCCATTTTGATCCTTTTCTATTTTCCTATTAAAGTTTTTCCCTGGATCCTTAACTATTTCTTCTGTGCATTGCTTCAAACACCATATCTTTACATCTAAATAGTTTATTATTTTCCTTGATGCTAATTTGAAGGTTCCTGGTTCAAGGTCATATGTTGAGTTGCAAATAAGCCAATCTGCTGATTTCACAGCTTTGTTGTGTTTTACCAACATGTTGAAAATGATTTTATGCATTGTTGAATTTCTCATGCTTGTCCAAAGTAAATCAGATGTGTTCATGATTGACATAGTTGGTTTAAACTGAAAAGTATTATGATCTGCCATTCTGCATGCCAGGTTCATTCTACAACTTTTCTCTCATTGTATATATGTGGAGCACGTGAATTCAATAACTTTTGTCGAACCTCGTATATGAAACTTATTAAATAAATATATGACTATGAACTCAATTCATATTTTGTATGAACTTCTAATGTCTGTTGTAAGAACTCATAAATTTCAAATCATGTATCCTCACTTTTTCGTGAACACATTAAAATTGGAAATCAAACATCTTATTTAACATGCGACAAATTTTTATTCAATGCTGCGCAAGAGCTCATACCAAATCATTGTGAACTAAAACAAAGCTTTTCTTGCCAACAATATGTGGATTCTTCAAGTTTTTCCGATTCTCACTATTGGTTTTTGACATGTGTGAATAGAAGAACGTTCCACAATGGTCAAGTTATTTTAATAGAAAAGGAAAGCTTCTTTCCAGTGATTCATAAAAAAATGAGAGCTCAGTGGCTCCCAAAAAGAAGAGACAGAAGAGACACTACTAGTGATCAGTTACAGAAGAAAAGAGCTATTTATATAACTTAAAATATTTTGGAATTGAAGAGCAAAAATAACCACCAAATCAGCTAATTACAATATTCTCTTCCTAAAAGAGAAGTAACTAAATCCATAAGGAATAAAATTCAACCAAGAAACATGTATTACAGGTTGTTCTCGGATCCAAGAAGGAAAGAAGGGAAAATTATAATATAAACTCCAACTTAACATAATTGAACCACTACCAACTAGTAAGACTTACGTGGAATTGTTTTGAGTTCCAATATTTAAGAAATTCTTTAAATTGAGATGTTGGAAAATCATCAGGCTTGTTTTCCATCCGAATTTGATTATTAGCGTAGGCATCAAAGTGGTGTGTTTTCAAATTAAACTTACACCTTCTCCAAGCTTCTTGAACTGTTTTTAAAGTCCATCTAACACCGATTTCTGGAATGTCATATTTCTCCTGAAAATTTGAACATTGAGTTAGCGCAATAAATTTTAAACATATTTAACTTAATAGAGAATTGAAAACTTCAGACCTTGGTATAATCCCACAAATCACCTTTTGTGCCCATCAACTTCCAATTTTCTATATCAAGAGGACAAAGTGTCGCATTCCTAGCAAGTTTACCGAGGAAGCTGCTCAACTCTATCACGACATCATTACTAGGACCAACTGGTTGACTAAATTTATTCAGTATAATCAGTCTACGATCATGCCTTCCATGTACAACTAACATCTTTGTTTGCCCTCTTTGTCTTTTTTTAGTGGAGGATTCTACAATAATACACAAACAAAGATAACCCTTCCAAAGTAGTATTCTCATTTGATTTTATAATTAAAATAGAAAAGTAATATTATAAATATAATATTGATGTTCTTTCCTTGTTCATCACATTGTTCGTTTACTTCAACAGCAGTAGAATTCAATTGAAGTTGTTCTTCTACTGGTTACACTACATTGTTAGTTGAGTCAGCTTGTATACGAACTCCTGTCTCTGGACTATGGGATTCTAGAAGATCTTGTTCCTTAATTACATCTGTTAGATGTTGACGCTTTTCGGTGATTAGATCTTTTCTTTTTCTAGCTAGCAACAACTTCATTTGATTCGCCAAAGATGTGAGTGTTCCCGATGGAACAGTTGCTCTTGATACTTTATTCCTTATTCTTGACGACTCGTTGTTCCATAACTGCCAAGTACTGCCTACTATAAAAATAGAGATATACATATAAGGAGTTATACATCCCAACAGAATCAAGAAGATAAAATAGTATCAAACTAAAAGAAGATTACAATCGCAATAAAATGAACTAGTAAAAAGGAGAAAGGGTGAAGCAGAAATCAGAATCACCACTTCTTGCTACCTGATTCACATAGGATTTCTGATGCAAAATCAAGCAACTCATTTCAGCAAAAGAAGCACTAAAAAGCAATCTCTAATAATTTTTAGAAAATCCAAAAAGGCAGAAGTACAATAATAATAAAATAGGAAAAATCAACATTCATTCAATTGACTTTAAAACCAATAGTACATATAAGAAAATGCAACAGATATATTAAAAAAAGTTGAAAAATTCCTTCGTCAATCATCAGCCACCATCCAATCCCAATCGATATCATCAAAGTCCTCATTTTTTTCTGATGATGTGTCCATATGATCTTCTTCCATGTATTCTAAATGTTGATCATGAGTTGACATATCAAGGACATCACCAGGTACGTCTTCTCTTGACAATCTAAGATCAACGTCAACATAAGATATTCCATTTGATGTTCCAATGTCATTGTATGTCTCCCCAAAAACTATGTCTCCAATCTTAGGGCAATTATGATCTTCTTCTAAACCAAATAAATCAACATTGACTTTAGTCCTTGCATGATAAAAATCTTACTCAATTGGATCCTCTACATAGAAAACTTGATGCACTTGAGATAACTTGATGCACTTGAGATGCTAGTAAAAATGGATCTTCAGTACTGCATAACTTGTTGAAGTATACCCGAGTTAATCCATATTCATGTACTTCATTACGAAGCCAATCACATTTAAACAACACAACACTAAAGCAGCCCCAATAATCAATATCTATGATATCTTGAATAACTCCATAATAGACAACCTCTCCATCGATGGGGTTTTGGTCTCTAGCACTAGCAAAACTATCAGTCATTGCTGATAAAGTCACTCCATAGTTTTGAGTCTTACCTTGACTATCTCATTTCAGTGTATGAAATCGATATCCATTGATGAAATATGTCGTATATCTTTTTGCCACAATATTAGGCCTTTTAGAAAGTAGTCGTAATTGTTTAGGCACTTCAACAGATTTAACTTTCTTTTTAAACCAGTTACCAAAATCCTGACTATGATTCTGTGCTCTAATCCATGCATTTTATCTACTATGATTGTCAGTTACAGTCTTATGTTCCCTGCAAGCAAGCATATTTCAGATTAGCATGTTTCAAAGTTCTTATCATATAAAAAATATTGAAGTTTATCATAGAAGTGACAGATCTAACATGATAAAGGTCTTCATTTTTTCATCTCCAGTATTAAACAATACATATCAATGTATATCAAGACATAACTGGAGATCCATGTGACAAAAATTGCCTTTGCTTTTTTCCTCCCTTCCAATCGGATGGCCAAATTTAGGGAATATAGGTGACAAATTATCTCCCTTTGTTTCAGTTCCCTGCTCATCCTCTAATTGGTATCGACTAAAGTTTGTTTTCACCCATGCATGTCGGTATCTGGAACACAAATTCACGCGCTCTAGTGCCACAAATCCCTCTAATATAAATGCTTCTAGATGAAATCGATTACGAAGAAGCCCCTTGAAGAAATATAGGTTTCTTTCAGTGGAATACATCCATCGAAGATGTGTCAGACGCCTAAGCTTAACTTCATTTTTTAAATAGATGAGCAAATGTACCATTATATCAAAAAAGGATGGAGGGAAAATATTTCCAAGGTCACATATAATCTCATTGATTTAAGATTGCATTTTATCAACATCTTCTCGCCTTATCACCTTGACACTTATGACTCTAAAGAAGTGCCCCAACCAAATCAAGGCTATAGAAACATTTTTAGGAAACTCTTCTGTAACAACAACTTGGAGCAAGTAATGCATTATGAGATGAGCATCATGACTCTTGTAACCTGATATTTTCATCTCATCCACTTTCACACATCTAGATATATTTGAAACACAACCTTTTGGTAATTTGGCATTTTTAAGAATAGTGCAAAACAACTTCTTCTCTTCTGGTTTCATGGAGAAACAAGCTTTAGCCAAATGAGCTTTTCCATTATCATCTTTTACTGGTTGAAGCTCCTTTCGTATCCCCATTTATTGCAAGACATATGGAGAATTTACATGGTCTTTTGACTTTCCAATTACATCTAACAAAGTCCTGAGAAAACTATCACAAATATTCTTTTCAATGTGCATCATATCAAGATTGTTCCTCGGTTTGTTATGTTCCTAGTATGCCATTTAAAAAAATGGATCATTTTTTCCATGGACCCTCACTGTCACGAAACTTCCTTTTTTGTCCCTTTTCGAAAACATTATTGAATCCATGCAACTCTTTCAATACCTCTGTGTCTGATAAGGGAGTAGGTGCAGATCTATAATTTTATTTACCATCAAATGATTTCTTATCACTTTGAAATGGATGGTCAAGAGATGAGAATGTCCAATGATCCATGTTGTAAGACCCCCAAAATGAGTTAGAGTGTCTAGAGACTCACATGTGACTAATAAGCTTGTTAAAGTGTTAATTAAGTGATTTAAAGCATGTATGATTGATTTGAAGTCATTTGGAGATCAAACGTCTAAGAACGTCCAAGACGTTCAAAAGTTAGCCCTTGAGACGTGCATGTGTGTCTTGATGTGTCTTGACATGTTTCACGTGCTTGTTTTTGGTTGAGATTGATATCAAAAGGTACTTAAGTTGTATATTAATATATTTAAGTTGGAAACGTCCGGGTACGACTCTCCAAGGGCTTCGCAAGAGGCCCTCAAGGAGGTTTAAAAGGCTGTCGAGACACTGCCTTGGCAGTGTCAATCGACGAGCCCAATCGACGCCTCGTGCATGGGATGACGCCCCGTCGAGGTGGGGGGGGGAGTATCTCAAAACTTAGTCTTGTGAGAATGAGCACCCAAGATGCAGCCTCAGTCACCCCGTCGAGTGGCGTCCGTAGGTGCTGCCTGCAATTGCAGCATGCACGCTGCCATGCAATAATTCACACGTCCCTAAATTACAATAGACGGTTAATTTATGTATTTTTGGGTATATTAAGTTGATTTATAATATGAAATCCCAATACTCAATTCATTCCTTGAAAATTAGACTTCCCTTCATAAAGAAACCTCCATTGGAGATGAAGCTCAAGGTTAACTTGTAGATTGGATTTCCATGGGATTTTTCACCAAGTTTTCGTGGTTCTCTTATACAGTGAGGTATGGGGATCCTTCATATTCATATAATATTCCATGTAAAGAGCTCTTTCCAATGTTTTCAATGAAAGTTCATGATCAAACCTACAATCTTTCAATCTAGCCATAAGTTCTTTCTCAAAACGTTTTCAAAGGCTTGTCAATGATGAATTGATGATAATGTACTGATTATAAAGTGAATATTAATCTAATTGAATGATGAACCCATGTTTCATCCAAAATCTCGATTTAACCTATTTGTGGACATTGTGGTCTTGATTTCATGTTAAGTGAATTATGATTCTAGCATGTTGAATTGTCTATTGCTACTGTTTTGTATTCAAGTTGATGGTGGATTATTGATGAGTGATCAATCATGATCAAGTATTGGAAGTTTGTAAGGTAAACCTATACTCCTATATCTTCTATAGTTTGATGAAGTAGTGTACATGATTTGACATTGATTCTATCATGATTCGATCATGATTTCGTATATGATTATTGTACTTTATCTACTGCTTATGATATAATGTGATGGAGAATTATGTGAAGTTGATCCATGTGGATTAAGGATTGAATATTGACTTATGCTCTCCTATCCTCTATAGATTGATAATGCAATGTACATAATGTGATCTTAATTCTAGGGTAGATGAAGTATGATATCATTTATGTTAAAGATGCCTTTAGATACTGCCCTATAATTGTATTTTTAATGAAAAAGTAGTATTGATCAATGATGATTAGAGGGTGAGAAATTGGTAACATTGCCTACTTTCTTTACTTTTCTTATAGTATTGCTAATAGAATTGGCCTTCTATGGCATTGTGTGGTATGGTCCACTTATGGTGGCGGTTTTTACCTTATTGCCAATATATATGTGATGTTATCATTGCCTTGAAGGCAATTGTATTATGAATGTGTTGTGGTGATGATAACCTAATGTGAAGTCTCATGCCTAGTTTCCATTCTAGTTTATGGTTTAGGTTGTATTGCCAATGTTATGAGTATGTGGGTCTCTATATTAGGTATTGTCTATATGCTTCCAATGATGAAGTATAAATTATGAATGACCACATACCTATGTACCCCTATGTGAATGTGTGATTAGATAATGTTGGGAGTCTTGAATGCAATTGTTGAAGTTATCTTGTCTCCTATGCTAAATTGTAATGTGTGGTATATGCTTGAAGGTGCATTCTATTCCTAAGAGGGTGGATGCCTCAATGTGTTGTTTATAGCCATTATGTGATCATGTTGACCAATGTTCACAAACTTACACCTCATGCATGCTTAAAAGTAGCATAGGTTCATGGTGTCTAATGAAAGGGTATTCTCATATGCAATCATGTCTACTACTATGCATATAAAGTATATGTCCATTAAGTATGTTATGTATCACTTAACTAGGATGACTTGATAGGTGTACTAGTATGGGAAAGGATATAAGACCTTGTCTATGCATTGCACATGTGTGCCTTGATACGATAGTTCCTAGGTTTGTGAACTATGTTTATGATTAAGAATGCATTATTAAGCTATGAATATGTCTTATATGATATGATGAAGTATGAATATGCATAGTGTCTAAATATGTTTGTATGAATGGTTTGCTCATATAGTTACAACTATACTCTTATGAATGAATGAAGTACAAGTATGAAAATGTGTGGTCTAGGGATGTTTATGTGAAAAGTTTGCTCACATATATGTATATACACACATGAAAACATGTCTAATTTGCTGGTATGATTATCTAGTAAATAGAGGGGCTCTTGAAAGGTGTTTTCAGGGGTATCCTAACCTAGATGGTTCTTGAATATGCTATGTCCATATGAAAGGGTTTCTCACATGATTTAGGTTGATGAACTTTCATCTATGACCTATGAGCTAAGTATATGAGGAGTTAACTCTCCTAAGCCTACATTTTATAAAGTAAAGATAGTAATGACTTTTCAATAAAGGGAACTTATCTTAGCACCGAGTGAACTTAGATGAGGGGTACCACTTCCCAATGTGGAAGGCTTGTTCCCCATTGTCCTCACGAGGTGGATAACTACAATGCCTCAATAGGCATAAAGAGGGTTTCCATATATACCTCCAAGTTCCATAAACTATGTTTGCCACATAGGATCTATCAAGTGATATCACCTAATATGCTAGCATGTGTTAATGTTCTACCTTAGTTAGGTAGAGCACCTTCCCTTGGTGTAAGGCTCTACAACACCAAAGTCCATGTATCACCCATGGTATTAGTGTCTTTTAAGGCTATAGTTTCCCTAAAGAAAAATGGACAATGGAAGTAAAGCTAGGAAACTAACTAGCATAACCTAAGGGAAGTTACTTAGTATAGGTGAGGGTATGGTACTTTAACTATGCATTGCACAAGTAGCTCTTGAAGGGAGTTCTAGTAAAGTGTTCTAATGTATATGACTATGTTTAAGTTTCTTTATGCATGACATTGTAGTGTTGTCTACTCTTTGTGATGATATGCATGGTATGAGTCCTAATGAGTCTATGTGATGTGGCCTTACCTCATATGCTCTATGTAGGTCTTATTGACTCTATGATGAAGTCTTGCTTGGTATGTATGAAGTTGTCTATACTTATCTTGTTGATATATGGAGTGAATGGGATGCTTGTAGTTTCTTTGTAGGTTTACTTCGTATGTGTGAGGCTATGGGACTTCACATGTACATTGCACTAGTAGGCTTAGAATGAGGTTATGAGTAGTGTTCTAAGATACTTTATGAAGTGAAGTCCAAGTATGTGTTGTTGTCTATTGCTTAGAGTGACGTTGTTGATAGTGTGACTCCCATGATGTCTTGGGTTAAGTCTTATATGAGGTGTATGCATTATGTTGAGTTGTATTGTGAAGTTGTGCTATCTTGATATGTTATGACTCTATGTATATGTATATGTGTTTGGTAAGTAAAGAGGGTGCATGTATGATTACCTTGTGGTCTTAAGGTGATACTTGAGTGTGGATGGTGTAATGGGACATTATTTATACATTGCACCAAGTATCACTAGAGGATTACTTGGGAAGTCAAGGAGTTAAAATGAAGAAAGCTCACTGTAAAGGGGAAATGAGGTCACTGTAAGGAAATAGTAGTTACTGTAAAGTGATGAAAAATATGTCTTAAACGTAATGTTCTTTTTATGGGATATTATGTCTATTGTATATTCCTAAATGAAGTATGTGTGTTGTATGATGCTTAATGTATCAAGTTTTATGAAGTTTTCATAAAAAGACATGATGCATGGTTTCAAAGGAAATGTCCCTTTTTAAATACATGTTTTTGCATGGTTGTCATACTTAGTGCATTCTTGTACTAACATCATTCTTCTCTATCTTTTTACACAAAGTGTAGGTTATGGATGCTTAAAGGATGTCTCTATGGTTAAGGTCTTCATATGTGTTCCCAAGCTCAAGGATTGCCTATGTCAAGTTTTTATAAAGTCATGTAGTAGTTAGTTATGTTTTATGTTATAAGGGTCGTGTCCCTAATGTACTCTAATGATGTTGAGTCTAAGATGACAAAGAGTCTAAGAATCTAACTATGTATCTATGTTACTTTTATATTAATGGAAGTGAAATTTCTAGCATATGATCTCCGATGAAACGTTTTAAATTTTCCGCTATATTTACCTATGACAATGCAATGAATGATAACTATGGGCTTTTATAAGACCTCCGAGTGGACAAGTACGCCATGTTAATTCTAGGGGGTGCTCCCCAGTCATGAAAAACGTGGTATCAGAGCATGAGGTTATGAAAGTGATTTAAGTTCTAAATGTCTCATATTGCCATGTCTAGTAGAGTCTTGTTGTTACGACCCAAAAATACCCCTAGAAGCTAGGGCATTCTCGAATTGTAACACGTCAAACTTGACCTCTCGGAGGTCTTGTACAATCCCTTTGACATCGTTCATTACATACATGTATGAAAAGTAATGCGGAATTAAAACTTTTTATACGAAATAATAATACTTCAAAATATCTCTTTTATAGAAAAACATATATTGGGACACGACCAATACTTCATCATATAGGAAAATAGCTAAGTCTATTACAATACTTTCAATAAGGAAATCTAAATATCAAGATGTCCTCGAATCTAGTGAGGACATAGCAACTCTTGCTTGAATGATCACTAATCTAAGCTTCCACTTTGAGACTCCTCTCAAATGACACCAACACCTTTAGAGATAGAAAAAAAGTATGTAATTAGTACAAACACTTGTACTAAGTATGACATATTGAATAAAATCATGATAAACAGACTTTTGTATGAAACATGCTCTTTTTGAGAAAACCTTTTAAGACAAGTATAATAGTCACTTACCAGTCAACATATGTGCATATAAGTCACATTCCACAATATAGCATTAATATCACTACAACCCATATAAACTATACACTTCCCACCAAAGGTTATCCTAAGACTTACTTAAGTAAGACAAGAAGAGACCGCCAATACGCCATCTTCAAGCCTACCGAAACAATCCTTAAGACTACCTAAGATAAAATTGTTCCCTTTTCCTTTCATTTACTCCCCACCTAAGGTTACTTCAAGATTCACCTAAGTAGGCCAAAGAGACCGCCCATAGACCCTCTTCAATATTACCTAAGCAACCCTCAAAAGCTACCCTACATAGAGCACATTCTAGTCAACATATATTAGCTAAAGTCATAATCATTCATTTAGTCAATTAGAGGACATTTCATTCATTAAGGACTTCACATAAGGGTCTTAGAAAGACCTAGGGAACCTACACTCTAGAACCATCAAATCCTACTCATGCCATGTCTAGATAGCGTCCTATTCCACTACCTAAACGTTGTAGGACTTATCAAATAGTAGAATGTATTCCACATGATAAGAATAGGCAATAACCAACATAGATCATACTAGCTAGGGATAGATTCCGGAGTCTACCCTACTCCGATGGAGGGTGTTCTACTTGCCAAGGGTAGAACTAGGACACATCCCATGTAGGCACATGGTTAAGGAATATCAAGGTCTTTTATGCACTCTAGTCTCCTTCTCAAGTAGAGATACATTGCACTCTAGTTTCCTTTCTCAAGTAGAGCTACCAAAGCCTTACTGTGAAATATGCTCAAGTTTCCAAAAATGCAACTGTTAAGCAATTTATGATGGAAGCATGACAATATAAGAGAATAATCCATATCAATTTAATTTAAAACATAATCATAACTTTGCAAGATGAACAATGCAAGGAATCAATGAAATTCAATTTAAACTAGACTCCTAAACACAATGCAACATGCTACATGCTACTAAGACATTCTATCTCTCAAGCTTGAATTGAATAGAAGAGATTAGACAACAAATCACCATTCTATTACTAACCATACTCCCCCACATATAAGTAACTCATATAACTAAAGAGATAAAACTATAACTTACCGGCATCATCATCATCATCCGGTTTTGTTCCTTTGGCAGGGAGAGCATAGAAGCGATTCCTCTTTGGAGCACCACTATCCGGCACATTAGGAGGAACTTGCTTGGCCTCTCTTACTCTAGACGCAATAGTAGGACAATCTCTTACCTTGTGATCATCCTTCCGATAACCAAAGCACCCACTAGTACCGGCTAGACACTTGCCAAAGTACTTTTTCCCACAAGTATCCCAAGTAGGCTTAACCACTTGGGAACCACCACCTCTCTCATAGTTTGCCTTAGGAGCACTAGGACCATCTTGATTTGGAGCCCTCGTCTTAAACTTAGGTTAAACTTGCTCCTCGGTTCTTACCCTCTTAACATCCCTACTCCTCTTCCCATGTTTAGACTCTTCAATGGATTAATCATACACCATAATCCTAGATAGAGTCATGTCACCATGGATTATGGCTGTACGACACATTTCCTTCACAATATTCGAAACACCGGTCAAGAAACTACTCATCTCATCCCTAGCGTTAGGCACCAGGGATGGAGCATACTTAGACAATAGGATAAAATTCATGGAATACTCTTCAACACTCATGTTACCTTGCTTAAGGTTTATAAATTCCTCAATCTTAACCTCCCTCTTCTCACGGGTAAAGTACCTTTGTATGAATGCTTCCTTAAAGTCTTCCCATTCTAAGGGACCCAATTCAACCGGTCTACTATCCTTCCATTGAGTAAACCATCCTTGAGCAACATCTTTCAATTGATATGAAACTAACTACACTTTCTCCCTAGAATTCACTCCCATAGAATGTATTATCTTATACACCTCATCCAAGAAATATTGGGGATCTTCTCCCACCTTAGAACCAAAGAATATAGGAGAATTCATCCTAACAAAGTCCCTCAATCTAGAGGTCATAGTACTCTCCATAGCATTCACCCTACGCCCAATGTCTCTATTCACTTGAGTTGTCATAGCTCAGGCTAGGGTAAGGAGAGCCTCTCTAATCTCCCCATTAGCCATAACCGGGGGAACCACCAGAACATCATTACCTTCTCCCACAATAGGGACTTGATCACCTTGGGGAGGAACTTGAGCGCCTTGATGAACTTTGTCCACTTGATCAACTTACTCAACTCGTGGAGGAACTCCCCCAATCACCACCTCCTCATCAACATAAGAGAAAAAAATTAAGAAAGGACACTTATAACTTTTAACTCTACGGCACGATACAAGAGTAGAGAAGAAGGGAAACTCTATCTTCCTATAGCCTCTTGCTCATGGATGTATCGCGACTCACACATATTAACAAGACTCTACTAGACGTGTTTTTTTGAAACTTTTTGATTCGTAAGTACTACTTCATAAGCTTATGTTCTGATACCATATTTGTTACGACCCGAGAGTACCCCCTAGAAGTTAGGGCATTCTCGAATTGCAACAAGGTATACTTGACCTCTCTGAGGTCTAGTACAAGCCCATTGACATCGTTCATTGCATACATATATGAAAAGTAGGGCGGAATTAAACCTTTTCACACAAAATATAATACTTCAAAATATCTCTTTTATAGAAAAACATAATTAAAAGGCTAAGTCTCAAAGTTGCCATCTTAGACATACGAATATATTGGGACACGTCCCATACTTCATCATATTGGAAAATAGCTAAGTCTATTACAATACTTTCAATAAGGAAATCTAAACATCTAGATGTCCTCGAATCTAGTGAGGACATACCAACTCTTGCTTGAATGAACACTAATCCAAGCTTCCACTTCAATACTCCTCTTAAATGCCACCTACACCTTTAGAGATAGACAAAAAATATAGAATTAGTACAAACACTTGTACTAAGTATGGCAAAATGCATAAAATCATGATAAACAGACTTTTGTATGAAACATGCTCTTTTTGAGAAAACCTTTTAAGACAAGTATAATAGTCACTTACAAGTCAACATATGTGCATATATGTCACATTCCACAATATAGCATCAACATCACTTCAACCCATATAAACGTATACACCTCCCACCAAAGGTTATCCTAAGACTTACTTAAGTAAGATAAGAAGAGACCGCCCATACACCATCTTCAAGCCTACCTAAACAATCCTTAAGACAATCTAGGATAAGATTGTTTCCTTTACCTTTCATTTACTTCCCACCTAAGGTTACTCCAAGATTCTCCTAAGTAGGACAAGAACAGACCTCCCATAGACCATCTTCAAGCTTACATAAGCAACCCTCAAAGCTACCCTAGATAGAGCACATTCTAGTCAACATACATTAGCTAAAGTCATAATCATTAATTTAGTCGACTAGAAGACATTTCATTCATTAATTACTTCACATAATGGTCTTTGAAAGACCTAGGGAACCTACACTCTAGCACCATCAAAGCCTACTCGTGCCATGTCTAGATAGCGTCCCATTACATTACCTAAACATTGTAGGACTTATCAAAAACTAGAATGTATCCCACATGATGAGAATATGCAATAACCGACATAGACCATACTAGCTAGGCATGGAATCCAGAGTCTACCCTACTCCGATGGAGGGTGTTCTACTTGTCAAGGGTAGAACTAGGACACATCTCATGTAGGCACATGATTAAGGAATATCAAGGTCTTTTATGCACTTTAGTCTCCTTCTCAAGTAGAGATATATTGCACTCTAGTCTCCTTCTCAAGTAGAGCTACATCCCATAACATATTCACTCGGTGCTAGCCTTTGTTCTCATAGATTAAATTCAATAAAAAGGGGCATATGAAAAGGTACCATCTCTTATTCATTACCTAGTCCTAATGCACCTACCAAAGATGGGTCCACTAGGGCTGCCACTCAATGGTCTATAAGGATAGATCATTCTTAACCTTCTTTCTATATAGAAGGTTCCACATATTAGTCATGCTTAGAAGGGCACCATCTTAGTTCTACCGATCCTAGACTTTCATTCTACTTTCATCCATACACATACAAGACAAAGTTGCATAAGCCTACTACATCAAGATGTTCATATTAATAATGTACATGTATCAAGTAAGGGACACAAGTCTACCAAGACAAGACACACACATCTTAAAATAGAGCATATCATCCTATAAGCACATAGGCATAACCAACAACATCTATAGGTCACCCTATTCGCTAATATAATATCATCAATATAACCATCATAACACTCACATAATCAAGTAGGAAGAATCAGGCATCAACTCTAAGAATACACACCTAAGGACATAGTCATAGTCTAACATGATCGCCTAACAACATCAATAGAAGAACGCATACATTCACCTTAATCGAAAGTAAATGGATATGATCATACTTCATATGAATCAACTACACAAACCATCATAATATATCAAGTAGTGTCGACAAGGCCATGATATTTATAATACATAATGTAACGCCGACGAGGCCACATAATTAACAAGCAAAGAAGATAGCACCGCCACCATAAGTGGACCATACCAATCAAAATATAATTCAAGACTTACATTACATAAAATAAAGAGAATTAGGGCAGCGTACCACCAATCCATTCTCACCACTTCAATCCATAGCTAAATCATCTAATACTATACTCAAAAGACCCTTACCCAGGGTCATGATAATCAATTCAATACAAAAACCATAATAATCAATGAATCTAAATCAATTCAATATAGATTTGTCAATCTATGATATCCTATGCATCAATCCAATACAATTCTTACATCATTCTATAGCCCAAAGAAAACTACACTAGAATTCATAAGCATTGAGACATGACCACTTAACCCATGAAATAGTCAAAACTAGGATTGCATGGTTTGCATGGGTTCATAGAGTTTTTAGGTTAAAACATCAAATTAACATCAATTCAATCATAATACAATGATTCAAAATGTTTTATGCAAGAACCCATGCCTAGATCACAAAATAGGAGAATTCATATTTTTGATCATCTTTGAAAAATCATTGAAATTGACTCCTTGAAGAAAAGTGATTCAAGGATGAAAAACCATACCTTAATATAAAAGATTAACCCACGAAATTTATGGAGAAAATTTTTGGAAAATCAGTCTTCTTTCTTGGACCTTCAAAGCTTCAACAATGGAGGTTTTGGAGAGAAGAATGGAGAGGTTTTGTTTTGAGTTGAGGGTTTAACTATGATTGGTGACTTTAGGGGTTTTAAAAGACTCAATAACCGTCAATACATCATCCCTAAATTACCCATAAGACCCCTACACTTATTAGACATTTTAACCAACTCAAATTTGACTTAAAAACGACGCGACCAAATCTGTGAGTTTACTGCGCGTCGCAGAGGTATTTTCAAAAAAAAAATGGAAGATTTTGAGAAAGAATGGTTTGTGACAGGCCTGCATCACAGGGAAAGGATTTTTCCCTTTTAGTGACAGCTACGCGACGCGCAACCACTGCCAGAATCTTGCTGGCGCGGCAGCTTGGCTGTCAAACTTTGGGTCCTCCTTACGGACCCTTTGACTGGTCCATGGGGCGTAGTTCTCGGACGTTTCGACCCTTTTCATGTTAGGATATGCGTAGGAAACATACGTACTCAAATTCACTTGCAAACCATCCCCCAAAAGATCACTACGACACACTAGTTCAACTTCGACTAGTTTCCAAACGTATTGGACGTTCTTGGATGTTGACCTCCAAATACTTCCCAGCTTTATATAATGCCTAAGAACAATATTATTAAACATTTTATGACTTTAAAACATTATGAAACAAGTGTTATACTCTAGTTCAACCTAGCTCATTTTTAGGGTGTAAAACTCATTCATCGGTGGTGAGATGCGAAATATCTATCAGTGAGGGGCAATATGACGATAGAGTTTCCCTTATTCATAATTCTCATGTCGTGCCTTGGATTAACTCTATATGATCTCTCTCATATGTTTTCTTGTTTGGTGGTCTTTTAGATGTGATTGCTTGGATGAGATATTATCTCTATGTTGAGGGAGAAAATGTGAGTTTTGATGTTTATCTTGGTTTTATGGTTTGATGAGTATGTGTGAAGGTGAATTTTGGCATGCTTTGATGATGTGATTTAATTTATGTCTATATATGTGATTTAAGAGAAATGACATATTATGTGATGATTTATGTTATGATAAGGTTATAGCTTATTAAAGAAGTTGTTATAGTTGAATTGAGATTTCTTTTCGGATTATAAGTTTCTTTATGATTTTTCGTGATGATAGTCTTACAATATGGTTTAGACTTGAAATGCTTTGAAGAATGTGGTAAATAGCTAAAGATGGATGTTGCCCTTATATGTTAAGTGTTCAATTTTGCCTTATTATGTGTGAACCTTCATGATTGCCTTGCATGGATTGTAGTCTTTTGTATAGGCGTGATCTTATAAGTGAGGGTAGTATGCTTACCTTTTAGGGTGATGATGTGGGTTGGATTGACCTAGAAGTTACCTTATTGTAATGTTCAAAGAAAAGAAAGAGGCCTTATTGCTAAGTCTCCTCTATTGTTTCCCTTAAGGTTTTCATGACCCTTGGTATTCATGGTATACTTGAGGCCTTATGTGGTTTTTAGTATGACCTAACTTGAATGTTATTGATTTCCTTTAGGTGTTGAACTTAGAGGAATGATGATGTTGGAGTTATTATCCCTTAATGATTGAGTTAGTAGACTCCTTGAGGTGAGATTAGGAGTAAGAACAGTCAATAATGTTTAGTCTTCTTGAGTGAAGAGTATGAAAGGTTGGTTTTTAACTTGTCTTTACCTTGGTGTTTAAGAGGATAAGGTGATGCATACCCCAAGTTGAGGATAGAGTGCCTAGACTGTAAGATTTTATATGCCCTTGATGTCCATATGTTGAGTTACTATAAACCCTCTTAGGTTGGTAATCACTTTCAGGTGATGATGATGAAGATTGATAAGCTAATATCCACTTGAGGTTGGGTTAAGTTACTCTTAAATGGGTTTACCCTAAGTGGGGGATGGTGATGTGAGTAGTAAGATTTTGATGTTCTTATCTTGTCTTTCTATTCTTGCTTGAGCTTGAAATTAAGAAGTTCCTAGAAGCTTGTTCATGTTAGGAGCCTTGCATAAAAGTATGAGCTGCATGTTCTCCATATGTAATGTATGTCTTAGTTGACATTATGTTAAGCATGTTTTGAAGATTCTAAATTGCATGAAAAAGGATTTTTGATCAAATTCATGTTTTCTCATATTAATTGTGCATCTTGATATGTTAGTTGTGCATTTAACTTCATGAGATAAGGTAAGAAGTATGTCGATGTCACTTTAATGTGTGGTATTTAAGCCCTAAATGAGAAGTTGAGTCTCCTTAAAAATGAAAAATGGTGAGTCTCTTGAAAATTATGTGAATTTTATGATTTGAGAAGTATGAATGTAGGCTCACTCTTGAAAAGTGGAGGTATGTCTAGCTAGTTTCCTTGTGTGTGCCTATAAATTGTAGAAATTTTTCCTAAATGATGCATGTTTATGAAAGCTAGTGATATGTTAGAAATTGAAATCTATGTGAAATGACTTCCTATTGTTGTAATGTATGTGATGTGAGTTACCATTTTGACTTCATTAGGAAGAAAATATGAGAATGCTTTGGTTAAAAGTTGAGAAATTCTCATTTAAAATGAATTGACCTTAGTGCTTTGCTTTTGTATGAACTCGTGAGATATGTAAGTGTGTTGAGGAGAAGGACATTCCTACTTAAGCATAACTATGCATGGTATGGTTGAGTATGGTCTTCATGGAATTATGTCTAAATGATAAGGATCTTTGTTGATATACTTGACTCAAGTCTATGTGCATTGAAGTATGAGTGCTTATTTGCTTGTTTAGTAATGTTGAACTTTCCTAAGTGTGACTTAAATAGGGTTGCATAATAATCTCTTAATAAAATGAAATGAAAAGACCATGTTATGATTAGGACAAGGATGTTCCTCCTATGAACATGACAAGAGCCTATGTGTTTGATGCATTAAGGAGTGAGTGAATAAGGTTTTGCTTTCTTGTGTTGCATTGAGTGCTAAATGGTTTGAAGTTGGTATTCCTTGTAAGTTTGGTGCATTGACTTCTTTGTGCATATGTTTTGAATGTTGTGATATGATCTATGGGTCATTGAAGTCCTTGTTGTGTTTAAAGTTTTCCAAGTGTCATTCTAGGACGAATATTTCCAAATGTGGGATATTGTATGACCCAAAAAAGAGTTAGGGTGTCTAGAGCCTCACATGTGCATAATAAGCTTTTTAAAATGTTAATCAAGTGTTTTAAATCATGTATGATTGATTTGAAGTCATTGGAAGGTAAAATGTCCAAGACGTTCGAAAGTTAGACCTTGAGACGTGTATGTGTGTCTTGACATGTTTTACGTGTTCGTTTTGGTTGAAATTGATATGAAAGGTCTTTAAGTTGTATATGAATATATTTACATTAGAAATTTCCGGGTACGAATCCCCAAGGGCTCCGCAATAGGCTGTCAAGGAGGACCCAAAGGCAGTCGAGATACTACCTTGGCACTGTCAATCGACGAGCCCAATCGATGCCTCATGCATGGGATGATGCCCCATTGATGGGGGGCGTAGCTCAACACTTTGTCATGTGAGCATGAGCCGCCAATATGCAGCCTCAGGGACCATTGACGAAGCATCAGGACGGGCTGTCAGTCCATCGACGCCCCGTCGACTGGCATATATAAGTTGTGCCTGCAATTGCAGCATGCACGCTGCTATGCAAGAGGTGAATTGGGAAATTAACCCCACTTCCCTAAATTTATATACATGGTTAATTCACGTATTTTAGGCTATATTAAGTTGATTTATAACATGTAATCCTAATACCCAATTCATTCCTTCAAAATTAGACTTCCCTCCATAAATAAACCTCTCTAGAAACCTCCATTGGAGATGAAGCTCAAGGTCATCTTGTAGATTTGTTACATGGGTTCTTCACTATGTTTTCGTGGTTATGTTCTACAGTGAGGTATGTCGATCCTTCAGTTTTATATAATCTTCCATCTAAGGAGCTCTTTCCAATGTTTTCAATGAAAGTTCATGATCAAACCTCCAATCTTCCAATCTATCCATGGGTTCTTTCTCAAAATAATTTCAAAGGCTTGTCTATGATGAATTTATGTTAATGTACTGATTACAAATTGAATTCCAATCCAATTGAATGATGAACCCATTCCATCCAAAATCTCGATTTAGCCTATTTGTGGACATTGTGATCTTGATTTCATGTTAACTGAATTATGATTCTATCATGTTGAATTGCCTATTGCTACTATTTTATATTCAAACTGATGGTGGATTATTCATGAGTGATCAATGATGATCAAGGCTTGGAAGTTGGTAAGGTTGACCTATACTCCTATATCTTCTTTAGTTTGATGAAGTAGTGTACATGATTTGGCATTGATTCTATGATGATTGGATCATGATTTCGTATATGATTATTGTACTTTAGCTACTGCCTGTGATGTAATGTGATGGAAAATTATGTGAAGTTTATCCATGTGGATCAAGGTTTGAATATTGACTTATGCTCTCCTATCCTCTATAGATTGATAATGCAATGTACATAATGTGATCTTAATTCTAGGGTAGATGAAGTATGATTTCTTTTATGTTAAGATGCCTTTAGCTACTGACCTATAATTATATTGTTGATAAAAAAGGAGTAGTGATCAATGATTATCAAAGGGTGAGAAATTTGTAAGATTGCCTACTTTCTTTACTTTTCTTATAGTATTGCTAATAGAATTGGCCTTCTATGGCATTGTGTGGTATGGTCCACTAATGGTGGCGTTGTTTAACTTACTGCCAATATATATGTGATGTTATCATTGCCTTGAAGGCAATTGTATTATTAACGTGTGGTGGTGATAATCACCCAATGTGAAGTCTCATGCCTAGTTTCCATTCTCGTTTATGGTCTTTTTTGTATTGCCAATGTTATGAGTATGTGGGTGTCTATGTTAGGTATGATTTATATGCTGCATATAATGAAGTATAAATGATGAATGACCCCCTACCTATGTACCCCTATGTGAATGTATGATTACCTCATGTTAGGAGTCTTAAATGCAAGTGTTGAAGTTATCTCGTATCCTATGCTAAATTGTGATGTGTGGTACATGCTTGAAGGTGCATTGTGGTCCTAAGAGGGTGGATGCGTCAATGTGTTTTTGATAGTCATTATGTGATCATGTTGACCAATGTACACACACTTACACCTCATGCATGATTACAAGTAGTAAAGGTTCATGGTGTCTAACGAAAGGGTATTCTCATATGCAATCATGTCTACTACTATGCATCGAAAGTATATGTCCATGAAGTATGTTATGTATCCCTTAACTAGGATGACTTGATAGGTGTTATAGTATGGACTAGGGTATGAGACATTGTCTATGCATTGCACATGTGTACCTTGATAGGATAGTTCCTAGGTTTGTGAACTATGTACATGATTATGAATGCATGCTTAAGATATGAATATGTATTATATGATATGATGAAGTGTAAATATGCATAGTGTCTAAATGTATTTGTATGAAAAATTTGATCAAATAGTTACACCTATACACTTAGGCATGAATGAAGTTGAAATATGAAAATGTGCGGTCTAAGGATGTTTATGTGAAGGGTTTGCTCACATATATGTATACACACACGAAAACATGTCTATGTTGCTTGTATGATGATCTATTCAATAGAGGGTCTCTTGAAAGGTGTTCTCAAGGGTATCCTAAACTAGATGGTGCTTGAATATGCTATGTCCATGTGAAAGGTTTTCTCACATGATTTAGGTTGATGAACTCTCATCTATGACCTATGAGCTAAGCATACGAGGAGTTAACTCCCCTAAGCCTACATTTTATAAAATAAAGATAATAATGGCTTTTCACTAAAGGGAACTTAACTTAGCACCGAGTAAAGTTAGATGAGGGGTGCCCCATCCCAATGTGGGAAAGCTTGTTCAACATTGTCCTCACGAGGTGGATAATTACAATGCCTCAACAGGCATAAAGAGGGTTTCCATATATACCTCCAAGTTCCATAAACTATGTTTTCCACATTGGATCTAGCAGGTGATATCACCTAGTATGCTAGTATGTGTTAATGTTCTATCTGGGCTAGGTAGAGCACCTTCCCTTGGTGTAAGGCTGTACAACACTAAATTCCATGTAGAACCCATGGTCTTAGTTTTGGTTAAGGCTATAGTTTCCCTAAAGTGAAATGGACAATGGAAGTAAAGCTAGGGGTCCTAACTAGGATAACCTAAGGGAAGTTACTTAGTATAGGTGAGGGTATGCGACTTTACCTATGCATTGCACAAGTAGATCTTCAAGGGAGTTCTAGGAAGGTGTTCTAATGTATATGACTATGTTTATGTTTCTTTATGCATGACATTATAGTGTTGTATACTTGTTGTGATGATGTGAATGATATGAGTCCTAATGAGTCTATGTGATGTTGCCTTACCTCATATGCACTATGTAGGTCCTATTGACTCTATGATGAAGTATTGCTTGGCATGTATGAAGTTGTCTATACTTGTCTTGTTGATGTATGGAGTGAATGGTAGGCTTGTAGTTTCTTTCTAGGTTTATTTAGTATGTGTGAGGTTATGTGACTTCACATGTACATTGCACTAGTAGGCTTAGAATGAGGTTATGAGTAGTGTTCTATGATACTTTTTGAAGTGAAGTCCAAGTATGTGTTGTTGACGATTGCTTAGAATGATGTTTTCGATAGTGTGACTCCCGTGATGTCTGCGGTTAAGTCTTATATGAGCTGTATGCATTATGTTGATTTGTATGTGAAGTTGTGCTATCATGATATGTTATACCTCTATGTATATGTATATGTGTTTTGTAAGTAATGAGTTTGGATGGTGTAATGGCACATTATCTATACATTGCACCAAGTATCACTAGAGGATTACTTGGGAAGTCAAGGAGTTAAAATGAAGAAAGCTCACTGTAAAGGGAAAAAAAGGTCACTATAAGGAAATAGTAGTTATTGTAAAGTGATGAAGAAAATATGTCTTAAAAGTAATGTATGTTTCTACGGATATTATGACTACTGTACATGCCTATATGAAGTATGTGAGTTGTATGATGCTTAATGTATCAAGTTTTATGAAGTTTTCACAAAAAGGCATGATGCATGGTTTCAAAGGACATTTGTGAGTTGTATGATGCTTAATGTATCAAGTTTTATGAAGTTTTCACAAAAAGGCATGATGCATGGTTTCAAAGGAAATGTCCCTTTTTAAATGCATGTTTTTGCATGGTTGCCATACTTAGTGCATTCTTGTACTAACACCATTCTTCTCTACCTTTTTACACAAAGTGTAGGGTATGAATGCTTAAAGGATGTGTCTATGGTGAAGGGCTTGATATGTGTTTCCCAAGCTCAAGGAAAGGAATCCTTAGGTTCAAGGACTGCCTATGTCAAGTTTTTATGAAGTCATATATTAGTTGGTTATGTTTTATGTTATAAGGGTCATGTCCCTAATGTACTCTAATGATGTTGAGTCTAATATGACAGAGAGAGTTAGAGACTAACTATGTATCTATGTTACTATTGTATTAACGGAAGTGAAGTTTCTAGCATATGATGTGCTATGCTAAATTTACCAATGACAATCCGATGAATGATAACTATGGGCTTGTATAAGACCTCCGAGAGGTCAAGTACACCATGTTACTTCTAGGGGGTGCTCTCCGGTCGTGACACATGTAACACATCTCCAACCAAAAAGCATTGCATAGGATGTAAAATCACTAATTGTCCACAATAAGGCTGCATGCAGTTGAAAAGTTTGGTTAGAATCAACATCATATGTTTCCGTTCCAGTTTCTCATAATTCTTTCAATTCTGCAATTAGTGGTTGAAGGTAAACATCAATATCCTTTCCAGGAGACGATGGATCTAGAATGATTATGAATAACATCATATACTATGGTTTCTTGCAAATCCATGATGATAAATTATAATTAATTAACATATCAGGCCATGTGCTATGAGAAATACTCATGGTTCGAAACGGGTTGAAGCCATCACTTGAAAGACCCAATCTAACATTACGAGGATCTCTAGCAAAATCTTCATGCAAGGAATCAAAATTCTTCCAAGATTCCCCGTCATCCTCATGCCTTATATTTCCATCTTTGGGTCATTCAGTATCATGTCATTTTATATTTGCAGCTATTTCAGGACACATGAGTATTCTCTGAAGCCTAGGTTTTAATGGAAGGTACCTTAAAACTTTTGCAGGAATTTTGGTTCTTTCATTAGTCAAGGGATCATTAACAGTCTTCAATCTAGACGAGCCATAAACAGAACAATTATTTTTATTTGCATTTCCTTCCAAAATAACATGCAATCATTAGGGTATGCATGTATTTTTTCATGATCAAGACCCAAATCTTTCATCACATTTTTTGCTTTTTGAAACGACTCAGGTATATGAGCAAATGGAAATGCCTCTCTTAACAGGTCTAGCAAGTCTCCAAAGGCCATATTACTCAAACCATGAATGCATTTGAACAAGAATAATTGAATAGTGAAATTTAGTTTCGTGAAATCCTTACACCTAGGATATTACTCTTGTTTACCTTTTTCCATTAATTTATTAAATTTCTTTGCATCTTCGGATTACCCCTCTCTCACTCCCTCAAGCCCCAAATCACATGTAACATCTCTAAAAGAATCATGAAGTAGGTTATCAATATTGTTACACACGTTGGAACCTTCCTTATTATGATCTAGATTATTTCTTGAGGAAAAACTTTCCCCATGAATAATTCATGTGGTGTACCCTTGTACAAACCCATAAAAAACCAAGTGATCCTTTACAACATTTCGTTGATGCCACTTAATATTAGCACACTTTTGCAAGGACACAATATTTCAACTCCTTTGAAAGCTCGTTCAAAAGTTGTATCATGATAATTATTCACTCCACTGATATACTCATCGGTGGATCTCTGGAGACCCATCCAAATTTTATCTCCACTATCCATTTAATATTGAATATCCTATATGACACCAAAATCAAATTACCAAAGATAATATATAAAAAAAAAGATTCTGAACATCACAACAATAGATTTGGTTCCCTTAAAAACTTACATTTAACAAATTTTGATCAGTGACTCTATCTTATTTTATGTAACAACACAACTGAAATGTTTTTTTTCCCTGAACTATATGTTATACATAATCAGTTGTCTACTTAACAATACAAATTTTACCTATAATTTCACTTAGTTAAAAGAGAAAAAATGTAAAAGATTTAAAATATAAAAACTCAATCTAAAGATAATAAGACATGACAACAAAGTCAAACAATTTTGACAAATCTAAACACTTAAAAGATGTAATATAAAACTTCATATTATTTTGTCAAAGAAGACAACCTCACACAAGAAACTAAGCAGCACACGATTGCACGACTCCGCGTTGAGAGGCTGAGTTACTGTTCAACTAGACCACATATCTACTAAATAAGTTCTAGAATAAGCAATGGTCATAAATTAGAACATTAATAAAAAAAAGATTAATAGGAAAAGGGAAATCCTGTCCAACTTTTACACCCTCAAAATGAGCTAGGCTGAATTAGAGTGTAACATGTTGGTTAAGTCCTTAAATGACTACTTATAGTTTTAAAAAGCAGTGTGTTATGTTTGGAGGAGTTTGGAGTTCAAAACCAAGAACGTCCAAGACGTTCGAAAGTTTTGCCTTGAAACGTGCTTGAGTGTCTTAGTGTGTTTTAGCTTGTTTTATGTGTTGTTTGGAGTTCAAATTGTTATGAGAGGTTTCTAACATATTTACGAGAGTATTTGAGGTTGAAACATCCGGGAAAAACTCCCCAAGGACCAACCAAAGGGTCCTTGAGGAGGACCCGACCTTGGGCCAACAGGCTGCCCAAGCAGAAGCTTTTCTTCCTTCGTGAAATAGGTTTGCATCGCGGACATGGTCCTCCATGGTCAAAATATTGGTCCGCGTTGTGGAACCAATGCACACTCAACTGCTCTGGAAGTTATTTTCAAAAAAATCATGTGGGAACAGCTCCGCTTCGCGGACTTGTTCCCTGAAGAAGATTCCGAAAAAAAAAGTTGAGTTTGACATGTCTAAAAGTACAAATAAGTATGGGGGTGTTTTGGTCACTTTGGGTGACGTTTATAAACTTCTTTTAAGACATATTTAAACCCTTTCCCAAGTCAAAACCCCAACACCCAATAAGAAATATCAAAACCTCAAAACTCTCATCTCTTCCAAATTCTCTCAAAACCTTAGTGGGAGACCAAATTTAAAGATCAATCTAGGGTCTGGATTTCTATGGTTTCTTTTACAATTCTTCATGGATCTATCAGTAAGGTATGGTGATCCTTAATCCTTACTTATCCATTCATCTAAGGAGTTAAATCAATGATTTTCAAAAGTGATTCAAAGACAAAAATTCCAAATTTTCAATCTAGCCATGGGTTCATTATCAAATTGATTTCAAAGTCATTCTAATGATGGTTTTATGTTTAATTACTGTTTTAATTATGAATTTCAATCCAATATCATGAAGAACCCATGATCCTCCTAATTTCTCAAATTGGCCTATAATGTGGGTCTTGTGATCTTGATTTCATGTTTATAAAATTGTGATTAGATTTTATTGAATTGCTTATTGATATTACTATCTATATCAATTGAATATGAATTACGGAGGAATGATCAAAGATGATAATTAGCTTGTGGATTTGGTAAGTTGACCTATTTTCCTTCTAATTAGCTCAGAATCTACATTGAATTGTGATGATTAGTATGGTCCACTTATGGTGGATGTGTTTACATTCTTGTACATGTTTATGTGATATGATCATGGACTTGAAGGCATTAGAAGCAAGATGAATTTATATGATGATTTCCATGTTTAGGAAGTTAAAGGATGTAGCCTTGATTCTTATATCATGTCTAAGTGAATTGATGTCATGTAAAGTATATGAATAGTCTTCCACACTAGTTGTAGGACCTAGTTGTGGAGATGATGTTATATATATATGTGTGATGATCATGGTAGGGTTAGGTGTGGTCTATATGGCTAATTATGATGAATATTCTTATAGCATGACCCTAAACTATTAAATCCCTATATGAACGTGTGATCAAATTATGTTAAGGGTCTTCTATTCTAATATTGAATATGCTCTTGTCTCCTATGGTGTAATGTAAGTGTGTGTAGTCTATAGTCCTTAATGCTATAAATATGTGTATGACATGAGACTTGACGAATGTTGTACATGTGTTATAATCTTTAGAGGGTGGCTTCCTCAATGCTATGTATGAATAAGATATATTCATGCTAATTAAGGAAAGGGTAGTTCTCCTATGCATCATTACCTATTTGTATGCATATGAAGTATATGATTATTGAAGTTATGAACATGTATGCCTAGAGGTGTTTATGTGAAGGTAGATCTCACATTTTGTGCACAAACACATGACGTATGATTATATGAATATGTGAAAGGACGTTCTCACATAAAGTAGGGTCTATGATGAAAAGACATTCTCATCTTAGAATCTTTTGAGGTATATGTTGTATGAAGGAGCAAGCTCCTAAAGCCTTCTCCATAAACAAATGCATTAAAGGCTTAAATATATCTAAAATGGATGTTAGATCCTAGCACCGAGTGAACATGACAAATGAGAGTGGGGGCTTCACGTTAGTAAGTCCAGCTTCCCACAAAGAGATCCTTCACGTTTAGCAATCTGGGTTCCCAACATAGATGTTGTCTCGTAAGATGGAAACCTCCACGCTAGTAAGTCAAGGTTTCTAGCTCCATGTTCCATAACCACGTGCCCCCTTAGGTTATAGCTTGTGGTTACCACTTCTATAGCTTTGTACGATTGGTTACACCTTAGGCAAGTGATAACTTTCTCTTTTCAGTATGGGAGTAGAACACCGAATTCCATGTTGCTCACATGGTCTATGTCGGTTATGGATATGTATCCCAAAGTAATAAATTATCTAAGATAAGATTATGGACTCTAATCACAACTCCTTGAGGAGGTTACTTAGTATAGGTAGGACTATGGACCCTACCCATGCATTGCACTATTGAAATCTAAGAAAGGATAAGATTAGTACTTTTATGAAAGTAAGACTTATGATATGTATGTACGAATTGGATGAATGCATAATTAAGTGACTTTGTAATGTTAAGACTTGAATTATTCTTATGTATGTGAATTGGACTTATGGCTTCTAAATGAGTTTACTTAGCAAATATGGGGGTATGGGACTCCATGTGTACATTGCACAAGTAAGCTTGTGAAGGGGCCATTAGGGTGGTTTACTTATGATATGAACTAAATGAGTTATCACTAAGGTTGTAGTATAGGAAAAAGTCTTTATATGATTCTATGAAGTATGTGGCCTTATGTCTAGTTATAGATGAAAGTGTTATGCCTTATTGACTATGTTATGCCTAGTCTAGGGTGACTTCTTAGGTACACTTAGTGGAAGTAGTGGATTCTACCAACATATTGCACTAGTATGAGTTAGGGGTTGTCTTTGATGGTGGTGCTTATATGAAACTTATGTTTATAATGTGCTTATTGCTTGTGAGTATATGTGGTTGTGTTTATGAAGCATATCTATGAAATACTATTATAAGATGACCTCAAGGTGATATGTTGTACTAAGTAAACTTGAGGGTTGCTTAAGAAAAGAAGTAAGACAAAAAAGAGGTAATGTACTGTATGTATTGAATATGCCTCAAAGTATGATAAATGACTTTATGTGCTATTATGAGTAGTATCAATGTCTATATGATGTATGTGAACGATATTGTGCTTAAATGTGCCTAATTTCATGAAGTTTACTAAAAAGACATGTTGTATGATTTCAACTGAAATGTCCTCTTTAAATGCATGTTTTTGCATGGTATCCATACTTAGTGATTTTTTGTACTAATACCATTTTTCTTCATCTTTTTACACAAAGTGTAGGTGTTGATGGCTAGAGGATGTCTCCTAAGTGAATAGCTTGGATAGATATCCCAAGTTCAAGTTAAGGAATCCTTATGATTCAAGGATTTCCTATGTCAAGTTCCTATTAAATTATGTAATAGCTTAGATATTAATTTATGTTGTTAATGGTCGTGTCCCTATTCTACTTTATTGGTGTTGAGTCTAAGATGGCAAATAGACTTAGAGTCTAACTATGTATTATGATGTTTTATATATATATATATATATATATATATATATATATATATATATATATATATATATATATATATATATATATATATATATATATATATATATATATATATATATATATATATGAAGCAATGTTCTAGCATATGATGTGCTATGAAAGTTTTAAATTTTTCGCTATTTTTACGATTATGCAATGAAAGATGTCTAAGGGCTTGTCTTAGACCTCCGAGAGGTCAACAATGTCGTGTAGTGATCTAGGAGTACTCTAACCTTTAGGGGGTACTTTGGGTCATAACAAACTTGGTATCAGAGCATAAGGTTTCGTGTTTTGTCCTTAGGTTTCAAAGTCTCATATTGACGCGTCTTGTAGAGTCTCGTTCAGCGGTGGTGAGTCACCACACATCTATTAGCGAGAGCCTATATGACGATAGAGTTTCCCTTCTTCAGTATTCTCATGTCCCGCCATAGAACTTAACTCTATATGATATCTCTCTTATGTTCCTTTGTCCAATGTTTTTTTAGATGTCATGGCTTGGATTGGGAAGATGTCTCAATGCTTGAGGGAGAAAAGGTGAGTTTGATGTGTACCTTGGTTTTATGGTTTGATGAGTATATGTGAAGGTGAATTTAGTATATGTTGATGTGATGCCAATTAGGGATACATGTGAGGATTGATAAGTTATAACATGACATGGTTATAGCTTGTTAGTACTTGTTATGGTTGAATATAGTTTCCCTTGGTAGGATAGATTTTCTTATGATTATGTAGGATGGTAGTATTAGGTTATGATATAGGCTTGAAAAATCTTGGGGAATGTAGTAAATAGGGAGAAGGATGAAGGTTGCCTTTGTATATGTGAAATGCTTCATAGTTGTCGTTGTGTGGATTGGAATATTTTGTATACGCTTGCTCTTAAGTAGGGGAGATAGTGTGTTGATCCTTGTAAGGTGATTGTGAAGTATGATAGTTAATGGGAGAAGCCTTATGACTTGTAAATGATTCCCTCTATGAACCTATACTACGAGTGGTAAAAAAAAGGGAAGAAAGAAGTCTTATTCCATAAGTTGGAAGTATGATTACCCTAAGGTGACTAAGGAGGATATATGGTATGTACCCCTTAACTCTTGAAGAGAAGGAGAGAATTGAGGTTGGCCTACTTTGAAGTGATTAGTTGTCTTTAAGCTTTAATTTAGGTATGGTCAATTGAGGAAGTGCTTAGATTGTACCTAGGCATGGTTGGTTGGAAGCTTCCACCAAAACTGATGAACCTTGTAGGTTGGTCTTGACTTTCCTTGACCTTGGTATTTAAGGGAATGATGTGATTAGGATTACCCCAAGTGGGGGATAAATGCATTGATGGTAAGATTTTAAGTGCCCTTACTGTTCTTATGTTGAGTTTCTTTGAACTTCTCTGTGTTGAAAATCACTTCGAAGTGATGGTAAGAAGGTTTTCATAAGCTTAGATCCCAACAGAGGGATGATTTACTTAGTCAATAAGGTCGGTAAGCTAACATTTCCCTAGAGTTGAGAGGAGTTGATCTTAAATGGGTTTATCCTAAGTGGGGGGAGGATGATTTGAGTAGTAAGGTTGTAGATATCCCTATCTTTTCCTTCTACTTTTACTCAATCTTGAAACCAAAGAGTCCTTAAGTAGCTTGTTCATGATAAGAGTCTTGCGTAAAAGGATAAGTTTCATGTTCTCCATATGTTATGCATGTAGTTAATGACACTATGTTATGCATGTTAAGAGAGGTCATTATTGCATGAAAAAGGGATTTTTATAAATTTGCATGTTGCTCATGTTGTTGTGCATCCTTATATGATAAATATGCAATTTGATTTCATGAGATAGATTAATGAGCATGCTTGATGTCACTCGTATGGTGTGGTGTTTTGGCCTCACTAAGAGAAATGGAGTCTCCTTTGAATAAGAAAAGACGAGTCTCTTTGAAAAATGTATGACTTTTGAGATTTGAGGAGTGTTACTATAGGATCACTCTCTAGGAGTGATGGTTTGTCTATCCTATATCTTTGGGTGTGCCTATGAAGTGTAATAAATTTCCCTAAATGATGCATGTTTATGAAAGCTAGAGATGTACTAGAAATAGAAAGCTGTAAATTTACTTCCTAATGTTGTGATGTGCTTGGTGTTGTTTGGAGTAAACAAATCCTCCTTAATATGAATTAATCTCTATGAATTGCTTTTATATGAACTCTATGATGCCAAGTGTATATGTTGTGACTAGGAGAAGGTAGTTCCTCCTTGAACAAATCTAAGCATGGTAATGTCATATATGACCTTGATGGTGTTAAGTCTAGACTATAATATCGTAGTTGATCTACATTATTCATGATTCTTATGCAACTAAATGAATTGTTCAAAATTTTAGCATGAGTTGGAGTATGGATTATGAAAAAGTATGCAATTACAATCCATAGTATGTTAAACCTTGTGATGAAATAATGAACATGCCTAAAGTTGGAGAAGGTAGTTCCTCCAAATGACAATGAATGTGAAGAAGTATGTATGCATGGAACGAATTGTAGAAGTAGTCCATGTTTGATTATGTTGCTTTGAATGCATGTTAGTATGAAGTTGGTGTTCCTTGTAAGTATGGTACATTGACTATTGTGTGATAACATGTTGAAGTGTTTTGAGCTTTTATAAGACTCATTGAGTCCTTGAAAGTGTTTAAAATGTTTCAAGTGTCATTCGAGGACGAATGTTTCCAAGTGGGGAGTATTTTTACACCCTCAAAATGAGCTAGGTTGAATTAGACAATAACAGGTTTATTATTAGCTTATTAAAATCTTAAATGACTAATTATAGTATTAAAAGGCAGTGTGTTAAGTTTGGAGGAGTTTGGATGTCAAACGTCCAAGACGTTGGAAATTTGGTCTTGAAACATGCTTGTGTCTCTTAGTGTGTTTTAGATTGTTTTATGTGTTGTTTGGAGTTCAATTTTATTTCTAACATTCATACAAGAGTATTTGAGGTGGAAACGTCCGGGCGAAACTCCCCAAGGATCAACCAAAGGGTCCTTGAAGAGGACCCGACCTTGGGCCAACAAGCTGCCCAAGGCAACAACTTTTGTTCCTTGGTGAAATATGTCCGTATCGCGGACTTGGTCTTTTGTGGTCAAAACATATGTCCGCGTCACGGACACCATGCATACTCAACTTCCCCGGAAGTTATTTTCAAAAAAATCATGCAGGAATAGCTCTGCATCGCGGACTTGTTCCCCGACGAAGATTCCGAAAAATGGAAATTGAGTTTAACATGTCTAAAAGTCCAAAAACGTATGGGGGGGTTTTGGTAACTTTGGGTGACGTTTATGAACTGCTTTTAAGACCTATTTAAACCCTTTCCCAAGTCAAAACCCCAACACCCAATAAGAAAAATCAATACCCCAAAACTCTCATCTCTTCCAAATTCTCTCAAAACCTCAATGGGAGACCAAAATTCAATAACAAGCTAGGGGCTAGATTCTATGGTTTATTCTCAAATTCTTCATGGGTATTCAACCAATAAGGTATGGTGATCCTTCATCCATAGTTATCCATTAATATAAGGACTTAAACAATGATTTTCAAAAGTGCTTCAAAGACCGAAATTCCCAATTTTCAATCTAGACATGGGTTCATTGTCAAATTGATTTCAAATTCATTCTAATGATGGATTTATGTTTAATTACTGTTTAATTATGAATTTAAATCCAATTTCATGAAGCCACGATCCTCCTAATTCTCAAATTGGCCTATAATGTGGGTCTTGTGATCTTGATTTCATGTTTATAGAATTGTAATTCAAATGTATTGAATTTCTTATTGCTATTACCATCTATATCAATTGAATATTAATTGTGGAGGAATGATCAAAGATAATCATTGGGTTGGCGATTTGGTAAGTTGACCTATTTTCCTTCTAATTATCTTAGAATGTACATTGAATTGTGATGATTGGTACGGTCCACTTATGATGGCAGTGTTTATATTCTTGTGCGTGTTTATGTGATATTATCATGGCCTTGAAGGCATTAGATGCAAGATGAATTCATATGATGATTTTCATGTTTATGAAATTGAAGTATGTAGCCTTGATTCTAATATCATGTCTATGTGAATTGATGTCATGTAAAGTATATGAATAGTATTCCACACTATTTGTATGACCTAGGTGTGGAGATGATGTTATATGTATATATGTGATGATTATGTTAGGGTTAGGTGTTGTCTATATGGCTAATGATGATGAATATTCAATTTCTTAAGGCTATTTTTTGTAGGTCACTATCTCTGACTCTTTGATGATGATAACCGGATCTGAGGTCTATTTTTGAAAAATGACTAGAACCTTGAAGTTGATCGAACATGTCATCAATCCAGCTGAAAGGGTACTTATTATTCATTGTGACTTTCTTTAACTGTCGATAGTCAATGAACATTCCTATAGAACCATCTTTCTTTTTTCACAAATAATACTGGAGCACCCCACGAGGAGATTCTCATTTTGATAAAGCCTTTATCTAGGAGGTCTTTCAACACCTCTTTCAATTTCTTAATAAGGAGGAACTTAAATAGGCTGGGTATGTGGAAGGAGATCTATTCCGAAGTTGATTTCCCTTTTGGGAGGAACTCTTGGAAGATCTTCTAGAAACACTTTCAGAAACTCATTTACTACTAGAACTGACTCAAGAGTTGGGGTCTCGGATCTTAAATCATTAACTCGAACAAGATGATAGATGTACCATTTCAAGATCATTTTTTGTCCTAAAGGTAAGAGATAAATTGATTTACAGGAACTTAGCTACTACCTTTACATTCTAAGACTATATCATTTAGAAACTTAATATTAACGATCCTAATTCTACAATTGACTCAAGCATAACATGAATGTCATCAATCCATGGCTAGAATGATATCATAGTATACCATTTCGATCTCTACAAGATCTTCTAAGGTGACTTTATGAGAGATTGTAACATGGAAATTTCTGTATAACTATCTAGTTATAAATGGGTCACAAACTGGAGTTGAGACTAAGAAGGGTTTCGAGAGACTTTCTGGACTGACAACAAAGTTTACTGATATATATGGAGTTACAAAGGAAAGAGTATTCCATGTATGTACCAAATCATAAAAATCTGATTAAAAGACTCATAACGTAATAGTAACCATATTAGGAGAATCTTCCTGATCCTCGCGAACCTGGAGAGCATACAACTTGGTCTAGAGCTGACTGCCACGTGTACTATATGAATTAGCCTATTGATTTGGTGACCTTCTAATGTTGCTGGAGTTGTAGGCTGAGCTCTATTATTGTTACCTCTATTCCCCTATCTCGCAGAAGGAAAATCTTTCAACCTATGGCAAGACTGACCACATCCAAAGCTCCAATGCTTGCCTGCAAGACACTCACTCGGATGGTTCTTACCACATTTTTGACAAGTTGAGTATATCCTATTACCTCAAGTACTCAGTTAATACTTAGAGAATGATGTCTTACCTATATGATCCTTTCGAAACCTATGGTATGGAGCACTACTTTTTGAAGGTACTGGGGCTGAAGATTTCTGCTAAAATTTTGAGTGATTTCCACCGGCCAATTTCTGTTGAGAGTACTCATAGTTGCCTTTTCAAGCCTTCTTGTTGTCCTTAGCTAGTTCTCTAAGCCTATATCCCTAAACATGATGAGCATGATTCATGAGCCTAGAGAAATTTATTGTAACACTACGAAAATAAGTAGGGTAAACTAGAGCTTAACATGAGGGTTAGACTCATAAATGTACCTTTCTATACCTAAAAATATAAGGCTCGTGTTAGAACGTTATCGTACGACCCCTAAGAATAAAACATGGGTCCTTGAGGAGGCCCCAAAAGTTATTGCCTGGAATGTTACCCGCGAAGGGGAGCTACGCCCCATAAGTCCTTCCATACCACGTGGGTCTGTTTCGTAGTTGGAGACGATAGAGACCACCTAAGGCAGTGACCCACGATACCAGGACCCATGCCTCGTGGCTAGTTCCATGGTTCGTAGGTCAGGGGGTGTGGATGTTCGAAACTCACTGAACAGACATGGATGAAAAGCACTCCACGTAAGTCCACCCACGGACCGTGATCATGGAGTCATGGTGAGACGTGTAACTGTCTTTTTGTAGATACACTTAGGGGCATCATGGAGTTTTCCAATTTTTATTAATATTAAGTAATGTTGTTTTACACTAAATTAGACTAACTATATTAGGTCTTTAAGTCATTAAATTAAGTATCTTCCTTATAATTCCAAAACCCCAAATGAAACCAACTTCGCCCCTAAAATTCTCTCTCTCGAACTCCAGAAGAAAAGGAAGGAAGGTAAAGCTAAGGTTTCAAGGAGCGAGGATTTCTACTCAAATTCTTTGGATTTCCTTAGCTAACATATGTTAGTCCTTAATCAGTGTATAGTATTTATCCATGGAGTCCATCAAAACTCAATTTCAGGGATAGTGATTCCCCAAAAGTTAGGGTTTTACTCCAAGTCGTGGATTCCTTTTAAAAATGATTCTAATGATTTAGTTACATTACATTATGATTGAATTGACGATTTATTATTGTTTTATGATGAAATATCCCAAAAATCCACGAAATCCCTATATTTCCAATCTATGACTATGTGATGTGGGTGAATTGTAGAAAGAAGAGTATTATGAGATTATGTTTCTACTAATTGAACTATTTGAATCATGTTATTATCCATGTCTAATATAATAGTACTATATGTGTTGATTCAATATGATTTATGGTCCTTGAAGGGCAAAGTATGAGTATTATGTATGATCATGAAATATATGTAAATGCATTAACAACACTTTGCGAGTGAAAAGTCCATGATTATGATGATGTTGTTGTGTTGATTCAAAGGCTATTCTCATTAACACATAATGAAAATAATGTGAATGGTTTTCTCACATAATGCAGATTTTAGGTTGAACACCTAATTAATTATAATTTTATATTTAGACATGGACGGTCAAAGACTATTCTCATGCATGATCTAATGAGCTATCCCAATGAAACAAGTTATGGCTTAATAAGTACTATGTGTGATAAATGCTTAGCATCGAGTGAATATTGAATATGAGATAGAAACTTTCCCATTAAGAAAGGCTGGGATTCTAGAAGTAATCTCATGAGATGGAAGCTCTCCCGTTAAGAAAGGTTGTGGTTTTTTAGTAACAATCTCTTTATTCCATAGCTACATGACCGCGTAATATATTTAGCTAGTGGATCCCCCTAAAGGCTAACAAATGATGGTCTTACCTAAGGCATGTAGGACAACCCTTTTCAGTGTGGGTAACACTTTATTCCATGTTAAGCTCACATGGTATATGTCGGTTAAGGCTTATCCCACTATGACAAGAATACAAATTATGAACTATGACTACTCTAGGAGTTTTACTTAGTATGGTTGAGATAATGGGATCTTATGCATGCATTGCACAAGGAAACTTTGAGGATATTTATAGTAGGTTCGACTTATGGTATGATAATTTATGAGTTGGATGTACTTATGATTATTCTCTTCCACTATTTTAAAAATGATGATTTAACTTAGTAAATTGCATGCATTCAACTAAAATGTCCCTTTTATCATGTTTTTGTGATTTTGTACATAATTATCATACTTAGTGCAATTATATACTAACCCGTATTTTCTTACAGTTTTCCCAAGTGTAGGTTCTGGTTCTCAAGGTGTCGCCAGTTGAGGTTAGAGCTTGGACTTGTTCATATCTCCTTGCTTGTTGGTAAGTCCTCATGATTCGAGGAAGAATGATTTAATTGTTGTTTCATTCTAGAATTTCCATTTTGGATTGTATTATATGGGTTGTGACCCTATTTGATTCGACTATTCTAAGAAATGGCTATTTGAGGAAAGTCTAGACTTTTGTTTTTTATAAAAAAATTGGACTTGAAAATGTGTTTTTACTCTTATTGTTCTAATGCTTTACATTATGATATGCTAAGTTGATAGCATGGGCCTTTAAGGGTTCTATGAGTCGTGTTACGTGTAGGGAGTACTCTTAGGTCGTGAAATTTATATCCTCTAACAACATAGAATTTCTACACTCTATATTGACCAAGTGAGATACACCAAATAGGAACTTACTAATTTGTGCCCTGTGATCAGCAACCATATGTAGAGCATACATGGAGAGTTGGGTGAACCTAAGTTCGTACTCTTGGACTGACATGAACCTTATCTCAAGTTCGTATATTTTTGAGACTTAGCCTCCCTCAACTCTCTTAGGAAGAAGCTGTCCAGAAAAGCTCTGGTAAAACACCTTTAAGTCACTAGAGATGCATTTTCACCCTATTTTCCTTCCACTACTTGAAACATATTTGAGCCACATCCTTAAGATGGTAGGACACAAACACTTACCTATAATTTCTAGTCAGTTGCATCACTCCAATGATTATTTTGACCTCATGAATGAAGGTATGAGGGTCTTCACCAACTTGAAACCATAGAAACTCAGGCGGATTCACCCTAACAAAATCTCGGACCCAAGCTGCCACTAATCCTCCAGTAGTATTAGTAGGAACTACACTCTGCTAATTGTTCTAGTTTGCCACACACTGACACAATAGTTGGATACCATTTCGAAAATCAACATTTGAAACCTCATGGTCTGTAACTAGGGGAATTGCGTTAGTGTTTCGGGCATTGGCATCCTTTGTGTAATAACTACGAGGAGGCATGATCTTAAAATTATAACGATAGATTAGAAACGAGAAGTTAGATCGTACCTAACATATGATAAGAGTAGCAAATAGAATGAAGTTTTCTTTAAACAATTCGTAGCATCTCTCCCATTAGATGTGGTACTCACTCTACTTAGTACGAATTTTATAATATCCTTGGACTCTTAAACCTAATGATCTGATACCAAGATTATCATGCCTCGAGGATACCACATTAATATAAAAACATGACATAGGATCACGAGTGACCCCAAGCTAACCCTGAGGTGGCATATCATAAGTATACTTAAAGAACTGAGCAAAAGATACTATGCGTAAGCTTAAAACATGAGATAAACTGAATGATGGGGAATACCGAATACTGATCTAAATATATAAAGTTAATGATATTGGACTATAGTTCAATAACTAAATCTAAATATTGTTATGTCTAAATAAAGCCTCTAACTGACTAGATGTTGGGACATACCCAGCCTAACTCTAGCAAAATGAAACTTAAATAAAAGACTAAAATATAAAAACATGTGTATTATCTTCAAAGTATGAGGACTCACCACTAAAGTTGTTGAAGGTGGATTGGGAACCAATCTACACGTGATATAAATGTTATGGACTTGAACCTACATCACAATAATATTTTGCACAAACAATTTGTCAGTACTTGAAAGGTATTGACCATGTATAATGGGATAAATTTGAACAACATATTGAGCAATGATATAAACAGAATATGATGAAGATATTGAAATATATTGAAATGAACTAAACTTATTGCACTAACCTAGTACATAACATGATGAGACTTAATAATGAAATATATAACTGAAAACCAGGTCAAATTAACTAGAGACTAACTTTGTGAGATACTACTAACCGATATAAAACCACGTGAGATAAATGTGGAGTTTGATGTATACGCCTCATCGAGAGAATCCAATATACCTTGTCAGGGGCATAAAGGCACGACTGGCGTGATCACAAAATAATGATGCCCACATAGGGGACTTATAATCCTATGGGGGCAATGGTTTTGAGGTTCATGCAAGGAACTAAGAAACAATGTTTCGAAAACATGATAATATACGTAAGAACACTATAACATCTAAGTCACCACAATTTTGTATAGTTCTACAAACGTTTGGTTATAACAAGAGATAGAGAATCCAGAATCTTACTGAATTCTAGGGACCTAATGGAACAAAGGAATCCACTAGTGGAATCATACATACCTGATGATGAGTTTCATTGAGAAATATTTTGATTTAGGGGCTAGAACCAAAGAAAACTTGTTGCATTCTTTTAGAGGGTTGGGTCAACTGTTTCTTATCTTTTTACTCTAGTTTTGGTGAATTTTGGAGAATGAATCGACTAGGGAAAGATCTGATTATGTTACTAGGCTTAAACTGATAAAAACAACATAGTTTAGGGGTTTAACAACATTGTTTAGGTGTCCAACACATAAGGGAAAAGACCAAAATGACCCTAACTCAAAAGTTGTCGAGACAACCGATGGACCTGACTCCAAACTATCGGTTGATTGATGGTCCGTCTTGTGAGTTGTGGATTGTTTATCAAAAAGGGGTGCTAAGTGTCATGATCCACAAACCTAGAAAACGGTTCTAGGTCCTATCGTGGCTCATGCCTTTTTCTTGAAAATATTTGGAGGAGTTGAAGTGACGAACCACGAACCCCACATACAGTCCGTAGGTGGTCTCCGTTGGTGGCACCTGAAACTTCTAAAAATCTGCAATTTATCATTTGTCGAATCTGGGGTGTTACACTCCCCATGAGTATATAATTTTGAGTGACATGGGAGAACCTAAATTTTGTGATAAATTCATGCTAGACTCTAATAGATATAGGTAGGTATAAGCCATGCACGATGAGATGAAATCACTTTATGAGAATGGCACATATGAGCTGGTGGAGTTACCAAAAGGTAAGAAAACTCTAAATAATAAATCGATCTTCATATTAAAGAAACAAAAAGACACATCTCTATCTGGATACAAGGTTAGGTTAAAGGTTTTTGTCAAAGAAATGAATTCAACTTTGATAAAAAAAAATCCACTTTTGTCAAAATGTCCTCCATTTATATGGTTCTAGTCTTAGCCGCAAGTCTAGATTCAGAGGTTGAACAAATTGACGTCAAGACTTCCTTTTTTCATTGGTGATTTAAAAGAGGATATATGTTAGACCCCCAAAATGAGTTAGGGTGTATAGATCCTCACATGTGATTATAAGCTTGTTAAAATTATAATTAAGTGTTTTAAAGCATGCATGATTGATTTGAATTCATTTGGAAGTCAAATGTCCAAGATGTTCAAAAGTTAGCCCTTGAGACGTGCATGTGTGACTTGAGTGTGCCTAGCATGTTTGGATGTGTTGCGAGTGTTGTTTGATTCTCAAACTGGTATGGAAGGTCCTTGACATGTTAATGTGTGTGTTTACATAGGAAAAGTCTAAGCAGGACTCCCAAAGAGCCCCGCAAAAGGCCCTCAAGGAGGACGTGTCTACCTACGACCCACAATCGACACCAGTAGGTGTGGTGAATCCCCTTTGATGGGTGGGCGTCATCCCACACTTATCCTAGAGGAGGTTCAACCCTCATACCCAAACAACGGTGGCCACCTACGGACCGTCGTTGGGACCGTCGATGCAGGCTGCAACATCACTGCCACGCAGACTGTTTCATTAAGGGGTGAATGAAAAATTCACCCCACGTCCTAACCTGATCCTAGTCGGTTTATTTAGATATTTTTGGGTATATTTAGTTGGTTACTAAGATCAAATACCCATTCCCAATCCATGATTTCAAATTTTGACTTCCCTCTCAAAAATATCCTCTCTAGAAACCTCCATTGGAGATGAAGCTCAAGAACAACTTAGAGCTTGGATTCCATGGATTGTTCATGAATACTTCGTGGTTCTCTCCTACAATAAGGTATGGTGATCCTTCATCTCTATATAACCTTTCATCTAGAGAGTTCCTTTCAAAGTTTTCAAGGAGAATTCATGATCAAACTTTATATCTTTCAATCTAGCCATGGGTTCTTTCTCAAATTGATTTCAAAAGAATGACTATGATGAATTGATGTTTATGTACTGATTTTGAAGTGAATTTCAATCCAATTTCATGATTAACCCAGGTTCCCTCAAACTCTCAAATTAGCCTATATCATGGGCATTGTGATCTCGATTATGTGATTATTGAATTGTGATCCCAGCATGTTAAATTGATTATAGCTAAATGTTTTATATTTATATTTATGGTGAATTGTTGATGAATGATACATGTAGATCAAGGATTGGTAGTTTGTTAAGGATGACCTACATTTCTCTACGTTCTATAAATTGATGATGTAGTGTACTTGATATGATTTTGATCTTGTTATGCTTAATGCATGATTTCGATTATGTTAGTGTACTTTTAGCTACGGCCATATATTGATGTTATTGATAAATTGTGAGTATTGATCATTGATGATCAAGCAAGGGAGTCTTGGTAAGATTGCTTTACCTCTCTACTTCGCTATAGAATTGCTAGATAATTGGCCTTGTATGGCATTGTGTGGTATGGTCCACTTATGGTGGCGGTTTTTACCTTATGGTCAATATATATTTGATTTGATCATGTCCTTGAAGGCAATGGTGTTATGAATGTGTGGTTATGATGATCACACTACGTGAAGCATGCCTAGTCTTCTATTCTAGTTATGATCTAGGTTGTATTGCACTAATACCATTCTTCTTCATCTTTTTACACAAAGTGTAGGTGGTGAAGGCTAGTGGATGTCTCCTAGATGAAGAGCTTGGATAGATCTCCTAAGTTCAAGTAAAGGAGCCCTTATGATTCAAGGGTTGCCTATGTCAAGATGTTCATAAAGTTAATGTAATAGCTTAGATATTATTTTATGCTGTTAAGGGTCGTGTCCTTATTCTATTCTATTGAATTGTGTCTTAAAATGGCAAATAAACATTACAGTCTAACTATGTATTATGACTATATATATATATATATATATATATATATATATATATATATATATATATATATATATATGAAGTGATGTTCTAGCATATGATGTGCTATTAAAAGTTTTAAATTTTCCACTATTTTTATGACTATACAATGAAGGTACGTTAAGAGGCTTGTCTTAGACCTCCGAGAGGTCGACGACGACGTGTTAATATTCGAGAATACCATAACTTTTAGGGTATACCCTCGGGTCGTAACAAACTTGGTATCAGAGCATAAGGTTTTGTGTTTTGTCCTTAGGTTTCAATGTCTCGTGTTGCCACGTCTAGTAGAGTCTCATATCATTGGTGGTGAGTCACGACACATCAAATGGTACGGGAGGCTATAGTACGATAAAGTTTCCCTTCACTATTCCCATGTCGTGCTATAAAACTTAACTCTATATGATCTCTCTCTTATGTTTCCTTGTCCGGTGGTCTTTTAGCTGTGATTGATTGGAAGGATGATTTCTCAATTTTTGAGGGAGAAAAGGTGAGTTTTTGATACCTACCTTGGTTTTATGGTTGATGAGTATATGTGTAGGTGAATTTAGTATATGTTGATGTGATGCCATTTATGGCTTTAGGTGGCTTGTGGGGAATGAGATGTTATGCTAAGAAGTTCTATTAAGATATGGTTATAACTTGCTAATAGTTGTTATGGTTAAATGGGGTTCCCCATGGAATGATGGAATGCCTTATGATTATGTAGGATGGTAGCATGATGTTATGATATAGGCTTGAAAAGTCTTGGAGAATGTGGTATATAGTGAAAAAGATGAATGTTGACTTAGTATATGTAAAATGCTCCATAGTTGTCCTTGTGTAAATTGGAACCTTTTTTATAGGTTTGTTGTTAAGGAGGGGAGATAGTGTGTTGAGCCTTGTAAGGTGATTGTGAAGTGTGCTAGTTAATGGTAGAAACCTTATGACTAGTAAATGATTCTCTCAATGAACCTATTCTAAGAGTGGTAAAAAGGGGAAAAAGGAGTTTTATTCCATGAGTTGGAAGTATGATTACCCTAAGGTGACTTATGGGGATTTATGGTAAGTACCCCTTAGCTCTTGAAGACAAAGAGAGAATTGAGGTTGACCTACTTTGAAGTGGTTACTTGTATTTTAAGCTTGAATTTGAGTATGGTCAATTGAGGAAGTGCTTAGATTATACCTAGGCATGGTTGGTTGGAAAATTCCACCACAAATAATGAACCTTGTATGTTTATCTTGACTTGCCTCGACTTTTGTGTTTAAGAGCATAATGTTATTAGGCCTACCCCAAGTGGGGGATAATGTGCATAGATGGTAAAGATTTTTAGAGCACTTGATGTCCCTATGATGAGTTCCCTTGAACTTCTCTAGGTTCAAATCACTTTATAGTGATGGTAAGAAGGGTGTTCGTAAGCATAGATCCCAAGATAGGGATGACGTGCCTAGTTAATAAGGTTGGTAAGCTAAGATTCCCCTACAGTTGAGATGAGTTGCTCTTAAATGAGTTTATCCTAAGTGGGGGAGGATGAATTGAGTAGTAAGGTTTTAGATATCCCTATATTTTCTTTCTATTCTTACTCAAACTTGAAACCAAAAAGATTTCCTAAGTAGCTTGTTCATGATAGGAGTCTTGCATAATGTGATAAGTTGCATGTTCTCCATATGTTATGCATGTCTTAAAAGACACTATGTTATGCTTATTATGAAAGGTCATTATTACATAAAAAAGGAAAATTTTGATAAATTTGCATATCTCTCATGTTGTTGTGCATCCTTATATGATAAATGTGCAATATGATTTCATGAGATATCTTAATGATCATGCTTGATGTCACTCATATTGTGTGGTGTTTTGGCCTCATAATGAGAAGTTGAGTCTCCTTTAAATGAGATAAGATGAGTTTCTTTGAAAAAATGTGTGGCTTTTTTAGAATTGGGAAGTGTTATTATAGGCTCACTCTTTAGAAGTGATGGTTGGTCTAGCCTATGTTTATTGGTGTGCGTGATAAATTTCCCTAAATGATGCATGCTTATGAAATCTAGTGATGTGCTAGAAATAGAAAGCTATAAATTGACTTCTTAAAGTTGTGATGTGCTTCGTGTGACCTACTATGTTGATTTCATAAGTAAGGAAATATAAGCATAATGTGGTTTGGAGTAAAGAAATACTAATTAGTATGAATTAACTTCTATGCATTTCTTTTATGTTGACTCTATGATGCCATGTGTGTATGTTGTGACTAGGAGAAGGTAGTCCCTCCTTGAACAAAACTAAGAATGGTAATGTCATATATGACCTTGACGATATTATTTCTTGACTATAAGACTGTAGTTAATCTACCTTATTCTTGATTCTTGTGCAACTAAATGAAATGTTTAAATTTTCTCATGAGTTGAAGTGTGGATTATGCCTATGTGTGCAATTGAAATCCATTGTATGTTTGACCTTGTGATAAAATAATTAACATGCCAAAAATTGGAGAAGGTAGTTCCTCCAAATGACAATTAATATGAAGAAGTATGTGTGCATGAAATGAATTATAGAAGTACTCCATGTTTGACTATGTTGCTTTGAATACATATTAGTATGAAGTTTGTGTTCTTTGTAAGTTTGGTGCATTTACTTTTATGTGATAACATGTTGAAGTGTTGTGAGATTCTATGGAAGTCATTGAAGTCCTTGAAAGTGTTTAAAATGTTTTAGTGTCATTCGAGGACGAATGTTGTTCTAAGTATGGGAGTATTGACACACCCTCAAAATGAACTAAGCTAGCTAGAGCCTCACAAGTGCATAAAAATGTTAATAATATGTTCATTAAGTATTTTATAGTATGTATACTTGATTTGAGGTTATTTGGAAGTCAAACGTCAAGGGACGATCAAGACGTTCGACGACTAGTCACCAAAGGGACTTAGGTGTTTTAATGTGCTTATGTGTGTGTCATGGGCTCTAGAGGTCCTTATATGAGTAATAATGATGTTTATAAGCAATGTGTTAAGTTCATGAAGTTTGGAGGTGAAACGTTGAAGAACGTCCAAGAGGTTCGAAAGTTAGCCTTTTAGATGTGCTAGCAAGTCCTTATATGTTTGACTCATTTTTGTGTGTTGTTTGGAGTTGCGAAGTAGTGTAGTTGACCCTAGTACCTTAATAGACATGTTAAGGGTAAAAACATTCTGGGTACGACTCCCCGAGGACCACCCGAAGGGCCCCCAAGGAGGACCCAAACCTTGGATAAGAGGTTGCCCAAGGCAGCGAGCAGGTCCAAGATTTGGACCTTACCCTCGTGACGCGCGCCTGGAAAGCACCTCACTGCCTCAACTTTTATTTGGGGCAGAATGGGGAGGCTTCTCCGCGACTAGCATTCCACTCCCACATCTGATTGTGTCATTTTTTAGTCAAAATTGACATGTCTAAGAGCCCCAATTCGTGTGGGGGTGTTTTGTTAACTTGGGGGACGGTTTTTTAACTTATTTAAGGACCTTTTAAAACCATTTCCCAAACCAAAACCCCAATAACCATTAAGAAATCAAATTCCTAAAGTTCTCTTTTCTTCCAAAAGCCCCAAAACTCCCATTGAAGACCAAGCTCAAGAACAAGCTATGGAGTTGGATTCTTCGAGCTTTCTTCTCATATTTTCATGGGATTTTTAATGTATAAGGTATGGTGATCCTTTATCCCTAGATAACCATTCATCTATGGAGTCCTTTCAAAGGTTTTCTAAACATGAATTCTAAGTCAAAAATCATATTTTTGAATCATACCATGGGTTTATTCTCAAATTGATTTCAAAAGCATTCTAATGATGAATATATGCTTATCTACTTATTTTATGATGAATTTGTATCCAATTTTATGAAGAACCCATGATCCCCCTAATTTCTCAAATTAGCCTATAATGTGGGTCTTGTGATATTGACTTGATGTTTGTAGAATTGTGATTAGATTGTATTGAATTGATTATTGATATTATTTTATATATCAATTGAATATGAATTGTGGAGGAATGATCAAATATGATCATTAGCTTGGAGATTTGGTAAGTTGACTTATTTCTTCTAATTAGCTAAAAATGTACATTGAATTGTATTGATTGGTATGGTCCACCTTTGGTGGCGGTGTTTACATTCTTGTACATGTTTATGTGTTATGATCATGGACTTGAAGGCATTATATGCAAGATGAATTGATATGATGATTTGCATGTTTAGGAAGTTGAAGGATTTAGCCTTGTTTCTAATATCATGTCTAAGTAATTGATGCTATATGATGTTATGTGTATTATCTTCTACACTACTTGTTTAATCTAGGTGTGGGGATGATGTTATATGTGTATGTGTGATGATCATGTTAGGGTTAGGTATGGTCTATATGGCTAATGCTAATGAATATCTTTATAGAATGACCCCTTCCCATATGAACCCTATATGAATGTCTGATCAAAGTATGCTAGGAGTCTTATATTCTAATGTCGAATATGTTAGTGTCTCCTATGATGTAATATGAATGTGTGTAGTCTATAGTCCTTAATACTCTATATATGTGTATGACTTGAGACCTGAAGAATGTTGTACATGCGTTGTGATCTTTAGAGGATGGCTTCCTTAATACTATGTGATATCCATTATGTGATCATGTTGACCAATGTACACACACACTTCATGCATATCTATTAGTAGGATAGATTCATGATGATTGAGGAAAGGATAGTTCTCCTATGCATCATTACCTATTTCTATGCATGTAAAGTATATGATTTATGAAGTTATGAACATGTGTCCCTAAAGGTGTTTATGTGAAGGTAGATCTCACATATATGTACACACACACATGCATGTATGAATATGATATGATTATGTGAAAGGACATTCTCACATAATATAGGTTCTATGATGAACGTAGAATTCTAATCCTAGATACCTTTGAGCTATATGATATATGAGGGAGTAAGTCCCTAAGGCCTATTCTTTATGAACTAATGTATCTAAAGGCTTAATGATGCTTAAAAACAAAGTTATTGCTTAACACCGAAAGGACATGTAAATGAGATGGAGGTCTCATGTTAGTAAGTCCGGCCTCCCACATGGGTTTCTTCACGACTAGTAGTGTGGATTCCCAAGGTATCTGTTGTCTCATGAGATGGAATTCTTCACTATTAGTAGTCAAGGTTTCTAAAAATAATCTCCTTGTCCCTTAACTATGTGACCACATATGACTCTAGATTAGTGGATCCACCTAGATAAGCTATGTACGAATGGTTTCACCTTAGGCAAGTGTTAACCCTCTCTTTTCGGTGTGGGAGTAGAACACAAGATTCCATGTAGCTCACATGGTCTATGTCGGTTATGTCTACGTCTCCCGAATGTTAATAAATTAACTAAGATAAGAATATGAACTCTAATCTAAATTCCTTGAGAAGTGTACTTGGTATAGGAGGAATATGGACCCTACCTATACATTGCACTAGATGACTTTAAGAAAGGATAGGATTGGAGACACTTATGAAGTAAAGACTTATGTTATGTATGACTTGTATAAATACATGTTAAGTGACATTGTTATGTTAAGATATGAAATATGACTATGCATGTGAATTACACTTATGGCTTCTAAATGGGTTTACTTAGTATATGTGGGGGTATGGGACTCCTTGTGTACATTGCACAAGTAAGCTTATTAAGGGGTTGTGAGGGTGGTTTACTTATTATATGAACTAAGTCTATGACTAAAGTGTATGAAGTATGATGAGTCTTCCTATGATGTTATATGAAGTATGATGAGTCCTTATATGATGATATGAAGTATGTGGTCTTATTGCTAGTTGTAAATGAATATGTTATGACTTGTTGAATATGTTATGCCTAGTCTAGGGTGACTTCTTAGGTACACTTGGTGGAAGTAGCATTATGGGATGTTACCTACACATTGCACTAGTGTGACTTAGGAGGTGTCTTAGGTGATGGTCCTTATGTGAAGTTGATGTCTATGATGTGCTTATGACATATGAATATATGTGGTTGTGTTATGAAGCATATCTATGAATGACTATTGTAAGGTGACCTCAAAGTGATACATTGTACTAAGTGCACTTGAGGGTTACTTCAGAAATGAAGTAAAATAAAAGGGAGGTAATGTATGATGTGTATTGAATATACTTATAAGTATGATAAATGGTTTTATGTGCTATTATGAGTATTATCCATGTCTATATTATGTATGTAAACTATATTGAGCTTATATGTGTCAATGTTCATGAAGTTTACTAAAAAGACATGTTGCATGATTTCAAATGAAATGTCCTCTTTAAATGCATGTTTTTGCATGGTTGCCATGCTTAATGCATTCTTGTACTAATACCCTTCTTCTTCATATTTTTACACAAAGTGTACGTGGTGATGTTTAGTAGATGTCTCCTAGGTGAAGAGCTTGGATAGATCTCCTAAGTTCAAGTAAAGGAGCCCGTATGATTCAAGGGTATTCCTATGTCAAGATGTTCATAAAGTTAATGTAATAGCTTAGAAATTATTTTATGTTGTTAAGAGCCGTGTCCTTATTCTATTCTATTGAGTTGTGTCTTAAGATGGCAAAGAGACATTAGAGTCAAACTATGTATTATGAATCTTATTTTATATGTATATATATATATATATATAATATATATATATATATATATATATATATATGAAGTGATGTTCTAGCATATGATGTTCTATAAAAGGTTTTAAATTTTCCGCTATGAGTATTCAATGAAGGTACGTTAAGAGGCTTGTCTTAGACCTCTGATAGGTCGATGATGCCGTGTTAAGATTCGAGAATACCATAACTTTTAGGGTATATCTTCGGGTCGTCACAAGGTGTAACACTTCAAAATTCCAAGACGTGTTCTAAAGCCTAACGTAAGTGTCATAAAGTCTAGGCACTGTTTTAAGGTTAATTTAATGAATATAAGTCATTTAGGAAGTCTAGAAACCAAAACATCCAAGAACATCCATGTCGTCCGGAAATTAGTTCAAGGAGGTACTAGCGTGCCTTACCCATTTGACTAGCTTTTAGAAGTCGGAAAACAATGAAAATTGATGGAAGGGTGTCTAACATGTGTTTAAGTTGATTCATGGTCGAAAGTTCGGGGTAAGACTCTCCAAGGACCAACCAAGGGCCCTTGAGGAGGACCCTTGGACGTTGGAGTCAAACACTGCCTAGGCAGTGTGCACCCACAAAAGGGCATCGACGGGGCGTCGATGCCATCCGTCGACCAACACTTAGCCGATTCATTGGATGGCCTTATGTGCATAGTCTTTGACGAAGACTACGGATGTGCAACAGGGAAGGGGGGGGGGGTTCTCGACTCATAGACAAACCGCTGGCCGAGGTCTCGTCCGTGAGGGTCCAATTTTTTGCACGTTTTGACTAAGTCTTAAATAATTAATTAAGGGGTTTGGTGGTTAGTTAGGGATTAAGAGAATTCTAATTAACTTAGTTAACACCCTATATAAAGTCCTAACCTAATTAAGACTAACAAAATTCTCATAACTCACAAACCCAAATTTTCTTCCTTCTCTCTTCTTTCTCTCTCTAGTGAAGAACTCCATTGAAGACCAAGCTAGGGGAGGGTTTTAGGGGCTGTAAAGGAATGAATTCACCATAAGTTCTTCATCAAATATTGAGTTATGGGATCTAATTCACCTTTGAGACCTCTTTTCTCAAAGGGTCCCTCCAAAGTATTTTCAAAAGTAGAGTTTTCGTGTGGGTCTTTCCCTATCTCAAACTTAATGTTATGAATTGATTTTTTTATGATTTATTTTGGATATTATGAATAGATTAACATGTATTCTAACTTAATTATGATATATCTTTATGGTTTGGTCTAGTTTGTAGAAGATGACCTTCACCCATTAACCCGAGGTTATGATCTTGATATGAAATATGTTATATTTGTTCAATTGACTTGGTTATTGGTTGAATTACTACTAGATTATGTTTTTATAATAATAATGAATGAATTAGGGGGAATTTTTGTCTTTCCCATGCGAGTTATTGAGAAGTGATCTAGGTTATGAAGTGTGTTGTGAATTGACCTAAGTATCTTGACATAAGCTATGATCTAGTATTGAATTGTGATGTAGATATTCTTCTAGCTTTGTTATCATGTTGTTCATTGAATTATAATGATATTATGACCTAATTGGGTTAAAGTAAGGGTTGATGGTAAGACCTTGATGATGAATTATGAAGGAGACTTGGTAAGTCTTATGATCCCTATTCTTTACTTCAAATTATGGTTAATTGTGATTAAGTCATGATGTTGTATTGGAGTATGCCTTGTATTAAGATTGATAGGGTTGGAATGATGTTCAGTTGAAATTTCTTGACTATGATTTATGAGGTGTTGGCTAAGATGTAAATGTTATAAGGATGGTGCATGATTTACCAATGTGCCTTATTATGAACTGATATGTAAATGTGCTAACCTCACTTATATGAATTGTAATGAAAGGACTATACTCATGCTATTCTTATTGAACATGCTACTTTCTTTCTTTCTTTCTTTCTTTCTTTCTTAAAGATATCTTTAGCATTTAGCTGATATATATCATATGATCTAACATGAAATCAAGTGTCTTTCCCACACCGAAAAGAGGTGGTTCACCGGCTAAAGTGAAACCGAATACTTTCTTGAGCATTTAACTAACTTAGATCATGTGAGCTAACATGAAATCCAGTGTCTTACCCACACCGAAAAGAGGTGGTTCACCGCTAAAGTGAAAATGAATACTTTCTTGAGCATTTAACCGACATAGATCATGTGAGCTAACATGAAATCCAGTGTCTTCCCACACCTAAAAGAGGTGGTTCATCAGCCAAAGTGAAAACGGAATACTCCCTAGATTTCTAGGTGGATCCACTAGCTAGTAACCTATGCTGGCAACATAGTTCAAAGACTAGGAGACCTTGGAGACCCTGATCCACCTTGGTGGTAGTCTCGTCTCATGAGGCTTACATGTGCTCGCACAAGCTCATTGCTAGTCTATCGGTGCTTAGCTCAGATTTCTCATACTTTACAACTTTTAGAGTTGACTCAAACATTATGCAAGCTCGCTTCTAGTATGAGGTACACTTAGCTCAATGGATGACTGATCATCCCTTTCTTTACTTGATGAATGTGAATTTAAATCTTACATTATCATCATGGTGTGAGTGAGACTTGTCTCATGGTTTCTAACACCCTCTTATGTGAGTATCTTTGACTTAATCGTTTAAGTGGAAGTGAGACTTGTCTCACTTCCTTTAACACCCTATATTAGGTCAATTTCATAACTCATAAGCTTTTAGTTATTTCATTACTCACCTTATCTTGTTCAACATTAATTGATAGTGTTGTACCATTCTTTATGAAATATAAGGACTAATTCAAGGTGCTATTATGTTCACAATGTTCATTTAGATAGGTTATGTTGGGACTTGTCCCAATCGTTAGCATACCCTTGCTTATGAGTTCATTGAGTTACATCTTGTCAAGTTAATCTTTAACAAACATGTATTTGGCATTACAATACATTGGCCATATAATATTGGTATGATTAGGTATTGGCCAATTCTAATAATATTTTGGACATAGTATTGCTAGCCAATTTATTGGCATAAATCAAACTTTGATATTATCACTAGCCAAGTCAATTAACTTCATGTATATACTATAGTAATCACATCATGTTAAGCAAGCCAAATTTTAACCTTTGATTAGACTTTAAGAACAATTCCATCTTCTCGAACACAATTAGACATTATAACATTTATTATCTCCTGTAAATAATACCCTAATCATACGGATCTAACATATAGGTCTCATTCGACATTATAAATCACAGAAACATACACATAATGATCAGTTAGCACCACATACCAAAAACTTGCTCGATATTTTCATTATACATACTACTAGAATCGGAAATAGGGAGAACTAGGGAGATTAACATTCGACAATTTCATTGGGAACAACCCTAGTTTCGGTTTTCTTGAAGTCAATACGATTGAAAATCCTCTTGGGTAAAGGAATCCAAGAGAGAAAACCCATACCTTACTGTAGAATTGAATCTACGACGATCACCCTGTCCTTTGCACAAAAACCTTTAAGAACTACCTTGAAATCACCTAAGGTTTTTCTTACGTTGTTCGCTGTTTTTTAGTTGTAGGTTTTCTAATGGTTAAACGTGAGTCTAAGTCTTAGGAACTTAATATTGACTAATTCAACTTAGGCTAAATAACTTAATTAGATAAAGCAATTAGTTAATTACCAAAACTCCCCTCCTGAACTGATTAAAAATAGGAGAGCATTTGACTTAGCCAAAATCTGAAAATTTGCTAAGGTTTTTGGTTTGACCATTTAAATTAATTAATTAAGTTGCTAATTTAATTAATTAAGTGACCTAGGATAATTACTAAAGTACCCCTAAATCACTAGGACCATAACCAACCATTTTGGACCATCCTAGGTTAGGTACTAGGATGTTTCTGTAGTTAGTTACTCGGCTAGTGTCACCCGATTAGGTCTTAGGTTGTCGGGTGAACTAGTTAGATCATTTTAGTTAGTCCTAGGTTAGTTAGCTAGTTAGTTAAGTTTTTTAGAGCATAGGACTATTTAGGAAGCTTGGCCCCACGTGGCTTGACCCGACGCGTGCTTGTCCCCTAACCGCCCTAACCGAATCGGTTGGGCTTGTCGCTTGGTCCCTTGGCCGATTGCACATGTGCTTGCACATGTGTTGCCGTGCACTTTCCTAACCGTTGACTCTGTTTGCACTTGGAAAGTTCACTTCTTGTTGTCCCAAGGATCCTCAATATGTCCTTGGGCACTGCTTAATCTACATGATCATTTTAAATAATCATGTGCTATGGTACATAGGCTTGACACTTGGATTCCTAGTACCTAATGTGTGTTAACGATGAAAGTAATAATTTTAGCTTAGGGTCTTCATTGCAGGTACAATTCCTAAACAAGCTCGGATTGGAGCATTTGAACATTAAAGTGTATTTTATGTTACTTGTGAATACATAGAAATTGGCTAACACCCTTAAGCCAATATTCTCTAACATGTCCAATATTACTCAATATTGGGCATTGGGATGCCTATGTACCCCAATACATATTCTTAAACTCTATTAAACTCTTCACTAGACAAGTGCATTTCTGGAATGTTACATTATCCCCCCCCTTAGGAACATTCGTCCGCGAATGACACTACACATCATTTAAATCAAAGAGGTTATTTTCGAAAAATACATCAACATACTTGAAACTTTACTCTTTGTGAATATCTGATTCACAACTTACTCTGGATGATGCACATCACTCAAAGCTTATCTGAAGCTTCATTTTTGAGATTGAGGAACTTCCTTCTCAATCTCACTTTAACTCAATGCACATCACAACTCATGCAACATAAAAATCATGTCAATGCTACCCAAAAATAGCAACGTGAATGCAAGCATGAACTCATATTAACTCATATAGTGCAAGTATAAAACACCAAAACCGACTAATGCACTAAAATTTAGAGTTTCTTAAACAAAATCAGACTTAGGAAGAGTATATCTAACCTCAAGAACTGAACAAGTGAGGTTAACAGGATCTTATAAGGTCCAACCCCTCACTGCCTTAATTTTGGATGGATCTACCTGAATACCTCCTTGGAAACCACGTGTCCCTAAAATGCCACTGAATAAAGTCAAAGCTCATAATTTGTGAACTTGGCATACAATTTATCTTTTATCAACCTTTGGATTACAATCCTCCAAGGTTGATTGTGATCCTCTCTGGTTTATTTCAGTGGTAGTTGTATCTTTTTCTAATTATTTAATTGCTACACTATGTCATTTTTCCTTTGTTTAGGGCCACTATATAAATATTCTTACCCCAAAATTAGACATATTTACTTCAATATTCAAATATTATAAAATAAGATCTTAAACCTCCTCTCAAATAATTCTCTCTCCAGAACATAAGGAAGAAGAAGAAGAAGGATTCATCTAGGGTATAAAGCTAAGGTTCCAATTCCTCCATTGAAGGCTAGCATATGGACTTGAGGAATTATAGTTTTCATCCATGGAGATCCCAAACTCCTCTATTTGAAAAGGTAAACTTCCCTAATTAGCCAGGGTTTTCTTCAATTATCATGGGTTGTGATGATTATTGATTGGAATGTTTGAATCATGATCTTCTAAGCATGAATTGTATTATATATTATGGTTTATTGATGTTTTCCCCTATCAAGCGATGTAATCCCATGTTTTCTAGTTATGAATCATATGATTTGGGATTTTGAATAAGAAGGAAGAGTTTTATGAAATTATGCATGTAATGAGAGAGTTGCATGAATTTATGATGAAATCCATAATTAACCTTTGTTTTCTAAATATTGATGATTGAGAGATGTTTTTGGCCTTGAAAGGTGATTTATTGAATTATGTATGTCTTCATGAGAATTATTTAAATTCTAAGGATGATGAGAGTAAAGTTTCAATGATGATTATGATATGTTTTTAAATTTTCTCATGTACACATAAAAGTAAGATGTGAAAGGTTTTCTCACATAATATGATTCTTAGGTTGAAAGTCTTTCTCACCTAATTGAATCAAAGAGTAAAGGATATCCTTATGAACTAGCTTGGATTGGCAAGATGACATGCCTTCCCATGGATATTTAGAATAAGTAAGAACATACTATTCCGTGGGATTTATGCTTAGCACCGAGGGGATATTTTTATGAGATACCAGCTCTCCCATTAGTAGAGGCCAAGTTTTTTCAAATACAATCTTGTTTTCCCTTAAACTATGTACCCTTATAGGTTGATTAGCTAGTGGATCCACTTAAGCTAGAAGCTCATGGTTCTACCTTACGCAAGTTGAAGAACCCTTTTAAGAGTAGGAGACACCCGGGGATCATGATATAGCTGACATGGTCTCTATGTACGTAAAGGATAATTCTTTGAAACAATATTAAAAGTTTACTAATCTTACTCAAGGAGTATCTCATATGTGTTCAAATTTTTTAAATGATAACTAGCTTGCATTGGCCTTGTTTTATGAAGTGTTTTTTTTAACCTTCCCATATCATATTTTAACTTGGTTAATTGCATGTCATAAAATTAAATGTTGTTTTAGATGTTTTAAATGTCGTATGCATGACTATCTTACTTGGTACATTGTTTCGTACTAACTCATACTCTTTTCTACATTTTTCTCAGATGTAATGTCCGATAGATAAGGTTCCAGTTTTGTTGTTAGATCTTGTATTTGATTGTTTCCCGAGCATGGTGAGTCCTCATGGTTCCAGGACAAATTACCTATGTTTAGTTTCTTTCAAGTACTTCCCTCTTTGAACATGATATATGGTCTAGGGACAATTTCATTCTATTGTATTTGTTGGCTAAGATGAGACATGAGTTTAAAATTCCTCTTTTCTTTTATAAAATTTTTTGGACTTGGAATATGGTGTTACTCTTTAGGTTTTAATTCTTCTGTTATAAAAACATAGGGGATTGTAGGAATTATTTTAGTGTTTTATACGTCATGTTACATCAACGGGGTACCCCTTGGTCGTGACAGGTACCCGACATCAGGTCAATAGCAAAATCAATATCACTGTCCAAAGGAACACATGGAAAATTAGTAGGTAATGGATATGAAACTCTCAAACCATGGTTGCAATATCCATATGAGGTGGCTCAACACTAGTATCCTGAATGAAATCCATACAATAAAAATATCCTATATACACCAACATTTGAGCTCAAAATAAGGAGATTACTTTGCTAGGATAAGAACTTGTAGTAGATGTCCACTAAATTCTGAAGACACCCGCAATAGCTTAGGTCACAGTCTTAGATTAACAATCAACAAAAGCATGATGTGGGGAGATCCAATTGATAACCAAAGTCTACCATTCCCAGGATGATTAAGTCCCAAGTGTCATACCCAACTAATGAAACAAGACAATATCGATACACTCGATCTACCACTAAGGACTCACCCATTGGTGTAACAACATGCATAGGCTTGGGCATGGAATCGACCATCATATCAAACCCAACAAAAAATATATATACAAGTATGAGAAAGTAGAACCCAAATCAAACAATACAAAAATGAGTCTATAGTAAACAGAGACGATACTTATGATCACAACATTAGAAATCTCAGCCTTAGGCCTCCCTATAAAATCATAACGCTAGATCTCTCAGCCACATATAGTATGAGTAGAACCCCTAACTTCATCTTGTAGAGCTGGAGAAAACCTACCAGATGTCCTACCGCCTCTTCTACACTTGCCTCATCCTCGAACACTGGATAGAGGAAGTGAATTTCTAGATCGAGTAGATGAATAAGAACGTTGGGGTCCTGAGTGAGTCAGTAGAGAAATGTATCAAATGACCTACATCCCCAAAAGTATAAAAAGGACTCAACATGGATAACTACCTATGCAAACTAGACAAACTACCATGGCCACTTCGGTCATAGCCATAATATCCCCGGGCTGACTGCCCACTCTCAACTGTTGGCATCGATGCAAAACAAGCCGTGATGGTAAACAAAGCTACTACCTCTATGAAATCCTTGGCCTCCAGATGAGGCACAAGAAACTATCGAGGTGCTCGTGCCCTCTTGGACTCCCCAAATTCTTCTAAAATAAACAACTCTTCCTCCTTGATAGTACTCACAATAGACTGGAAGAAAGCCCCCTCTCAGCCTTCTTTAAACATGTAAGACCTGACAAAGAAAGTCAGCCCTCTCATAAGCCTATAAACTATTTCTGCCTCATCCGAAATGATATTCATAGCATGCCTAGAAATCTCAAAGAAATTGGTCTTATACAAGTTCATAGATAAAATGCCCTGCTCCAAGATCTTTAACTTTAATCGACTCTCCTCCCTCACGCTCCAAGGGATGAAGCGGTCCCTGAAAGCAATAGAGAACACTTTAACTCTTCCAAGGGAGATCCAACTGGTAGACATCAAAAAAAGTCCATCATGACTTTCCAGCGCAGGAAGCTGAACTTCAACAAGACAGACACCACAAGAATCCACACTACCCAAAATCTCGAGCATATCATGGCACAAAGTCAAGAACTCATGAACATCCTACATTTTACGACCATGAAACTGGGGTGGTTTTATCTTCTGAAACCTCTCATAATACTGTTCATTAACCGCTATCAAAATAACTTCAGGAGTAATATATGAACCAACAACCACTACAACAACCAGTGGTTGTTGACCCACCTATTCAATGATAACCAAAGACATATGTTGCTCACCAAGATCTTTACACCTACCGTGATCTGAGAACCTTGTGATGTACCTATCACACACCCTGAGAATTTTTCTAACATAACCACCATCCTCAACAAAGTCTCCAAGAACAAATGAGCTCCAAACTCGGGCAGAACCTGGTTTTCTCCAACCTCAACTTGTGGCTTTTGAGAGACTTCTCTATCTTGATTTCTTTGTGATGCCTCTACATGGGGATAAACCCAAGCTAGTGCTACGCCACAAGAATGACCTATAGCTCGGTACCTGCCTCTACCACTAGAAGAGATCTCATTAACAGCCTCAGGGACTGCCGCCCCTCTACCACTTGAAATATATGTTTTGGTCCTTCACATCTTGCCAAACAATATGTGGAAACTTCGTACTAGCAAAGGTAACCACACACGATAAGAAACATCAAGAAAAAGGTAGTTTCCTAACTGTATCTATAACATCTTGAAGGTTAGAAATGTCTATCTACCAATCCTCATGACTCTACGTAGACTTTTCTTGTACACATGTGAAATCGATGAACTTGGGTTTGTGATACCATTTGTCATGACCTAAAATTGGATGTGATGGAACTTTTCTATTCCCACCAAGACAAGCTAGGTCTAACCCAATGAAATGAAAAAAATGCGGAAAGATAAACCCAGGGCAAGATAAAAGCGAATAATATATTCATTCTATTAACACTCCAAAAGCTAGTTGTCACGTGTAAAAGTCATTAATACTTAAAGGACTGAAATAAGAACAAGTCTCAAGTCATCCAAACCTCTTAAACAGTGGAATAAGAGGGTCTGTCAGAATGACTAGAAGTTTCCAATAAGCCACAAAAAGGGAGAATACGATCAATCACGCTAAACCATGCTCAAAACCTACACAAGTGTAGAAGGAATGAATGAGTACAAACAACACGGTACACTACAAATAATCTAAATAAATAAAAAAACTATCTAGAAATTAAATACTCCTTTCATCCCAACTAAAACTCCTCAAACTACAACTTACATATAAAATTGCCCAACCTAACAGTTTTACAATATAGTCACAAGTCTCAATAATCACAGTATGATAATCATAATCTAACAATCAACATGAATCAAGTAGGTCAATCTCAATGTCAAACAACTCAGTCCCAAGTAAAACGTGCATCAATCACGGTTAAAAAGTAAGTCAAACAAAAGCATCAAAATGCATCAAATCATAACAAAATCCTTAGTTGGAACCATTTTTTTAAACTTTACATTATATCACTTGCCAGAACCATTTTCCATCAACGTTATATCACAAGCCCAAACTATTTCCCATCGGCTATGTATCATGTCAATAGTTGAACCCATTTTCTAACAACTTTGTATCATGTCACTTGCCCAAACCATTTCCCCCTAACTTTATATCACTAGAAGGAACCACATTGAACTTACCTCATATATCTCATCACGGAGTACAACAATCAATGCACCTGAGCAAGTTAACACAATAAGAAAGAGAAAACAATGCAAGAAATTCAAGTTCACAATCATGCTTTCAAGAATTTTATCAATCAACCAAATACGGGACACCACAACTCAACTCACAAGAATTATGATCAACAAATAGGCTTTTCATTTAACCCTCTTTTATTCATTAAGCTTAAGCAATTGGAAAATTGAACCCTTCACCTCATTCTCATTACTCCCAACATACAATAATTAAGGGAATACATAAATTCTACTAGATTAGAAAGTTAATGGGACAACTTGCCTCAAATGAATCAACTAGTCACTCCAAGTGTTCAATCTTTACGACCAATGTCAAAGGTCATACAATTTATACAACTCAAGTATTCACAATAAATTTATGAAAACCAAATACAAATATCAATTACTTCAAAAGTTGGTCAATCAACTCAAAATTCAATTCCAAAAATGAAGTTCAACTAAAAAATTCTTTACTTGAGATAATTATCCAAGACATTTCAAACTCATTAGTAAAACCACTTTGAAAGAGGAGTTAAAATCAAATAAAAGTCAGCATTTTATTTAGTTCTTGGGTTATTGAAGATAACCCTAAATTTTACAGTTCAAAAGTTTTACATGAACACTTAAATTCATAAATCTTAATGGGTAATAGATGATTTGGAGCTAAAAATTGTTACCCAACTATTTTCCTAAAAAGCCTAGTTCAAATCGGCACCCCAAAGGATCCTTAAACTCCAATATTTAAATTGGGTTAAAACTATTACTTTTGGAAGATATTCTATCTAGGGGTCTCCGCAAAAAATACCCTTGTCTACAAATGCGGACGAACATCTCATTAAGGAGCCCGCGAATGCACCTCTTACTACGCAAATGCGGAGTTCAAGGATTTGAAATTTGTTGAACATAGTCATCCCTCCAAGATTGAGGAGGTTTAGCTTTAGCAACTACGAACAACAATTTAGCCAACTTTAAAAACATCAAAAGGACCCTCGATATTCATTTAGAACCCCACATACACAAACTAAATATGAAATTGAGTAAACTCGATCTTTAAGATTCAATGGAATTGTTGAAACACAAATGTGAGGCATCAATGACTCAACAATTGTGAAAATCATAAGAATGTAATACAATGCCTAAAAAGGAGAAAACAAGCTATCAATAATCAACCAAGAATTCACCTAGGGCTAAAATCATCCCCTCGATTAAACGTAACAAATGGAATTCCAATCCGAATATTTGAATCTCAAGTGAAGACCAACGCTATCAAAAAGCTAAAATTCTATAATTTTCCACCTAAGGGACTCAAATCCTCGAAAAGACTCCGAATATGAAACTGAAAAATCTCATAAACCGGGTTCCACATTTTTAGATAGATGGACTTGATAGAATTCCATTCCAACCCTCGAAATATCAAAAGACACCAAACATCACTTTTAAAATAGTAATAACCTTTCAAACTTGATTATTTCAAAATTCTCAACTTTAGAATCAATGTTCGAAACAAAATTTTAAAACTCGGTCATAAAAGACTTGGGGTCAAGATTAGGAGAGGCAAAATTCTAAATCCATGAAACTTTCCAAAAATGACCAATTAGGTCATTACAGGAATTTTATGAGAAGTATGTAGTGTTTGATAAATCGAGTATATGTACGATTGTAACGGGGACTAGGTTTTTGAATGTGGGTGGCTAATAATCATAGAGATCGACTCAAACGAATGGACTTTTTCATATGGGAACGATGAAATGATTATATTGACTTATTTGACCTTTCTTTTGTCTATTCTTATGTGACCACCTACTTCTTTCTAGACATGGATTAGACTATGATTCACTAACTATGCATACGCGTGTTTTCACATCTATGGGTGAATCCCTATTGGTGGATCAGGGTATTCGATCATCCGATCTACTTTGTAGGGTAGGATGCTTAAGTAGACTTGGTCATTTAAAATATGGAAGATTTTGTGTTGCCTTGGGTAGTTGAAGTTTTTTTTCCAGTAGCTCTAAAAATACTTATTTCTTATGAAAATTTATAGAAGAACTCCCATGAATGTTTTCAGTTGTCCGATAGTCTTAATATTCAACTCATTGTTGAGGTCATATTCCAACTATTTGTGTTTGAATTTGGGCACAATTGGGTCTGGTTCTACCATTCTTAGAGCTGGTCTACCATCCCAGCTACTGATTTAGCATTCAGACGATATTGTTAGAGGTTATGTATGCTAGGGTGTATCGCTCGCTGGGTGGTTACTTCGTCATATCTTTTTTTTGGGTTAGATAAGGTTTATCTTTCCTTGATGAGAACCTAATATCTGAAGATCAATGTTTTTATATAAATAACCTCTTGGAAAGAATATGTTATATTGTGACAAGGGAATCTTGACTATACATGTAATGTCTTGTATATTATGAGGGTATGGCAGTTGGTTCAGGTTCACTTATGGTTGTCGATAGTATTAATTAATAATTTTATTGTTGTTATATCATAAAATATTGGTCCTAGTTGTTTTTATTATAGTCTAGAGGGTTATGGTTCAATTTGGGTTCTTGGGGTACTAAGTGGCTAGGTAGTCACTCATGATTTGTAGATCTTCCAAATTTTGATTTAAAACTTTAGTTCTCTGTAGTTGATCTTATGAAGTTGTCTCAAGCAGGAGCTCACTTCGAGAGATGAATGCCAACTATGGAAGATCGTCAATCAGGCTTTTTGTGGTAAAAGTTTAGTTTCTCATGCTTAAGTTCGAGGACGAACATGATTTTTAGTGGTGGATAATGCAATTACCGAGAAGGTTATTTTTGAAAACATTCATAAAATTTTCATTTTGCCCCTCCGAATAGTTTCTTCAAGTAATTTCTGATAACTCTGTAAGGTTGATTTTGGAATTTTGAACTATTTGTTTATCTATGGTTAATTAATTGACAGATGATTTTGACATAATTAATTTAATTAATAATAATGGGGCAAGGGAAATTTATTTACAAAAAACATTTGCACCATATAAATTATAATAAGAAGTGAAGTTTGCCAATTTTAGTAAATGATTATTTTAGAAAAGAAGAAGAGGCACATACTAACTTGTTTCAGTGTCAGACGAAAGAAGGACCAATCTATAATAGGTGAGCCCTTCACCACGTATAATCCATATATGTGTGTATATGGATAAAATTCATATAATTGATATTAATATAATTGGCAATTGATGCTAATCGTGACCAACGACACTAACCTACGGTATGAGTGTCTATGATCGTTGATACTTTAGTTACCCAACCAAGGGTTGGGGTCGTGTCCCTTGATAGAGGTCTCAAGAAGATGTAGTCAATTAGAATTTCATTATAATTATCATAGCTAAACAGATTTACAAAAAAACATTGTAAATTAAAGAAGGTTGATACCAAAGTGTCAAAAAACAATTGGGGTTTGTCACAAGTAAGGTGAAAACGGGAAATATGAAAAGAAAATCAAGTATAGGGAGAAGTTCTTGGGTGTGACCGCTATACAAGTTGAGATAAATCATTAGGTTCATGCTTTCGAAAGGAAATTTGCAAGATAATAGTTACTAGACTAAGCTTTAGGTGGAAATAAGTTCTCTCTCGAGCAACTTACCCCGTTTCAAATGTGTTACTCTCGGACACCCATTTTCCGCATGAAGGCCAGCCTACGCCTTACCCCACTCACTCTCTCGAGCTGAGTGTTACGATATGGGACTAGGTCTCACCCTCTCGGTCTGAACCTTATGTCGACCTATTCCTTAAGTCATCGGACTAGCGGTCTAGGTTTCATGACCTCCCTCTCGAACAAGAGAAAAACGCATGGGTAAGTTCGTATTTGAAAATACAAACCCATTAAGTTAAAACCACAACCACAAGGTAAAATCACCATTAAAATACATCTAACCTATCAGCAAAGAAGACACAACAATAATATCAACTCATATTTTCTAAAACAAACTCATAGAATGGGGGTATTTAGCCACACATCAAGCATCAAATCACCACTAAAATACATTTAACCTATCAGTAAGCAAGACCCAACAATAATATAAATTCATATTTGCTAAATTACACCCAATGAATGGGGGTTTTAGCAACACATCAAGCAATAATAAAATACACCTAAAATGATAGTAAAATCAAATTGGTATAAGAAATTAAACGTTGATTTAAGCAACGGAAGAAGAAAGACCCACTTCCAACTTGGGGAAGATGAAAACCTATTTTCTTCAAGTCTCCCAAAACTATTTTCACACTTGAGTGAAAAATACAAGGAAATAATATTCTCAAGTCTAAAACTATGAATATGTTTGGATCCCTTAAAAAGAATAACTAAGGCTAGTATTTATAGCTTTTAGATTATGTGTTGTGATGGACCATTCGGTGAGATTAGTCGAGATCGCCGAATTACTCGGCGATTTTCCCTTCTTTTGTTTCATCGCAGTTTTGTATTTACCTTCAGTATCTTCATTTCTGGACCATAAGGCGGTATAGCATTACTTCACACAACGATTTGGTAACGCACCGAATTCTCCTTTAATCTCCTTTTTGATCCAATTCCTTCAAGGATTTGCATTCTAGAACAAAGTGTGGAGTACGTCCCTTCGGAGACTCGCCAAGTGTACTTGGCGATGCTCAGGCTTCAGTTTCTCCGTTCATTTTAGCCTTTTTGTTCCCTTTTGTGTGTAAGTGTCCATGCTTGCACTAAAACTTCAAATACCTAAAACTTAAGAGTTTTCATTAGATATTGAGTCTAATTAAGCATTTCAGGACACTACTTATTTTCAAATAAATCCCTAAATGAGTCCAATCTTGGGACTCATCAACACCCCCATCTTAATCGTTTGCTTGTCCTCAAGTAAAACTGAAGTTCACTAGTATGTCTAAAATATTGCTACTCATGACTCAATCATGAACATACACAACAATACTCAAATATACTCATGCAAAGATCAATTGTATACTCAAAGTTTCAAGTTGTGACACACCATTATCAAAGATTCTCATGCTCACAATACTTGCTACTACTGCAAGTTCATGATCAATAACAGTATCACAATGCCCTCACATAAAGAATAATTCCATATTTACTCACATTGGTTAATCAATTTATGATCGGGAATAAGATGCAACACTCACACTTAATAAGAGGAACATAATGTATGTTTTCACCCAAAGGTTTGCCCTTATTTTTCAATCAACTTTGTTTTGACATACTCAAGATCGAAATGGTGTTTCTAAGGCTTGTAATGGGGCTACGTGCAAAGGTATGGTCATTTAGGATTAGTGACTAAAACTCCTCATGAATTGTGGAGCTCACAAACACTTCTTTTCTCCTCCTTCTTCTACCAACTAATCTTCTAGTGTTTCTAAGTCATTTTATTATTTGCTTTCATGGATTTCTTGGAAACCCAAATTTCTTTTGGACTTTTATTCAACAAATATTTCTTTTTCATTCTTTTCTTTTCTGTTCTTTTTGTTTTTCTTTCTTTTTTTTATATGGAGGGTTTCCATTTATTTGTAGTAACGTGATTTAAGGAGACTTTTCTTGCACTTCTTGACTTCTCCTTTTCCTTTTCACCACACCCCTAAATTAAGTTTTTGGCTTAAGTTTGCTATTCATTAAATCGAAAGTCATGAGGATTATAAGTGGTGGTTGAATAAAGGTCTAGGTTTTCACAAGTTTTCTTTCAAATAAGGGTAAGGCTCAAGGGGTGTTCAAAAGCATTTTACGGGGTAGGTCACAAGAGAGGTATATGTCAAATAGACTCACATTGTTTAAAGTTGCCTAAGATCAACTCAACACAATACCTTACTAAATTGATAAGACTAACGGGGAAAATTCTAGGTTTATTCATGCATGGTTCAAAGTAAGCTCATCACATAAGGCATCAATACTAAAGCTAAAAAAGACTACACACTTTCTCTAGTGTGCAAAGATCATAACAAGACGAATCAATTTGATACATGGTTAATCACAATGATATGCAAAGAGTTTACATATTTTCGATGTAACTTCATTTGGTCTTCTTGTTGTTGCACATTCATGTTTGTTCGATTGAGAGAACTATTCAATTCATCCGAATTGATCGAATACGAGACTTAAATTTGTACAAGAATAGCTAATCTCATCATAAGAGGTGGCAAAAATTTTCAAAAAATGAAAAGTTTTTTGAAGGGTCAAAATCGTTTGCAATTAAAGAAATAGAGGAGCCATAAGCTCAAACAATCGCATAAGCAATATCAAAACACAATTTTATACAGAGAACCCACATATTTACAAAGACAAAAATATTCCTAGGAAGCAAGTGAAAGTGAGATTTACCCCGCCACAACCAAAAATATATGTCCTCAAATATATAAAAATAATCAGACGTCAAGTTAAAGAAAGACAGAGTAGGGCTAGAGAATAATCCTGGTTAGGCAGTAATTTCGAGTTGACGTCCTTCTGTAGATGTAATGTTAAATAAAAGGTATGGTGGGGACGTTGGGTGCATTTCATAGTTATTTATCAAGTTTTGTTAAGATTTTCTCAGTAATCCAATGCACCTATCTTCAACCCACCTGCTCGCATCATTTATCAACCATTTTGTGCGTCGGCTTGCAGCTTATCTAGTTGTTCCCATGTGGCGATAGCATTTTGAATTCTGAGTGATTTGTCACATCGCTGAGCAAGTATTTCTTTCGCTGAGTTTTATAGGACTTCTCAGCAACTGTGAATTTTCAAATGTCAATGACTATTGGGGTCGTAGATCAGTGGGCAAATCGCCGACACTTTCCTAGTCTCGCCGAGTTTTACAGACGCAAGGCTTAGAGGGTGCCTTGAGTCAAATGGCGGAATAGACTTGATAGTCGTCGTCTTTGGAGACTAGCCAAATTGGTTTGTGGCTTTCCATTTTGCACCTTTTTAGCACCTACCACACTTCAATCTGCAAAACTGACATACTATTATTTTACCAATATGTAAATATAAGATACTATGGGGTTTTGGGTTGCCTATCAAATTACACCTGAGTTAACCTCACGGCACAATAAAAGTCACAACTATTCTTCATCCCGGATTCACCCATGGAGTAATTAAGTGAATCTTCAACGAACAGAGGATAGTGACCCGTCAAAAAATGAGTAATCTAAGCATCCTACAGTTGAATGGTCATGGAGTTCGAAGAATAACTTCGTTTAGCATATCATTGTTCTCCTTCATGTCATTTAGTTTCTTGTCATGCTCATCGACTCTTTTTTGGATGACTGAAGTGGCACCGTTGCTCTGACACCCTCATGCCACTTTCCCTATATACACTCTCGAATGGAGAAGTTCTTTTCCTTCTCCCCATCTTTCTCTTCCATCCCCATCACTCATTTTGACAAAATATCTTCGACACCAGTTTATCCCATTCATATTTCTTTTGGGTTGCTTTGTTAGTTTCGACCATTTCATCAAGTAGCGTGGTAACGACTTCGTAGGTTTAGTCTAGCATTCCAACTTCAAAAAGATGCTCAGTTATGCTTCTATTTTACGGATTGATACCCTGATAGAAGTAATCCAGCAGTGTCTTATCAAGAATTCCATGAGATGGGCATTTCTGGAAAAACAAATTGAACCTTAGCCTTAATTCCAAAATTCTCTCCTCTTATGTCTGTTTGAACGTCAATAGATTATCCCTAAGGTTCAATAGCTTTAGGAGAGGATGATTTGTCTGACATCCGTAGTGCTCATACATTTTGAAGCTTCTTTGCTTTGATCTTTAGACAGCAAAACAAAACTACAACCAAGATTAGTAAACCTAAAACGGAGAAAACCTAGAATTTGGATTAACGATATCTTCACGTAAAACCTTTCCCTGGCAGCAGCGCCATTTTGATGCTTAATATGACTGATGACACAAACCTATGGTATGAGTGTATACAATCATTGATAGTTTAGTAACCCAACGAAGGGTTGGGGTCATGTCTTAAGGGAGTGGTCTCGAGAATAAGTAGTATATTAGAATTTCATTCTAATTAGTCGTAAATAAAGATATTTACGAATAAAACATTGTATATTAAAAGGGGGTGACACCTAAGTGTAAAATATCGATTGGTTTTTGTCATGAGTAAAGTAAGAACGGTAAAATGCAAAGAAAATCAAGTATGGGGAGAAGTTATTTGGGTGTGAGTGCTATACAAGTTGAGATAAATCATTAGGTACATGCTTCCGATAGGAAATTTTCAAGATAATAGAGACTAGGATAATCATTTGGTGGAAATAAGCTATCTCCCGAGCAACTTACCCCATTTCAAATGTGTTCCTACCAGACACCCATTTGCCGCATGAAGGCCATACTACCCCTTACCCCACTCACGCTCTTGAGCTGAGTTTTTGGTTATGAGACTAGGGCTCACCCTCTCGGGCTGAACCTCATGCCGACACACTCCTTAGGCCATTAGTCTAGCGGTCTTGGTTTCACGACCTCCCTCTCGGGAAAGCGGAAAACACATGGGTGAGTTTGTATTTACAACTACAAGCCCATTAAGTTAAACCACAACCACTAGGTGAAATCACCATTAAAATACATCTAACCTATCAACAAGAAGGACCTAACAATAATATCAAATAATATTTTCTAAATCACACTCCAAGAATTGGTTTTTTAGCCATACATCAAGCAATAACAAAATACACCTAAAATGATAGCAAAATCAAATGTGTATAACAACTTAGACCTTGATCTAAGCAAAGGAAAAATAATGGAGAAGACTCACTTCCAAATCCCAAAAACCTCTCACAGCTTAAGAGAAAAATACAAGGAAATAATATTCTAAAGTTTAAAACTATGAAAATGCTCGGATCTCTTTAATAATAACTAAGGCTAGTATTTATAGCTTTTAGATTAAGTTTTGCGGCAGACCATTCAGGGAGATTAGTAGAGATCGCCAAATGGCTCGGCGATTTTCCTTTCTTCTGTTTCATCGTCGTTTGGTGCTTGCCTTAAACATCTTCATGTTTAGGACAAGTGGGCGGTATAACATTGCTTTGCAGAATGATTCGGTGAAGCACTGCCTGGTCCTTTCATCGCCTTTTTGATCCACTTCCTTCAGGGCTCGCATGCTGGAAAGAAAGGGCGGAGTACGTACCTTCGGAGACTCATTAAGTGTACTTGGCGATACTCCTGCTTCACTTTCTTTTTTATTTTCAGCCTTTTTGTCCCCTTTTGCACGTAAGTGTCCTTGCATGCACTAATACTTCAAATACATGAAACATCAGATATTGAGAATAAATAAGCATTTGAGGATAGCCCTAAATGAGTCCAATTTGTGGACTCATCATTAATGGAGGAAGGTTGAATAATTAAGCTAGAACAATGGGGAATAAATTTATGGAAAATGGTTGCTTGATAAAGATGAGTAATTATGAGAGAATAATGAAATAATGTTGAGGTTATGATTGGAGGAGTATAGTTAAATTAAATCAAGTCTAGGTTAATGTGCAGCTCATTCCTTTCATGGCATATAGTATTAGTAAGTTATTCACTTCAATTTGAGATTATTTTTCTTGGTTATCACATTATGATTCATGTTTTTATATATTGAGATATGTAATTAAATTAATATATATATATATATATATATATATATATATATATATATATATATATATATATATATGGAAAAACAATTACAATTACATTGTCTCGGGAAATTAAGAGTTACCCTCGATTTGAAATTTGGAAAATATGAGAGTTGACATGTTAATTGGCATCAACATTAGGAACTTGATTATAGATTTGGGTGAGTTGTTGGGTAAAGGATAAATATTTAGTAATATGGGTCTGGTTAGTTTTGAAATTTTATTGTTATTATTTATTTGAATAGATTGCATTGATTTGGAAGTACAACAAAAGGATCAAGTCCCAGAATGATTTTTTCATTATTTAAGGAAGAGGGATTTCTCGACCCTTATTAAGTGTATAGATTCGTGCAGTTCCTTTTTGTATATGGTTCGATGAATGAAACCTTGTGATGGTTTGACTTATTCATATTAAATTATCCTAATGAGGGAAAGGGTGAAAAAATACAACTTGATTATATATTGATGTGTGATGTGTTGAGAATGATGAGAAAGATTTATTGATTAATTGTTGTGTTGTATCACGATTGTGTTGCTGTGAATTATTAATTGATATGGAAATGATTAATCTCCTTATTATTTGTGTGAACATATTATTTGCATTGGTTTCGACACATGATTATGACAAGTTTTATGTGAATAGAAGATTAATAAGGAATTAAAGAGGATATACCATTTTGTGGGAAGTGTAACACACTACAATAGATATTATGATTCAAAGGATGTGTCGTACACCATGACAAATTCTATTATTCAGGGTCGTATCACACGTTGCAGCGGATGCATGGACAAATATATCATCACTATACTTTGAATTGCATTTCATTTTGATGCATTTATTTATCATTTGTGAACTTGTGAGTGCCTTTCGGTGGTATTTTTGATTGTTGAACGATTCTGGGTGTTTTTGATCGTTATATGTTTTCGTGTTGTCAGTGAGTTATGTGTTATGTAAATTATGAATTGTTAGGTTGGGATGGTTTAATGCATGTTTTAGCATTCGAGGTTGGATTGCAGTGGTAGTAGTGTGTGCATTCTATATTACTTGACTTTTTGTTTAGATGAGTACTTGTTGAATACTTTGTTTTTTGGTACTCACCCCTTGCTACTACATTTCTGTAGGTTATGAGCATGGATCTTCATAGTACTTTCTTTTCTCTTCTCTTCCCTTCTGATTCTTCTTATTGAGAATTGTGATGTACAATTTTGCAATCTCAGTGGAACTCTAACTCATATTTATCTACTTTAGAGATAATATCATTTGCGACTTGTGTTTTTCTTTCAAATCTATTGTTATACATTGTGCATCTGAAAACGAGGTTTTGGTGGTTTTAATTAAGTTGACTTAGTTATCAAAAAAATTTATTGTTATAAAAACTTTCATTCTTATTTTACTTTCGTAGTTTATCATGATATTTGAGTTTTAACCTGTCTTGATGGGAGAAGATTAGTGTCATCATATCTATTTTTGGGTCAAATATATTTTTTTCCTCCTCTGCTCTAAATCTTTACGATACCACATAAATCCATATGAAGAAGCTCCAAGGGCCTAATTGTACTTACTTCTTTTGTTTGAAAGAGGATCGGGTTTGCTTCCCCTTATTAAAACCATCATATATTTTGTTGTCTGGGAGCTTTATTTTGAGCAACCCGCGGACGTCCCAACTACAAGTTTTTTCACAAGAGAAGCACTAACATGGCCAAGTCTCATATACCAAAGATCTGCATTTCTTTCTTTGGGAACTTAGATAGGTGAGATTATTTCTTTGAGCAGAGTCCAAATCATCCACATACATGTTTTTGCATCTTTTATGATCAAGATCACCTTCTGAGATACCAGATTTTTGATAATTCATTTTTCCGATAGGAACTTCAATCCATTTACATCTATCTGACATCAACTTTAATCTTATTTCCCTTGTCACATGAGATTTGTAAAATGCTAAGAAAGTTGTACTTCAATCCATTTGTATAGTACGCATCTTTGGTTGAGTGCTCCAAAATTTTCCAATTATCCTTACATCAAGAATATAACCTTTCTTTCCATTTCAAAAATAGACACCTCTACCTTGAAGTGCCCTGAGTGAGAGGAAGTGATCATTTCCTCCCGTCATATACTTGGAATATCCCCTATCCATGAACAATCATTGACTACTTCCTCTTTTTTGCAAATGGAAGATCATTTGTTACATATAGGAACTCACTTAAGTCAGAGCAGACAAAGGCATAATAAGTGACTTCCTAGTCCAGAAAGGTTGTTAATTCTTTTCTCATTTTAATAATCGGATTAGGTCCCCTTTTCAGATTTTCCTTCATCTTTTAAAAATTTTGGAAGATTTTCTTAATTTTATTTGTTTCAAAGATTCACAATCCTTCTTAATGTGACCATTTCGACCATAGTGAGTACACAACAAATTAACAAAAGTAGATATATAATTGATGTGGGGATAATAAGAAGGATCTAACATTCGACATCCTAGACCTTTTCCATAGTTTTATGCTTTACTAGTTAGATTTCAGGAGAAGAAGTCCATTTTTAGGAATTTATTCAACTCCTCCCTAACCAAGATGAGGTCCTTCTCTACCTAAAAGTTTCTTTTCAAGGACACAGCAAGCTTCAGTTCAAACTGCAAGCTTCAGTTCACAGATTTTCAAGATTTCTTCAAGCTCAAACTGCAGACTACTGGCCTGCATTTTCCTTTTGAATCGTCTTTTAAATTTTCCCAGATTCATAGATTCTCCGCTTCTAGAATAGTCATTCGTTCATCCCTTTGAGAATTTAAGACAACTTTCTCATATTGAAATATATCTAGAGTGTTGTTTAGAAGATGTTTTTCCGTGATTAGTTCACTGATTGATCAATCTATCAGAATTGTTGCTAGGCTTCTAAATCTTTTGATAGAATAAACATATAGATAAATTTATAAGTCAAGGAGAGTTACATCTTCATCAGAATACCTATCTTCAGATTTAGCCATGAGAATGAATAAGGAGTTAAATACATATTCATCATCTTTTACTACAAGCATAGATGCATCCTCCAGATATTCATATCCCTCCGAGTCACTAGAGGAGTTTCCCCACAAATGATCAGAAATTGCCCTTCTTCTTGACTTGTCAAGGACCTGGTCCCTTAGCTTGTCTTTGTAACCTCCAACTTTGACATAATCCTTATATTCTAATTTGTGCATAGGCCAGTTTCTGCTAAAGTGCCCTAGTTTTCCGCATTTCTGGCACAAATCAGCTGCATTTGGTGATCGGCATGAATTACTTTTTCATCAACCCACAATGTTTTCTTAAAATTTTCTAAAATATTCTAGTCAGGTAGATAATTTCCTCATCGTCTTCAGAAACATTATTCTGAGAGACCTTAAGCACTAGTGATTTATCTTGCTTCACTTTTTTCTTGGAGTGACCTATTGTTTGTTCATCTCATTGGTTTTAAGGTTTCAATAAACTCATATATAATGAGATTCTTTAGGTCCTTGTCTTCTCAGATATTATCAACTTTATTTTCCCAAAATTTGAGGACTCTGAGAATCTTCCTAACGTCCTTGTTTGGGTGAACCAATTCTCCCACACAGAAAAGCTTATTATTAATGGAAGTGAACTTGGCATGCATTTCATGAATGGTTTCTCTTTCCGTCACAGAGGAGTTTTCAGATTGAGTTATAACCATATCCACTTTGAACTCCTTTGCTTGAGTAGTTATTTCATGAGCAGTTTTCAGACAATCCCAAATCTCGTTGGCCATCTCAAAAGCAGAGATTTTGTTGTAATGATTTGCACCTATCCCACATACCAACAACTTCTATTCCTAGTAATTGTTTTTCAATATTCATTCTATCGGCTTGATCATACTCCCTCCTATTTTTATGAACAACTCGAGTAAGTCTCATTGAGTCACATACTTCGTAGGAACTTGCGGTACATCAAGAACGATGTCCCAAAGTTCTCTATCTTCAGCCCTAATATAATCATGCATTCTAGTCTTCCACCACCCATAGAACTGACCATTGAAGAGATAAGGTCTGATAGTTGATTGTCCTTCTTCCAAGCTAGGTGGAGCATCCATTTCTGCAAGATTCTATCTTGGTATTAACCAGATAGTGAGTTACCGCTGAAATACCAATAGATGACTCGTAAGAGTCCACCAAACTTCAAAGGACCAGGTCCCTTGACTTACCATAAAACAGTGTAGAAAGTAAAGACCAAATAAATAACAAGGATGTTTATATGGAAACCTCCTTGCTAAAGAGAGAAGAAAATCACAACATATCTCACAAGATTTCTCAGTTGCTTTTAACTAACTTGAAGCAACCCATGATTACAGACTCCAATAATCATAAATGGGTTAAACTCTTAAACCTACAACTTGTATTAACTCTATAACCAGACCGAGCAAAGAAATAACTATATTAACTAGCTCCAACTGACATAGATTTCAATCACACACTGCACGACTAACTCTAGCTATGTCAATCATCAACTCCAATAACAAATGACATGATCTAACTTCCTTTATAACTCAAGAATAGATCTTACAATGTTACAACAGAACTTCGAAATTTACATCTCAAGACACTCTTGATAAGTCTATTAGGTCCATTGTTGTTCTTGAAAGTTTGTTCTTTCTAAAGAGGGAAAGATTGCCTTTTTAAAAATATTTGGTGTGGAAAACTAGGTTTTTTCGTGTTAGCAAAGGTATATTATTGTATAGACGAATCAATCTAGTGCAATCTCATTTGTTGAGAGCTCTGTCCTCTTTTCATGTGCTCACCAACTATGATAGTGTTGTCAGCTTTATAATTGATTGATCATAGAGCTAGGTTATAAAATGAGTCGATTAAACAAATCATCTCAATTCAGTCTAGGACATACGGTACTCATGGAATCAGCTCCTATTATTTGTTAAATCATCAAAACTACAAATTAACAATAAATAAGTAAAAAGATTAATTCTTTAATGGAAAGGAACCAAGAGGTCCACAATTATGAAAGCAAACTGCAACCTTTGGTCTTTTCTCTTTATTGTCAATTTTTTTTTCAAGAAGTGTTTGTTTGTTTCTTATTATGGTTATTGCATATATTTGGTGAAGCTTCATCGTTTTCTTTTTTCTTTGAAGATTGTTCATATATGCACTACCATAATAAGAAACAAACAAACACTTCTTGAAATAAATTGACAATTAAATATTAATGAATTGTCAATAAATGATATCTCTGTAATAACTATATTGGAAGATGAAAGTATTCAAAGATAATGAATGGATAACATTACTGACTTTGCATGATTGTTTTACAAGAAACTTGGTGCCAATTATTTCCCATTTAATCTAGTTTATGAATCACTTTTGGAAGGCAAATTTACTGCTATTTGGCCGTACAAAAATAATACTTCCTCCGTTTAAAAAATAATGGTCTACTTTGACTTGGAACAAAGTTTAAGAAAAAGAAAGAAAACCTTTTAATTTTGTTATTCTAAATTAAAGTTATGTCAAATGTACCAATATTCCCTTTAATCCTGTGGTCTTAACAAGTCACGTGGAAAGTTAAAGTTAAACTATTGCCAAAAAAGGAAAGGGTCATTCTTTCTTAAACAAAGTAAAAAGGAAATGTGATCATTCTTTTTTAAACAGAAGGAATAGTATACTAGAAATAGTGTATAGATGAATGCCAGCAAAATTCACAAACTAAATAACTGATGAGCTTTGGTGACCTTTGAATTATTAAAATAATTAGTGAATTGATATAAAGAATGAGGGAATAAAATGGCACAATTAATAATATGTTTTTCTTTTATCCTTCTTTTCTGCCCCCTTCAATTCAATTGAATGCACAACTTAAATTGGCATTAACAAATAAAATGGTCTCATTAAAACGTGTATAACAGTTACTAACGTGTGGCAAATATAATGAGTAACTAAAAGACTTGAAAAAGGTTAATAAAAAATCAACTGTGAAATGTAAAAACATTAAAAAAACAAAGAGGATAAATTAATTTGGGAAATTTATCAAAACAACAATATTTTAGTCTTTAGAGTGACTCCATAACAACATTTTAACTATTTAGTAAAAATAACAATGTTTTAGTTTGCTAACATGAGTTATGTATGTTTATTTATTTATTTGAGTGAACACATATACTTAATAATAAAAATTAGAGTAAAATATGGAACCTAAAACATCAAAAAAGGTAAAAACTACACTAATAATTTGTCAGTTATATTTTAAAAAGCAGAAATATTGTCATTATTTGTGTTGAGCGTTTTTTGCTCCCTTATTCTTAATAATTCAAAAAAAAAAAAAATATATACCAAGAAAGTTTTGTCTTCTTAATAATAATGTACACGTATATTTTGTTAATTTGCAAGCGTTCGTAACTCATAATTTAGTTGAACTTCAGTTTTTGATTTTTAATCATACGTATAATAATTGGTATAGTATATACATGTAAACACGACCAAAAGGAAAAAAATTGACTCAATATTTTGATATATAGTTCCTTTAATTTATTAATCATGGCGTTAGTATGAATGATTTTTGTTTTTGGCAAAACTTCAAAATAAAAATACTTTTTATTTTTATTTTTGTCATTTGTTTAATTTGAAAAAAAATATAATTAGTTATTAACAGAATGGAGAAAATTAAGAAAAATAATATTTCAAATAAGGTAATTTTTAAATTTAAACCAACAAAGTTACCATAATTACTAATCATAATTTTAGTATAACTTTAAGTAGGCCTAGATTATTATTTTTTCACATATTTTATTTTTGGGATTAAAATTTACAGAATTTCTTTCCTATTATACGTGTTTGATTACACAATTGGCATTACTTCTCTCTCCCTTAAACCTCAATTTTTCAATATTAATTTTAACTCTCCATTAAAAATATTCAATCTATGTCGAAGTGAAGTCTATTAATTTAAGTTTTTCTGGCACAGAAGAAGATTTTAGAATGAATACAGAATAAAAAAAATACAAAATTTATTGGCATACAAAGTGAGATTGAAATACAAAAGTGATCACAAAAATCTAAATTTTGTTAGCATACATTTAGAATTAATACAAAATAAAAAAATACAAAACTTGTTGGCATACAAAGTGAGATTCAAATACAAAGTGAGCATAAAAAATCTAAAACTTGTTAGCATACACTTCAAAATTAATACAAAATAAAAAAGAAATACAACACTTGGTGGCATACAAAATGAGCACAAAAAATACGAAACTTGTTGGCATACATTAGAATTAATACAAAATAAAAAAAAATACAAAACTTGTTAGCATACAAAGTGAGATTGAAATAGAAAGACATTGAAATACAAAGTGAGCACAAAAAATCTAAAACTTGTTGGCATACACATAGAATTAATCCAAAATAAAAAAGAAATACAACACTTGTTGGCATCACATAGTTAGAATATACACACAAAAAAAAAATTGTATGAAGCCTAATTTAGAATAGCATACAAAATTCTGTAAAGCTATTAATATAATACAAAATTAAACATATACATAATTTGAAATGAATCGCACCTACAAAGTAAATACAAGTTACACCTAAAAATTCAAATTTTAGCAAGATACACATGAATTTTGAAATGAATACAAAATGTAACAAATAATAAAAACAGTAAAGAATACAATTTACGAGTTTAAATAAAAAATGCAACATACCATAAAGTTATTTTTCATCACCCTGATCTTCAACAATTTTATCAATTTTTCAAATATTGACATTCGAAAATGACACTTTTTCACATGACACATCTTTCTGATCAAATTCAACACTTTTGAGCGATTTATCCTAATATTGACACTTCTTCACCTGATACTTCTTCCAGATCCAAATCTGACATATAAAACATAAAGTACTTTTATATCTCAATACTACAACAAATGTTGAAAATCTTTTGAATGATTTCTAAAATTTCTTAGAAAAATGGAGGATTTTGATTTAAGAAAAAAGACAAGGTTTAAATTTATATGAGGATATAGAATAATGAAAGAAATCTTTAGAGACAAAAAGAAAAATGATAGACTTTGGATAGAAATATTTAGAGAATGAAAAGTGGGTTATGGGGTCTATTAGTTTTAGTCAAAAAGTGGACCTAATTTAAGAATTAAAAGGAAAGTAATAAATTATATAAGGATATATTTTATTTGTTAAAATATTGTCATTCTGACATATTAAATAAATATTTTAAAATATTGCTACTTTGACTAAATATTTAATATTTAATAGGGGGTTATTACCATTTAAGAATAAATAAAGTATATATTTTATAACATTTAAATTTAGTGTAAGAGCAAAATGGTGATTCAACTTTGTACTTAAGAGTTTTCTTTTATATATATATCTATATATATATGCTTTCAAATTATAATGTATCTTACCACTAATTAAGAACTTCATGTCATATACTCAGGACGATACACTTAGATATATGTATTTTGTCTACCAGATACACTATATGACGAAAGAGGATGAGTAGAAGATTTTCACGCATTTAAGGCCTATTTAGCGCAATAATTACTGTCCTCAATGCCTAATTTTGTCATATCCTGGAGATATTTTGATGACTTGCAGCTAGAAGGCTAATGAAAAAGGCAAGGATGAATGCTTGAAAGAATGACTGAAAGTATAAATTGATGATCACCAAAAATGAAAGGTAGGTCGTCTCGTGAGTATGACCTTGCCCAATGTGATTATACACAACACTTGTTTCTATTGACACAAGTCAGCAAACTCCAAAAGGAAAGGAGATCTACAAATTTAGAAAGGCCACCTTTTGAATTTGAATGGAAGAAGCACAAGGGGTGAACGAGCGCCCATCGTCGAAAGTAACAGTGCAAAAAGGAATATTGAAGGCTAAAAAGATAAACCAATGTGGTACTCGGGGATTCACCAAACGTGAAATCAGACACAAATGAGTTCACCGACTGAGGTTAAAAGATTAGAACCCAAGAGCAAGATAAGGAAGATGAAGTACGATTGGCGATTCACTAAATGAGATTGGCGAGCCTCACTAACGTCGCCCAAAGAGTAGCGCATTGAATGTTCAGACAAAATTTTGGAAAACTATAAATATCCAAAGGACAGATGAAGAAAGAGTTTCTTTCATAGTGAGAAATTCTTTTTTTTAGAGAAGCATTTCACCTAGTGAAGAACACTTTTTAGTTTTTGGTGTTTTTAACTTTGCTATTGAATTTGACAAATTGAAGATGAATCAAAACTGGGTTTTCTTGTAGTTTCTTAATTTCATGTTACCCATAGCTACTTTGATAAAAGATATAATTTCATTAATTTTTGTGATGGGTGGCTAAAATCCCAAGATCTAGGGGTGCAATTATGGGGTTGAGTGTAAATTTAATGTGGTGGGTATTGTGTTATGGTATGTTTTGTTGTTGTTCATACATGAATTTAGTCTAATTAGCATGAGTTTAATTTATGGGTTAAGGTTGCAAACGTAATACCTACTTCTCATCTCCGGTCAATGCTCGAAAGAGATTGATTGTAGTGGGTAATTAGTTTGATATTAGCAATTTAGGTCTTATGTTTATAACCTGCTTGATAATAGAGGTTATGGCTCGGATCTATTTTCCCTATACTGTATCAAAAGAGTAAATAGAGTAAGGTATTGAATTGTTTAGATTGACATATAGATAAGAATGAAATGAGATTCCATGAAGAATTATGAGATAAAAATAATATTAGTTTCATTGAAGATGGCCTAATCTATTCATAAATGTCCATCACTATAAAGTAGTAGAACAACCCCTATGTGATATTTATTTCCAATCCTCGCACCCGTAGTGTAATATCCTTGAAATTTAATGACCTAAACTAGAGCCTCACATGATGTATATTAACTTTAAAAGTCTTAAAAAATTGTGTATGGACCTAACCTAATGTAACTAACTTAGTTTGAAAATGCTAGTACATAAATGTCAAGAAATGACCATGACTCCCGGAAACTAGTAAAATTGAACTAGTGTGTCCTTGGGTCTTGTAAGGGATTTTAAAGTATCATATGATGACTAAATCTTGTAAAAATACTTTAAATCTATAAAATAACATGTCTAGGGTCCAAATTTCTTTGTATGACCCACAAGGACCACCCTATGGGTCCTTGAGGAGGACCCAAACTTGAACCCAAAAAATTGTCAAAAACAGCAGGATCCACCAAGCCCATTGATATGCCGTCAATGGATCCACAAAGCATGGATTGGCTTCGTGAGTTCAGACTTAGTCTAATCATTAAATCCTTGCCAACACCCCTCTATGACACAATCCACGACCTCCATTACGGTGAGTGAACCCACCAACGGTCCTTAGGTGGGTGGTCGTAGATACTACCAAAAATTGAGTTTTTAGTTTCTTTATTGAGGGTCTTAGTTTTAGTTAGTTATTTGCTTCGGGGTTAAGGGGGTGGTTAATTAACTAATTTAATTTCTAAAACCACCTATAAGACCCTAACCCCAACACTTTAAGTCATTCTAACTAAACTCACAAACAAAATATCAAAACTCAACTTCCTTCTCCAAATTCTCTTTAATATAAGAACACCATTGAAGAAGAAGACAAAGGTTCAAATAGGGAATCAATAACTTGAATTTTATCCTTCAATTACTAAGGGTTTAATAAGTTATAGAAGCTATTCACTCTTGGGATCTTTTTCCCAAGAGGTCCTTTCAAAATTAGGTTTCATAGTTCCCCAAATTCTAGGTTTTCACTCAATTTCGTGGGTCTCTTTCTAAACTTGTTTTAATTAATATAAATTGATTATTTATGATTGTATATGGATGTTTATGGATGAATTCAAGTAGTGAATGTGGTTTTTGACAAAATACGTTGAAGACCCATAAATCATCTTTCTTTCTCAATGTGAACCCTAGTTTGTATTTGATGATGATTGGAAGATGAGAATCTAGTATGTTTACATGTAATTCATTATTTTATTATGATGTTAAACTATATGATGGATTAAAATCATGAAAATAGGGTTAAACCCTTAAGGTAATCTTGAAGGATATGAGTAAGGGTTTTTAAGGTAATGAGTATGTTATTATTGAATTGTTGATTCACCTATGGTAGATATGCTTACTTAATTTATGTATTGTTGAGTTGAATTATAATTTCCTCTTCCCTATAACCCTAAGTATTATCAAGTATGTCATGATATGGTTATGTATGTTATGCAATGATATGAACATGAATGTTGTGAGATGATTATGGATGTGTTGTTATATTGAGTTGAAGGTGATTCTCATGAACACTATATGACTATGATATGAAAGATAGAATCTCACATGTTGTTGGTTCTATGATGAAAGTTCTTTCTCATCTTGAAACCCTTAAGCTATATGATGTATGATGGATTAATTCCTTAAGGTATTCTTTATGAACAAATGCTTAAGTAAAGGATAATGATTACCTAAAAAGGGAATTGTGTTTAACACCGAGTGTATGCAAGTGAGATTAGTTCCTTCACAAAGGAAGGGAGGTTCCCACTATGATCTATCATGAGATGGAAATCTGCACGTTAGTGAGTATAAGGTTTCTAGTAGTAATCTTTATATACCATAAGTGGCACCCACATAATTTTTAGCTAGTGGATCCACCTAGATGCTATCATGAATGTATCCCCTACCTTGGCAAGTAGGCCAATCTCTTTTCTGTGTGGAGGTAGAAACCAGATTCGATGTAGCTCAGATGGTTTATATCGGTTATGGCAAAGTTTCCCGAATGCTTAAAATATGAATGAAGATAAGAACATGAATTATAACTAGGGCTTCTTGAGGGATACTATTTAGTGTATGTGAGGGTATGGTACTTTACCTATGCATTACACAAGTGGGTCTGATGAGTGGTTCTTGTGTGAGTACTTCATGCGTGGTTACTTATGAATGATGTTATGGTTGGTTTTACTTATTATGATGACTAATGAAGTATGTGACTATACTTATGAGTTATTGATGGTTTGCTTAGTATATATGGGGGTATGAGACTTCATGTGTACATTGCACAAGTGAGCTTAAAATGGGGTTCTTGGTGGTGTCTTATGATGTAATATGAAATGAATTCAAGCATGTAACATATGAACTATGTCTTTGTATAATGTTACTTATGATCATGAATGTCTCTTTATCTTATGGTATGGATTGGTCGTGTATTCCTTGAATGTGCATTATGGCTTTAACTTGAATTAGCATGTTTTCAAGTAAAGGCCCCTTTGTGCATGTTTTAACGGTTTTAATAGCATGGTTTGTCTCTTTATCTTATGGTATGGATTGGTCGTGTATTCCTTGAATGTGCATTATGGCTTTTAACTTGAATTAGCATATTTTCAAGTAAAGGCCCCTTTGTGCATGTTTTAACGGTTTTAATAGCATGGTTTCCATACTTATTATATATTGATTGTCCTAACCCATATATCTCCTATTTTTCTACTAAGTGCAGGTTAGGGCTAGTATGTCCTTGTTGAAGTGAAGAAAAGTTTGGATTGCATTCTCCAAGGCCATTTGGTATGTCCTCAAGTTTCAAGGACAACATGATACCACTATGTTTTATTTCTACTTTGTAATCGACTATTTTTGTACTTTGTAATACGATACATTCTACTGTAAAGGGCTAAGGTCCCTAATTTGAGATTCTTAGGTTGAACCTAGATGGTTAATGAGACAAGTCTAGATACTCTATTTTCGTATATGAAAGAGTTTGACATTGAGTATTAAAAAATTTAAATTTTCTGCATTATTTAATGTCTTGTGCAATGACGTGTGATAACTTACTATATTCTGATCAATGACAAAATTACAGGAATCAACAAAGCGTAATACAAGAAAATCAAAGGCACAACTCTCCAGGCTGGATTCATAAAGCATCCGGAAAAGGCAAGCAATCTTATATCAAGAATAATCAAGACTAAAGAAGGAATGGATATACCCACAGGAAGATAACACCACAAATTATGGAAAAGAATAATATTCAGGATCAGGGAACCATCCGGCAAAAGGGAAGGAAGTTACAACTTATGGACAAGATCAACCAACTCAGCAAAATAACCGGAAATCATACAACAAAGGAAGAAATTGATTTAATCATGCACATATCTAATATGGAATGATTCAGCAAATCCATTTAACTAAATCAAGGAATCATCCAAAGATCCTTGATTTACAAAATCCCTTGGGTTTTCAATAGAACATCCTCTCCAGAAACTATATAGTGGCTCTCTCCATCCCTGATGAAAGATACGAGACTTCTATGAAGCTTATTAGCGAAATCTTCTTTTATCTTTCATAAACCTTTATAATCACAAGAGTGAAAACAATTGAAAAGAAAAGAGAGAGAGAGAGATTCTAAGTATAGGCATACAAATAGAGGAAACGTCAACAATAGCATCTGATTTGCATATCAGACAGGTCAGTTACTCAAAGATTGTACTACTCAAGATCCAAATTCAAAAGCTCTAAGGAAACCCTTGAAACCCAAGGGGACTGGACTAGGCACCTCATTGGTGATCCGAACCAGTATAAATTCTCTGTGTTCTTTATTTTCCGTAAATTATTCCTTATATATTAACTGACTTGTTTGCAGGTGAGTCGACCAACTGATACAGGGAGTCGACTAAGGCTTAAATTAAAATCCCCCCTTCTTGAATATTAATTGGTATAAGAGCAGGTATCACAAATCAGTGTTTAACCACATGTGAGCAAAGATCGAGATGGCACACTATCAAATTCCCGGTGCGTTACTTCAAGATGGACATTCTTCACATCGACCACCATATTTCAATGGACAACACTACTCTCACTGGAAAGATAGATTCAGAATTTTTGTTTCAGCAAATGATCATCAAGCGTGGATAGTGATCAAAAAGGGTCCAAAACCTATTCCAGGACTAATTGAAAAGGATGGCACTGAAAAGCCATTTGATCCTGAATCATTTGATATCACTAAGGAACAACAAGAGGTAATTCAAACTAATGCTAGAGCTATAATTTTGTTGTATTGTGCAGTCCGTGGAGCAGAATACGATAAAATTTCAACCTGTGAAACTGCGAAAGAAATGTGGGACAAACTAGAAGTTACCTACGAAGGAACCACCAAAGTAAAAGAAGCTCGGATAAGTTCTCTCGTTAATGAATATGAGTTATTTAAAATGGACGAAGATGAAAATATTGAATCCATGTTCTCAAGATTCAGCAAAATCGTCTGTAAACTTAAATCTCTTGGAATGGTGTATTCAAATGCATTACAAGTGGGAAAACTTGTCAGAAGTCTTCCCAAAACCTGGGAAACGAAAGATGCTATTCTTGAAGATGGAGATCTACATACCATGACATACGATGAACTTCGAGGTAACCTAATGGCTTATGAACAGAATCATATTAACAGGTACAATAAAGGTGAAAAAAAGAAGGTAGTGGCATTTACTGCTGAGACACTTCAAATTGAGGAAAAAAATGGTGAAAATAAAGATGAAGTCATGGCTCTTATAAATCGTGGAGTAAGACAAATGCTCAGGCAAATAAGACAAAGACCTCAATAAGATTTTAGAAATAAGGAATTCAAAAGAAATGACGATCGATGCTACTATTGCGGGTGAACCAGGTCACCTCAAACAAAACTTTCCAAAGAGGAGAAGAAGATCAAATAGAAGAAATGAAGATCCAAAAAGTCTCAGAGCATGGAACAAACAACAGATGATGACTATGACGAAATGGCAAACTTGTGTTTCATAGCACTAGGAGAATCAAGCGAGGTAAGATCTTATAACTGTTCTGAATGTGATAACTTATAAAATTCTCTCGACATGGTCACTGATGAATTACAGAAAGTTATTGACGAATATAACAAACTCGCACAAGAAAAGAAAGACTGGAAAATACTTCTTGAAGCTAGTCAGATCGAAGTCGACTTACTCACAGAAGAATTGGATGAAGTAAAAATGCAACTCAACAGCCTCAGAAAATCTCCAAGCCACAGTTCTGTTCGATCAAATGAGAATATACATTACAGAAGGAAATCGCCTAGTCATAAAATTATCAGATCAAATAGATCTATTTCAAATTCTTATTCTCCTCATTTATCTAATATCATCTGTTATACTTGTTGAAATGCTGGCCATAAATCTTTTAATTGTAGAAAATATTCTTTCGGAAATTGGATGTGGAAACCAAAAGTTACTAACCATCAATGACCCAAAAACACTTGGGTACCTAAAAGAAATTAATTTTATTGTCTTGCAGGAGTAGTCTAAGAAAACGTACAGAAAAGGAATGTGGGTACTAGACAGTGGATGCTCCAGACACATGTGTGGAAAGAAAGAAAATTTCAAAACTATAAAAGAAATAAATGGAGGATGTGTTATATTCGATGACAATGTTAAAGGAGAAGTTACTGGAGTCGAAACTATCACACCCAGTTCATCATGCGATCTGGTAGAAGTATACTTAGTTGAAGGACTCAAACATAATCTTCTAAGCATTAGCCAACTTTGTGATGCTGGATTTCAAGTCACATTCAATACAGTTAGCTGCATTATCAAACATCCTGAGAAGAACCTCTCATTGTTTGGAGATCGAGTAAATAATATTTATATTTTAAATAATGTTGATTTTCCATCACTCACATGTCTTACTGCAGTAACAAATGATCCATGGCTATGTCATAGAAAACTTGGACATGCAAGAATGCATGCACTTGAGAAATTATCAAGACTCGATTTGGTAATAGGTCTGCCAAAACTGAAGTTTGAAAAAGATCACCTTTGTGATGCATTCCAATTGGGTAAACAAACTCGTTCATCTTTTAAAACAAAAGACATTGTTAGTACTTCAAAACCCCTCCAGCTTCTCCATATGGACCTATTCGGTCCAACTAGAACTGGCAGCATCGGAGGTAAACGATATGCTTTCGTGATTGTTGATGACTATTCGAGTTTTACATGGGTAATCTTTTTAGCTCATAAAAACGAAGCTTTTACTAACTTTGAGGTATTTTGTAGAAAAATTCAAAGAGAAGCAGGGTTTCACATCACAACAATTCACAGCGATCATGGTGGTGAATTCGAAAATAAAGCCTTTGAAGAATTTTGTGCTGAAAATTGATTCACTCAAAATTTCTCTTTACCCAGATCTCCTCAGCAAAACGGAGTGGTGGAAAGAAAAACCGATTACTACAAGATACAACAAGGACAATGCTGCTTGATCAAAATCTTCCTGACCATTTTTGGGCAGAAACAGTAAGCACAGCATGTCATATTTTTAATAGGTGTCTCATCAGATGTATTCTGAAAAAGACTCTGTATGAACTCTTAAGATGAAAGAAACCTAATATCAGCTACTTTCATCCCTTCGGATGCAAATGTTTCATCCACAATAACGGTAAGAACAATCTTGGAAAGTTTGATCCAAGAAGCGACGAAGGTATTTTCTTAGGCTATGCACCTATAAGCAGAGACTTTCGAGTATTTAATAAAAGAACCTTAAGTGTTGAAGAATCTGTTCATGTGGTATTTGATGATACTAATCCAAGAAAGCAGGAATGTGAAACTATTGAAGATGAAATAAAATCTATATTATTAGCATAAGAGGCTCAAAAATCATTAAATGAAGAAGCACCTGGAGAGCCAACTAATAACGCACTCGAGTCAACTACTCCAACTGAAAAATTCAATATCCCAAGAGAATGGAGACACAATACCAGCTACCCTAAAAATTTTATTCTCGGAAAACCAGATGATAAAATCCAAACAAGGTCATCGCTCAGAAAGAAAGCTTCTTTGGCTCTCATATCTCATATGGAACCAAAACGAATAAATGAAGCCTTAAAAGATGAATCGTGGATACTTGCAATGAAAGAAGAGCTTGATTAATTCGAAAAGAATCAGGTGTGGACTCTCACCGAAAGACCAAAAAACTGCTCCGTGATAGGAACAAAATGGGTTTTTCGAAACAAACTGGATGAAAATGGTAAGGTCATCAGAAATAAAGCAAGGTTAGTCGCTCAAGGTTACTCACAGCAAGAAGGAGTCGACTATGATGAAACCTTTTCCCCTGTGGCAAGGTTAGAATCCATTCGAATCCTTCTCGCCTTTGTATCCTTCAATCATTTTAAACTTTTTCAAATGAATGTTTAAAGCGCTTTTTTAAATGGATTCATTAAAGAAGAAACTTTTGTCAAACAGCCTCCCAGTTTTGAAAATTCGTCTTGTCTTGATTATGTATTTAAACTATCAAAAGCTCTTTATGGCCTCAAGCAGGCTCCCAAAGCATGGTATGAAAGACTAAGTTCTTTTCTCATCCAAAATGAGTTTCAAAGAGGTAAAGTCGATACTACTCTTTTTACAAAAAATCTGACTCTTGCATTCTTATTGTTCAAATTTATATTGACGACATCATTTTTGGATGCTCTAATCTATCTCTCTATGAAAATTTGCTAATCTCATGAAAAGTGAATTTGAAATGAGTCTCATGGGCGAACTTTCATTCTTTATTGGACTCCAAATTAAGCAATCAGACAACGGAATATTCATAAGTCAGGGAAAATATTCAAAAGAGTTGATAAAAAATTTGGAATGGACAAGGGCAAAGCTTTTAGAACTCTAATGAGTCCGACTACATGTCTGGAATATGATTCAACAGGAAAAGCTGTTGGCGAAAAATTATATCGTGGAATGATCGGGTCGCTGCTATATCTTACTTCCAGCTGACCAGATATAATGTTCAGTGTCTGCAAGTGTGCCCGTTTTCAATCTTCACCAAAGGAATCTCATCTCACAGCCGTGAAACGGATTATTCGCTATCTTATTGGCACCTTTGATATTGGTTTATGGTATCCTTCTGCTAAAAACTTTGACTTGATTGGCTTTTCAGATGAAGATTTTGCAGGTGACAAAAACGACAGAAAAAGTACAAGTGGAACATGTGAACTTCTGGGAAATTCTCTCATCTCTTGGCATAGTAAAAAACAAACATCTGTCGCTCTCTCAACTACTGAGTCTGAATACTTAACAGTCGGTAGTTGTGGCACTCAACTACTTTGGATGATGCATCAACTTCTGGACTACCATCTAACTTTTGAGGGAGTACCTATTTTTTGTGATAACACAAGCGCTATAAGTTTATCTAAATATACTGTTCATCATTCAAAGGCTAAACATATCGATATTAAACATCATTTTATTCGTGATCATGTTGAAAATGGTGATTTCGTACTTGAATTTGTTGATTCTGAAAATCAATTAGCAGATAATTTTACCAAGCCCTTACTTGAGGAAAAATTTTGTTTCCTTCGAGAAAGCCTTGGCATTATTAAAATTGATCACTAATTTATTTACTTTCTCTAATTACTTTTCTTTTGCAGATAAATAGCGTCTCATTAATTAGCCCGTCAATTCATTCCCTCGATTCTCTAAAAAGTCTCCTTGTTTCTCTAAAAAGTCCCCTCGTTTCCCTCAAAACCCTTCGTTTTCCCCCCTTTTTCCTTAAATAGTTTCATTGTCTTCTTCTTCTTTCTTACTTTTTCTCTTTCTTTTAAACTGTTCTTACCATGACGCATACTCACTCTATGGCTTCCCAGAAACATCCTTCCATCTCCTCTTCCGAATTGGTTGAAGTTCTCTCCTCTGAATCCTCTAAGTCAGAATCAGTGATTCGCTCTCCTGTCTCAAAGAAACGTCCATCTTCCTCTTAGCCTCGTACCTCCAAAAAGGCTCAAACTGCTGTACCAGACTTGTTCTCTGAAGAAGACTCTTTGCTTTTCTGGGGATTGGAGCACAAGGTGAAATTTTCTCTATTTTCTAAACGCGCAATTGTTCCTGGTCAAATCATCAATCTGGAACAACTTGAGGCCTGTCACTGCGCAGTAAGTAAATTCTTTCATGCTCAAAAACATTATCTTCTACTATGACTGTGTGGTAATGAGTTTTTTGAAGAACCTGTTAGACTTTTCTATGCTAATCTCTGAATTTCTGCTGTTAGTGGTGAATGGGAAACCCTAGTTTTTGGTCACCATATTATTCTTAATGATTCTCTGTTTAAGGAAGTGTTTGGATCTGATTTTTCTGGTGAGACACCGTTCATGCATGGTAACGTGTGGCCTGACATATTTGAAACTTTGCTGGAAGACGCTAAAATGTTTATCGCTGAATTTGGAGCTAACTTGTCTCAATTTAGACCACTGTCTCTTGGTTTTGGAAACCGGATTCTCGCTCGCATTATGGCTATTACTCTGGTTCCACGGAAGGGGTTTCTTAGCAAAATATCTAACAGAGATATCTTTGTTGTCTACTGTCTATTGAAGAAGATAAATATAAATTGGGCTTTATGGATACGCGAGTACATTATTGAAAGTCTTGAAGATCCAAACTCCTCTGCGAGTTTGCCCTATGGACTTCTTATCTCTCGTATTATTATCGATTCTCTTGTAGATGTCTCTAACTACAGGCCAATTTTAATTGATGCTACATATGATACTCAAACTTTTTCAAGCATGGGCTATGTGTTAATCAATGAAAATGGTATAAGAAGGAGTCTGTTCAATCAAGGGCTGAAACACCTCGAATCACTCGAATCTCTGCCAACTCTGCATCACTAATTCTCCACGAAGTTGAACACATCAAGGTAAAGATCCATAGTCTTGAGTCTAACGTGCAGGTGTTACAAGACATGCTTAGAAAGGTACTGCAACTTCACAAGGACATCGGAAAGCTCCGACTTGACCTAGGAGCACTTAAGAAGGAGGCCTCCCGCTCTGTCAACACAATCCTGAAGGAAGTCAACTCCATCAAGACAGGAGCTGATTCTTCTCACAGCCAGCTTGCTGTTACCATGAACACCTCGTATTGCTCTTTTTCTAAGAAGATTGAGCAATCCCTTAACACTTTCTGCAGGAACGTCGTCAACACTCTGACATACTTTCTGAAGAAATATTAAGTCTTTGGCCACCCTTATTTTTGTTTAAGACTCATGCTTTATCAAAGATCTCTCTCTTTATCTTTTGGACTGTATATCTGGGGATTCTGACCCCAACTTATTAACTGCTTAATTATACTATTGTCTTTCTATCTTGCTCGCTGTTTCTTTTTTCCTTTTTGATCATGTCAAAGGGGGAGCATATTTATCATCGGTATCATCGGCACATAGAAAGGGGGAGTGACATTCACTCAGGGAAGTTGTCTTACGCCTCTGTCAATTTTTGTTGTCATTATCAAAAAGGGGGAGATTGATAACTTACTATATTCTGATCAATGACAAAATTGCAGGAATCAACAAAGCGTAATACAAGAAAATCAAAGGCACAACTCTCCAGGCTAGATTCATCAAGCATCCGGAAAAGGCAAGCAATCTTATATCAAGCATAATCAAGACTAAAGAAGGAATGGATATACCCACAGGAATATAACGCCACAAATTATGGAAAAGAATAATATTCAAGTTCAGGGAACCATCCGGCAAAAAGGAAAGAAGTTACAACTTATGGACAAGATCAACCAACTCAGCAAAATAACCGGAAATCATACAACAAAGGAAGAAATTGATTTAATCATGCACATATCTAATATGGAATGATTCAGCAAATCCATTTAACTAAATCAAGGAATCATCCAAAGATCCTTGATTTACAAAATCCTTTGGGTTTTCAATAGAACATCCTCTCCAGAAACTATATAGTGGCTCTCTCCATCCCTGATGAAAGATACGATACTTCTATCAAGCTTATTAGTGAAATCTTCTTTTATCTTTCATAAAGCTTTGTAATCACAAGAGTGAAAACAATTGAAAAGAAAAGAGAGATAGAGATTCTAAGTATAGGCATACAAATAGAGGAAACATCAACAATAGCCTCTGATTTTCATATCAGACAGGATCAGTTACTGAAAGATTGTACTACTCAAGATCCAAATTCAAAACTCTAAAGGAAACCTTTGAAACCCAAGGGGACTGGACTAGGAACCTCAGTGGTGATCCGAACCAGTATAAATTCTCTGTGTTCTTTATTTTCCGTAAATTATTCCTTATATATTAACTGACTTGTTTGCAGGTGAGTCGACTAACTGATAAAGGGAGTCGACTAAGGCTTAAATTAAAATCCCCCCTTTCTTTAATATTAACGTGTATGCTAAGGGCTTGTATAAGACCCCTTCGGGGTCAAGTATGTTGTGTTACGAGTAGGGGGTGGTCTCGGGTTGTGGCAAACTGGTATCAGAGCATAAGTTTTTTTGATAATACTAGGATTGATTTCTATGAACGTCTATTAGATTTTTGGATGATACTAGGATTGATGTCTCATGAAGCGCGCCACACTTATGAATGAGAGGCTATGTGATGCTTAGAATTTTTACTTCTTTTGAATTCTTTAGTTGGGCCTAAGAGTCGTAACTCTATTTATCCTTTCCTTCTAGTCCTTTTTCTTGTGGATAATGGATATTACTACTAGAAGAGCAGCCACAAGAAAGCTTGAAGAAGAGATTCTAAATGAGAGAGTTCCTCCCCAAGGCAAAAAAGCTCCTCCTAATGAGAAAGTTCCTCTAGGTGGTCAAGTTCATGTAAATCCTCTGATTATGACAGATGGAAAGATAAGGGTGGCTTTCCTAAACATGATTCAAGTCATGTCTACTCAAGTCAAGCCCTAACTACACAAACTCAAGCTATGAAGACATAAGATAATCGGGAAATTGGACCTTGTGTGAACCCAAATGCTAGTACCATGGTTTCATATTTGAGGGACTTCACTAGGATGAATCCTCCAATGTTCTTTCGGTCTAAGGTAATAGAAGATCTTCAAGACTTTTGAAGACGAGGTGTATAAGATTTTGTTTGCTATGGGGGTAACATTTAATGAGATTGCCAAACTAGTCGCAACTCAAGGATGTGGCTCAATCATGGTACACTCAATGTAGGGACAATAGGACTTTAAGAGCGGTCCCATAGGTTGGGAAGTTTTAGGAAGACATTTCTTTATAGGTTCTTTCCAAGGGAGAAAAAAGACCAAAAGTGGAAAAAATCATCAACCTTCGTTAAGGAGGCATGAGTGTTAAAGAATACTCATTAAATTTCATCAAGTTGTCAAAGTATGCTCCGTCTTTGGTGTCTAATCCTACAGATGAAATGTGTCATTTTGTGACGGGTGTGTCTGATAATCTTATGGAAGAGTGTCGTGCGGCAATGCTTCATAATAGTATGGAAATTTCCCGTTTGATTGTGCATGCTAAACAAGTTGAGGAAACTTGGATTGGAAAGAGAAATAGGGATGCCAAGAGGGCAAGACCCTATGATGGAGGTTCTTCCAAGGGTAAACTTGAGATTTAAGTCAAGCCGAGGTTTAAGAAGAGGTTTTCTAACAAAGGTTCTTCCGATGTTCTATGGGTTAACAAGGATAAAGTGCCTAACCGTAAGCCACAAAGAGGAAAAGGTTGTGGTTCTCTAGTTGAGAAATCTAATTATGCAAAGTGTGGCAAGAAACATAGTCATGTGCTAAATCGATATGAATAATTGCTATGTTTGTGGAAACAGTGGTCACATGGTGAGAGATTTCCCTATAATAAGAGTTCAAGGGAGGGAGAATAATCAATCACAAGAAATTGGCCCTAACTCCAATGCTCCTAAGAAGAACCGTTTTTATGCTCTCCAATCTCGAGGTGATCAAGAAAGGTCTGTGGATGTTGTTACCATTATGTTGCAATTATTTTCAATTAATTTTTATGCATTGTTAGACGCCGGTGGCACTTTGTATTTTTAAATCCTTTAGTGGCTAGGAAATTTGATTTACTCCCCCATGTCCTCAAAGAAAAAATTTCAATTTCTACCTCGGCGAGTGACTCTGTTGTTGCTAAAAGAGTCTATAGGTGTTGTCCAGTTGCATTTTCCATTAGAGGACATTGGTTGACTTAGTAGAACTTGATATGTTAGATTTTAATGTCATATTAGGGATGGATTTGTTGCATTCTTGTTTTGCTTCTATTTATTGTAGAACGAGGGTTGTCAAGTTTTTATTCCTAATGAACCTATTTTAGAATGGAATGGGGGAAGTAAAATCCATAGAGGTAGAATTAATTCATGTCTAAAATCTTGTAAGATGATTTCTAATGGATGTCTATATCATATTGTGATAGTCAAAGACCTTGGGTCCGAGGCTCATTTTTAGAGTCGGTCCATGTAGTGAAGGATTTGCTGGAAGTATTTCTCGATGACTTACCTAGAATTCCTACCGAATGGGAAATAAATTTAGGTATTTATTTATTGTAGGATACTCAACCCATATTAATTCCTCCTTAGCGGATGTCCCCGGCCAAGTTGAAGGAATTAAACGTACAATTCATGGATTTTCTAGATAATGGTTTCATTCAACCAAGCATATCCCCATGGTGTGCCAAAGTATTGTTTGTGAAAAAGAAAGATGGGTCTCTTAGTATGTGCATTGACTACAGCCTATTAAACAAGGTCAGTATAAATAATAAGTATCCTATCCCTAGGATTGATGATAACTGAGTGCTGGTGCCCCTTCTTGAACTTGGGCTTATCCTAAACTCCTAACGAAGTCCTACCAGTGTTAAAAACAGCTGATTCGAAGGCCTAGGCTTCTTGCCTTCTCGGTATCTCTTCCTCCGACGACTCTCCTCCACCTGCAGTGCATGTACCATCAACCTAGAAAGGTCCATGTTATCATGCAACATGGCTTCCCGACATTCCTCCTCCAAATCCTCCGATACACCAGTCACAAACCTGCTCATCTAATCCCTACTACTAGACACCAGGGAAGAAGCATATTTGGAAAGTTTAACAAACTTCAAGGAGTATTATTTGACTGACATACCTCCCTGACCTAGGTTTATGAACTCCTCAACCTTAGCCTCTCTCTGCTCTTTGGGAAAGAACCTCTCCAGGAATGCAGTCTTGAGAACTTCCCGAGTGATGGGGACTTTTCCTGGTGCTTGGCCATCTCCCCACATCCTGTACAACACCTGAGCCACATCCTTGAGCTGGTATGCAACCAACTCATCCTTCTCCTCTTCATTAACACCCATAGCATAGAGAATCTTGTGGACCTCATTCACAAACTCTTGAGGATCCTCATTGGTTCTGGACTCGAAGTAGACTGGAGGATTCATTCTGGTGAAATCTCTCAGTCTGCTAGCGATGGTGCTAGCATGTGGGTTCTCCCTGTGAGAACCCTCTCTAGTGGCCTGGGCTGTGATAGCCTATACTTGAATAGTGATTGCTTGGGCCATCTGAACTAGTGATACTCTCACTTCTCCATCCGTCAACGCAGCTGGGTTGACAGACACTTTCTCTCCAGCAGCTGGGGATTGAGGAGGAGCTTTGTTTCCCCCATCAGCTACTTCTTTAACTCTTCTGTATGCGTTTCTTCTTGTGTTCATTTTCTACACGCACACACAAGAAGGAAGTTAGATGCTATAATTACACAAAATGTCAAAGCTCTAGAGAGCACGATAAAGAGTAGAAGAAGGGAAGATTCTTAACATCACTAAGTCTCTAAGTCATGATTGTGGTGAACTTCACAACCATAAGCTAGAAACTACGCAATGTGGTTGTTTTGAGCCTTAGTTCCTAGGTAATTTAACATCACGCTATGATACCAAGTTTGTCACACCCGGATCCTAGATCCCAGATGAGACCGACGTCGTTAACCTCTGAGAGGTCGCAGACAAGCCTCTTCTTAGCTTTCATCACAATCATACAGTTAAATTTAGCGGAAAATTTAAAACTTTTTAATACTTACTGAAGTGTACTTAGACTTCATATAAATTCTGCATAAGAGTGATATACAAATAGCTCAAACTAAACAACCATCTACCAATAGATTAAACAATTGAAATGAAGAATCATAATATCAGTAATAGTTTACCAAATCGGCCTTAATACAAACGCTTGAAAAAATGTTTGAAATGAAATGCTAGGGACATCATACACTAGCTATGTCTAATTTACTAAAGCTAGAAGTAAAGTGTAGGCATCCTCGAACTCAAGAGGACCTACCAAAGTCTGGAGGTACTAGTCCAAACAGCTTCAAACGATCTTCAATCTTCTTTAAGGACCTACACCTATAAAAATTGTAATAGTATATGGGTTAGTACACACTTGTACTAAGTATGGGTGTATGCACATAAACACATAAGGACTATGCATGATCAAGGAAAGCTCTTCCTATAGCAACATGTCGTTTCTGGAAAGTGAAGTCACTTCACTTTCCTAATTCTTTATTTGTGAATCATGTTATGAATATGACATATTTTCATGCATTTAAAGCACAAAACTCATTTTCTATATGAACATAAGACCTTGGAATCATGAACATAATCTTAGAACAACTCAAGCAAAAGTTAATAATTTTTCTCCTCTTAGGCCGAGAGCTCTCTTTCCCAGCCTCAGTTTATTTTTCAGTCTTTCCTTCTTTCTTGTTGTGTAGTTCAATGATCTCCTTTGATCCTATGTTTTACTTACGAGTGCAATGATTCATTGTAGTCCCATACCTACAACGAATCGAGTAAGTAATCCAAAGGACTAAGGAAATGATTTGGCTACCCTACTCACAAGTTATATTTTTCATTCTTATTAAATTGGGCATGAAGTCTTTATAGGCCAATCTGTATTGGCTATGCCCATTGTAACAACCCTAAAAAAAATGAATAAGCTAAATGTTTAAGGTGTCAAGAATGCTTGCGATTAGACCAAGGTTCACACGGATTGATACGCGTAGAACCAAACCTCAGAACCCTTACTACGACAAAGACAACTAACTTGGGGAGTTAGTTGAGCTTGGAAAGGTTGGAACCAACCAAGTAAGGCTCTCGAAAATGAAGATTTAATCGAAGGAGTCTTTACCAGACTTAAAAAGAAGAAATTTTAAGTTTTGAGGGTCTAAGGGTAAAATGGTCTTTTACCAGGCTAGGGGTAACATCGTAATTACCCTAAATATATAATTAATTAATTATTTAATAAAGTGGAGGGGCAATTTGGGGAGAGAGAGCCGAAATTGGTCTCTTGAAATGGAGTCTTGCTCCACCCGGGTTCGAACCTAGGTGGGAGCAAGGATTTAATATGATTTTTTTATTGGTGAATTAATTTAATAAATTTATAATTAATGGCTGATGTAAAAAGGAAAATCAGATTTTATTATTATTTATTATTTGTTTACTTATTAATTAATGTTTTTTTAAATTGACTAAGTCTTGCCAACTATCCTAGTTTTAAGATGCACTATCTCACACTATCTCTCTCCCTCAAGCCTAAATCTCTCTCTCTCTCATCCAAATTATTTTTCTTGGCTGCAAAAACAGAAGATAAAAACATTAGAAAGCAATCAAAAGTTCTCTAAATTCAAAGAACTTACAAATAAAAATATACAAGCAAGCAAGCTAACTTAAGAAACGAAAACTTTGCATCATCTTCTCGACGGGTTTGTGTTGAAGGTTTAGGGGAGGATTTTGGCAGTACTTGAAAGGTGTGGAAAGCTACAACAAGGTATGGGTTTTCTCTCTTGGAATCCTTTCTCCAAGAGGAATTTCTTTCTACAAAAGTCGACATATGAAACTAGGGCTATCCCCTTAAATGTTGAACTCCTTGTCCCTAGTCTCCTTCTGAATTCAATCTAAATTAGTTTAGAAATCATGTTGTTGGTATGGTTGCTGGTAGCTAAGTGTGAAATATGATGTTCCTTGTGATTTTATGTTTGGAAATAGCAAGCATGTTCAATGATGTCAACCGAAAATGATGTGGTGCAATGTGTAAAATATTTGTTGTTGTTCTCCGTTTTGAAGTCTTAAAATGGCTTGTTTGATGATTGGAATTATTGTGCATAAGGTGTGTAAATTGTGATGTTAAATGAAGTGTAAGGTGGCTGATCATAAGTGGAAAAATCTTGCTAAAACAACAATGAATCTACACCTAAGAATGTGTTAAACGAATCATGAAAGTACCTCAAAACGAACGTATGAATGTTGTTAAATAAAGGCTAGAAAATTTAATAAAATTTCCAGCACTTGGGGATGGAATTTTCGGCCAGAATACTTAGGTTGAGAGGTTTAAAAATATATTTAAAATATGTGAGGTCAGTGGGGATTGAACCCAAGACCTCACTACATGAAAGCTGGAAAAAAAAGAAGAGGTGTGGGATTCGAACCCACAACCTCTCGGTCAAACAAGAGAGTAAGAGGGGAATTTTAAATTAATAAAAATAATGGGAGGAGTGGGATTCGAACCCACCACCTCTTGGCTGAAGGAGGAGACAAAGAGAGAAATTAAAAAGAAAATAAAGTGAGGCTGTGGGGGCTCGATCCCACAACCTCACTGCCAACACTTAAGTAGTTAACTTTTAAATGAAAATGAAGATAAGGAGGCTGTAGGGGTTCGAACCCACAACCTCTAAGTCCCAAGCGAAATAAAGAAAAAAATAAATAAAGAGAGGCTATGGGGGTTTGATCCCACAACCTCCTGGTTAAGCCGAAATGGACAGAAAATAAATGGGAAAATAAGAGGGGGCTGTGGGGGTTCGAACCCACAACCCCTCGGCCAAAGGAGAGAAGTTCTAGAGAAAAGGAACTAAAAAGAAATGTTGATGTTGGGGTTCGACCTAGGGTCCCAATATCATGAAGACTAAAAATAAAGTCAAGGAAAAATGTAAGTATTGTCCAATGGATTCGAACTTGGGTTCCCTTGCCCAAATTTCTGTATTGATACATATGTCATACGTGAATTAAATGTTCAAGAATAATGCCACCTACTTAGATCGAAATCGATATCTTGGCATATATACAAGATACATAAGTCTTGTACTACATAATCTTAGAAAGATATGAGTCACTTAACGAACTATGAATGAAGCCTCATGGCTTGTATGTATAGACCCATAAGTCTAGCATACGCTTAAAAATAAGTGAACCTAAGATGTATGTAAAGAACCGAAGAAACCCTAGAAGGGTTAAGTAAGAGTCCGAAATACGCAAATGGCCAAGTACATGGCATATGATGAAATGAACTTTCACGTAAAATGGGGTGAGTAATTATGAAGAGCAATTGTGCTAATGTTAATGAATGTGGTGACAACATGATATGAGGCTAATGTAAAAGATGAGAACAATCTCAAATGAGCCTAAGTAATTGTTACCAAAACGTACTCACCTATGAGAGTGTAAAGTTAATGAAGAGACCAGTCTCTATGAACACTCTAATGAAAGTATTGAGATTAACACACTTAATTCTAATGATGAGATGAGAAATCATCTTTTGAGCTATGATGTCCTCATACTAGAAGCCAGATTCCATGACGTATGAGTTGAATGTAATGGAACTTTATACTGAGCACCGATAGACTAGCTATGAGCGGTGATGCCTTCTTTCGGGAAGGGCGGAGGTTCACGTAACTCTCATGAGATGAGACTGTCCGGCTTTCCGGGTATGGGTCTCCTTATATCTCCTGGTCTTCGAACCTATACTGCCAATATAGGGATCTGGCGGGGTTAAATTCCCATGTACGCTAGCATGTTTTGGGTCACCTTGGCCGGTGATTCCACCTCTTTTCGGTGTGGGGGAGACACTGGATTTCATGATGCTCACATGATCTGTGTCGATTAAATTTAAAGTTCCCAAAGAATGAATGAGGCCAGCCTCAAATGAAGCACATAATGAAATGAATGATACCAAAGGTGTTAGAATAGGATAATCAAAAGGTGAGTTAGATTCAAGTAATGACATTAGGTCATTCTTGGTCATTGCACAACTAACCTATTGAAAGTCTTAAACTACATCCTAGGTATAGCTGGTGTTTACACTGGCCTATGAACGAAATGAAATGGAGTACGTATGAATGAACGAAACAGACTCTGTGTTTGGTAATGAAGACTCTCTAGTTGAGGTCCCATCTGTTGAGCCCTCATTTCTGGGATGTCTTAATGTTAAGTCCATGATTCCGAGGTCTCATGGCATATGAATGAATGATATTAAAGGAGTTATGTGCTACATACAAAGTGTGTTGTAAGCTATATGATATGTGCTACGTGTAAATGTAATGTGCTGTTTGCAAATGTGAAAAGTATGATGATGTATGTTATTCTCATGGCATAAGCTTCCTATTACTAATCTGGAAAGCTCACTGACTTTCCTAATCCAAATTTGGAAAGCTCATTGACTTTCCTAATCCAAAATTGGGAACCTCTTAATCTCAATTTGGCAAGTCCATTGACTTGACTTCCAAAAATCATGTCGTTAGGAAAGAGCTATTCTTTCTCATGCATGTCCTTGGTGTGTGCTTGCATATACCCATACTTAGTACAAGTGTGTACTAACCCTATACATCTATACCATTTTAGGTGCAGGCACAGGTGGGCGATAGAGCTACAGGATCATTGTTGTAGCTATCCGGACGTCAGCATTTATCCGGAGTTTGGTAGGTCCTTATGCTTTCGAGGATGCTATTGTTTTACATTCCAGCTTAGTTTTAGAGTTGAGCTAGTGGAGCATGTTCCACTAGCGTTTCTTTTCTGTTTTGATTCAGACTTTGTATTGGACCATTTTGGCAATTATACAATTAAGATTTATTGAACTATTTCTTTCAGTTGTTTATCTCTTTAATGTTAGATGGTTGATGATGAACGATTATAAAATTTTAAGAATGTTTGGCAAGCATATTTAAAGAACAAAAAGTTTCAAATTTTCCGCTAAAATTAACCTATGTAAAGTAAGTATGACGTAAGTAGGCTTGTTTGCGACCTCTGAGAGGTCAACGACTCCGGTCTCATATGGGGTCTAGATTCCAGTCGTGACAAAGTTTGTATCAGAGCACTAGGTTAAATTCTAAGAATAATGAGTTCACATCAACCACATTGAGTAGTTTCTAAGTCATGGTAGTGAAGTGCACCACTATCCTGGATTAGAGACTGCATGATGCATAGGAAAATTTCCCTTCTTCTGATCTTATCGTGCTTTTCCTAATGTCTGAGTTCTTGGTGTTATGAGCGTGTCTAACATCAATCGTTGTTGTTTTCAGAGAATGAACACTAGGAGAACAATTGGTCAGAGGAGAGGAGGAGCAGCTACTGGGGGCAATCAAGTTCCACCCCAGTCTGCAGCTGAAGGAGTGGCCATGCCAGTTAACCCAGCTGGGTTGAATGATGCTGAGGTGAGGGCATCTCTGGCCCAGATGGCACAGGCCATTACTATGCAGGCCCAGGCTATGACTGCCCAGGTCAACCGGCAGAATGTTCAGAGGGAGAACCTACCGATTCGCAGCATGGCTGACAGGCTGCGAGATTTTACGAGGATGAATCCTCCTATATTCACAGAGTCTAAGGCATCAGAGGACCCTCAGGAGTTTGTGGATGAAGTACATAAAATTCTGGTGGCTATGGGGGCCACAGATACTGAGAAGGCTGAGCTGGCTTCCTATCAGCTCAAGGATGTTGCACAGACTTAGTGCAAGATGTGGCAAGATAGCCGTGTCTTAGGTAGAGTGCCAGTCACTTGGGAGCTGTTTAAGACAGCATTTCTGGAGAGGTTCTTTCCCAGAGAGATGAGGAAAGCCAAGGTTGAAGAGTTCATCAACCTTAAACAAGGATCCATGACAGTCAGGGAGTATTCCCTGAAGTTTGTTAAGCTATCCAGGTATATTACTTTCCTTAGTATTTAATAGCAAGATTGAGGAGAGTACTGAGGCTTGTTGAATTATCCAGGTATGCTACTTCCCTGGTTTCGAACAGCAGGGATGAAATGAGTAGGTTCCTCACAGGAATCAATGGAGACCTGGAGGAGGAATGTCGGTGTGCGATGATCCATTATAATATAGAGCTTTCTAGGTTAATGGTGCATGTACAGCAGGTGGAGGACAGCCGTAGAAAGACGGGTATTCGTGATGTTAGGAGGCCTAGGCCTCAAGATCAGGCAGGTCCCAGCCACGGAGGCCACAGAAACAACTTTGGCGTCCGTAAGCAGCCAAGGTTTAAGAAGGGACTCTCCCACCAAAGGGAGTCAAGTTCATCCAGTGGTCTCTATGATAGGGATTCCGAGTCCATAGATAAGAGAAACAAGGAAGTATATACACCTAAGGAAAGGAAACCTTGCAGGAAGTGTGACAGACAGCATGGAGGAGAGTGTATGATAGGCTGTAACACTTGTTATAGCTGTGGAAAACCGGGACACATGGTGAAGAATTGTCCGAATAAAAGAAGTCAAGAACAAGGGAAGGAGAGAGTTCAGATTAATGGCCCAAATGAAGAGGCTCCGAGGAGGCAACGATTCTTCGCACTCAAGTCTAGTGGTGCAGGAGAAGGCACTTCTGATGAAGCCTCGGGTGCGTAGCCTTAATTAGCCTTTCATATATTTGACTGTGTGTGGTGTTTATGCCCTAGCATAAGGTTAATATGTTTGAAGTCATCATGTTGGTTGCTGATTTATATGACTTTTATGTTGACTTATGTTGTATGCTTTGATGAGACTAGTTTAGGGAAGAATTCTATAGTCTTTTAATGTGAAGCTACTAGTAGGTTTCAAGGATGTGTACCATCATGTTAAGATGTGAATCAGATATTCACCCATGGAAGTATTGAAGTACCTACGTGTGTGTACGTTCTATAGATGAAATACTTATTGTAAGTAAAGAGTAGTGTCATTCGGGGACGAATGTTCCTAAGGGGGGGATAATATAACAACCCTAAAAAAAAATGAATAAGCTAAATGTTTAAGGTGTCAAGAATGCTTGCAATTAGACCAAGGTTCACACGGATTTATACGCGTAGAACCAAACCTCAAAACCCTTACTACGACCAAGCCAACTAACTTGGGGAGTTAGTTGAGCTTGGAAAGGTTGGAACCAACCAAGTAAGGCTCTCTAAAATGAAGATTTAATCGAAGGAGTCTTTACCGGACTTAAAAAGAAGAAATTTTAAGTTTTGAGGGTCTAAGGGTAAAATGGTCTTTTACCAGGCTAGGGGTAATATCATATTACCCTAAATATATAATTAATTAATTATTTAATAAAGTGGAGGGGCAATTTGGGGAGAGAGAGCCGAAATTGGTCTCTTGAAATGGAGTCTTGCTCCACCCGGGTTCGAACCTAGGTGGGAGCAAGGATTTAATATGATTTTTTTTATTGGTGAATTAATTTAATAAATTTATAATTAATGGCTGATGTAAAAAGGAAAATCAGATTTTATTATTATTTATTATTTATTTACTTATTAATTAATGTTTTTTTTAAATTGACTAAGTCTTGCCAACTATCCTAGTTTTAAGATGCACTATCTCACACTATCTCTCTCCCTCAAGCCTAAATCTCTCTCTCTCTCATCCAAATTATTTTTCTTGGCTGCAAAAACAGAAGATAAAAACATTAGAAAGCAATCAAAAGTTCTCTAAATTCAAAGAACTTACAAATAAAAATATACAAGCAAGCAAGCTAACTTAAGAAACGAAAACTTTGCATCATCTTCTCGACGGGTTTGTGTTGAAGGTTTAGGGGAGGAGTTTGGCAGTACTTGAAAGGTGTGGAAAGCTACAACAAGGTATGGGTTTTCTCTCTTGGAATCCTTTCTCCAAGAGGAATTTCTTTCTACAAAAGTCGACATATGAAACTAGGGCTATCCCCTTAAATGTTGAACTCCTTGTCCCTAGTCTCCTTCTGAATTCAATCTAAATTAGTTTAGAAATCATGTTGTTGGTATGGTTGCTGGTAGCTAAGTGTGAAATATGATGTTCCTTGTGATTTTATGTTTGGAAATAGCAAGCATGTTCAATGATGTCAACCGAAAATGATGTGGTGCAATGTGTAAAATATTTGTTGTTGTTCTCCGTTTTGAAGTCTTAAAATGGCTTGTTTGATGATTGGAATTATTGTGCATAAGGTGTGTAAATTGTGATGTTAAATGAAGTGTAAGGTGGCTGATCATAAGTGGAAAAATCTAGCTAAAACAACAATGAATCTACACCTAAGAATGTGTTAAACGAATCATGAAAGTACCTCAAAACGAACGTATGAATGTTGTTAAATAAAGGCTAGAAAATTTAATAAAATTTCCAGCACTTGGGGATGGAATTTTCGGCCAGAATACTTAGGTTGAGAGGTTTAAAAATATATTTAAAATATGTGAGGTCAGTGGGGATTGAACCCAAGACCTCACTACATGAAAGCTGGAAAAAAAAGAAGAGGTGTGGGATTCGAACCCACAACCTCTCGGTCAAACAAGAGAGTAAGAGGGGAATTTTAAATTAATAAAAATAATGGGAGGAGTGGGATTCGAACCCACCACCTCTTGGCTGAAGGAGGAGACAAAGAGAGAAATTAAAAAGAAAATAAAGTGAGGCTGTGGGGGCTCGATCCCACAACCTCACTACCAACACTTAAGTAGTTAACTTTTAAATGAAAATAAAGATAAGGAGGCTGTAGGGGTTCGACCCCACAACCTCTAAGTCCCAAGCGAAATAAAGAAAAAAATAAAAAAAGAGAGGCTGTGGGGGTTTGATACCACAACCTCCTGGTTAAGCCTAAATGGACAGAAAATAAATGGGAAAAATAAGAGGGGGCTCTGGGGGTTCGAACCCACAACCCCTCGGCCAAAGGAGAGAAGTTATAGAGAAAAGGAACTAAAAAGAAATGTTGATGTTGGGGTTCGACCTAGGGTCCCAATATCATGAAGACTAAAAATAAAGTCAAGTAAAAATGTAAGTATTGTCCAATGGATTCGAACTTGGGTTCCCTTGCCCAAATTTCTGTATTGATTCATAAGTCATACGTGAATTAAATGTTCAAGAATAATGCCACCTACTTAGATCGAAATCGAGATCTTGGTATATATACAAGATACATAAGTCTTGTACTACATAATCTTAGAAAGATATGAGTCACTTAACGAACTATGAATGAAGCCTCATGGCTTGTATGTATAGACCCATAAGTCTAGCATACGCTTAAAAATAAGTGAACCTAAGATGTATGTAAAGAGACGAAGAAACCCTAGAAGGGTTAAGTAAGAGTCCGAAATACGCAAATGGCCAAGTACATGGCATATGATGAAATGAACTTTCACGTAAAATGGGGTGAGTAATTATGAAGAGCAATTGTGCTAATGTTAATGAATTTGGTGACAACATGATATGAGGATAATGTAAAAGATGAGAACAATCTCAAATGAGCCTAAGTAATTGTTACCAAAACGTACTCACCTATGAGAGTGTAAAGTTAATGAAGAGACCAGTCTCTATGAACACTCTAATGAAAGTATTGAGATTAACACACTTAATTCTAATGATGAGATGAGAAATCATCTTTTGAGCTATGATGTCCTCATACTAGAAGCCAGATTCCATGACGTATGAGTTGAATGTAATGGAACTTTATACTGAGCACCGATAGACTAGCTATGAGCGGTGATACCTTCTTTCGGGAAGGGCGGAGGTTCACGTAACTCTCATGAGATGAGACTGTCCGGCTTGCCGGGTATTGGTCTCCTTATATCTCCTGGTCTTCGAACCTATACTGCCAATATAGGGATCTGGCGGGGTTAAATTCCCATGTACGCTAGCATGTTTTGGGTCACCTTGGCCGGTGATTCCACCTCTTTTCGGTGTGGGGGAGACACTGGATTTCATGATGCTCACATGATCTGTGTCGATTAAATTTAAAGTTCCCAAAGAATGAATGAGGCCAGCCTCAAATGAAGCACATAATGAAATGAATGATACCAAAGGTGTTAGAATAGGATAATCAAAAGGTGAGTTAGATTCAAGTAATGACATTAGGTCATTCTTGGTCATTGCACAACTAACCTATTGAAAGTCTTAAACTACATCCTAGGTATAGCCGGTGTTTACACTGGCCTATGAACGAAATGAAATGGAGTACGTATGAATGAACGAAACAGACTCTGTGTTTGGTAATGAAGACTCTCTAGTTGAGGTCCCATCTGTTGAGCCCTCATTTCTGGGATGTCTTAATGTTAAGTCCATGATTCCGAGGTCTCATGGCATATGAATGAATGATATTAAAGGAGTTATGTGCTACATACAAAGTGTGTTGTAAGCTATATGATATATGCTACGTGTAAATATAATGTGTTGTTTGCAAATGTGAAAAGTATGATGATGTATGTTATTCTCATGGCATAAGCTTCCTATTCCTAATCTGGAAAGCTCACTGACTTTCCTAATCCAAATTTGGAAAGCTCATTGACTTTCCTAATCCAAAATTGGGAACCTCTTAATCTCAATTTGGCAAGTCCACTGACTTGACTTCCAAAAATCATGTCGTTAGGAAAGAGCTGTTCTTTCTCATGCATGTCCTTGGTGTGTGCTTTCATATACCCATACTTAGTACAAGTGTGTACTAACCCTATACATCTATACCATTTTAGGTGCAGGCACAGGTGGGCGATAGAGCTACAGGATCATTGTTGTAGCTATCCGGACGTCAGCATTTATCCATAGTTTGGTAGGTCCTCATGCTTTCGAGGATGCTATTGTTTTACATTCCAGCTTAGTTTTAGAGTTGAGCTAGTGGAGCATGTTCCACTAGTGTTTCTTTTCTGTTTTGATTCAGACTTTGTATTGGACCGTTTTGGCAATTATACAATTAAGATTTATTGAACTATTTCTTTTAGTTGTTTATCTCTTTAATGTTAGATGGTTGATGATGAACGATTATAAAATTTTAAGAATGTTTGGCAAGCATGTTTAAAGAACAAAAGGTTTCAAATTTTCCGCTAAAATTAACCTATGTAAAGTAAGTATGACGTAAGTAGGCTTGTTTGCGACCTCTGAGAGGTCAACGACGCCGGTCTCATCTGGGGTCTAGATTCCAGTCGTGACACCCATTCTTTGATAATTTGCATAATATATAGATGTTGGGGCATATATTCATACTCCAATATTGGAATAAACCAATAATTGTTAACACTTCATTCTTATCAAACATTGATGATTTGATATTCTTATGCTTTGCTTACTTAGTTCACTTTGAACTTACATTTCTTCTTCTTTGATATGATGTTCACTTTGAACATGCTACTTTCTTTCTTACTTAATTTATTAAAGAAATCTTTAGCATTTAGCTGATATAGATCATGTGAACTAACATGAAATCAAGTTTCTTCCCCACACCGAAAAGAGGTGGTTCACCGGCTAAAGTGAAACCGAATACTTTCTTGAGCATTTAACTGACTTAGATCATGTGAGCTAACATGAAATCCAGTGTATTCCCCACACCAAAAAGAGGTGGTTCACCGGCTAAAGTGAAACCGAATAGTTTCTTGAGCATTTAACCGACATAGATCATGTGAGCTAACATGAAATCCAGTGTCTTCCCCACATCGAAAAGAGGTGGTTCACCAGCCAAAGTGAAACGGAATACTCCCTAGATTTCTTAGGTGGATCCACTAGCTAGTAACCTATGCTGGCAACATAGTTCAAAGACTAGGAGACCTTGGAGACCCTGATCCACCTTCGTGGTTCTCTCGTCTCATGAGGCTTACATGTGCTGGCACAAGCTCATTTCTAGTCTATCGGTGCTTAGTTCAGATTTATTATACTTTACAACTTTTAGAGTTGACTTAAACATTATGGAAGCTCGCTTCTAGTATGAGGTATACTTAGCTCAATGGATGATTGGTCATCCCTTTCTTTACTCGATGAATGTGAATTTAAATCTTACATTATCATCATGGTCTGAGTGAGACTTGTCTCACAGTTTCTAACACCCTTTTATATGAGTATCTTTGACGTAATCGTTTAAGTGTAAGTGAGACTTGTCTCACTTCCTTTAACACCCTATATTAGAATTGAATCTACGAATATCACCCTGTTCTTTGATGAAAACCTTGAAGAACTGCCTTGAAATATCCTAAGGTTTTTCTTACGTTGTTCACTGTTTTTTAGTCGTAGGTTTTCTAATGGTTAAACGTGAGTCTAAGTATTAGGAACTGAATATTGACTAATTAAACTTAGGTTAAATAACTTACTTAAATAAATCAATTAGTTAATAACAAAAATGGCCCTCCTAAATTGACTAAAAATAGGAGAGCATTTGACTTAGCCAAAATCTAAAAATTTGCTAAGGGTCTCGGTTTGACCATTTAAATTATTTAATTAAGTTGCTAATTTAATTAATTAAGTGACCTAGGGTAATTAATAAAGTACCCCTAAATCACTAGGACCATAACCAACCCTTTTGAACGATCCTAGGTTAGGTACTAGGATGTTTCTTTAGTTAGTTACTCGGCTAGTGTCACCCGGTTAGGTCTTAGGTTGTCGGGTGCACTAGTTAGTTTATTTTAGTTAGTCCTAGGTTATTTATCTAGTTAGTTAAGTTATTTAGAGACTAGGAATGGTTAGGAAGCTCGGCCCCATGTGGCTTGACCCGACGCATGCCTGTCCCCTAACCGCCCTAGCCGAATCGGTTGGGCTTGTCGCTTGGTCCCTTGGCCTGTAACACATGTGCTTGCACATGTGTTGCCGTGCACTTTCCTAACTGTTTACTCTATTTTCACTTGGAAAGTTCACTTCTTGTTGTCCCAAGGATCATCACTATGTCCTTGGGCACTGCTTAATCTACATGATCATTTTAAATGCTCATGTGCTATGGTACCTAGGCTTGACACCTGGATGCCTAGTACCTAATGTGTGTTAACGATGAAACTAAATTTTTTAGCTTAGGGTCTTCATTGCAGGTACAATTCCTAAACAAGCTCGGATTGGAGCATTTGAACTTCAAAGTGTATTTTAAGTTACTTGTGAGTACATAGAAATTGGCTAACACCCTTAAGCCAATATTCTCTAACATGCCCAATATTACTCAATATTGGGGATTGGGATGCTTATGTACCCCAATACATATTCTTAAACTCTAATAGACTCTTCACAAGACATGTGCATTTTCTGGAATGTTACAGGGGGTGTCAGATGATTTACAATAGGAGTGTCATTTGGCTATTCTGCATGAAAATATGAACATTTCTCGTCTCATGGTTCATGCTCGACAAGTGGAAGAGGTAAGGGCTAAGAGAAAGAGTAGAGATGCTAAGAGGGCAAGTCTTTTTATAGTGGTTCTTCAAAGGGTAGGCTTAAGATTCAAGACAAGCCTAGCTTCAAGAATAGGTTCTCTAATCAAGTTCCTTCCAAGTTCCCTAAGGCTCGTGATGATAAAGTGCCAAAACCTGGAGCCCAAAAGGAAAGGCGTGGAAACTCACCAAATGAGAAGCCTACATGTGCCAAGTGTGGAAATGGTCATCTTGGTGAATGCTTGGTTGGAACGGGCAATTGTTTTGGTTGTGAAAAGAGTGGCCACAAGGTTAGGGATTTCCCTAATACGAAGGGCCAAGAGAAGGGTGGTCAAGATCAAGCAAGTTGTTCGAGTGATGCTCCTAAGAAGAACCTCTTCTATGCTCTCCACACTAGGGGTGAGCAAGAGACCTCTACCGATATGGTGACCGGTATGTTGAAAATCTTCTCTATTGATGTGTATGCTTTACTTGATCCCGGTGCTACCTTGTCATTTGTTACCCCTCTTGTAGTTAAAAAGTTTGACATTTTACCTGATATCTTGCATGAACCTGTTATAGTGTCTACCCTGGTGGGTGAGTCGGTTGTTGCGAAAAGGGTGTATAGAATTATTCTATAATGTTGCCCAATACAGTTTCTTATGTTGAACTTGTAGAACTTGATATGCTTGATTTTGATATCATTTTGTGTATGGATTGGTTGCATGCTTGCTTTGCCTCTATTGATTGTATAACTAAGGTGGTGAAGTTTAACTTTCCAAATGAACCAGTGGTAGAGTGGAAGAGGGGAAATTCTATTCCTAGAGGTCATATCATCGCTTGTCTAAAAGCATGCAAAATGATCTCTAAGGGTTGTCTATATCATATAGTAAGGGTCAAAGATTTAGACTCCGAAATTCCTCCCATTGAGTCGGTCCCCGTAGTGAGTGAATTTCTGGAGGTTTTTCCTAATGATTTTCCCGGTATTCCTCCCGAACGAGAAATTGATTTTGTTATCGATTTGCTACCGGATACAAATCCCATTTCAGTTCCTACTTATCGGATGGATCTGGACGAATTAAAAGAGTTGAAGGCTCCACTGAAAGATTTACTAGACAAAGGCTTCATTAGACCTAGTTTTTCTCCATGAGGTGCTCCGGTTTTATTTGTGAAGAAGAAGAATGGGTCCTTAAGAATGTGAATTGATTATCGCCAACTCAATAAAGTCACTATTAAGAACAAGTATCCTCTCCCTCGGATTGATGACTTGTTTGATCAACTCCAAGGGGAAAGCTATTTTTCTACGATTGACTTGAGGTCGGGGTATCAGAACTTAGGGTGAGAGGTGAGTATATACCAAAGACGATATTTCAGACTAGATATGATCACTATAAGTTCTTAGTAATGTCCTTTGGTCTCACTAATGCTCTGGCGGCGTTTATGGACCTAATGAATAGGGTGTTTTGAAGTTACCTAGATTCATTTGTCATTGTCTTCACTGACGATATCTTGGTATATTCAAAAAATTAGGGTGATCACATGGGTCATCTTAGAGTGGTGTTGCAACTAAGAACATCAATTGTTTGCCAAGTATAGCAAATTTGAGTTTTGGTTGAGGTCGGTGGCATTTCTTGGTCATATCATCTCTAGTGAGGGAGTTGAGGTTGATCCAAGGAAAATTGAGGTGGTGAGAAGTTAGCCTAGACCATTGACTCCAACCGAAATTAGGAGTTTCTTGGGTCTAGCGGGTTATTATCAGAGGTTTGTGGGTGGTTTTGCGTCCATTGCATCTCCCTTGACTACTTTGACCCAAAAGAGTAAGAAGTTTGAGTGGTTGGAAGAATGTGAGAAAAGCTTCCAAATCCTGAAAGATAGGCTTACTCCCGCTCCGGTGTTGACTTTATCGGAAGGTACCAAGGGCTTCGTTGTGTATTGTGATGCATCCCGAGTGGGTTTGGGGTGTGTGCGTATGCAACATGGGAAATTAATCGCCTATGCTTCTAGACAACTTAAGGTGCATGAAAAGAACTATCCAACTCATGACCTTGAGTTAACGGCCATGGTATTCCTATGAAAATATGGAGGCATTACTTGTATGGTGTTCATGTTGATGTGTATATCGACCACAAGAGTATCCAATATGTGTTTACTCAAAAGGATTTGAATCTCCGACAAAGAAGGTGGTTAGAATTGTTTAAAAATTGCGATATGAGTCTTCTCTATCATCCTGGCAAGGCCAAGGTGGTTGCGGATGCTCTAAGTCGTATGACCATGGGTAGTGTGTCTCATGTAGAGGAAGCCAAGAAACACCTAGTGAAAGATGTTCATAGGTTGGCTAGATTGTGGGTTCGATAGGAAGATTTTCCAAATGGTGGTTTTAGGGTCCATCATAACTCCAATTCATCCTTAATTGTTGAGGTGAAGTCCAAACAACACCTTGATCAACCATTGATGGAGTTGAAGGAATCGGTTCTTGGTAAGCTTAATGAGTCATTCTCCTTAGGGGGATGGTGTTTTGAGGTATCAAGGAAGGTTGTGTGTTCCAAATGTAGATGATTTGACAAACCGAATTCTTGATGAAGCTCGTGGGTCCCGTCACTCTATTCACCCAGGGTCAACAAAGATGTATCATGACCTTAGGGAAGTGTATTGGTGGGAAGGTTTTAAAAAGGACAAAGCGGAGTTTGTTTCTAAGTGTCCAAATTGCCAACAAGTGAAAGCCGAAAATCAAAAGTCGGGTGGTTTACTTCAATAAATCCAAATTACTACTTGAAAGTGGGAAGAAATCAATATGGATTTTTTGGTAGGTTTACTTAAGACTCAAAAACAATATGACTCCATATGGGTGGTGGTGGATATATTGACCAAGTCTGCTCATTTTATTCCCGTCAAGTCTAGTTATTCGGTGGAGGTTTATGAAAATATCTTCATAGATGAGATTGTGTGTCGCCATGGTATTACATTATCCATCATATCGGATAGGGGTGCATAATTCACATCTACGTTTTGGAGGTCATTCCAAGAAGGGTTGGGTACTAAGGTGAAGTTGAGTACCGCTTTTCATCCCCAAACGGATGGTCAAGTGGAGCATACTATTCAAACCATTGAGGATATGCTTAGAGATTGTGTCATTGACTTCAAGGGAAGTTGGAATAAGCACTTGCCTTTGGTGGAGTTTGCTTACAATAATAGTTTCCACTCATCCATATCCATGGTTCCTTATGAAGCCTTGTATGGTAGGAGGTGTAGATCTCCTATTGGGTGGTTTGAAGTCGGTGAGTCTTCGATACTTAGTCCCGATTTGATATATTAGACTTTGAGAAAGTTCATATCATAAGGAATCGCTTGCAAACAGCTTATAGTTGGCAAAAGTCTTATGCCGATCATAGGAGAAGGGATTTAGAGTTTGAAAACGGTGATAAAGTGTACTTGAAAAGTTCACCTATGAAGGGGGTGGTTAGATTTGGCCAGAAAGGGAAGTTAAGTCCTCGTTATGTGGGTCCCTATGAAATCTTGCAAAGGGTTGGGAAGGTTGCCTAGTTAATTGGCTTCGATTCATCCGATTTTCCATGTTTTTATGCTTAAGAAGTGTATCGGTGATTTCGAGTCTATTCTTCCTATTGAGGGTCTTGGTGTGAAGGATAATCTTTCTTATGAGGAGTTTCTCGTTCAAATCCTTGATATACAAGTAAAGGAGTTGAGGAACAAAGAGGTGGCTTCCGTAAAGGTGTTATGGAAGAATCACCTAGTTGAGGTGCAAAATGGGAGGCCGAGGCCGACATGAAGTCCCGTTACCCTCAACTATTTGATAACTAAGGTTAGTTATGTATATTAATAATGAAAATAATTACTAGAAATTGAAGTTTCTTGATTTCTGGTAAAGTTTTGCAAAATATGCATTTTTGAATGTTGTTACAGTGCCTTAGAGTGAAGTATCCCTTTAAATTGCAATTTTGCTTGTTTGAATTATGTTGTGCATTTTTATATGCTTAGTCTTTATGAAATGATATGTGGCATATTGGTAATTTGAACATTGGCATAATTGACTCATGTAAAGTATGTTGAGCTCATGTTGTTGTGAGAATGAAATTCCTCATAATGTGATGTTTGAGCCTTATGAGTGGTAATTGAAGCTTTTGAGTTGCATTTTTTTAACTAATATGATTTATGTTGTCTTGTATTGTTGTTGGTTGGGCTTCTAGTCTTTAGTCTATTACTTCCTTCTAAAGAGTTTTAATGCCATTCGGGGACGAATGTTCCTAAGGGGCGGATAATGTAACACTGTGAAAATCCAAGACGTGTTCTAAATCCTAACGTAAGTGTCATAAGGTCTAGGAACTGTTTTAAGGTTCATTTCAATGAATATAAGTCATTTAGAAAGTCTAGAAACCAAAAGTCCATGACGTTCGGAAATTAGTTCAAGGAGGTACTAGCGTGCCTTAGCCTATTTGACTAGGTTTTAGAAGTCGAAAAATGATGAAAATTGATGGAAGGGTGTCTAACATGTGTTTAAGTTGATTCATGGTCGAACCATTTTTTGGTACGACTCCCCAAGGACAAACCAAGTGCCCTTGAGGAGGAACCTTGTACGTTGGAGTCAAACACTGCCTGGGCAGTGTGCACCCATGAAAGGGCATCGACGGGGCGTGTGTTGATCGACGGGGCGTTGATGCCATCCATCGACCAACACTTATCCAATTCATTGGAGGGCCTTATGTGCACAATCTCTGACCAACGCTACTGATGTGCAACACGAAAAGGGGGGGGGGGGTCGTCGACTCAGAGATGGACCATTGGTCGAGGTCTCTTCTGTGAGGGTCCAATTTTCTGTACGTTTTGACTAAGTCTTAAATAATTAATTAAGGGGTTTGGTGGTTAGTTAGGGATTAAGGGAAGTCTAATTAACTTAGTTAACGCCCTATATAAAGTCCTAACCTAATTAAGACTAACAAAACTCTCATAACTCACAAACTTAAATTCTCTTCCTTCTCTTTTCTTTCTCTCTCTAGTGAAGAACTCCATTGAAGACCAAGATAGGGGAGGGTTTTAGGGGCTGTAAAGAGAATAATTCACCATCAATTCTTCATCAAATATTGAGGTATGGGATATAATTCACCTTTGAGACCTCTTTCCTCAAAAGGTTCCTCCAAAGTATTTTAAAAAGTTGAGTTTTCATGTGGGTCTTTCCCAATCTCGAAATTAATGTTATGAATTGATTTGTTTACGATTTATTTTGGGTATTGTGAATATATTAACATGTATTCTAACTTTATTAAGATATATCTTTATGGTTTGGTTCAATTGACTTGGTTATTGGTTGAACTACTACTAGATGATGTTGTTATACTAATAATTAATGAATTTGTGGGAATTGTATTCTTTTCCATGCTAGTTCTTGAGAAGTTATCTAGGTTATGAAGTGTGTTGTGATTTGACCTAAGTATCTTGTCTTAAGCTATGATCTAGTATTGAATTGTGACGTAGTGATTCCTGTACCCTTGTTATCATGTTGGTCATTGAATTATAATGTTGTTATGACCTCATTGGAATGATGTAACGGTTGATTGCAAGACCTTGATGATGAATTATGAAGGAGACTTGGTAAGTCTTATGATCCCTATTTTTTACTTCAAATTATGGTTAATTGTGATCAATTCATTATGTTGTATTGGAGTATGCCTTGTATTAAGATTGATAGGGTTGGAATGATGTTGAATTGAAATCTCTTGAGTATGATTTGTGAGGTGTTTGCTAAGTTGTAAATGTTATAAGGATGGTGAATGATTTACCAATATGCCTTATTATGAAGTGATATGTAAATGTGCTAACCTCACTTATATGAATTGTAATGAAAGGACTATACTCATGCAATTCTTATTAAGATATGATGATGATGATGATTATACAAGGGCTAGACCCTATGACCTAAAATAAGTTATGATGATTAATAAAGACATTAAAGACATTTCAAAAGGGACTTAGCTTATCACCGAGTGAACTTGACAATGGGAGGTGATGAATTTCCATAGAGGAAGATTCACCCTATAGTTCCACATGTGGTGTTGATCCCTAATGAGGGATACTCATCCAATGAAATCCCATGAGTCGAGGCCCCAATTGCCAAGTGGTATGTAGAGGGATTGTACCTATCTCTTAGTTCTTGAACTATGTTGACCCCATAGGAAGACTAGCTAGTGGATCCACCTAATATTTGGTTACTTTGGCCGGTAGACCACCGTCCATCGGTGTAAGATTTTACAACACCGTATTCCACACTTAGATCTTGTTGTCTATGTCGGTTAAAGCAAGTGTTCCCTAAACTAAAATGAAGTAATAAAGTATAACTAGGGCGAATTGAGAGGTTTGACTTAGCCTAGGTAGGGGTATGGGACTCTACCTATGCCTTGCACTAGTTTGCCTTGATGGAAGCTTTATAAGGTTGATATCATGTATGTGTATGATAATGAATGCAAGTGATTATAATATGATGACTTTACATGTAAATGATATTAAATGGTGATTGATATTCTTATGAACATGTATTTGATCTATATTGCTAAAGTATGATGTTACGTATTCTTAAAGGTTATGTTATGTGAAGTTGTATATTAGTTATGGTTCTTGTTGAGTTACTTGATTGAGTAAGGTTATGGGGCTTTGCTTGGTCATGGCACTTGTTCACTTTATGAGTGTCTATGAGTAGTTGTCTGGATTTATTATGATATTATGAATCTTAATCATGCTTGTGATGTTATTACTTGATGATAGGGTTATATTTGGTTTGGTTGTTAGTATGTTGATATGCATGTTACTTTCTTTGCCTGAAGGCATATGTCTTGTTGACTGGTATGGTTGGCTTGATTATGCATAAGGCTTTAAAAAGGTAAAATAGCATGTTTTAATGAAATGTCCCTTTTTAGCATGATTTTATGATTTCATACTTAGTACAAGTGGTGTACTAACCCATTTTCTCTCTTTTTCACAACATTTTAGGTTCTGGTCGTTGAGGGCTCTTTGAGACGACTTTGAAGAAGACTTGGAATTTCTCAATCATCCAAGTGGGTAGGTCCTCACTTTCCGAGGGCGATGCCAATATCGAGCTAATGAAGTTGTTTTAGTTTTAAGACTCTTATATTCTTTCTGTTTTAGTTTGAGTAAGAATTGTATAAGCCTATATGTGGCTCTTTTACATTGATGTATGGGCTACGCCAAAATTGCTACTGTCTTGATAGATGTTTATGATATGAGAAAATCTTTAAATACTATGTTCTATCTTATATATATACTTATGTGCAATAAAAGTAGAAGACTATGTAATCTTCTTTTATGAACGGTCTATGTATACTCTATATGAATATACTATGTGTATGTAGAGGTCTATGTAAACCTCCATGTAGAAGTAATTAAAAGTTTAAAATTTTTCTTCTTTTTTAACCTATGAATGTGATGATGTATGATAAGATCTAGTCTTAGTCCTCAAAGAGGCCGCCGCCGCCAGTTACTTCTGGTGGGTGCTACGCAGATGTGACATGAGAAATGTTGTACATGTGTTATAATCTTTAGAGGGTGGTTTCCTCAATGCTATGTGATAGCCATTATGTGATCATATTCAACAATGTACACACACTTCATGCATATCTATAAATAGGATAGATTTATGATGATTAAGGATAGGTTAGTATCATTACCTATTTCTATGCATATGAAGTATATGATTATTGAAGTTATGAACATGTGTGCCTAGAGGTGTCTATGTGAAGGTAGATCTCACATTTTATGCACACAGATGATGTATGATTGTATGAACATGTGAAAGGACGTTCTCACATAAAGTAGGGTCTATGATGAAAGGACATTCTCATCTTAGAATCCTTTGAGCTATATGTTGTATGAAGGAGCAAGCTCCTAGAGCCTTCTCTATAAACTAATGCATTGAAGGCTTAAATATATCTAAAATGGATGTTAGAGACTAAAAACTAAGTGAACATGACAAATGAGAGTGGGGACTTCACGTTAGTAAGTCTGGCTTCCCGGAAAGAGAACCTTCATGTTTAGCAAGTCCGGGTTCCGAACATAGATGTTGTCTCATGATATGAAAACCTCCACGCTAGTAAGTCAATCTTTCTAGAAGAAATATCCATGTTCCATAACTACGTGCCCTAGTAGGTTATAGCTTGTGGTTACCACTTATATATCTATGTACGATTGGTTACACCTTAGGCAAGTGTTAACCCTCTCTTTTCGGTTTGGGAGTAGAACACCGTATTCCATGTAGCTCACATGGTCTATGTCGGTTATGCCTATGTCTCTCAAAGTAATAAATTAACTAAGATATGATTATGGACTCTAATCACAACTCCTTAAGGAGCTTACTTAGTATAGGTAAGACTATGGATCCTACCCATGCATTGCACTATTGAACCAAGAAAGGATAAGATTAGTACTTTTATGAAAGTAAGACTTATGATATGTATGTACGAATTGTATGAATGCATGATTAAGTGACTTTGTTATGTTAAGACTTGAATTATGCTTATGTATGTGAATTTGACGTATGGATTCTTAATGAGTTTACTAAACATATATGGGCGGTATGGGACTCCATGTGTACATTGCACAAGTAAGCTTGTGAAGGGGCCATCATGGTGGTTTACTTATGATATGAACTAAATGAGTTATCACTAAGGTTTCAGTATTAATTTTTTTTTTTGTATATGATGCTATGAAGTATGTGGCCTTATGTCTAGTTATAAATGAAAGTGTTATGACTTGTTGAGTATGTTATGCCTAGTCTATGGTGATTTCTTAGGTACACTTAGTGGAAGTAGTATTATGGGATGCTACCAACATATTGCACTAGTGTGACTTAGGGGTTTTCTTAGATGGTGGTGCTTATGTGAAGCTTATGTTTATGATGTGCTTATGACTTGTAAGTATATGTGGTTGTGTTTATGAAGCATATCTATGAAAGACTATTGTAAGATGACCTCATGGTGATACTTTGTACTAAGTACACTTGAGGGTTTCTTAAGGAAAGAAGTAAGACAAATGAGAGGTAATGTATTGTATGTATTGAATATGTCTCAAAGTATGATAAATGACTTTATGTGCTATTATGAGTAGTATCCCTGTCTATATGATGTATGTGAACTATATTTTGCTTAAATGTACCTAATTTCATGAAGTTTAATAAAAATACATGTTGCTTGATTTCAAATGAAATGTCCTCTTTGAATGTATGTTTTTGCATGGTTGCCATATTTATTGCATCTTTGTATTTATACCATTCATCTTCATCTTTTTACACAAAGTGTAGGTGTTGATGGTTAGATGATGTCTCCTAAGTGAAGAGCTTGGATATATCTCCCAAGTTCAAGTAATGGAATCCTTATGATTCAAGGCTTTCCTATGTCAAGTTCTATTAAATTATGTAATAACTTAGACATTATTTTATGTGTTTAAGGGACGTGTCCCTATTCTACTCTGTTGGTGTTGAGTCTAAGATGACAAAGAGACTTAGAGTATAACTATAACTATATATATATATATATATATATATATGAAGTAATGTTCTTGAATATGATGTGCTCTGAAAGTTTTAAATTTTCCGCTATTTTTGCGATTATGCAATGAAAGATGTCTAAGGTCTTGTCTTAGACCTCCGAGAGGTCGACGATGTCGTGTGGCGATCTAGGAGTACTCTAACTTTTAGGGGGTACTTTGGGTCGTAACACCAACATTCTAAACTAACTATACATGTTCAACATTTAAAGAGCACATATACAAGGAAAGAATCACCTAAAAATGATTATAAACAACACAAAAAGAAGAGTAGAAATTAAGATTCACACACACATCAATGGATATGAGAGTAGACTAGAAATAAACTAACTAAAATATTAAGAGACAAATAAATATTACCTCGTTTTAGGCAGCGAATAGCTCACTACATGAAACTTTACTAGTTATAACCTTTTAAATTTTAGATAAGCATAACTAAGCTAACTAGGCATATTTTAGTTAATATGTTGAGGGTGTTGTGTCTCTTATTAAAGACTTCTAAACAAATTTAAAGGTAAAAGAAAAGAATGAAAAGACAACAAAATCAAAGTCAATAACCTCACTAAAAAAAGTAAACATCTCAATAGTAAAACTTCAAATTTATAAGAAAAGACAAGGAGCAGTCTTAGAGAACTTGGATGTGAAGATCCAAATCTAAAAGCAGCTTTGGAGAGGTTGTTAACACTCAAAGCCTTATTCAGTGCTCAAGTACACCAAAGATCTACTCATTGTATTCCAAAAGGAAAATTGATCTTAAAATAGAAATACAATAGTTATCACAAAAACGGATATTAAAGGAGAAAACAAAGAACTACTCAATATCTTAGCTTTTATTCGGTGCTCAAAGATTAAAGAGGTTGATTTCATAATCAAGGCCTTATTCTATGATCAACTAGACAAGGGGTCTGCTCAATATATTCATGAACCACTAATGCTAGTTGAAAACACATGGAAACCCTAATCACAATCATTAAAAATGCTACGACCTCAGACTTCTGTTTTCATTTCAAGATTAAAACACACACTACACAACTATGTTCAAAAGAAAAGGTTTCTCTGATTGGTACACTGGAAAGGAATGAACAATATGGAGTTCACTGAGGAAGAAAGTAACATGAATGATCTTGTTTCTGAAGCTCTTAACTCATAACAAAGAAAATTTATCATGATTTTTTTTTTTACAGTAAAGCATAAGTGAAAATTTTCCAACATTCTAAACTTACAATACAAACCTTAAATTTGAAATACATAGTCATATGGAATGATTTAATTGAATAATGAATAAGCAATAACAGACAGAGATTAGTAAGAGAAACCAGAACATTACCAACTTGAACATTACATCAAAGTTAACATACACATGAACATTAAATTAATAAATATGCATGTCACTGACAAATGTGAGTATGTGATTACGATTTACTTCATTCTCCTTTTTGAATTTTGATGCAAGTTCAAGGTTTAATTACATAAAAGAATCAAGACCTCAAAAGTCACAGTATTATTGTCAAGTAAGAAAATTACATATAGATGGAAATTTCAAGACATAAGCTTCACATTCCTTCCTACCACAACACCTTGTGGAGCACAGCTACAAAAATGAGTGTTTTATCTAATATAGACACCAGATGAACAGTATATATCAAACGTTACAGTTCTATTTATTTTCATAATTTTATATGCCTATACTTAAAACAAGTGCTGCAAGATGCATTCATACATTATACTATAATAAGAAATGCAAAAACATGTACTCCATCATGTTGTATTATAACACTCAAACACAAGAAGCATATAAATTCCAAATCTAGCTTCGAATTACATTTAATTGAAGATAAGTTATTTCAATGTTGAAAAGACTTACATTTGAAGTAGGAAAAAGATTCAACACACAGATGTACATCAAAGTTAAAAAAAGAAAAAGAAAAAGAAAAAAAAAAGTGAAATAGGAACATTACCTCTTTTTAAGCAGTGAGTAGAGCTTGATGACCAACTTGTAGTTTATCCACTAAAAAGTTCAGACAAGAAGGAAGAAAGTATAAACTTAGAACTTGAAAAATATATTCGAAAGAGAGAAACAAAATCCCTTAATGCTCGACTTCAATGACTTTTGGAGTAGAAAAAAACTTCAGTTCATTTTATTCTTAGAAATCATTTGTCCTTTTAAAAAACAAAAGATTTTTCACTACATAAGAACTATCATGCAGATTGAAGAATCAAAATTCATCTTTCATAACATTAACTATTCCTAAACTGAGAATTTCCATCTAAATTTTTTTCCAGAGATTTCTCAATCTTCACCAAATTCGAGATACACACTCTAATGCACAATAAGATTACATTATAAACATAAACTCTAGGAAAAACAACTACTTCACACAAAACCATTTTTCAAGAACCCTAGCTTCTAATAAATTTGTAAATTTGAAGAAGATGAAATACACCATACTTGTAGCTGCAAAAATGTATAACCCACGAAGAAGAAGACCCAGTAATTGCAGATTCCTACAAGGAAAATCAAAGAAGATAGTTAAAGCAAATTCATGGATGAGTCGCCTTGGTTCTTCATAGATAAGTGAGAGAAGTCATCGATACCTACGAGGAATGGTCTCTTATTTGAAGAAAAATATTGACCTAATGTGATATTTACCTTTTATTTACTTTTACAATTAATTAAAAAAAATATTTTGGCGGGTGTAGTAAAATAAGTGGAGGGAAATAATTGGGGGAGTCATTGCCATAGATTACGTAAGGCGATGATTTTAAAGAACCTTTGCAATATAGATATACTATGGCAATTATAGTACTAACGCAACGATTTAATTCTTAAAGTGTTTCATTAGGTCCAACTGTCTATTGCAAAGGTTATAACCATTGCGAATGAGTATCAATTGCAACACATACTTAATTTTTGCTAGAAGCAGGTTTTCTAGGAGTGAACTCTAGGTCCCTCCTCCTCACATCGGAATACAACTTTTTCCTACTTTGAGACATTTTCAACCTTTCTCTAATGAGTAGAACCTTCTCAATGGACTCATAAAACGACTTAGGACCAATAAGATAAACATCACCTACTTCAAACCAACCCACTAGATATCTACTCCTTCTACCATAGAAGGCTTCAAAAAGAGCCATACCGATAGTTGAGTGGTGACTATTATTGTAGGCGAATTCTATTAGTGGCAAGTGGTCGTCCGGATTACCCTTGAAATCTATAACACGGGCCCTCAACATATACTCTAGAGTCCAAATGGTGCACTCCGCTTGACCATCCGTATGAGGGTGAAAAGCGGTGCTAAGCTTCACCTTAGTACCAAGCCCCTTTTGGAATGACTTCCAAAAATATGAAGTAAATTGAGTACCCCGATGGGAAATGATGGAAAAAGGAACCCCATGTAGCCTCACCACCTCCCTTATGAAAAACTTAGCACAATCTTCTACCGAAAACAAAATCTTTTCGTTAATGAAATGGGATGATTTTTTCAACCTATCAACAATGACCCATATATAATCATACTGCTAAGTACAAGCCAATCCTTTGACAAAGTACATATTCACCTCTTTCCACTTGAAAGTGGGAATGGATATATCTTTCAATGAACCTCCCAGCCTTTGGTGCTCAAGCATAACTTGTTGACAAGTAGGACACTTATCTACGAATTCTACAACATCCTTCTTTATACCATTCCATCAATAGACTTCCCATAGATCATACTACACCTTAGTGGCTCCCGGATGAATACAATACTGAGAACTATGAGCTAACTCTAAGTTTTTCTCCCCGAACTCATCAATATGCGGAACCTATAATCAACCATGGTACCTAAGCACCCAATCTCCCCCTTGGGAGTAAGCCTTAACGGATTTTCCTAGTAGAAATTCCTTCAACTCCATCAAAATATGATTAAGGTGTTGCTTAGACTTCACATATACAATAAAAGATGATTCGGAGCCCTTATGAACCTTGAAACTACCTTTGGGAGAATCTACTAGTTGGAAACCTAACTAGGCCAACCTATTCACATGACGAGCTAACTCTTTCTTTTCATCCTCTATATGAGTCACACTACCTATTAATAGTCTACTAAGGGAATCTCCACAATATTAGCTTTCTTGGGATGGTAATGGACACTCATATCATAATCATTGAAAATATCTAACCACCTTCTTTGTCAGAGATACAAGTCTTTTATAGGTAAACATATATTGAAGGCTTTTGTGATCAGTGAAAACATTTACATGGACCCTATACAAGTAATGTCTCCATATTTTCAAAGCAAACCCTACCGCAGCTAATTGAAGAATGTGGGTTGGATAATTCTTTTCAAGAACCTTGAGTTTCCTTGAAGAATAGGCAACAACTTTACCACGTTGCATGAGTACACACCATAACTATACTTTTGAAGCATCACAATATACCACAAACCTATTGGTACCCTCCGGAAATGTAAACACTAGAGCGGAAGTAAGCCTATCTTTCAACTTTCGGAAGATTTTATCACAAGCCACTGACCACATAAACTTAGCTTTATTTTAAGTCAAATCCGTCATTGGAGAAGCAATGGAGGAAAACCCCTAAAAAAATCTTTGATGATACCCGAACAAACCCAAAAGGCTTCTAATATCGGTAGGTGTTAAAGATCTATGCCAACCCTTGACCGTATTCGTCTTATTGGGATCTACCTCAATACCCCTGCTAGACACAACATGGACAAGAAACGTTGTCGACCTCAACAAAAACTCACATTTACTAAACTTTGCATACAATTGGTGGTCTTAAAGGACTTGTAATACAATCCTCGAATGGTCCATGTGTTCACCCTTACTCCTTGAGTAGATCAGGCTATCATCAATAAACACTATGAAAAACATATCAAGATATTTTTGGAACACCCTATTCATTTGGTCCATGAATTCCATCGGGAAATTAGTTAGACCAAATGACAACACAAGGAACTCATAATTCCCATACCTCGTTTAGAAAGCCGTCTTGCGTATATCATTCCCTCTTACCATAAGTTGACAGCATCCCGAAAGAAGGTCAATCTTTGCTAAGTAAATAGCCCCTTGTAGTTTATCAAACAAGTCATTTATTGTCATAAAGGGGATACTTATTCTTTGTGGTCACTTTGTTCAATTGGCAGTAGTCAATGCACATTCTAATTGTCCCGTCTTTCTTCATCACAAATAAAACCAGAGAACCCCAAGGAAAGATACTCGGTTGGATAATATCCTTGTCTAACAAATCCTTTATTTCTTACTTTAATTATTTTAATTCTGCTGGAGTCATTCTATAAGGAGGGATCGATATGAATTGTGTATCCAGTAAGAGATTGATGCGAAAGTCTTTTCTCCGTTCGGAAGGAAAGTTGGGTAAGTCATCTGGAAAGACTTCTGGAAACTCACTCACCACAATGACCAACTCTAAAGAAGGGACCTTGGAATCAACATCCATCACCCTATCTATATGATAAATGCACCCCTTGGAGATCATTTTCCTATCTTTGAGACAAGAAATAAATTGACCTTTAGGAATAAAATTCTCCCCTATCCGCTCAAAGATTTTCTCATAAGGAAATTCAAATTTGACCACTCATGTCCTACAATATATTGAAGCATAACACACATGCAACCAATCCGTCCCCAAAATTACAACAAAATCAAACATATCTAACTTTACCAAATCCACCAAGATGTATTTATGAAACAAAGAAATAGAAAAACTCCTATAGACTTTCCTAGTAACTACAGACTCACCAACCGGGGTAGAAACCGAAAAAGGTTCAAATAAGACTTGGGGGAGAACTTCAAATTCCATGGCCACTAAAGGGGTCACAAATGACAAAGTGGCACCGGGTTATAACAAAGTATATGCATCAATAGAAAAGAGTTGCAACATACCTGTCAACACATGCGAGAAGCACTCTTGCTCTTCTTGGGATAATAATGTATAAAAGCGGTTTTGGTTTTGAGAATTAGAGTATGAACCCTTGGAAGAGTTTTCTTATCTTGTCTTCCCTTAGCCGTCAGTTTTGGACAATTCTTCACTTGGTGGCCACTCATACCACAACCATAAAAAATACCAAAACAGTCTAGACACATACCCTCATGTTTACTACACTTGGCACAAGTAGGTTTTGTCATAAAATACCTACCACTATTTCATCCTTGACGGTTACGTTAGGCACCTTATCCTTATTGACCATTGGTGAAGCATTAGAGGATCTTTTGTTGGAGAATCTTTGCTTGTAACTTGGCCGACCTAGTCCATCGAATTTAGCATAGGAAAAATTCCTTTCACCTATTATTTCCCTCTTTAATTGTCTATTCATTTTCTTGAGTTTTCTCCCTCAATTTGTTGAGCCTATACCATGAACCTTTATATATCCATGGAATAAGGAGAATTATCGTACAACATTTTTCTTCATCGAATCGGAAACCCCCATCACAAACTTATTCATTATATCCCTCGTATTTTCCATCAAGGTTAGAGCATAGTTGGATAGTTGAGTGAACTTGAGAGAGTACTTCTTCAAACTCATAACCCCTTGACGGAGGTTTATGAATTCCACAAACTTTTTGTCCCTCAACTTTAGGGGAAAAAACTATCAAGGAAAGCATCTTTCCCAACTTATTGGACCCGCTCCTCTTGGCCTCTCATCATTCCATTGTTCATAAAAAATTTGAGCTACATTTTTTTGTTGATCGGCGGCTAACTCCACCTTCTTTATCGGAGACACCCCCATGGTACTAAGTATCTTGCAAATCTCATCAATGAACCTTTAGGGGTCCTCCTCCACCTTGGAACCTAGGAACTCAGGGTGACTCATCCTAGATAAATTCCTCAATCTCGAAGCCATATAACTCACATTAGTATTCACTTGAGTCCCAACACCCCTATTCGCTTGAGCTTGAGTTGTCATGGCTTGAGTTTGAGCCATCATAGCTTGAGTCAAGGTTAGAAAAATATGACCTAGTATTCACATCCATCATAGCTAGAGGATCTTGGGAACTTGCTCATATTCAGGAGCTTGATTGTCTTGAGGATCTTACAGAGGAACTCTCTCATTCACAATCTGTTCTTCCATCCTTCTTGAGGCCGCCCTTCTTACTTGGTACATTTTTTTGCGAACCCATATTTTCTACATTTTCTATAAGTTTAGGGTTTAGAGATATAGTATTCTACCCTAGTAGCTAGGACTATGGTAGATAGAGAAGAAGAATATTGGTGACCCTCATAGTATTTAAGGTCTTGATAATATGTCCTTTGCATCTTTCTCTTATGATTTAGACTTTTGCAAGGGTTGTGTCCCTAAGATTGTATTCAAATGTTATAAATGGTTTGAGACATAGTGTTATAGACTCTCATTTTATAATAGACTTTGATTGTAAAGAAATGTTTTAAATTCCATATTATTTTCACATGTTCTTATGTTGATGATATGCTATGAGGGTCGTATGAGGCTTATCGAAGCCTTGTGTAACGTGTCATGTCCAGGGGTAGCCTTGGGTCGTGACAAACATGGTATTAGAGCACAATATTTTGGAATAGGTTTTAGGATGTCTCATACCACATATAGTAGAGTGTTGTTCATAAATGTGAAACACACCACATTTATGAATTGGTGGCTATCGAAGATAGGAAAACTTCATTTCTTCATTCTCTAAGTCGTTTCATAGAGTTTAGCTTTATTAGGTATTTCTCCTAATGTGTGTCCTATGATTTTTAGAATATGACTACTTTAAGGGCATACATTGGAGGGAATGAGGAAGACAATGTGGAGAAAGAGATTCCACTCCGAGCTCCTTCACAATCTCCAATCGTTCCACACTTGGTCAGATTCCATGATTTCATCGAATGCCTAGGATGAATTTCTACGATACCCGTCTACGAGGCATCAATGGATCTGCAAGCCGTCGATTGCCTCCGTGGATCCCTTTTTCTGCACTTTTTCAGTTGTCTCTTTAATTTTGCGCCTAAACATCTATCCTGCAAACCATGATACAAAACGATAAAAATCAATAAAAAAAGTCTCTATACAAACACAACTCTTAAGTGAAATGTATTACGCATACCGTAAACTCACGGTATATCAAAAACCCATCAAGAACTCAGTTTCTAAACCTTCAAGAATCTAAATTTGCTTAAATAAATCATGATTGACATGTGGGTGAACTAACCTAATTCTATGTGATCTCACATTCCTCGTTATGATCAACCCTTGACTAAATCCACAAGCAATTCCTGAGGAACGACGAACTTTTGCTCTTTCTCCTCTTTTCTTTTCTTTTCTTGTGTTCTTTCTCTAAAAATCCTAGTGTAAATTCTCTGACTGTGTAAACTGAAAAAATCAGTTTAGACCCCTAAACAATTACAAGAAACGAAATAATTTAACTGGGTAGTAAAAAGACCACAATGCCCTTCAAAAATCTGTTTGACTTTCCTTATCTAGACATCCCAACTTCAAATAGGTATATCTCACTCATACAAACTTGAAATTGAGAAAACTTGACGGCGTTGGAAATATATTTCAATGACATTTCCTAAGGTATCTTATAGAACGCCTAAATCATAATGATCTAGGAGTTATTATTGTTTAAAGTTGATCTAAAAATCATACTTAACTTAATTTTCTCAAATTTTCAAGATTTTCATTCTTTCCAAAAATGACTCTTTCTAATTCTAGGTATATCTAGTTGCGGGGTATTACCATATTTATCCCCTTGGGAGAATTAGTCCTTGATTAAGATTAATCTTAGTAGGTAAGGGTGTAACATCTAACATTCAGCTCAAATACCCAACAAGCAAATCTGACACGCCAATCATATAAATTAAAGAGTACTAAGAAGAGAATTACTACCCTTGTCTTGAACTCCTACGGGGTCAAAGGGATGTGGATATGTCTAATTCATATCCTCCTCAACTTCCCAAGTAGCTTCGTCAGCAAATAGATTTCTTAACAGAGCTTTGACTGATTCTACTTTTTTTGTCCTTAACTTGCGGGCATGACGGTCTAGAATCTGAACAGGGATCTCCTCATAAGATAAGCTATACTTGATTCCAATATCTTCAGCTGGTACGCTCAATTAAGGATTGCCCATATAGTTTTTCAACATGGAGATCTGGAATACCGGATGAGCTACTACTAATTCTTGTGATAGCCAAAACTCATAAACTACATTGCCAGTCCTCTTGGATATTATGTGAGGACCAATATACTGATGACTACGTTTACCTTTCTTACCAAATTTGATAAAACCCTTCATGGGTTAACCTTTCAAGTAAACGTAATCATTTAATGCAAACTCTAATTCTCTTATCCTAACATAGAGTAGGATTTTTGAAGACTCTGCGTTGTTTTCAACATCTCTTGAATAACTTTCACCTTCTCCATATCTTGATGAACTAAGTCTCGTCCTATCAACCCAACTTCACCAACTTCAAACCATCCAATAAAAGATCTACATCTTCTCCCATAACGAGTTTCTTAAAGAGCCATCAAGATGCTAGAGTTGTAACTATTGTTGTAAGCAAACTCGATAAGAGGTAGGTGATTATCCCAATTGACCTTAAAATCAATCACATAGGTCCGCAACATATATTCTAAAGTTTGAATAGTTCTCTCTTCTCGACCATCTGTCTAAGGATGAAAGCCAATATTTATGTTCACCTTTGAACCCAAGACTTTTTGGAATAACTTCCAAAATGGTGTAGTAAATTTCACAGCTCTATCTGAAATGATGGGGCCCGAATCTCCTAGAAGTTTTAATACCTCTTGAATGTACAACTTGGCATAATCCTATGCTTAATGGCATAGTATTTACCGGAAAAAAGTGGACTGATTTTATCAATTTATCGACAATCAGCCCAATGGAATCATGTTTTCTTTGAGACAATCGACACCCATTAATGAAGTCCATATTGATCATCTCCCACTTCCATTGAGGAAGTTCTATATTTTGAGCCCTACCACTTGACTTTTGGTGCTCTACTTTAACTTGTTGACAATTTGAACACTTAGCAGCAAACCCTGCAATGCCCTTCTTCATACTGCTCCACCAATAGACTTCTCTCTAATCACGATACATCTTCGTGGAACCCGGATGGATATAATATCTTGAGTTATGAGATTCCTCCATGATCCTTTCTTAGAGTTCATCCACCCTTTGTACACACAACCTACCTTGATACCTCAACACTCAATCTCCCATTCGTTCAATAACCATTATTTTTTACTTAGGAACATTTGCCTTTAATTAAAAAAAAAATAGGATCTTGGTCTTGCTTTTCTTTCACTTTGGGAACTAACGATGATTAAACCCCTTTCATCACCACTACCCCTCATTTTGAGTAACCCATTAGCCGAACTCCCAATTGCGCACGTGTATGCCCTTTTTTTACTAGCTCTGTCTTATCTTCCTCAACATGGGAAGTACTAACCATAGAAAATATACTCAAGGATTCAACAACAAATCAGCCGTACCTGGGTGATAAAGAATACTCATATCATAATCTATCAGTAATTCTAACCACCTCATTTGTATGAGATTAAACTCTTTCAGCCTAAACACATACCTAAGAATCTTCTGATCTATGAATACATCTACATGAACACCATAAAGATAATGACCCCATATTTTCAAATTAAATACTATGGGACCCAAATCTAGATCATGGGGTGTGTAATTCTTCTTAGGGACTTTCAATTGTCTGTAGGCATATGCTTAACTTTGCCATTCTGCATTAACACACAACCCAAACCAACTCTGGACGAATCACAATATATAACGAAGCCTTGCGTACCTTTTGGTAAGGTCAATATTGGGGCAGTAGTCAACCTCTTTTTCAATTCCATAAAGCTTTTCTCGTAAGTTTAAGACCATTGGAACTTTACTATTTTCTGATTCAACTTGGTCAAAGGGGATGAAATTAGATACGAACACCTCTATGAACCTTCTATAATATCCAGCCAAACCCAAGAAGCTCCTAACATTAGCTGGAGACGTGGGTCTTGACCTATTCTACACTAACTCTATTGTATGGGTGTCAACTCTAATTCTATCATCGGAAACAATGTAGCCTAAAAATGCCACAAACTCAAGCCAGACTAACACATAGAGAACTTGGCATAGAACTCCCTACCCTTTAGAGTTTGGAGAACTTTTCTAAGATAGATATCATGATCTTCCTCATTGCTAGAGTACATTAGTATGTCATCAATGAATAGGATAACAGACATGTCTAAATAAGGCTTTAAGAATCTATTCATAAGGTCCATGAACGCTTCAGGTTCATTGATTAAACAAAACGACATGAATAGAAAATCATAATGACTATAACAGGTCCTGAAATCTATCTTTGGAATATCACATTCCTTACTCTTAACGGATGGCAGCCGGATCTCATGTCTATGTTAGAGAAAGAAGTGGCACCCTCAAGTTGATCGAAGAGATCATCAATTCTCGTAAAAGGATACTTATTGTTGATGGTAACCTTGTTCAACCGACAATATTCTATACACATTCTAAGGTAACCATCCTTCTCCTCACAAACAATGCTGGAGAACCTCATGGTGAGACACTTGGTTGAATGAAACCTTTCTATAGGAGTTCATTAAACTTCTTTTTGAATACATTTAGCTCTGCTGGTGCCATTCTATATGGTGAAATAGATATAGGTAGAGTATCAGGAATAATATCTATACAAATGTCTATTTCTCTCTTAGGAGGGACTTGGGGATGATAATTTTGAAATACATCTGGAAAAAAATTTATTATTGAAATTTAAAAAATAGGAGGTATCTCAACACTAGAGTCATAAACTTGGACTAAGTGATAGACACACCCCTTATAAAATAACTTTCTTTACTTAAGGTATGAAATACAATGACCCTTGGGAACTGTTGAACGACTTTTCCACTCTAAGACTTGCTCATTTGGATACTAAAATTTGAAAACTTGAATTCTACATTAAACTGAGGCATAACAGGCATGAAGCCATTCCATACCAAGAATAACATCAAAACCTACCATGTCTAACTCAAGTAAATCAGCCATGGTGGTCATTTGATTGACGAAAAATGTTAAAATCACGATAAACTCTCTATGCTAGAATAGACTCACCGACAGCTATAGAAAAATTGAAGGGTTCACTGAGTTTTCCAAGAAGAATATCAAAATTTATCAAAATATATGGAGTTACAAAGTATAAACTCACTCCTGGATCTAGCAAAGCATAAATATCATGGTTAAAGACATGGATCATACCAGTGGCGATATTCAAAGAATACTCTTGCTCTTAGCAAATAATGATAGCATAAAGATGGTTTACTCCTCCGCCTGCCCCTGAAGTAGCTCCTCTAGATGCAACTCTGTATTGTGGAGCAACTAAATAAGACTGGGCTTTAATGCCCAATTAGAATACCTCGCTTGTTCTTTGGACACTCTTGCATAAAATAACCATTCTGGCCATACTTGAAGCAACCAGTGTGCCATCAAGACACATTCCTGAGTGGTTCTTACCATACTTAGGACATGCATGATGCTTACTACCCCCTTGTGCCATACTCCCGTGAGAATAGGCTTGTTTAGCTTTGAAATTCTGACTATTGTACTCACCTTTGTTCTTTGTTGTAGGTGTAATAGAAGATGATGGGCAGGTCCCTTTTGTTTCTGTTAGAAGGAAGACTGGTTCACATTACTATTTTTCTTGATGAACTCATTCCCTGATATATTAGACCTGTTATTCTTAAGCCTTTCTCTGTCCCTAAGCTAGTCCTCCTCAACTTGTTGCACATGGATCATTATCCTTGCTATATCCATATCCCATATAAGCATAGCTTCGTTGCTTGACATGTGAGATAACCCAACAACCAATAAACTCGTCATTCTCCTCATGTCAACAACCATCTCTAGAGCATACCGGGAAAGTATTTTAAACTTCTAACCATACTCATTAACACTCAAAGAATCATTCTTATGAGTGAGGAACTCTCGTACCGTATTCTTTCTTAGTTCTCATGGAAACAAACGCCTCATAAAGGCCTCTTCGAAACAAACCGAAGTCAAAGGAGGTGCTCCCTCAACTCGATTTTCCTTCCATTGGTCGAACCATATCTGAGAGACACCCTTGTTTTATGAAACTAGTTCAACCCTCTCATTATCAACAACATTCATGATCTCAAAATTCTTCTAAAGCTCTTCAATAAAATTCTCTCGCTCATCAGTAACACTTGAACCTGTGTAGCTTGTGGATTCATCCTTAAAAACTCTTGAATCCTTGAACTATTGGTCGCTTCTTGTCGATTCTCTCTCTATTGCCCATCTTTATTGGAAACAACTTGGCTCAACATCCAAATAGCCTCAAGTAACTCAGCATCGGTGAACTCTCCTTGGGGTTGCACTTATGGTGCATTAGGTACCCCTTGTTCCTGTGGTTAAACCTTACTTCTAAACGGATGACCTCAGACAACTCTTCATGGAGGCATGATCTCAAAGACACGCGCAAGTACGAGTTAGAAAGGAACTTTTATATATATAAACTCTGTAACAAAAAATGAGTATGAAAGAAGTGAGATCATTCCTAAGTATCACAACCTCCTAATTATAGATGTGATGCGCTTCAAACAGATAACTAGGAATCTCCTAACACGACTTCACAATCTCCGTAGGACTCTGTGTTCTTATAATAATTTTTTCACATCCCGAGCCTACACCCTGGGTGGGATTGCGCTCGAGAACCATTATGGTTCCGAGCGAACCCTTGGCCTGGCTTTCTTACTCAGTGGAAGACTAACTCATGTTACTAAATACTTTCAACGTAAACAAACTTGTAATTAATTAACTTAGAATGTATTAAAATAACATTGAATGGCCAAAGTGACAACTCAAGTCTCAACCATCAAAACAAGAAATAGAAAGACTCAAGAACTAACATCATTTACTATCTATGTAGATTCTAAACAACTGAGATTTATGTTGGTACAAGACACATAACATCCTAATGAACTAAACATACTAACATAATAAAAGGGGATCCTCTAGAGCAAGGAGGCTCACCAACAAACTCTGAAGTTCAACTAGAATCAATGCTGTGTTGGATGTTGATCCTGGTTACCTGTATCTGCATCATAAACATATATAGGCATAGTGGCATCAATACATTGAAAGTACGAGCATGCGAGGGGAATTCTAAACAAGACGTAAGCTTGAAAGGAACCGAAAGAATAAACCCGATCTCAACTGAACACATTTCAATATAAAGAAATAATGTAAATTTAATATCAAGAAAATCTTATAAAACATGAATAAAAACTCAATTTATTTAGAAATACCATAGTAACTCTAAATGTATGTAATGATACAATATAAAATTTTGAATCTATATAGAAATACAACTTACTCTTGTGTATATAATAATAGAAAATACTTATGAGGGACTTTCTCTAACCAACAACCATCGCTTAAAAAGTATTGTGATGATACGACAGTTTGCCTCACGCTGGCAGGACCTTCCTATACCTTGACAAGGGTGTATAACTTGACTACTAAGTGGATCCGCTAGTCTATGCCAACAATCATTAAGGAATCATTTAAAAAGTATGACCCTCTTCTACCCATACTGGCTACATGGTTTATGGCGGGTGGGAGTTATCTAAACTCTCCCCCGTATTGGTGCTCAATACTACTCCCAAAATATAATGTTAACTCTTATGTTTAAAAACATGCTTCATTCTGTGGTTTTAGATAATTTCTCAAAACATATCTCAAAGGATCCTCTGGGAAATCAATGTTTCTACTCATGCTTAATTATGAAAGCATTTACTCGTTATTGAAAACTAACTCAAAGCCTCTTTTGGAAATAATAGTTTTCTTTTCTTGTTTAAATGTGGAATCATCTTACTCTTTGAGAATAAACGGTCTTGATATACTATTTTGAAGAAATCTACTTCAATCTTTACTCTTTACTCAATTCAGAATTAAAGTCTTAAAACAACGTTAAACGTTTGTAAAAGACTTTTGGAAAACTCTATGAACTTCTCTGGACTGGAGTCTCAACTTTCCTTGAATTGAATTATGATTCAAGGATCAATTGAATTATGATTCAAGGATCATAATCCCATGTTATTGATGATTTCATGTTGTTAAGATGTATCTTAGCGTTTAGGAATCAACTAGTAAACATAGCTACGTTTCAAGGGAACCAGTATGGAATGAAGAGGGAAAAAGTATGAGGCCTAGTGTTCCTGGTGCTCTATGTGGCGCAGGGCGCTGGACCGAATACTTCAGAACTGAAGTTGGGACGCACAGGCTGGCGCGACGCTATTGGGGAACAACTTCAGAACCCAAAGTGGGGCGCTCTGGCTGGCATGACACTAGCCCCCTACCTTGAAAACTCTAATTTTTCTTGGTCTTTTTTCAACTCTAAAACCTCTAGTTTTGATTGGTTCTTTCCCCCAAACACATATATTGGACTACATAATACAAATAAGAAATAATCTACTAAAAATGAAACTTAATTTCATGAATTTGAATAAATAACTTCTCAACAATTTCAACGAATCAAGAACTACAAAACTCATGAAGAACTCAATTTCTAAACCTTAAAGAATCTAAATTCGCTAAAATAAATCATGATTGACACATGTGTGAACTAACCCAATGCTATGTGATCTCACATACCTCGTAGGGATCACTCCTTGACGAAATGGACAAGCAATTCCTCAAGAACGAAGAACTTTGGCTCTTTCTCCTCTTTTCTCCTCTTGCGTTCTTTCTTAAAAAATCCTATCATGAACTCTTTGAGTGCTCAACTAAACAAATTCATTTTAACCACCTAAGTAATTACCAAAAACGAAATATTTTAATTGGGTAGTGAAAAGACCACAATACCCTTCAAAAATCCGGTTTTGACTCTCTTTATCTTGACAACCAAAGTTCAAATAGGCATATCTCACTCATACAAATTTTGAGACTAAGAAAACTTAGCGGTGTTGGAAAGATATTTCCTACAATATCTTTTAGCACACCTAACTTATCCTCAGATTAGAGTTATGGCTGTTTGAAGTTGATCCAAAACTCATACTTAACTTAATTTTGTCAAAATTTTCCAGATTTTCATTCTTTCCAAAAATGACACTTTCTAATTCTATCTCTTTCTAGTTGAGGGGTGTTACAATTGTCCACGTTGATATTGTCAGGACCGGGGAGCACCCCATAGAAGTAATATAGCGTACTTAACCTCTTGGAGGTCTTATAGAAGCCCATAGCTATCATTCATCACATTTTCATAAGCAAATTTAGCAAAAAATTTTAAACTTTCATAGCACATCATATGCTAGAAATCTCACTTCCATTAATATAGAAATAGCATAGGTACATAGTTAGACTCTAAGTATCTTTGCCATCTTAGACTCAATAACATTATAGTACAATAGGGACACGAACCTAATAACATAATTCATTAACTATGCTATTACAAAACTTTCCTTAAAACAATGACATAGGAAATCCTTGAAATTAAGGATCCCTTTTCCTTGATCTTGGGAAACACATAACAAGCTCTTCACCACACAGACATCCTTTAAGCATTCATAACCTACACTTTGTGTAAAAAGGTAAAGAAGAATGGTGTTAGTACAAGAATGCACTTAGTGTGGAAACCATGCAAAAAACATGTATTTAAAAGGGACATTTTGCTTTGAAACCATGCATTATGCCTTTTTGTGAAAATTGCATAAACTTGATACATTAAGCATTATACAATTTACATACTTCACTTAGGCATATTCAATAGACACAATACCACAAAATCGCACATAACATTTACGACACATTTTTTATCATTTAATAGTAACTACTATTTCTTTACAGTAAGCTCTTTTCTCGTTACAGTGAACGCTTTTATTCTTAATTCCTTAATTTCTTAACTTCCCAAGTAACCGTCTAGTGATACTTGGTGCAATGCATCACCTCAAGTCCACAAGGTACTTATACATACAACCTTCATTAATCCAACACATGCATTCATAGAACTAATTCATATAATAAGATACATAAATCACATTTGACCCAATATACTTTAGGGACCACATAGAAGGACTCATTAAAAACCATATACAAGTCAAGACTTCCAACATAATCATAGCTAGGCAATAGTCACATTAACATACTTGGACTTCACCTCATAGAACATTATAAAAGCTTACTCACAATTCCAATTTAAGTCTACAAGTGCAATGTACATGTGAAACCCCATAACCTCAAACATACTTAGTAAACCTATCATGAGACCACTAGCCTTAACAATCCACTTCATACATCAAAATGGCAATTATAGACTCTTCATACAAATTAAGCAAGACCTTCATCATATAGTTAATAAGACCAACATCATGCACATAAGAAGAGACCACATAATATAGACCCATTAGGACTCATACCATGCATATCATCACAACTAGTAGACAACACTACAATGTCATGCATAAGGAACATAAACATAGTCACATGCATTAGAACACCTTCCTAGAACTTCCCTCAAGATCTACTTGTGCAATGTAAAGATGAAGTCCAATACCCCCACCTACACTTAGAAACTACCCTTAGGTTATCCTAGTTAGGGTCCTTACTTTACTTCCATTGTCAATTTTACTTTAGGTAAACTATAGTCTTAACCGACACTAAGACCATGGGTGCTAAACATGGAATTTGGTGTTGTAGTGCCTTACACCAAGGGACGGTGCTCTACCTAACCAAGGTAGAACATTAACACATTCTAGCATATAAGGTGATATCACTTGCTAGATCCTATGTGGCAAGCATAGTTTATGGAACTTAGTTGCATACATGAAAACCCGTGTTATGCCTATTGAGGCATTGTAGTTATCCACCTCGTGAGGACTATGGTGAACAATCCTTCCCATATTGGGTTTAAGGTTTAGGGTTTAGGGTTTAGGGTTTAGGGTTTATAGTTGAAGGGGCACCCCTCATTTAAGTTCACTCGGTGCGAAGCTAAGTTCTCTTTATTGAAAAGCCATTATTATCATTACTTTATAAAATATAGGCTTAGGTGAGTTAACCCCTCATATCCTTAGCTCATAGGTCATAGATGAGAGTTCATCAACCTAAATCATGTGAGAAGTCCTTTGACATGGACATAGCATATGTAAAGAACCATATAGTTTAGGGTACCCTTGAGACCACCTTTCAAGAGCCTCTGTATTGACTAGATCATCATACATGCAACATAGATATGTTTTCATGTGTGTGTATACATATATGTGAGTATACCTTTCACATAAACACCCTTAGACCACACATATTAAAACTTGTATTTCATTCATGCATAAGAGTATAGGTGTAACTATATTATCAATCCTTTCATATAAAAACATTAAGAAACTATGCACATTCATACTTCATCATATCATACACTTTACATATTAGCATATAAGACATGTTAATAACATATTCATGCATTCATATTCATGTACTTAAATCACAAACCTAGGAACTATTCTATCAAGGCACACATGTGCAATGCATAGACAAGGTCCCATACCCTTGCCCATACTAGTACACCTATTAAGTCATCCTAGTTAAGGAATACATAACATACTTCATGGACATATACTTTACATGCATAGTAGTAGACATTAGTGCATATGAGAATATCCGTTCATTAGACACCATGAACCTATACTACTAGTAAGCACGCATGAGGTGTAAGTGTGTGTAATTTGGTCAACATGATAACATAATGTATATAAACTTCATATTGAGGCAGCCACCCTCTTAGGACCACAATGCACATTCAAGAATAGACCACACAACACATATAGCATAGGAGATAAGACAACATCACATCACCTTCAAGACTCTTCACCTTATCTATTCACACATTCATATAGGGGTACATAGGTAGGGGTCATTAATCATCATTAATTCATCAATGGCAGATCATAAACACAACCCTAACATTGTCCTCCACATGCTTATACAATAGCAATACAACCTAGATCATAACTAGAATAGAAGACTAGGCATGCTTCACATAGTGTGATCATCATAACCACACATTCATAACACAATTGCCTTCAAGGCCATTATCACATGTCATATATATTGACAATAAGGTAAAAACCACCACGATAAGTGTACCATACCACACAATGCCATACAAGGCCAATTATCTAGCAATTCTATAGAGAAGTGGAGAGGTAAAACAATAGTACCAAAACTCCCTTGCTTGATAATCAATAATAAATACTCACAATTTATAAATAATATCAATATAGGGCAGTAGCTAAAAATACACTAACATAATCAAAATATGCATTAATATAACAATATCAAGATCATATCAAGTACACTACATCATCAATCTATAGAAGGTGGAAAATGTAGTTCATCCATACCAAACTACCAAAACTTGATCCACATGGATCATTCATGAACATTTCACCATAAATATGAATGTAAAAGAGTAGCTATAATCAATTTAACATGCTAGGATCACAATTCAATAATGACATAATCGAGATCACAATGCCCATGATATAGGCTAATTTGAGAATTGGAGGTACCATGGGTTCACCATGAAATTGGATTGAAATTTACTATAAAATCAGTACATAAACATCAATTCATCATAAGCATGCTTTTGAAATCAATTTGAGAAAGAACTCATAGCTAGATTGAAATATATAGAGTTTGATCATGAATTCTCTTTGAAAACATTGAAAGGAACTCTCTAAATGAAAGGTTATCTAGTGATGAAGGATCACCATACCTTATTGTAGGATAGAACCTAGAAATCTCCATGAACAATCCATGGAATCCAAGCTCCAAGTTGTTCTTGAACTTCATCTCCAATGGAGGTTTCTAGAGAGGATATTTTTTAGAAGGAAGTCCAATTTTTAAATCATGGATTGGGACTGGGTATTTGATCTTAATAACCAACTAAGTCAACCCAAAAATATCTAAATAAACCGCCTAGGGTCGATTAGGATGTGGGTCCCATTCACCCCTTAATGAAACAGTCCGCCTGGCAGTGATGTTGCAGCCTCCATCGACTGTCCCATTGACGCCCTTTAGTCCCAACGACGGTCAGTAGGTGGCCACCGTCGTTTGGGTCTGAGGGCTGTCTTTGGTCTGAGCCTCCTCCAGGCTACGTGTGGGATGACGCCCACCCATATACGGGGCATCACCACACCTACTCGGAGTCGATTGAGGGTCATAGGTAGCAGACTTTGGGTCCTCCTTGAGGACCTTTTGTGAGGCCCTTGGGAGTCGTGCTTGGAAGTTTCCAATGTAAATACACACATTAACATGTAAAGGACCTTTCATACCAGTTTGAGCATCAAAAAACACTCGCAACACATCCAAACATGCTAGGCACACTCAAGTCACATATGTACGTCTCAAGGGCTAACTTTCGAACCTCTTGAATGTTTGAATTCCAAATGAATTCAAATCAATCATACATGCTTGAAAACACTTAATTATCATTCTAACAAGCTTATAGGAACATGTGAGGCTCTAGACACCCTTACTCATTTTGGGGGTCTTACAATATCCCTCACTTGGGAACATTCGTCCTTGAATTACACTTGAAACATTCTAAACACAACAAGGACTTCAACGAATCATAGAGAAGCTCACCATATTCATAACATCGTCACATCGAAGTCAATGCACCAAACTTACAAGGAACACAAACTTCAAACCATTTAGCACTCAATGCAACAGAAGCAAGCAAAACCTTTATTAACTCACCTTACAAGTGCATCAAACACATAGGCTCTTGTCATTTTCATAGGAGAAACATCCTTCTCCTAATCATAACATGGTCTTTTCATTTCATTTCATTAAGATCTCGTTATGCAACCACCTTTAAGTCACACAAGGAAAGTTCAACATCATTCAAGGAGCAAGTAAGCACTCATACTTCAATGCACACAAACTTGAGTTAAGTAAATCAACAAGGATCTTTATTAATTAGAGCTAGTGCCATGAAGGTTATACTAAACCATACCATGCTTATTTTTGTCCATGGAGGAATGTCCTTCTCCTCAACACACTTACATGTCTCATGAGTGCTTACCCAAACAAGGCACAAAAGTCAATTCACTGTAAAAATGAGAATTTCTCAACTTTTTAACCAAATCATGCTCATATTTACTTCCTGGTGAAGTCAAAATGGTAAATCACACCACATACATTACAACAATAGGAAGTCATTTCATATAAATTTCAATTTCTAGCACAACACTAGCTTTCATAAACATGCGTCATTTAGAGAAAATCTTACATTTTATTAGCACATATAAGGACACTAGCTAGATATGCCATAATATTTCAAGAGTGCCCACAATCATGCTTTCCAAATCATAGAAGTCACATATATTTCAAGAGACTCACCATTTTTCATTGTAAAGAGACTCCATTCCTCATTAATGGCTTAAAACACCACAAATTAAAAGTGACATCAACATGCTTCTTACCTTATCTCATTAATTTAAATGCACAACTAACATATCAAGGTGCACAATTATCATGAGAAAACATGAATTTAATAAAAAATCCTTTTTAATGCAATTTAGAACTTTCAAAGCATGCATAACATAGTGTTATTTAAGGCATACATAACATATGGAGAACATACAACTCATACTTTCATGCAAGTCTCCCATCATGAACAAGCTATTAGAAACTCTTTATTTCAAGGAAAGTAAAAATAGAAGTACAATATACAAATATCTACAACCTTACTTCTCAAATCATCATCCCCCCCCCCCCCCACTTAAGGTAAACCCATTTCAGATCAACTTAACTCAACCATCATCATTCCTCTAGGACTAACACCCAAAGGACATCCATAATATCCAAGATAGGTCATACTACCCAACCACATAAGGTCTCAACTATACCATGATCATCAAGGGTCATACAACATTAGGGGAAAACTATAAAGGAGACTTAGCCATAAGACCTCTTTCTTTTCATTCAACACTAGTGTAAGGTAACTTTTAGTTCATCCAACCCACATCATCACTCTACAAAGTAAGCACACTACCTCCACTTCTAGGACTAAGACTATACAAAAGAATCCAATCCATGCGAGGTAACTATGCCACATTAATGTCACATCCGGGAAGCACCCCCTATATGCGGCGTCATTGTCCTCTTTGAGGACTAAGACTAGCCTCTAAGTTTACATCATTTCATTCATAGGTTAAAAATGCGGAAAAATTTTCAATACTTCTACATTTGAGGTTTACATAGATCTCTACATACACATAATATACTTGTATCGAGTATACATAGACACTTCGTATAGGAAGATTACTAGTCATCTACTTTTATTACACATAAGTATATATATAAGATAGAACATAGTCTTTAAAGAGTGTCTCATCCCATGTGTCTCATCTCATAACCATCTAAAAAGATATAACAATTTGGGCATAGCCCATACATTAATGTAAAAGAGCCCCATATAGTCTATACAATCCGTACTCAAATGAAAATAGAAAGGACATAAGAGTCTTAAAACTAAAACAACTTCATAAGCTCGATATTGGCATCACCATCAAAAAGTGAGGACCTACCCACTTGGATGATTGAGAAATTCCAAGTTTTCTTCAAAGTCGTCTCCGAAGCCTTTTACGACCGGAACCTAAAATGTTGGGGAAAAGGAAGAAGTGGGGTTAGTACACCACTTGTACTAAGTATGAGACTATATGCACACATATCTTTAAATAATGCTAAGAAAAGAGACATTTTGTAACGATATGAAATTTACTTTGAAAATCTTTATACACATTAAATAAGACCATACCAATCAATTAGGCATATTCATTAAGTCATAGGCAAGTAAATCACAAGACAAACAATGCAAAGTCTAATCAAGTCAACATGAAAATCATATAATTGGACATATAGCCAAAGAAACTTTACCATCAAGTCATAACATCAACAAGCATGAATAAGAGTTCATTACATCATAACCAAAGCAAGACAATCACCCCAGAACCCTTATTAAGTCAACAAGAGCAATGACCAAGCAAAGCCTCATAACCTTACTCAATAAAGTAACCCAACAAGAACCATGACTAATATCCAACTTCACATAGCATATCATTTAAGAGTATAGATTATCATACACCAAATACATGTTCATAAAAGTAACTAACACCACATAATGTCATTTTCATGTAAGATCATCATATTATCTCCATTTACATTTATAAGCATGTACATACATAAGAACAACCTCCGAAGACTTCCATCAAGGCTAACTAGTGCAATGTTTAGGTAGAAACCCCTACCCTACCTAGACTAAGTCATACCTCTTATGTCACCCTAGTTAATTTGTACTTCATTACTTCATTTTAGTTTGGGAAACACTTGCCTTAACTGACATAGACCAGAAGAGCTAAGTGTGGAATCCGGTGTTTTAAAACCTTACACCGATGGAAGGTGGTCTATCGTCCAAAGTAAAACCAAACATAAACGTAGCTTTCTAGGTAGATCCACTATCTAGTCTTCCTATAGGGGCAACATAGTTCAAGAACTAAGAGATAGGTATAATCCCTCTACATTCCACTTGGAAATTGGAGCCTCCTCTGTTGGGAATCCATTGGGTGAGTATCCCTCATTGGTGAGTCAACATCTCATGTGGAACAATAGGATGAATCTTTCTCTATGGAAAGTCAACACCTCCCATAGTCAAATTCACTTGGTTCTAAGCAAAGTCCCTTCTTGAAATGTCTTTAATGTCTTTATTAATCATCATAGCTTATTGTAGGTCATAAGGTCTAGCCCTTGTATAATCATCATCATCATACCTTAATAAGAATTGCATGAGTATAGTCCTTTCATTCAATTCATATAAGTGAGGTTAACACATTTACATATTCATTCATGATAAGACACCTTGGTAGTCATCACCATCCTTATAACATAAACATCTTAGTCAACCTCACAACCATAGTCAAGACATTTAAATTCAACATCATACCAACCCTATCAATCCTAATACAAAATATACTCCAATACAACATCATGACTTAATTATAATTAACCATAATAGAAGTGAAAAATAGGGATCACAAGACTTACCAAGTCTCCTTCATATTTCATCTTCAAGGTCTTACCATCAACCCTTAAATCAACCTAATAGGGGAGTAATATCATCACACAACAATAACCAATATGATAACCAGGCCAATTGAATCACTACATCAGAATTCATTACTAGTTCAAAGCTTAGGTCAAGTTCCAACATGTTTCATACCCTAGATCAAGTACTCAAGAACTAGTATGATAGGTCTATAGTTCATTTTAATCTATTCATAATTGATACAAAAACATCATAGAATAGTAATTAAACCAATAACCAAATCAATTGAATCAACATTACATAACTCATATCAAGATCATAACCTAGGGTTAAGGGAAATAGGTCATCTTCTACAAACTAGACCAATCCATCAAGATATAACACAATTAAGTTAAAATACATGTTAATCTACTCATATTATCCAAAAGAAATCATAAAAAAAGTAATTCATGACATCAATTTCGTATTAGATGAAAACGCACTTGAAAACTCAACTTTTGAAAATCAATTGATGGAACCCTTTGAGGAAAGAGGTATCAAAGGTTAAAGGAATCCCATACCTTAATGTTTGATGAATATTGATGGAGAAATTCGTCCCTGTACATCCCTTGAAACTCCCCTAGCTTAGTCCTCAATGGAGTTCATCAACTAGAGAGAGAAAGAAGTGAGAAGGAAAAGAATTTGGGTTTGTGAGTTATGAGAGCTTAGATTAGTCTAATGGGGCTGGGGTATTTATATAGGTAGGTAATTAACTTATTTAGACCTCCCTTCACCTCTAATTAAATTCCAAACTAAGCCAACTCATTAATTAACTTAAGTGAAAACGTGCAGTGAAAATCAGTCACCACAAACGACTCCACGATCGACGGATTGTGGGTCAATCGACAACCACTCCCCCTTCCGTGCGGCACATACGTTGGTAAGTTCAGAGACTGGTACAAATGGACCATTAGCCAAAATGTCTAAGTGTTGGTCTACGGATGGCATCGACGCCTTGTCGACTCTCTTTGTGGGTGCACACTTCCCAGGGAATGCTTTAGACCCTAAAACGAAAGGGTCCTCCTCAAGGGCCCTTGGTTGGTCCTTGGGGAGTCGTACCAAGACGTTTCGACTATAAATCAACCCTAACACAAGGTATACACCCTTCCACCAAATTTCATGAATTTCCGACTTTGAAAAGCTAGTTAAATAGACTAAGGCATGCTAGTACCTCATTGAATTATTTTTCGGACGTCATCGACGTTCTTTGACGTTTTGGTTTCTAAACCTCTTATATGACTTATATACATTAAAGTAGACCTTAAAATAGTTTCTAAACCTTTTGACACCTATGGTAGGCTCTAGAACGCATCATAGATTTTCGAAGTGTTACAATTACACACATAAACTAGGGCAACACTGAATCATTAAATATATAATAAGGCAACATGAATATTTAGCTATTGACCATACATCTTCAATCATTTCAAGTTTAAACCATATCATAAGACTATCATCCTGCAAAATCATAAGGCAACCTATAATCCAAAAAGGAAGCTAAATTAAAATATTACAACTTCTTTAATAGGCTATAACCTTATCATAGCATAAATCATCACATAACATGCCATTTATCATAAATCACATATATGGCCATAAATGTCACCACATATTCAAATCATGCCAAAATTTACCTTCACACATACTTATCAAACCATAAATGCGAGGTGAACATCAAAACTCACCTTTTCTCCCTCAAGCATAGGGATATCCTCTCATCAAAACAATCACATCTAAAAGACCACCGGATAAGAAAACATAAGAGAGAGATATTATAGAGTTAAGTTATATGGCACGACATGAGAATAGTGAAGAAGGGAAACTCTATCATTTTATAGCCTCTTGCTCATAGATGTTTTTCGACTCACCACCGATGATCGAGAATCTACTAGACATGGCAATATGAGGCTTTGGACCCTAAAACCACTTTCATAAATCTCATGCTCTGATACCACATTTGTCACAACCGGGGAGCACCCCCTAGAAGTAATATGGTGTACTTGACATCGTGGAGGTCTTATACAAGCTCATAGTTCTCATTCATTGCATTTTCATAAGTAAATTTAGCGTAAAATTTAAAACGTTCATAGCACATCATATGCTAGAAATCTCAGTTCAATTAATATAGAAATAGCATAGGTACATAGTTAGAAGTCTCTTTGCTATCTTAGACTCAATAATATTATAGTACATTAGGGACACGGACCTTATAACATAATTCATTGAATAAGCTATTACTAAACTTTACTTAAAACAATTACATAGGAAATCCTTGAACTTAAGGATCCCTTTTCCTTGAGCTTGGGAAACACATAACGAGCTCTTTAGCATAGAGACATCCTTTAAATGTCCATAACCTACACTTTGTGTGAAAAGGTAATGAAGAATGGTGTTAGTACAAGAATGTACTAAATCTGGCAACCATGCAAAAACATGTAATTAAAAGGGACATTTTGCTTTGAAACCATGCATTATGCCTTTTTGTGAAAACTTCATAAAACTTGATCGTTAAGCATTATACAATTTACATAGTTCATTTAGGCATATTCAATAGTCACAATACCACATAAAATCACAGATAGCATTTAAGACTCATTTTTTGTCATTTTACACTAACTACTATTTTTTTACAATAAGCTCTTTTCTAGTTACAGTGAACCCTTTTTATTTTTAATTCCTTAACTTCTTAACTTCCCAAGTAACCCTCTAGTTATACTTGGTGCAATGCATCACGTCAAGGCCACAAGGTACTCATATATACGACCTTCATTAATCCAACACATGCATTCATAGAACTATTTCATATAATAAGATACATAACTAACATTTGACCCAACATACTTTAGGGACCACATAGAAGGACTCATTACAAACCATATACAAGTCAAGACTTCCCACATAATCATACCTAGGCAATAGTCACATTAACATACTTTGACTTCACCTCATAGAACATTATAAGAGCTTACTCACAATCCCAATCTATGTCTACTAGTGCAATGTACATGTGAAGCCTCATAACCTCACACATACTTAGTAAACCTATCATGAGACCACAAGCCTTATCATTTCACTTCATACATCAAAATGGCAAGTATAGACTCTTCATACAAATTAGGCAAGACTTTCATCATATAGTCAATAAGACCAACATCATGCACATAAGTAGAGACCCATCATACAGACCCATTAGGACTCATACCATGCATATCATCACAATAAGTAGACAACACTACAATGCCATGTATAAGGAACATAACCATAGTGACATGCATTAGAACACATTCCTAGAACTTCCCTCAAGAGCTACTTGTGCAATGTATAGGTGAAGTCCAATACGCCCACCAACACTAAGCAACTACCCTTAGGTTATCCTAGTTAGGGTCCTTACTTTACTTCCATTGTACATTTTACTTTAGGGAAACTATAGCCTAACCGACACTAATTTGGTGTTGTAGAGCCTTACACCAAGGGAAGGTGATCTACCTATCCAAGGTAGAACAATAACACATGCTAGCATATAAGGTGATATCACTTGCTAGATCCTATGTGGCAAGCATAGTTTATGGAACTTAGATACATACATGGAAACCCTTGTTATGCCTATTGAGGCATTGTAGTTATCCACCTAGTGAGTACTATGGTGAACAAGCCTTCCCACATTAGGAAGGGGAACCCTTCATCTAAGTTCACTCGGTGCTAAGCTAAGTTCACTTTATTGAAAAGCCATTATTATCATTACTTTATAAAATATAGGCTTAGGTGAGTTAACCCCTCATATGCATAGCTCATAGGTCATAGATGAGAGTTAATCAACCTAAATCACGTGAGAAGTCCTTTCACATGGACATAGCGTATGTAAAGCACCATCTAGTTTAGGATACCCTTGAGAACACCTTTCAAGAACCCCATTATTGACTAGATCATCATACAAGCAACATAGACTTGTTTTTATGTGTGTGTATACATATATGTGAGTAGACATACATAAACACCCTTAGACCACACATATTCAAACTTGTATTTCATTCATGCGTAAGAGTGTAGGTGTAACTATATGAGCAATCCTTTCATATAAAAACATTCAGAAACTATGCACATTCATACTTCGTCATATAATACACTTGACATCATAGCATATAAGACATGTTAATAACATATTCATGCATTCATATTCATGTACTTAAATCACAAACCTAGGAACTATCCTATCAAGGCACACATGTGCAATGCATAGACAAGGTCCCATACCCTTGCTCATACTAGTACACCTATCAAGTCATCATAGTTAAGGGATACATAACTACTTCATGGACATATACTTGACATGCATAGTAGTAGACATTAATGCATAACTTAGTATAATGTATCACTTTGAGGTCACCTTACAATAGTGATTCATAGATATGCTTCATAACACAACCACATATATTCATAAGTCATAAGAACATCATAGACATCAACTTCACATAAGTACCATCACCCAAGACAACTCCTAAGTCACATTAGTGAAATGTGTAGGTAACATCCCATAATGCTACTTCCACCAAGTGTACCTAATAAGTCACCCTAGACTAGGCATAACATAATCAACAAGTCATAATATATTCATTTACAACTAGCAATAAGATCACATACTTCATATCATCATATAAGGACTCATCATACTTCATATAACATCATAGGAAGACTCATCATACTTCATACACTTTAGTCATAGACTTAGTTCTTATAATAAGTAAACCACCCTCACAACCCCTTCATAAGATTACTTGTTTAATGTACACATGGAGTCCCATACCCCCACATATACTAAGTAAACCCATTTAGAAGCCATAAGTGTAATTCACATGCATAGTCATATTTCATATCTTAACATAACAATGTCACTTAACATGCATTCATACAAGTCATACATAACATAAGTCTTTACTTCATAAGGGTCTCCAATCCTATCCTTTATTGAAGTCATCTAGTGCAATGTATAGGTAGGGTCCATAGTCGTTCCATACCAAGTGCACTTCTCAAGGAATTCAGATTAGAGTTCATATTCTTATCTTAGTTAATTTATTAACCTTCGGGATACATAGCCATAACCGACATAGACCATCTGAGCTACATGGAATCTGGTGTTCTACTCCCACACCGAAAAGAGAGGGTTAACACTTGCCTAAGGTGCAACCATCCGTACATATCTTATCTAGGTGGATCCATTAAGCTAGAGTCCTATGTGGGCATATAGTTAATGTACAAGGAGATTGTTTCTAGAAACCTTGACTACTAATCGTGAAGGTTTCCATCTCATGAGACAACATATACCTTGGGACTCCACACTAGTAGTCACGAAGAAACCCATGTAGGAGCCCTGACTTACTAACGTGAGACCTCCTTCTCAGTTACATGCCTTTTCGGTGCTAAGCAATAACTCCCTTTTTATACATCATTAAGCCTTTAGATACATTAGTTCATAAAGAATAGGCCTTAGGTACTTATTCCCTCATATATCATATAGCTGAAAGGTATCTAGGATGAGAATTCTACATTCATCAAAGAACCTATATTATGTGAGAATGTCCTTTCACATAATCATATCATATTCATACATGCATGTGTGTGTGTACATATATGTGAGATATACCTTCACATAAGTACCTTTAGGGACACGTGTTCATAACTTCATAATTCATATACTTTACATGCATATAAATAGGTAATGATGCATAAGAGAACTATCATTTCCTCAATCATCATGAATCTATCCTACTCATAGATATGCATGAAGTGTGTGTGTACATTGGTCAACATGATCACATAATGGCTATCACATAGTATTGAGGACGCCATCCTCTAAAGATCACAACAAATGTACAACATTCTTCAAGTCTCAAGTCATACACATATATAGAGTATTAAGGACTATAGACTACACACATTCACATTACATCATAGAAGACACTAACATATTCGACATTAGAATATAAGACTCCTAGCATACTTTGATCATACATTCATATAGGGTTCATATGGGTAGGGGTTATGCTATAAAGATATTCATTATCATTATCCATATAGACCATACCTAACCCTAACATGATAATCACACATACACATATAACATCATCCCCACACCTAGATTAAACAAGTAGTGTAGAAGACTATACACATAACATCACATAGCATCAATTCACTTAGACATGATATTAGAATCAAGGCTAAATCCTTCAACTTCCTAAACATGCAAATCATCATATCAATTCATCTTGCATCTAATGCCTTCAAGTCCATGATCATAACACATAAACATGTACAAGAATGTAAACACTGCTAACAAAGGTGGACCGTACCAATCAACACGATTCAATATACATTCTAAGCTAATTAGAAGAAATAAGTCAACTTACCAAATCTCTAAGATAATGATCATCTTTGACCGTTCCTCCACAATTCATATTCAATTTATATAGAAAATAATAGTAATAAGCAATTCAATACAATCTAATCACAATTCTATAAACATCAAGTCAATATCACAAGACCCACATTATAGGCTAATTTGAGAAATTAGGAGGATCATGTGTTATTCATAAAATTGGATATAAATTCATCATAAAATCAGTAGATAAACATATATTCATCATTAGAATGCTTTTGAAATCAATTTGAGAATGAACCCATGGCTAGAATGAAAAATAGGATTTTTGACTTAGAATTCATGTTTAGAAAACCTTTGAAAGGAATCCATAGATGAATGGTTATATATTGATGAAGGATCACCATACCTTATACATTAAAAAGCCCATGAAAATCTGAGAAGAAAGCTCCAAGAATCAAACTCCATAGCTTGTTCTTGAGCTTGGTCTTCAATGGGGGTTTTGGAGTTTTTGGAAGAGAAGAGAACGTTGGGAATTTTATTTATTAATGGTTTTTGGGTATTTTGCTTGGGAAAGGGTTAAAAAAGGTCCTAAAATCAGTTAATAAAACGTCCCCCAAGTTACCAGAACACCCCACACGAATTGGGGCTCTTAGACATGTCAAAATTGACTTTAAAATGACGCAACCAGATCTGGGAGTGGGCTGCGCGTCGTGGAGCAGCGTCCCCATTCTGCCCGAAATAAAATTTTAGGTAGTGAGGTGATTTCCAGGTGCGCGCCGCGAGGTCAAGTTCCAATTCTTGGACCTGCTCGCTGCCTTGGGCAGCCTCTGTCAAAGGTTTGTGTCCTCCTTGGGGGCCCTTCGGGTGGTCCCCAGGGAGTCGTACTCGGATGTTTTGACCATTAACATGTCTATTAAGGTACTAGGGTCAACTACACTACTTATCAACTCCAAACAACACACAAACACGAGTCAAACATACAAGGACATGCTAGCACATCTAAAAGGCTAACTTTCGAACCTCTTGGACGCTCTTGAACGTTTGACCTCCAAACATCATGAAACATAACACACTGCTTATAAACATCATTATAACTCATATAAAGACCTCCAGAGCCCATCAAATACACATAAGCACATAAAAACACCTAAGGCCTTGGTGACTAGTCGTCGAACGTCTTGGTCGTCCCTTGTTGTTTGACTTCCAAATCACCTCAAATCAAGTATACATACTATAAAACACTTAATGAACATTTTATTAACCTTTTTAGGCACATGTGAGGCTCTAGCTACCTTAGTTCATTTTGAGGGTGTGTCACACCTCAAGTATCATGTCATACAAATATATATAGCATTAAGGACTATAGACTACACACACTCACATTACACCATAGGAGACAGAGGCTCTTGTGATCAGTGAATATATCCACATGAACACCATAAAAGTAGTGACGCCATATCTTCAAAGCAAAAACTACAGCAACCAATTCCAAGTCATGAGTTGGATAATTCTTCTCATGAATCTTCAACTGTCTGGAGGCATATGATATAACCTTGTCATTCTGCATCAACACACAACCCAAGCCAACTCTTGATGCATCACAATACACCACAAAGCCTTGAGTACCCTCTAGTAATGTCAAAACTAGAGTGGTAGTTAACCTCTTTTTCAACTCTTGAAAGATTTTCTCATAAGCTTTACACCATTGAAACTTGACTATCTTCTGAGTTGGCTTGGTCAAAGATGATGAGATAGATGATGAGAATCCTTCAACAAATCTCCTATAATAGCCAACTAAGCCCAAGAAACTCCTTATATTTGTTGGAGATGTGGGTCTAGGCCAACTCTGAACTGCTTCAATCTTCTGAGTGTCTACTCTAATCCCTTCACTTGAAACAATGTGGCGTAACAATTCCACTGACTTAAGCCAAAACTCACACATGGAGAACTTGGCATGTAGCACTTAATCTGTCAAAGTCTGTAGAACAATCCTGAGGTGACTAGCCTGATCTTCTTCATTCCTTGAATCAATCAAGAACATGACAAAAAAATCTAAATAAGTTTTGAAGACTCTGTTCTTAATGCCCATACCTTGTTCTAAAATCTGTCATGGGAATATCGTACTCCCTAACTTTTAACTGATGATAGCCTAATCTGAGGTCAATCTTGGAAAAGCAAGAAGCACCTTAAAGTTGATCAAAAAGATGGTCTATCCTTGGAAGAGGATACTTATTCTTGATGGTCACCTTATTCAACTGACGGTAGTCTATACACATCATAAGGGACCCATCCTTCTTCCTTACAAATAAGACCGGAGTGCCCCAAGGTGAGACACTTGGTCGAATGAAGCCTTTATCTAACAAAATTGTTCTTTTAGCTCTTTCAACTCTACTGGTGCCTATGGCGGAATAGAGATAGGACGCGTATCTGGATTGATCTCTATGCCAAATCCTATCTCTCTTTCGGGAGGGACTCCGGGTAGATCCTCAGGAAAGACTTCTGGGAACTCATTGACTATAGGAACTAACTGAAGGGAAGATATATCAGCACTTAAGTTATTAACTCGGACTAAGTGATAGATACATCCGTTTGAGACTAATTTCCTCGCCTTTAAGTACGAAATGAAGTGACCCTTAGGCACTACTGAACTACTAGTCCACTCTATAATTGGCTCATTACGAATATGAAACTTGACAACTCGAGTTCTACAATCTATTGACACATAACACGCATGGAGCCAGTCCATACCTAGAAACAAATCAAAATCTACCATGTCTAACTCTACTAGATCAGCCATGGTGTTTTTGTGATTGATGGAAACAAGACAATCACGATAGACTCTTAATGCAAGAATAGACTCCCCTACAGGTGTAGAAACACAGAAGGGTTCACAAAGCTATTCAGGCTAAATCTCAAACTGATTTGCAACACAAAGAGTTACAAAAAAATAAACATTATCCTAGGTCTAACAAAGCATAAACATCGAAAGTAAATACTTTGATCATACCCGTGACAACATTTGGAGAGTTCTCTTGCTCTTGTCGGCTAGTGATTGCATTGAGACAATTTGCCCCTCTGCAGTACCATAAATAGCTCCCCTAGGTGTAGCCTTCTTTAGAGGAGATACTAATGAAGATTAGGCTCTATTGCTCGGATTTCCACCTCCTTGCTTACTCTGAGGAAACTACTTCATGTAATGTCCCTCTTGGCCACACCTGAAGCAACCCGACTGGCCATCACGACACTTGCCAGCGTGGTTTTTACCACACCTACAAAAAGAAGGAGCCCAACTACCACCATGTGCCACACTACCTTGAGACTGAGCTGGTCTAGCCTTTAAGTTCGGCGAATTCTGACTATTATACTCACCCCTGTTTCTTTGCGCAGGTCCACTAGAAGATGATGGTGCATGCCCTTTTTCTTTCTGAAATTATGGTCTACTTGAACCACCTTTCTGTTGCCCAGACTCATTCCCAATGGTGGCTTTCTTGTTCCTATACTCCTCTCTTTCCCTTAGCTTTTCCTCTTCAACTTGCTGCACATAGACCATTAGCCTGGATATGTCCATGTTGCCAATCAACATTGCAGCTCTACCTTCTTTACTTGAAGCACAACCCAGACCAGCGACAAACAAACTCATCCTACTCCTCATATCCTTAATCATCTTCAGAGCATAGAGAGACAGTTGGGTGAACATTAACCCATACGCATGTACACTCAGGGAATCTTGTTTCAAATTAAGGAATTTTTGTTCTCTTGCTTCCTTCAGTTCTCGGGGAAAAAACCTCCCCAAGAAGACTTCTTCGAAATAAGCCCAACTTGGATATGGTGCACCCTCAGCTCTACCATCCTTACATTGATCAAACCAGGTTCTAGCCACACTCTTCAGTTGAAATACGGCCAATTGAACCCTCTCAGCATTAACCACATGCATTACCTCAAATACTTTCTTCAATTCTTCTAAATAGTTTTCCGGATCCTCAGTAGGGTTTGATCTGGTTAAGCTAGGATGATTCATTCTCAGAAACTCATGAACCCTCGAGGTGTCAGCCCCTTCTTGTCGAGATTCTCTATGTTGCCTGACTTGGTTTGTTAGTACTTGACTTAACATCCGATATCTTCCCCGAATTCGGAATTGGTAACCTCTCCTTCGGGTTGCACATCCGGTGCATTAGGGACCTCTTATTCCTTAAAATTTCTCCTGGCTGGTCGACCTCTGACTGCTCTTCGTGGAGGCATTTTAAATATGAAAATATGAGTAAAAACGAATTAAAGAGAGAGTTTTGTAGATAAACTCTAACGCACGAAAAGAATATGAAAGAAGTGAGATTCTCCTAAATGTCGTAGCCCACTAATCATTGATGTGACATGCTTCACACTGATGACTAAGACTCTATAGACTCGGCTTCATAGACTCCCTAGGACTCTTGAACCTTGTGCTCTGATACCAAGTTTGTCACGCTCGGAGCCTATACCCTAGACGTGGTCGGCACCCAACGACCATTGATGGCCTTGAGCTAACCCTTGTTCTGGCTTACTTAACTCAGCGAAAGACTATGCTCATCTCAGGTAAATAATTAAAAGAATTCTCATAAATTAACGTAATTAACTGTCTTTTCTAAAATAACACTTAAGTCTCAATACTTTAACATATGAAGTATACGATAAAGGAGACTCCAAAGCTGAACAATTAAATTGTATATGAAGCCTCTAAACTGATTGTATGGATGTTGGGACAAACCCCACAACATCCTAATGAACTAAATTAGTAAAGTAATTAAAAGGATGTCCTTCAGAATGCAAGGAGGCTCACCACTGACTTTGGAGCTCAAAATGGATCAACAAAGCGTTGCGTGCTTATCCTTGTTACCTGCGTCTGCATCATGAAACGATGCAGGCCAACTGACATCAGTACATTGAATGTACGATTATGCACGTTGTAATGTAAACACAACAACGAAGCTTGAAATGGAGTAAGGATGAACATACCTATGCTCTTCTCAACTCACAAGATAACAACTCAATATAAAACGATAAGGACATATGCAATATATAAAACTGGTAAAATAGTGTAAGCCCTTAGTTCATTAAAGATAAAACAATAACAAACTTAACTTTACCTATATATGAAAGTAATATAGTTTTTGTCGGAGATTCTCTAACCGAAAACCATCACTATGAGCTTAAGTGATGGTACAACGTATTACCTCACGTCAAAAGAGTACCGCTCTACACTTTGCCATCAATATAGAACCTGAACTACTAAGTGGATCCACTAGTCTATGCTCAAAGCACTAAAGAATCATCTAACAAGTATGATCCTTTATCTCTCCATGTTGGCTACATAGTTTATGGAGACTTGAGTTAATATGGACTCACGTCACCATATTAGTGCTCAATACTATTCCTAAAAATACTTAGATCATATATTTTTTAAACAACCTTTTCTCTAGTTTAAGATGATTGATCAACTAAACTTCAAAAGCTCTATTGGAAATCATAGTTACCTTTTCTTTTACTAAAATTAGCCATAGGCTTAGTGGAAGTCTAGCTTCCATATCTTTCTCAAAAGTGTGATAACATGTTGTTTAAACTCTTAGGAACTACTTAGTTCCCTTATAACTCTTTAGAAGTAAACTCAACTTGCTACTCTTTGCTCAAATCATTGCTTGAACCTTAATACAAAGTTAAAATGTTTGTTTAAGACTCTTGAATGCTTGAGGAACTTAGTTTGACTTGCTTCTTAGCTTTTATACTTGACTCTTACCTTTCTTGACTTTGATCTTAACTTTCCTTGAACTACATTATGAATTCAAGGATCATGATCTCATAGTTATGAATTATTTCATGATGTTTAGATGTACTTTAGAGAATTGGAATTAACTCGGAATTATAGTTACATCACTAAGGAACTAATATGAAAAGATGGGGGAGAAATGGGAAATCCATGTAACCCTGGCGCTCTGAGAGGCATAAGGCACCAGAGCATGACGAACAGAGTCTTTCTTGAGGGGCTCTGGTAGGCGCGGTGCCCCAGGGCCTGTCAGACGGGTTTCCGACTCTTCTTCTCCAATTTTTTATCTAAACCTCCCAAAAATCCATGGATCTTCCCCCAAACACTTAGAATCACTAAATATTTCAATACCCAATAGTTTAAACTCATAAAACGTCCTAAAAACACGAATTAAACAACTTAAAGTATGCTACACTCAACCAACAAGGATTCAATCATTTATTCATCAAGAATTTCCTTCATAAATCAATCTACACTAAGCTTTCTTATTTGAATCAAATTGGGTATGGGTAGAAAAACCCAACACTGAAAGATCCACATACCTAAAAGGGATCACCCCAGATGAAACTCTCTCAACGATCGTGGAGAAACCTTGGTATTTTCTTCTTTCTTCTTCTTTTCTTCTCTTTCTCCCAATCCCTAAGCATTCTAAATTTTGGTAAACTGAATTTGGACTTGGTTTTTACCCCTAAATAGCCCTTAAAATGAATTAGGAAATACTAGGGTGAAAAGACAACTTTGCCCTTATTGAAATCTGGATTAGACTTTTCTCAGTATAACATCCCAAATTCTGATAGTCATATCTCCCTCATACGATATAGAAAATGCGCAAACTCGCTACCGTTGGAAAGATCTTCCCAAGAGATTTCCATCCATATAAAGAACTCACCCTAACTACTCTTGACCTGAAAGTTAGGGCCGTTTGAAAATGAACAAAACTCACTTTTAAAATTTGAAAATTTTCCAGATTTTCCCTATTTATTTCCAAAAAGTATTGTTCTTGGTTTCTTAGGTTAAACTTAGTTATTTCGAGTTACGAGATTTTACACCATACAGTTAGTCCCTTCATCTCTTAAGTTCAAAAATTACTGACAGTCATGAGTAGGGTAGTCATACTCTTTATCTCCTAAGTAACCTTAATGCATACACCATAACTCGACCATGCTACATCAAATCAAAACCTAAATCAACACCATATTCATCACAATAAACTATACCCTCGACCTCAAAAAGAAAAGTCAATACAAAAGCAGTAGTGAGAAACTTCTTAAGCTTAATAAAGATCAAATCACACTGCTTAAACAAATCAAAAGGAACATCAATGTGAGTTAATGTTAGATTTTAAAAGGTGTGAATGGAAAATGAAGACTTGCGACTTTTATTAAGAGTTGCGACTTTTAGGAAAAGTTGTGACTTTTATGAAATGTTGTGATCTTTCCTAAAGATTGTGACTTTTCCAAAGGTTTGTGACTTTTCGGTAAGGCACAATAATAACCTTTTCAGACTACCCTTTGTTTTCTATAAATTTAGGGATTTTCACTCATTTTAGTTAAACCAATTTTTGTACTTCTTCTATTACTACTAAATCTAGTATTCTAAGTGTACTTTACTGCCGTTGAGTGCTCACTGACACCAGTATTTTGGATATCAATACACTGATGATTGAGATTATTCTATCTTGGGAGGACATATTCCAAATCAAACCTCACATACTTGAGGGAAATAATTTCATTAAGGGGACATTGTGCATTCAGTGAACCTTATCTTCTTTTTGTTTTTGTAGATTCTGGTATGTGTTACGGATTTTAGATTTGTGAATTAATTTATGTTCTTATGTTCTTTTGTTCTTAACTAGTTCATTAAACTTTGGTAACTTTGTGTTTTTGCAAAGTTTTTTGGAATCTGTAAGATTATTTAAACACAGATTGACAACAATTCTTCTTTATAAAAAACATTTCGTATATTTTTTCTAATATGTTTCTGATTCTAGTTTCTCTACTAGTTTTAATTTTCTAGTTGTGAAAATGTTCTTAAATTTTGTTGTGTCTTACAAAGTTCTTTAAAGTTTTATTCTAAGTATCTTACGAAGACAAGATGAACAACAATCTTAAGGAAATTAGTATACTTTTGGTATTTCTTGTATTCTACTAATTGAGAGAAACAGAGTGGAAGTAGAAGATCGATACATTACTTTTCCACAATTCGGTACTTTGTTTAGCAAGGTTAAATTTAGAATGTAACAGAAATATTGGTGGTATTCCGGTCAAATATTACACCAGGTAACCTTCTTATTATTCAGTAAAGGAGGATAATAGTTTCTAAAGGTTAAAAATTCATGTGTAGCTTTGGAAAAAGTTCTGTAAATCGTATGTTTTTAAATGAATATTTGTTGATAAATAATGTTGCCTTTAAAAGTCACTACTTTGCGGAATGAGATATACATATTTTTGTTTGATAAAATAGTACGTCAAAAATGTTATAGTTGGAATACTATTTGAAAACAAAAACATTTCTATGTGATAATCTAACAATATCTTTTATTCAGTTTAGGGGAAAAACCTTTTGTAGTTTTGTACTCCTTGTGAATTTCATTATGTATGATTGTTGTGGACTAAAAACTTTGTAGTTTTGTACTCTGAATAAATTGGATTATGCAATTGATTTGAAGAATATGAAAACTTCACCTACTACGTGTGTGTTGTAATTTTGATTTTCTATAATTTTCACTGTTTTATAGAAAAAATCTAAATACTAAGTGGTATGTCTATTTGTGATAGAGGAAAAAGACCAGCGACTTAGAGTTTGTGAGTTTGTGCCTCTATGAATGAACTTTGAAACTATGTAAAAATTGTCGAAGTGAATTGAAACTCTATAATTTTTATAGAATAATATTTTCAAGAGAGGTTTCATACTGCCAATGACATTTTGATAGTCTGGAAAAATATGTGTAAAACTATTTTCAAATACTTGAAGAATATTTTTGATATCACATTTAAAATGTGGGGGTTCTTTGGTTATGATAAAAATAAAATTATACTTGGTGTCTAATTTAATTTTGGAGCAAAAGATAAAAAATTCAGTGATACTTTTGTATTATGTTAGACCCACAAAATTGTTGGAGTATATTTCGTATTGTGGTTGTTTAGTTTCTTTATTACTAATATATGGTGTGACTAGTATGAACTACAAAATTATATATATACTTGTTCAAAATAATTGTGTTCTTTTATGAAAAAGTGTCATGTTGTAATTTTCTTGAAAAATTATGTCTGTTATAATAAAAGTATTTGCATAGACATGCATATTGTTGAATAGTCATTTGTTATATTTTCTAAAAGAAATATTTGGACTATAATGTCTTTCATTAGACTCAATGAAACTTTTTTCATGGGTAGTTCTATAACAATCAAATTGAAAGTTATGAAAAGGTCCTTCTCAAAAGACATTTGACAAGGTGATGACTCTATACAATTTTTGTATCACGCAAAATTGTAAGAAATGGGAATGCGATATTGCTGCGAAAAAAGCTACCTCGCGAAGAGCTTTTCAAACACAATATGCTTATTTGTTCTTACTTTCTTGGGTCAAAGTTTGTGACATGAACACTTGGGGCATGCCAATTACAAAACCTTGTAAGGAAAATTGATCAACTTAGAAGTTTGTCTAACTTTATGTGCAATAAATAAAAATGTCATATTTGTGTGGAATGTAAGTATGATGAGCATTCTTGTAAATCTGTTGAAAGGAATTCTAATCCCTTAGAGTTGATTTACACTGATATTTGTGGAAAAAGTATCTCATAACTTTCATTAGCAATTGCATTAGAAATGACTATGTCTATTTGTTGAATGATAAGGATGATGCAATAGAAATGTCTAGACAATCTAATATCGAAGTTGAAAATCAATTGGGCAAAAGATAATAAGTGATAAGAATGGAGAGTATAAATCTCCGTTTGTAGAAATATGTTTGGAAAATGGAATTATCCATCAAACTGCTTCCCTATTCACCTCAATCTAATGAAAAACCAAACGTTGAAAGAAATTATGGATGCATTATTTATAAGTTCAGCTTTACCACAAAACTTTTGTGAAGGAACAATCCTTAATGCAAAAGGGAACGACTAAAAGTTGTCTTTTCAGAGAGAAAGCAATTTTATTTGGGCAGGACACAATGTATTCCATATGAGAAATGGAAAGGAAGGAAATCTAATTTGAAATATTTCAAAGTGTGGGGGGTGTCTATACTAAGTACAAGTTCCTATTCCTAAAATGATTAAAATAGGACCTAAGATTGTGGACTGTAAACTTAGAATTGGATAGTCTAGTGAAAGGTTTAAAAGACATAGGAAAGGAAAAATGAGAATGTACTTAATAATTTACTTCCTTCGAATACGATTTTATAACATTTCTTGTGTCTATTGTAAACTCATCCTTTTGAAAATATGGTGTCAATAGTGAGATTGATGCAATCTTGAGCAACCATATTTGAAGTTAATTTATCTTCTTCTAGAAAATAAACCTTTGGGTTAAAAGTTAATCCTCAGAAGGAAAATGAAAGTTGATAGAACTATTGACAAATACAAAACAAGACTTCTTGTCAGAATTTGTAGAAAAAAATAAGGTTTTGATTTTGTCGACATATACTTGCCAATAACTAGAATTACATTTGATTCGGATGTTAACTGTGTTTGTTGTGGTATATGACCTCCAAATTCATCACATGAATGTGAAAACAACTCTCTTAAATGGAGAATTGGAAGAAGAATGTACATGGAACAACCTGAGGGTTTTGTGGTTCATGGTAAAGAAAAGAAAGAATGCGAACTTGTTATTTATGAACTACAATCACCCAAACAATGATATAAAAATTTGACCAAATCATGTAAGCAAATGGATTTAAGAATGATGTGAGTGATAAATGTGTTCACGTTAAAATCGCAAAGTCATTGTTTGCTTGTAAATTGGTCATATGTTGATCATCAATAGAGATACTAATGACATAAATGCTACTAAACGTATGCTAGAAAGCAAGTTTGGAATGAAATATCATGGAGTTGTTGATGCGATTTTAGGTATAAGAATCCATAGAACTCCATAATATTTAGCATTTTCACGATCTCATTGCATTGAAAAGGTACTTGACTAGTTCAAATATTTGGATTTCAATATCCTCAAGTCTCCAATAAATGTGAACTTTCCATTTCAAAAGAGTGAAAGAAAAAGTGACTCACAATTGAATTGTGCTAGAGTATTGGGAAGTATGATGTATATCATGAAGTGTGCACGATCAAATATAGCATTTGCTATTAATGAACTGAATCGCTTTAGAAATGATCCCAATCGAACTCATTGGATCACAAAAAGAAGAGTTTTGGAGTATTTAAAAAATACTTAAAACTATGTCTTGCATTATAACAATATCCAACAGTATTGAAAGGATATAATGATGCAAATTGGATTACCGAACAAATGAATTAAAATCCACGAGTGTATATGTATTTACTCTTGGTAGAGGAGCAGTGTCTTTGAAATATTCAAAAAAGACATGTATCTCTAGCTCTACAATGATCTCTGAGCTAGGTGCTCTAGATAAGGTCGGTGAATAAGTTCAAAGACTCCGGAATTTCTTGATATATTCTTTTTTGGCCCAAACCATTGGCATTAGTATGCATAGAATTTGATAGTCAAGATGCAATAGGTGGGGTATGGAGCATGATGTATAACAAAAAGTCTCGTAATATATGACATAGGGATGATACCGTTAAAAACTACTCTCTAATGGACTTATCATAATTGACTATGTAAAGTCAAAGGATAATGTGTCAGATCCTCTTACAAAAAGGCCTAACTAGAGAGAAAGTTCAAATATCATCTAAGGGAATGGGATTACGGCTTAGGACAAGTCATAATGACGGTAAATTTATGTAGCAGACTGGAGATACCAGGAGCTGGATTCAAGGAGAAAAACAAAGTTATGACTGACGATTTGGTATGGTCAACCAACTTAATTCATTCTCATGATGAAGACAATGCTCATGAACAAGGATACAACATTAATGCTTGTTAATGAGTTACTAAAGCTTAATGGTTTTAATGATTTGCTAAGTTTGGCAGAGTTGACCAAATAGTGTATCTACACGATAACACGGTTAGAAATCACCTATGTGAATGTGAAGTGTAAGCCGCTTTGAAGAAGATGATTGTCAAAAGTCCATCTCTCTATACACTCATGAAACCATGAGGTGTTCATGACTGAAACGAACACAACCGTAAGAACCATGAATGGTAAAGGTTTTATTGTGTGACCTATGATTTTTTTTGGTATATACCAAGCTCGACGGTTCAAAGATATTTCATCTACCGATTGACCGAGTAGATCCGACATATATTCACAATGGAAAGTCCAAGAGAAAAATCTACTTATCCAGATGCAATTAGTTTTTGCTTGTAAAGTCACATACTTGTCCATTTCATTTTCAAGGATTCATTCCCCATTAATGCGGGGGATTGTTGGTTTTTTAAATGGTGTGAATGGAAAATTAAAAGTTGCAACTTTTATGAATAGTTGCGACTTTTATGAAAGGTTGCGACTTTTATGAAAAGTTGTGTCTTTTACGAAAAGTTCTTATCTTTCCTAAAGATTGTGAATTATCCAAGGGTTTGTGACCTTTTCTCTAAGGCACAATAAGAACCATTTCATACTACCCTTTGTTTTCTATTATTTGAGGGATTTCCCATCATTTTAGTTATACCAATTTATGGATTTCATCTGCTACTATTAAATCTACTATTCTATGTGTACTTTACTGTCATTGACTGAACCAACATTTTGGGTATCAATACACTTGTGATTGAGATTATTCTATCATGGGAGGACATATTCCATATCAAACCTCATTTACTAGAGGGGAATAATTTCCTTAAGGGGACAGTGTGCATTCAGTGAGCTTCATCTTCTTTTTTGTTTTTCTTGATTCTGGTATGTGTTACAGATTTTAGATTTGTGAATTAATATATGTTCTTCTGTTCTTTTGTTCTTCACTTGTTAATTAAACTTTTGCGACATCATGTTTGTATAAAGTTTGTTGGAATCAGGAAGATTCGTTTATCACAAATTGACAACAATTCTTCATTATAAAAACTATTTTGTATATTTTTTCTAATATGTTTGTGGTTCTAGTTTCTCTACTAGTTTTAATTTTGTAGTTGTGAAAATTTTCTTAAACTTTGTTGTGTCTTAATAATTTCTTCTAAGTTTTGTTCTTAGTACCTTACGATGAACAATAGTTAATTAGGTCAAATGTGTTGTGCCGTGGAGAAGCCATCCACAATCCGTTAATAGTAGCCTGATAATCCGATGAAGCTCTGAACAATAGTACCTGTAGTGGGTGTAACAAATTACGAATAGCGTAAATCATCACCGGATCTACCATGGTGCCATCCTTTTACACCACATGCCCCAAGAATGCTACAAGCTCAAGCCAAAACACGATCTTTGAGAACTTGGCATAAGCCGTTGATCTCTCAAAGTCTAAGTAGCACAATCAAAAAATGGTGCTTATGATCACTTCTGCTCCACGAGTATACGATAAATTCTTCTATAAACACAATGACAAAAAAATTAAGAGCTTTAATGTGAGGCCAATTAATACGTATACTTAATCATTATTTGCCTCATATTTATATTTTCATTGTTGTTTTAGCATTTATTAAAGTGGTGTGAAAATGAAGAAATATCCCATGATAATACCCAACAAACAACCAATAAACAAAGCAAAAATATACAGCTTAGAGCTTATAGCTTGACAACTTTGGAAGTCGTCTTCAAGGCCAGAAAACATTGGTTTATTGTGTCTTCTCCATTATTATTTATTTGTATTACTAATGATTGAAAGATTTTTTTGCTTGTTTTCTTAACATCTTAGGATTAACAAAAAAATATTATATTAATAAATATTGATTGTTTTTTTGAGATAATATGTAGCTAAATTTCATAAGTAGGGTTGTGGGACCCAAGATAAATTATTAAACTAAGTTAGTCTAAAAAGTGATTCTTCAATGATTTATACATATGTATTATTTATCTGTTCACTTTGATTTATTTTTAACCAATGATTTATACATATGTATTATTTATCTCTTCACTTTGATTTATTTTTAACGGTGTGCAACATTAGAACTTCTTTAATTCCTACTTGCCCGACCAAGAAAATAATGAATGAGAAAGATACTAAACAACAATTATTTTGAATGATAATCTACCATCTAATAGCTTAAAACCAGAGTGTGAAGGCTAATTTGGGGTCAAGGGTAAGGTTTATAAAGTACAAATCTAGTGACCAACCAAATTGTGTGCTGAAATTCCCTACATGGATGACCAATCACCTAGGTGATTACTAACTTACTAATCGTGCATGCTAAAAATAGAAATAGATCACCACTACAATATTCTTTCTATGTTAGGAAATCATTGGGAACACATTCCTAATTATTTCTTATGCTCTAGACATATATAAATACTGAGTTCAAAGCTATTATTATTTTTATTAATTTTTGTTTCACCTTAAATTCATAATTTTTTATATAACGACTATCGAGTTAATTATTGGTTATTGACAATACTCTTCCATATACTCTGTGGGATCGGTTTCGACTCATAGTTGGGTGAATATATCTCATATGACTAGTTATATTATTTTTGAGAAGTGTATTTGTATATTATCAAAAATGGTTCCTTTGGCGCACCCTATTTTTGGATGTTGGATCACCCACTTATTTATTCAACAAAGAGACATGGAAAACCAAATGCACTGCTACCAATTTATTAGGGAACTCAAGTTCATAAAAAACTTGACCAATTTATCTCAAAATCTGATTTGGGGCCACTTAACAGGACTAAGCTTTCCTTTCTTCCCAAACCTTATCACATCCTTCATGGGGGAAATTTTAAACTAGACCCAATCATTCACATCAAAATCAAGATATCTTCTTCTAATATCGGCATATGATTTTTGTCGACTTTGATCCGTTTTCAACCTTTATCTAAAGAGGTAAAATTTCTCTACATCCTCATGTATTAACTCAGGACCTATCAAAGATACTTCACCCACTTAAAACAAACCTATAGGAGGACTACATCTTGTACAATATAAAGTCTCAAATGGAGCCATGCAAGTTCTGGCATGATAGCTATTTTTGTATGCAAACTCAATCAAAAGTAAGTGATCATTCCAATTACGCTTGAAGTCAACACAAAAGATCACACCAAATTTTCCAATGTTTTACTAGTACGCTCCACTTGCCCATTAATTTTCTAACACCCCGTCAAAAGAGGTAACATTGCAGCTTTTGGAGAACTACAAGTGTCAGCCATGACCGGCCACCCACGGTCCATAGACTGACCCACGGAACTTAGGTAGAGGTCCTTGGTTATTCAACCAACCAAGAGTCATATTTCCGGACCACGGCTTGACCAGAAGACCGTCGGTCTGACCACGGTTCCTGGTCGAGGGTCCATAGGTGTAACACTCCAAAAAGTCGAGAATTAATCTAGAGCCTAACATGAGTGTCTAAAGTTTTAGATACTGTTTTAAGACCTAAAATAATGTATACAAGTCATCCAAGAAGTTTTAGATCCAAGACGTCAAAGAACGTCCATGACGTCTGCAAACTAGCCTAATTGAACTAGTTGACGCCGCTATGTTTGGGGATGGTTTTGGAGGGTCAAATGAAGTGTAAAACTTGTAAAAACAACTTTTTTTAGGTAGAGTGTAGTATATAGGGTCTAAAAGTCCAATAACGATGCCCCAAGGACCACCCGAAGGGTGATGGAGGAGGACCCCAACATAGGTGGGCAGGCTGCCAAAGCAGCCTGCGAAAGTCAAGGATCAGTGGGCTGCTGTATGACGCGCAGCCCACACAGAACTCACTGTCCCAAAATTTATTTTTGGGAAATAAAATGGATGTTGTCCCCGTGACGCGGAGCCACTTTCTAGATTCGGTAAAATGGTATTTTGGGCATTTTGACTTCACAAAAAGACCCATTTAAGTGAGAAGTGTTTTGGGTAATTTAGGGGGTGATTATACATAGACTAAGGGTCATTTTAAGACATTTTTAACTCATCAAAAAACCGATTCCCAAAACAAAACCCAAAAGCTTTCAACTCTCTCTACTTTCCTCTCCCCAATTCCTCCATAAAAAAGGAAGAAAGTTTGAAGAAGAAGGTCAATTTCTCTAGGATTTCACTTCAATTTCGTGGATTAATATTCAATAAGGTATGGTTTATTCACTCTTGGGTTTCCTTTCCCCATGAGGCCCTCTCAAAGTTAATTTCAAAATACGATATTCCACGGGGTTTTCCTATTTCTAATGGGTTTTCTTCTAAACTTCAAATTGATGATGAATTGTGATTTCCCATGACTAATTAAGTATAGATTGTTGGTTAATTTATTTTAATAGATGAAATTTCTTGTTGATCACGTTCCCTTCCCCAATTTCCTGAATCTTGCATCTTGGTCATGAATTGATGGGAATTATAGAATGATTTGATAATTAGACTTGTTTTATCTATTCTAATTCATGTATGGATTGACCAGGGTCATGTATTATTTGGATTAGATCTAAATCTTGATGAATTTACAATGAACAGTAATTCCCCTAACCCAAGGTTATGAATTGATGTTAATTGGGATAGTGATAATGCAATTGACCTAGTTATTGTGTTAATTACTATCGATTGATGTTACTACACCTATTATTTGATGTAATTGGTTGGTTGATGGTAAGACCATGATGATGGATTTTGAAGGAGATTTGGTAAGCCTTTATGATCCTAACCTTTACTTCAAGTATGATGGATTGTGATTGGTGATGTAGTTCAATTGAAGTATACCTTGTGAATAACTTACATAGGTGTTGGTATGATGTTAATTGAAATGTGTTGAATATGTGATTGTGAGATTATGCTTAAGATGAAATTATATAAGGTTGGTGATGACTTGCCTATGTGCCTTGTTATGAAATGATGATGATAATGATATGCTAATGTCACATGTGAGGGTTGCCATTAAAGGATATTATCATGCAAAACCTATTGAGCTAAATGACTACGATTATTCAAGGGATAGACCCTATGACATAAACTAAGTGATGATTGTTAAAGAAATACATTTCAAAAGGGACTTAGCTTAGCATCGACAGAACTTGACAATGGGAGGTGTTGACTTCCCATAGAGGAAGATTCACCGTATAGTTCCATATGAGGTGTTGACTCCCCTATGATGGACACTCACCCAATGGATCCCCATGAGATGAGGATCCAATGCCATAGGCATGTAGAGGGTTCATACAGATCTCTTAGTTCTAGAACTATATTGCCACCATAGGAAGACTAGCTAGTGGATCCACCTAGAAAGATACTTTTATGTTTGGCTCTACTTCTGCCGGTAGACCACCTTTTATCGGTCTAAGGGTTTACAACACCAGATTCCATACTTAACTATTCTGGTGTATGTCGGTTAAGGAAAATGCTCGTGAAAGTAAAATGAAGTAATGATGTGAACGCTAGATAGGGTGACTTGAGAGGTTGGCTTAGTCTAGGTAGGGGTAGGGGTCTCTACCTAGGAATTGCGCTAGTTGCCTTTTATATAAGTCCTAGAAGGATGTTCTTATAATATAATAATCTTATAAAGTAAATGTTATGCTTATGTTGACTGTACATGTTGATTATCCTTTATGATGTTAGTTTCGTTGATGAACATGCTATTGGTCTATATTGCTAAACATGATGATGACTACTATTGATGTTATGTTATGCTGAGTTGGGCATTACTTGTGATCCTTTGTTTGGTTTACTTGATTGAGTAAGGTTATGGGGATTTTCCTGGTCATTGCACTTGTAGGCTAAATGGTGGGTTATGAGCAAGGGTCTTGCTTATATTATGATGTTACGAACTCTTGTATATGTTGACTTGACTATTACTTGTTAATGTTGGTCTTGTGTCGTACATGGATTTGACTTATGGATTATATGATTATTGACTTATATGGGTTCTTGATTGTGCATAAGGCTTTTCAAAGTACTTTAGCATGGTTTTTATCAAATGTCCTCTTTAGCATGATTTCACTTGTTTTATATTCATATATCGATACTTAGTACAAATGTGTACTAACCCATGTTTCATGTTTACTACAAATGTAGGATCCGCCCGTTGATATTAGACAACGCTTTGAAGACTACTTGGATTCTTATCTTCCAAGTTAGATAGGTCCTCACTTTCCGAGGACGATGCCATTATCTACCTATTGGATGTTGTTTAGTCTTAAAGACACTTTGTTCATTCTCTTTCATTTTGGTACTATAATTGTAAAAACTATATGTGGCTATAATTGTTGATGTAAGGGATATGCCAAAATTGTGATACTCTTGTCTAGATTGTTTAATATGAGACAATGGTATAGACTTCTTATGAGACTATCTTATAATATAGTTATGTGCAATAAAAGTAGATGACTATGTAATATTCTTATACGAAGGGTCTATGTATACTCGATATGAATATATTATGTATATGTAGAGATCTATGTAAACCTCAATGTAGAATAAAAAGTTTTAAATTTTCCGCATTTTTAACCTATTAATGTAATGATGTAAGCTAAGAGTCTAGTCTTAGTCCTCAACAAGGACGACAATGCTGGTTACGTCTAGGGGGTGCTCCCTGGATGTGACATTGTATGGTGGTTATAGGTATGAATACCCGAAGAGCAGTCGCAAGAAGGGCCGAATAAGGCATTGCTAATGCGGGAGAACTGGACAACCAAGTGCCTCCACTTGAAGAAGTTGCTATGGGTGATCAAGTTCCAGTTTCTCCTCCTCCCATGGAGGGTGGGGACATATGGGTAGCTTTTCTCCAAATGTCCCAAGCCATTACAACCCAAGCACAAGTCTTCACTACTCAAGCACAAGCTATGATGGCCCAAGCTAATCGGGAGGTGGTACCCCGAGGAAATCAACAAGTTAGCACCATGGCCTCCCGTTTGAGGGATTTCACTAGGATGAATCCTCCTACTTTCCATGGGTCCAAAGTTGAGGAAGACCCCCAAGAGTGCATTGATGAAATCTACAAAATTCTCTATGCTATAGGTTGACTACAAGTGAGAAAGCCGAGTTAGCCACTTACCAACTCAAAGATGTGGCCCAAACTTGGTACGTCCAATGGAGAGACAAAAGGCCTCTAACGGGTGGTTCGGTGACATGGGAGATTTTCAAGAAGGCTTTTATTGATCAATTCTTTCCTATAGAGAAGATGGAAGCCAAAGTGAAAGAATTCATCAACCTTCATCAAGGAGGTATTTTTGTACTTGACTATTCTTTGAAATTCACTAAATTGTCAAGATATGCTCCTTCTTTGGTTTCCGACCCCAGAGATGAAATGAGTTGCTTTGTGATGGGAATGTTGGATGAATTTAAATAATAATGTCGTTCGACTATGCTACATAATAATATGAACATTTCTCGTCTCATGGTTCATGATAAACAATTGGAAGAGACTAGGGTAAAGAGGAAGAGTAGAGATGCAAATAGGGCAAGGTCTTTTGATGGTGGTTCTTCTAAGGGTAGGCTTGACATTCAAGAAAATAAGTTCAAGAAGAGTTTCTCTAATGAAGTTCCTTATAAGTTCCCTAAGTCTCATGATGATAAGGTGCCTAAACCTAAGTCACAAAAGGGAAAGAGTGGAAACTCACCTAATGAGAAGCCTACTTGTACCAAGTGTAGGAAAGGTCACTTTCGTGAATGCTTAGTTGGAATGGGCAATTGTTTTTGTTGTAGAAAAAGGGGTCACAAGGTGAGTGATTGCCCTAATTTTAAGGGGAAAGACAAGGGGAGTGAACAAGCAAGTGGTTCAAATGACGATGCTCTGAAGAAGAATCGCTTTTATGCTCTCTACTCTAGAGGTGAACAAGAGACTTCTCCCGATGTGGTGACCGGTATGTTGAAAATCTTTTCTATTGATGTATATGCTTTACTCTATCCCACTGGTACCTTGTAATTTGTTACTCCTCTAGTATCTACAAAGTTTTACATTTTTCCCGATATCTTGAATGAACCTTTTATAGACTACCCCGGTGGGTGAGTCGGTTGTTGCTAAGAAAGTATATAGAAATTATCCTATAATGTAGCCCAATAGAGTTACTCATGTGGAGTTAGTAGAACTCAATATGGTTGATTTTGATCTTATTTTGGGGTATGGATTGGTTACATGCTTGTTTTGCGTCCATAGATTGTAGAACAATGGTGGTGAAGTTTAACTTTCCAAATGAACCCGTGTTAGAGTGGAAGGGGGAAAATTTTATTCCTAGAGGTCGTATCATTTGTTGTTTGAAATCTTGTAGGATGATCTCTAAAGGGTGTTTATACCATATAGTAAGAGTCCTAGATTTAGACTTTGAAATTCTTCCTATTGAGTCAGTCCCCGTAGTGAGAGAATTTCTAGAGGTCTTTCCTAATGATCTTCCCGATATTCCTCTCAAACGGGAAATTGATTTTGGTATCGACTTGCTACCGCACACAAATCCCATTTCAATTCCTCTTTATTGGATGGCTCTGGACGAAATGAAAGAGTTGAAGGCTCAACTCAAAGACTTACTAGACAAGGGCTTTATTTTGCCTAGTACTTCACCATGGGGTGCTCCTATATTGTTTGTGAAGAAGAAGGATGGGTCCCTTATAATGTGTATCGATTACCGTGAACTCAACAAAGTCACAATCAAGAACAAGTATCCTCTCCCTTGGATTGATAATTTATTTGATCAACTCCAAGGTGCGAGTTACTTTCCAAGATTGACTTGAGATCGGGATATTACCAACTTAGGGTGAGAGGTGAAGATATTCCAAGACAACGTTTTGAACTAGATATGATCATTATGAGTTCTTAGTAATGTCCTTTGGTATCACTAATACTCCGGCGGAGTTTATGGACCTAACGAATAGGGTGTTTCGAAGTTACCTAGACTCATTTGTCATTGTCTTCATTGACGACATCTTGGTATATTCAAAGAATGAGGGTGAACATATTGATAATTTGAGAGTGGTGTTGCAATTGCTTAAGGAACACCAATTATTTGCCAAGTATAGCAAATGTGAGATTTGGTTGAGTTCGATAGCATTTCTTGGTCATATCATCTCTAGTGAAGGTGTGGAGGTTTATCCAAGAAAGACCAAAGTGGTGAAAAATTGGCCTACACATTTGGCTCCTACGGATATTAGGAGTTTCTTAGGACTAGCCGGTTATTATAGAAGGTTTGTCGATGGGTTCACCTCCATTACTTACCCCTTGACAACCTTGACCCAAAAGAATGTGAAATTTGAGTGGTCAGAGGCATGTGAAAATAACTTCCAAATGTTGAAGGATAGGCTTACTTCCGCTCTAGTATTGACTCTATTGGAGGATACTAAGGGACTTGTGGTCTATTGTGATGCATCTCGAGTCAGGTTGGGGTGTGTTCTTATCCAACATGTTAAAGTTATAGCCTATGCTTCTAGGCAAATCAAAGTTCATGAGAAGAATTATTTGACTCATGACCTTGAGTTAGCAGCCGTGGTATTAAATCTGGAGGCATTATGTCTATGGGGTTTATGTTGATGTGTATACGGACCATAAAAGTCTCCAATATGTATTCACTCAAAAGGAGTTAAATCTCCAGCAACGGAGATGGTTAGATTTGTTGAAAGACTATAATATGAGTGTTCTCTATCACCCCGGCAAGGCTAATGTGGTAGCGGATGATCTAAGTCGATTTTCCATGGGAAGTGTGTCCCATGTGGAAGAATCCAAGAGAAACCTAGTGAAAGATGTTCATAGGTTGGCTCGTTTAGGGGTTCAAATTGAAAGTTCTCCAAATGGTGGTATGGTGGTGCATCATAACTCCGAGTCGTCTTTGGTGGTTGAGGTGAAGTCTAAGCAACACCTTGATCCATTGTTGATGGAGTTGAAATAATAGGTTCTTGGTAAGATGAATGAGTCATTCTCCAAAGGTGGGGATGGTGTTCTAAGGTACCAAGGGAGATTGTGAGTGCCTAATGTGGATGATTTGAGAAATAGAATCCTTGAAGAAGCTCATGGAGCCCGTTACTCTATCATACGGTTTCTACAAAGATGTACCATGACCTTAGAGAAGTGTTTTGGTGGGATGGCCTAAAAAGGGATATTGTGTAGTTCGTTGCAAAGTGTCCCAATTGTCAACAAGTGAAGGTCGAACACCAAAAGCCGAGTGGTCTACTATAAGAAATCCAAATTCCTACTTTGAAGTGGGAAGATGTTAATATGGATTTTGTAGTAGGTTTGCCTTGAACTCGAAAGAAATATGATTCTATATGGGTGGTAGTGGATCGATTGACCAAATCCACTCACTTTATTCCCGTTAAGTCTACTTATTCGGCGGAAGACTATGCAAGGATCTATATTGACAAGATAGTGAGTCTTCATGGGGTTCATTTGTCCATTATATCGTATAGAAGTGCTCAATTTACGTCTAGATTTTGGAGTTCATTTCAAAGAGGTTTGGGTAATCAAGTAAAGATAAGCACCGCTTTTCATCCTCAATGGATGGCCAAGCGGAATGGACTATTCAAACTTTTGAAGATATACTTAGGGCTTGTATGATTTACTTTAAGGGAAATTGGAATGAGCACTTGTCTTTGGTGGAGTACTTATAACATAGCTTTCATTCATCCATCTCTATGGCTCCTTATGAAGACTTGTATGGTAGGAGGTGTAGGTCTCCTATTGGATGATTTGAGGTTAGAGAGTCTTCGCTTCTTGGTCCCGATTTGATCTTTAAGACTTTGGAGAAATTTCATATAGTCGGCAAACAACCTATAGTCGGCAAAAGTCTTATGCCGATCATAGGAGAAGAGACCTTGAATTTGAAGAGGGTGATAAGGTGTATTTGAAGATTTCGCCCATAAAAGGGGTGGTTAGATTTGGCAAGAAAGGGAAGTTGAGTCCTCGTGATGTGGTTCCCTACGAAACCATGCAAAGGGTTATTAAGGCTGCATACGAGCTGAAACTCCCTAGTGAACTATCTTCGGTTCATCCGGTTTTTCATGTATCCATGCTTAAGAAGTGCATTGGTAATCTCGATTCCATTCTTCCTATTGAAGGTCTTGGTGTGAAATATTACCTCTCCTATGAGGAGGTTCGAGTTGAAATCCTTGATAGTCAAGTGAAGAGGTTGAGGAACAAAAGGGTGGCCTCCGTAAAAGTTTTATGGAGAAACCACCTAGTTGAGGGAGCAACATGGCAGGCCGAGGCTGACATGAAGTCCCTTTATAATCATCTCTTTGCTAATTAAGGTTAGTTGTTCTTCTTAATAATGAAAATAATGAGTTGATTGCATTTGACTTGTTTTGCAAAATTGTGTATGTTTAAGATAAAAGGTTTATGCTAAAATGAATTATCATGGAAAAATGCTCTTTTGCTTGACTTGCACTTATTTGTGTATTTGGTATATTGTTGTCTTCATAATTTGATAGTGAGCATGTTGATATGTTGAGAAAGCAAATTTGGCATAATTGACTCATTAATGATATGTTGAGCTCATGTTGTTATTGTGAGAAGGATAATACCTCATGTTGTGGCTTTGAGCCTTATATGTGCAAAATTGATATTTTAAATAATTATGTACATGCCATATTTTTATGTTGAATTGAATTGTAACTCATGTTGAAGTTGTATATTATTGGTTGGGCTGATAGTCTTGAGTCTATCCTTTTCCATTTAAAAGCTTAGTGTCATTCGAGGACGAACGTTCCTAAGGGGGGGGATAATGTACACTCCGAGAAGTCGAGACTTAATCTAGAGCCTACCATGAGTGTCTAAAGGTTTAGATACTTTTTTAAGACCTAAAATAATGTATGTAAGTCATCCAAGAAGTTTTAGAGCCAAGACGTCAAAGAACGTCCATGACGTCCGGAAACTAGCCTAATTGAACTAGTTGACGTTGCTATGTTTGGGGTTGGTTTTGGAGGGTCAAGTGAAGTCTAAAACTTGTAAAAAGACTTTTTTTAGGTAGAGTGTAGTATAAAGAGTCTAAACGTCCAATAACAACGCCCCAAGGACCACCCTAATGGTCACGGAGGAGGACCCCAACATGGGTGGGTAGGCTGCCAAAGCAGCCTGCGAAAGTCAAGAATCAGTGGGCTGCTGCGCGACGCGCAGACCACACGGACCTCACTGTCCCAAAATTTATTTTTGGGAAATAAAATGTGTGTTGGCCCCTCGACGTGAAGCCACTTCCCAGATTCAGTAAAATCGTATTTTTGACATTTTGACTTCACCAAAAGACCCATTTCAGTGAGGGGTGTTTTGGGTACTTTAGGGGGTGATTATATATAGCCTAAGGATCATTTAAAATCATTTTAACTCATTCAAACCCAATTCCCAAACAAAACCCAAAAGCTATCACCTCTCTCTACTTTCTCTCTCCCCAATTCCTCCATTGAAGAAGGAAGAAAGCTTGAAGAAGAAGGTCGGTTTCTCTAGGATTTCACTTCAATTTCGTGGATTAATGTTCAATAAGGTATGGGTTGGTCACTCTTGGGATTCCTTTCCCCAAGAGGTCCTCTCAAAGTTAATTTCAAAATATCCAATTCCATGGGGTTTTCCAATTCTAATGGGTTCTCTTCTAAACTTGAAATTGATTATGAATTGTGATTTCCTATGACTAATTGAGTATAGATTGTTGGTTAATTTATGTTAATAGATGCAATTTCATGTTGATCATGTTCTCTTCCCCAATTTCCCAAATCATGGATCTTGGTCATGAATTGACGGGAATTGAAGAATGATTTGATAATTAGACTTGTTTTATCTATTCTAATTCATGTATGGGTTGACTAGGGTAATGTAGTGTTTGGATTGGATCTAAATCTTGATGAATTTATGATGAACCCTAATTCCCCTAACCCAAGCTTATGAATTAATGTTAATTGGGATAGTGATAATACAATTGACATGGTTCTTGTATTAATTTCTATTGATTGATGTTACTACAACTATTATTGGATGTAATTGGTTGGTTGATGGTAAGACCATGATGATGTCTTTTGAAGGAGATTTGGTAAGTCTTCATGATACTAACCTTTACTTCAAGTATGATGTCTTGTGATTGGTGATGTAGTTCACTTGAAGTATACCTTGTGAATAGCCTACATAGGTGTTCGTATGAGGTTGAATTGAAATATCATGACAATGTGATTGTGAAATTATGCTTAAGATGAAATGATATAAGGTTGGTGATGACTTGCCTATGTGCCTTGTTATGAAATGATGATGATGATGATATGCTAATCTCACATGTGAGGGTTGCCATGAAAGGATATTCTCATGCAATACCTATTGATCTAAATGACTATGATTATAAAAGGGATAGACCCTATGACCTAAACTAAGTGATGATTGTTAAAGAAAGACATTTCAAAAGGGACTTAGCTTAGCACCAAGTAAACTTGACAATGGGAAGTGTTGACTTCCCATAGAAAAAGATTCACCCTATAGTTCCATATGAGGTGTTGACTCCCTTATAAGGGAAACTAACCCAATGGATTCCCATGAGATGAGGCTCCAATGACATAGGCATGTAGAGGGTTCATATATATCTCCTAGTTCTAGAACTATGTTGCCACCATAGGAAGACTAGCTAGTGGATCCACCTAGAAAGCTACATTTATGTTTGGCTCTACTTTGGTTGGTAGACCACCTTCCATCGGTGTAAGGTTTTACAACACCGGATTCAACACTTACCTCTTGTGGTCTATGTTAGTTAAGGCAAATATTCTCGAAAGTAAAATAAAGTAATGATGTGAACTCTAGATAGGGTGACTTGAGAGGTTGACTTAGTCTAGGTAGGGGTATGAGACTCTACCTAGGCATTGCACTAGTTGGCTTTGAGAGAAGTCCTAGAAGGATGTTCTTATGATATAATAATCTTATAAAGTAAATGTTATGCGTATGTTGAATTTACATGTTGATGATCCTTTATGATGTTAGATTCATTGATGAACATGATATTGGTCTAGATTGCTAAACATGATGATGACTACTATTGATATTATGTTATGTTCAGTTGGGCATTACTTGTTATCCTTTGTTTGGTTTACTTGATTGAGTAAGGTTATGGGGCTTTTCTTGGTCATTGCACTTGTAGGCTAAATGGTCGGTTATGAGTAAGGGTCTTGCTTATATTATAATGTTATGATCTCTTATATATGTTGACTTGACTATTACGTGTTGATGTTGGTATTGTGTCATACATGGATTTGACTTATAGATTATGTGATATTGGCTTATATGGGTTATTGATTGTGCATAAGGCTTTTCAAAGTACTTTAGCATGGTTTTTATAAAATGTCCTCTTTAGCATGATTTCACTTATTTTATATGCATATATCGATACTTAGTACAAGTGTGTACTAACCCATGTTTGATGTTTGCTACAAATGTAGGATCCGACTGTTGATATTAGAGAAGTCTTTGAAGACTAGTTAAATTCTTATCTTCCAAGTTCGGTAGGTCCTCACTTTCCGAGGACGATGCCATTATCTACCTATTGGATGTTGTTTAGTCCTAAAGACACTTTGTTCATGCTCTTTCATTTTGGTACTATAATTGTAAAGCCTATGTGTGGCTATAATTGTTGATGTAAGGGCTATGACCAAATTGTGATACTCTTGTTTAGATGGTTTAATATGAGACAATGGTATAGGCTTCTTATGAGACTATCTTATAATATAGTTATGTGCAATAAAAGTAGAAGACTATGTAATCTTCTTATACGAAGGGTCTATGTATACTCGATATGAATATATATGTAAACCCTAATGTAGAATAAAAAGGTTTTGAATTTTCCGCATTTTTAACCTATGAATGTAATGATGTATGCTAAGAGGCTAGTCTTAGTCCTCAAAGAGGACGCCGACGCCGGTTACGTCTAGGGGGTGCTCCCCGGATGTGACATTAGGTCTAAGGCCTAAAAAACCAATCTCAAATCATCGAGTGGGTCGTTTCTTATTTTAATGAAGTCAATGTTGTGTTGTTGTTCCTATATAAGTCTTTTAGACCCCTAAGTTCAGTGAATTAGGCCATTCTCTCAATTCAAAAAATAAAACCCAAATCCTCTCTCAAATATTCTCTTTCTAAAAAATGGAATAAGAAGAAGGAGGTTGAAGCTAAGTCAAGTTAAAGTCTCCAATCTTCATGTTTTTTTGTAGGATTTGTGACTAAAGTATATTGTATTTACATCCATGGGATCCCTTCTCCCATTGAGCCCCTTTAGATTCCCCAATTATGAAGTCTAAATCCCTAATTCTAGTTAGGGTTGCCTCCAATTTTGTGGGTTATGATGAATGTTGATCCAATTGAGTGGATTATGATTGTTTATGATTGAACTGATAATATTAAATTTTTTTAGACTTAATTTACATGTGTGCATGCCTATCCTATGATATAAGGGTAGAATTGATATAATTGGGTTTGATGCCATGAGAGGGAAAGTCTATAGTTTAGAGGTATCCTTATAGGATTGATGATTTATGAATATAAATTTATTGATATTGAAGCATATATGATGAATAAGATTTTATTTGTTATAGAGTGAAACATAAATGATGATCATGAAATGTAGTGCATTGACAGTAAAGCGTGGACTATGAATTGTTGATTGATTGATGTTATGATGTTGAAGGGATACTTCCCAGAATGAATTGATAAGCATGATTGAATAAATGTGAAACATTAACTCGCATAAATGAAATTCGGTTGAAAGGATTGCTCACCTAAAATTAATCTATACTTAAATGCTTAATGATGATGAGGCTAAAGGAAACTACCCTTGACCTTCATATGTTGAGTATATGAGGAGATTTCCCATACTCCTTAGAATTGAACAAGGGGTGACTCCTATCATACCTATTATTATGAATGGACTTGGAGGTGAGTACTCATGATCCTTATGAAATGATGTGGAGTCGAGTACCCATGTCATATGATGTGATTATGGAGGCGAGTACCCATGATCTTATAGTAAGAAAGGCAAGAGGCAAATACCCATTAGATTATATAAGATAGTCATAGAGGAAAATTCCCATGTCTTTAAGAGTAAGTATGAATGATGTGGTTATGTTATGCATATAATTAGCCTGGGATGTTGCTACATATGCCCTCCATGGTGTATTTTTGAGTATAGGCAGATAACCTATGACTATGCCAAGGTGAAATGATGTTATTTAAGAAAGTATTCCTCTTTCATTATGATGCTTATTATGTGTTGATTATGCTTATGCCTTATGTCTTATGTGTAAAACCCTAAAATGAACTAAGGCGAACTAGAGATTTGTGATTGTTTCTTGAGTTAATTTTGTCATAAATTGAGTTATAATGATTTTATTAGGCAGTGTGTGAAGTTTGGTTAAGTTTGGAGGTCAAACGTCCAAGAACGTTCATGGCGTTCGGAAGATATGCCTTAGATAGTGCTTGTGTTTCTTGATGTGTTTGAGTGAGTTTTACGTGTTCGTTTTAATCAAAATTTATGTGGGATATTCCTAAGGCCTAGGCGACTACGTTTAGTGGTTTAACGTATGGGTACGACCCCACCTAGGATCCACGAGGGGGCCTAGAAGAGGACCCCATCTTTTGGGAAGAAGCTGCCAAGCAATGACCAAACGACTGCCACAAGGGACGGACGCGTTGGTCAAATGACGACCCACCGACCTTGGACGTCGATTGTCCATGCAAGGTAGGATAGCCTCCACTAGGAAGAAGATAAGTCCCCATCGACGGACCCCCACCAACGGGGCGTCGATGGGCAGACGGTTCGTCTGTGTGGACTCGTTGATGGTGCCCGTGAAAACTGCATTTTTTCTACCAAGGCTTGGAGTGTTTGGTAAATTCACCCCAAGTATTTTATGACCCATGGACGTTTATTTTAGGGTTCATTAGGTATATTAAAGTGTTTCTAACCCTAAGACATAATTTTAGACTCCATTTCCTAAAAAAAAAACCTCCCCCCCCCCTCCCCCAGTTAAAAGGCTCTCAAGTCATAATGGAAGCTAGAAGTCAAGAAGGGCTAGGAGGGCTTTTGGTGGTCGATTTATTCACCAAAAATCAGTAAGGTTTCTATTATCTAAGGTATGGTAGTCATCCTTGAACCCTCTTCCATTCAAGGAGTCCCTTCTAAGAGATTTTGAAAAGGGGTTTTCCAAACCTAACTTCTTCTATCTTTGACTCTAAGTATGGGTCTTGCATGAAAATGTTTTAAAGGAATCAAATATGTTATTTCTAACGTTAGTGGGTGATTTTAATGCTAAAACTCCAATGAAACTATGCTATTGATTTTTATCAACTTTTGACTTAAGAAATGGGTTCAATGAACATGATTTGATGACGTTAGAGTTAGAGTTTCTTTATGCTTATAGTGTGAATTAGCTACTGCCTAAGGTCTAACTTATGAATTATTATTGTGAAATAGATTTTAGATGGTGAAAGCTTGGATTAATGGTAAGTTGGTTACCTTGCTTAACTCTTATTATGAATTGCTCTTGAGTGGTATGGCTCACTTTTGGTGGCGGTGTTTACTTGAAATATATGAATGTGAATCTATTTATGTATTATGAATGAGGCCATGAAGGCATAAAAATTATGTTGTTCTTGTTGATGTGCTTTTATGAAGCTTGTTGTGTGAAGTAAGATGAAAATGAGATTCTTGTTGATATGCTTTATGAAGCTTGTTGTGTGAATTATGCTAGAGATAATGTCTAAAGGAACTTTATGATTATGTGAAGCATGATTCAAGTGTGAAATATGATGAATAAAGATGCAAGCATGTTTATAAGCCAATGTTATAAAAGTGATGATTTATGTGAAAGGTGTGCTCACATGTACACACACTCACACTTTGAAAGAATGAATGGATGAAGTTAAAGAATGTGAATGAAAAGGGGAGTTTTGGGGTGAGCACTCATTGTGAGTTGAGATGAAGTGTTTAGTAGCAACCTCACTACTCCCAAGAGCTTTCTAATGAAGGTTGGAGGATGGATACCCATTGTGAGTTGAGATGGGATGTCAAAAAGTTATCCTTGACCTTTAGTAATGATTGTTTAAGACTCCGTGGGGGAGTTATACTTAGCACCAAGAGGATTTGAAGAAGGGGTGGGTGCACATTGTGAGTAGAGATGTAGTGCCCAATGTACCTCTTGAGATGAGTACTCCTTGTTAGTAGAGAGCGAGTTACTTTGTAGCAATCTCCTTATCCCTTAACTATGCGCCGACATAGGTGTAGCTATTGGACAAAGCCATATAAAATCTAAGAGAAAGACCCCACCTAGGCAAGTGGGGAACCCTCTTCCGATAGGGGTAGTATCGAGATTCCATGTCTAGCTCTCATGGTCTATGTCGGTTAAAGCTATTCCCCCACAAAATAATAAAAGAACTAAGTCTCCTAAAATAATGTATTACTTAGGTTAGGTAGTGGTATGGGACGTTATCTGTCCATTGCACTAGGTAGACCTTCCGAAAGGGAAGTCTTGGTGTGTTTTATGTGAAATGTATGAACTAAGTCTCCTAAAATAACGTACTACTTAGGGTAGGTGGTGGTATGGGACGCTACCTATCCATTGCACTAAGTAGACCTTCCGAAAGGGGAGTCTTGGTGTGTTCTACCATGTGTTGTAAATGAAGTTAGATAACTTAAGGTCTAATGTTAAGGAAGTATGTTAAAACTAAGTTCTATGTGAAGAAGTTACAAGTGACTAATGTAGGGTGCTTAATCCAAGGGAAACCTCAAGGAGCACTAAGTGGGAGTAGTAGTATGGGATGCTACTCTCACATTGAACTTAGTGTAACTTATAGGTCCTATTGGATAAGGGTACTTACATGAAATCATTCTTGTCTGAATGTGTTTCAAATGTCTAGCCATGAGTGTGGATTTGATTTCCGGACTAGGTAAGCCTATGGTTGGTAGTCTTAAGGATCGCTTTGGTGTGTCTTGAAGGGGTTGTATGGGTGTTACCTTCTTGTATTACCTTATGGAGTCTTAGGATAACTTGGTTAGGGAAACCTCACGGGAAATAAGTTCACATTGCTTGGAATGTATTATTCACTATAATGTATTCACTGTGTTCACTGTAAGATTTTCTAATGTTACTGTAAAGTGTGTTTTGCTTCTAAAATTTTTAGAGTCCTAATTTATGTGTTAAATGATGATTCTTATACTATTTCAACTCTTAAATCATGAAGGTTTTCTCAATTTGGCATGAAAGCTTATTTTACTAAAATGTCTCTTTTTGCATGTCTTTGCATATGTCATACTTAGTACATTATTTGTATTAACCCCATAATTTTCTATAATTAAGAAGTATAGGTTGGAGGCGTCTGAAGACTAGAAGACAAAACTTGGGAATCTATCCTCTCAAGATTAAGTATGTCTTCTTATATTCGAGGACGTAGTTCTATTTCTTAGTTTCTGTTCTAAAGATTTATTATGTATTTTTCATTTAATGTAAAGGGTCGTGTCCCTAAGATATTTATATCGTGTCTTTATGTTGGCTTGTGTAGACGAGATCAAATCATTAGCTTTTATGTAAGATGTTCTCTTTATTAATTTATTCGTGAAAATTTTTAATTCCGCACTACTTTTCATGTCTTATGTAATGAATGATAGCTAAGGCTTGTACAATACCTTCGAAAGGTCAAGTACACATTTGATCCGACCCATGGGTTCTCTCTAACTTCTAGGGGGTACTTTCGGGTCGTTACATTATGATAACTACATCTTATGTTTATGTTATTTATGTAAGATATTATATTTAATACGTGTTTGTACTAACAAATATTGTTCCCTATTTCTTATCAAAATGTATGCTCCGATGCTCCCGATTCACACGCTTGTGGCTAGGTTTTGAGTTGATCAAGGAAGTGAAGATTTTGTGAGTCCTCATACCATTCGAGGATTGGATCACCCCTTTCTCTTTCATATCTTTCTTTTCATTTTGAACTATTGTGTGGGCTACGTCCTACGATTTTACTCATTCGTATTAAATGGTTTGCGACAATGTTATAAGATGTCCGCTCGTTTTATGAAACACTTTAATTGTTTAAATGTCTTAAAATTTTACATTTTTCTATTACTTTATGCTATGTTATGCTAAATGGCTTGTATGAGGCCTCTCGAGCTCTTATACACCTTGTTTAGGTTGTACCCTGGATTGTGACAAACTTGGTAATCAGAGCAAAAGGTTCAGAATGGTTCTAGGATGTCTCAAACCAAGTCTAGTAGAGTATTGTTCATATGTGTGAAGAGCACCACATTTATGAATGAGATGCCATTAGATGTTCAGGAAATCTCACTTCTCCACTTCTGGGCGTCATGCCATGGAATTTAACTCTATAAGTTATTCCTCTAAATCTATACCTTATAGTTTTCAAGATATGACTACAAGAAGGGATAATTCTAGAAGGAGTGAGGGAGACAACGTGAGTCAAGAAGTTCCTCCCCAAGCCGCTCCTCAAGCTGTAATTGATCCATTTGCTTATAATGTAACAAATGCGATGCTTAGGTCGGCTTTCCAAGTGTTGGATCAAGCCATCACGACTTGATCCAATAGAGAGGTGGTTGATCCCGTGAACCCAAATGTAAGTATAGTGGAATCAAGAATGAGGTACTTCACAAGGATGAACCCTACATAATTTTATGGCTCCAAAGTTGAAGACCATCCTAAAGATTTTATTAACAAAGTCTAAAAGATAGTTGCTATTATGGAAGTGAATCTGGTATAGAAGGCGGAATCTGTCACTTATCAACTCAAAGGGGTTTCTCAAATTTGGTTTAATCAATCAGAGGAGGCAAGGTACAAAGGAGTGCGTCCCATAAAAATAGAAAAGTTCAAAAGTGCTTTTCTTGATCGATTCGTCTCTCTTAAGATTAGAGAGGCCAATGTTCTTGAGTTCATTAATATTAGGCAAACAATTATGAGTGTGAGAGAGTATGCCTTCAGGTTCATTAAATTATTCAAATATGCTTCTTCGCTCGTAGTGGATCATAGGGCTAAGATGAGTAAGTTTTTATTAGGTGTATTCAAAGAGCGTCACACCCCTATGCTTGTCCATGACATGGAAATTTCTCCCCTTATGGTGCACGCCCAATAAATAGAATAGGATAAGCTCGGGGAAAGATCATGAGAGGCAAAAAGGCCAAAGTAAGTGATGGAAACTTTTCACATTCTAGGTCCAGAGAACAGGGTTGTCAGAGTTCCGGCAGAATTTCAATGGACAAGGTTATACAAATGATCCTCCGACGGCAAGTAAGGAAAGGTTGTATAACCCTTAACCCTAAGGATATGGTGGCAGGTCTTTAATGCCTAGTTGTGCTAAATTTAGGAGAAATAATGAAGAGAAATGTCTATCGGGATCTAATGCTTGCTTTGGGTGTGTTAATATAAAGCGTAAAATAAGTCCTTCAATTACTAGAAATGTGGAATACACTCATCGTAGGTCTTAACCCTACCTTTCATAAGGTCGAACTAACTTAGGTGGACATGCTATTACGAAAAATTGTTTCTATGCACTATAAAAAAAAGGTGATCAAGAGTGCTCTCCGGATGTGGTGACAGGTTTGTTAAAAGTATTTCAGTATGATGTGTATGGTTTTCTTCATTCCGATTCTACTTTGTCCTTTTAGACTCCCTTCGGGGCTATGATATTTGATATGCTTCGCGATGTAATGTTAGAACCTTTTTCTGTTTCTGCCCCTATTGGTGATTCTGTGGTGGGCTAAGAGAATCTATAAAATATTTCTCGTTTCTTTATCCCATAGAGTCACACTAATAGATTTGGTGGAACTTGACATTATTGACTTTGATGTTTTTTTTTTTGTCATGAATTGGTTGCATTTGTGTTATGCCTTTATTCATTTTAGGACAAGAGTGGTCAAATTTTAGTTTCAAAATGAGCTTATACTTGAGTTTAAGGCTGGAAATTCTATGCCTAGAGGTCAAATTCTTTTCTTAACTTAAAACTAGAATATGATTTCTAAGAGTTATATCTATAATATAGTGAGGGGGAGGGATGTGGAGTCCCGAACCCCTATTCTTGAGTCGGTTCCCATGGTTAACGAGTTTCTGGAAGTATTCCTCGATGATTTACCCGGTATTCCTCCAAAAAGGGAAATAGACATTGAAATTGACCTTCTCCTAAATACACAACCTGAATCTAATTCTCCTCATAGAATGACCTCAACGGAACTTAAAGAGTTGAAGGATCAATTGAGGGATTTTTTGGATAATGGTTTAATCTTACCTAATATTTCTCATGGGGTACTCCGGTGTTGTTTGTTAGAAAGAAGGATGGTTCACTCCGAATGTGTATTGATTATCGGTAATTGCACAAAGTGACCATTAGGAACAAGTATCCTCTTTCAAGAATAGACGATCGATTTGATTAACTTCAAAATGCACGTTATTTCTCAAAAATTGATCTCCGGCCAGGTTATCACCAATTGAGGGTGAATGATCAAGATATTCTAAACCAATTTTAGAACGTAATTTGGTCATTATGACTTTTAGGTGAAGTCATTTGGTTTGACTAATGCTCCGAAGACATTCATGGAATTGATGAATAGGGCGTTTAGACAGTACCTTCATATCTTCGTTATTGTGTTTATCGATGATATTTTGATCTATTCGAGATGTGATAAAAAGCATATTGATCATTTAAGGATTGTATTGTAAATTCTCAAGGACCAACAACATTATGGAATTGAGAGGTTTTCTACGATTGCTTCTCCATTGATGGATTTAAATCAAAAGAAGGCCATGTTTATATGGTCGGATGCTTGTGAGAAATCTTTCCAAGAGTTTAAAGATAGACTTACTTCTGCTTCGGTGTTGAATTTACTAGAAGGTATGGATGACGTTGTGGAATATTGTGACTCATCTAGAGTTGGGTTGGGATGTGTGTTCATGTAAAATGGTAAGGTGATTTCCTATGCTTCAAGGACACAAAAGATTCATGAGAAGAATTATTCCACCCACAACCTCGAATTAGAGACGGTGGTATTGCCTTAAAGATTTGAATGAATTATTTGTATGGGGTTCATGTTGATATTCTCTTCAACCATAAAAGTTTGCAATATGGTTCTACCCAAAATGATCTAAATTTGCGCCAAAGAAAGTGGCTTGAGTTATTAAAAGATTATGATATGAGTGTTCAGTAAACAAAAGTGGTGGCGGATTCCCTTATTCGGTTATACATGTGTAGTGTTTCACATATTGTTGAGGATAGAAAATAGTTGACCGAAAATGTTCACAGATTGGCCCAATTGGGTATTCGATTGGTAGACTACGCAAGGGTCATTTAATGGTTCATAAAGGGGCAAAGTTGTCTTTTGTGGCATATGTTAAGGCAAGGCAATGTTTTGATCCAACATTGGTGGAGTTGAAAAAGGTGGTACTAAGAACGTCTGTTGTGGCTTATTCCCGATGGGGAGATGGTGTCCTTAGATATCTAGGTCAGTTATGTGTTTCAAATGTTGCTGATTTAAAGGAACATATTTTATTCAAAACACATAGCATTAGGTATTCTATTTAACCTGAGAACCACCAAGACGTACCATAATTTGGGGGAGGTATATTGGTGGATTGGGATGAAAAAGGATATTGTAGTATTTGTTGCTAAGTGTACTAATTGACAACAAGTTAAGGTTGAGCATCATAAATTGGGTGTTTTATCCTAAGATATTAGTATTCCTACTTGGAAGTGGGATGATTTGAATATGTACTTCATAGTAAGGTTGTACAGAACTCGGAGACACTATGATTTGATTTGGGTTATAGTTGATCGAATTACAAAGTTGGCCCAGTTCATTCCTGTCAATGTTTTGTTATTTGGCGAAAGACTATGACAAATTGTATTTATGTGAGATGGTAAGTTTGCACGGAGTGCCCTTGTCCATTATCTCATATAGAGGTTCTCATTTTATTTCTCTGTTTTGGAAGTCTTTCAAAAAGTTTCTTAGCACTAAAGTTAAGCTTAGCACAACAATTCATCAACAAACCGATGGGCAAGTGGAATTAACAATTCAAGCATTGGAAGACATGTTAAGGGATTGTGTGATTGATTTTAAGAGTAAATGGGATGAACATTTTCCATTGATACAGATTGCCTATAATAATAGCTACCATTCTAGTATTGTTATGGCTCTGTTTGAGGCCCTATATGGTATGAAGTGTGGATCTCCTATATATTGGTTTGAGGTGGTGAGGTTGCCTTTATAGGGTCTGAGTTAGTTCATGAGTCTAAAGAGAAGATTCGACTCATTAGAGAGAGGCTGAGAACGACCTTAAGTCAATAAAATTTTTATGCTTAGAATGATAGACCTTGAATTTTTAGGCCCATATCAAATTTTGAGGCCTGTTTGTAAGGTTGCATATGAGGTTTATTTGCCAAAGGAGTTTACAACGGTGCATCATGTGTTCCATTTCTCTATGCTTAAAAGGGTATTGGACATCGGACATCCATTGTTACCCTAGAAGGCTTGGAAGTGAAAGAGAACCTTTCCTATGAAGAAGTTCCCGTTGAGATTCAAGACTGGCAAGTTAAAAATTGAGGAATAAAGAGGTTGCTTCCGTAAAAGTGTTATTTAGAAACCATCTTGTTGATGGTGCTACTTGGGAGGCTTAAGACGATATGAAGTCCTGATATCCCCATCTTTTTCCTCCTATTCTAGATTGAGGTAATTAGTTCCTCTTGGGTTTTTTTTGTTTAAAGTCATGTGTTCTTTCCGTGTTTCCATGATTTCCTTAAACATGCATGTTCATGAAAAAACTCATGTTTTTGAATGAAAATGGCTCTTATGATGTATTTTTTTCCCATGTTGTTGAGTATTGAGTATGATTTTCTTACAGACTTCATGAGATTGGATATTTATAATGTCTTATCTTGGAGTGAAGATTTCCTCCTGGAATATGTGTTTTGTGTATAGATTGCATTTAGGATCGATGAGATTGTGTTGAGCATTGTTCTTAAGTTGGAGATGGTAGTCCTTGAATGAATGAATTGTGAAATTTTATGCATATTGGGTTGTTAAATGTAGTTCTTAATCCCTCAAGGTGCATTAAGTATTTTTAGCTTGGAGGTGTTGTGTCCTCCTCTATTTTTGTGCGTTTATATGAGTAGCATGCATGATGGTTGCTAGTCTTGAGTCTTCTCGATTAGAAATATGCCTAGAATCTCATTCGAAGAAGAATGATCCCAAGGTGAAGATAATGTAAAACCCCAGATTCAAAAGAGGTTAAATTGCAGGTTTCGGACAAATGCAGGTGTCACCCATGGACCATAAGTAGGGGTCTGGGGTTGGTTACCCAGACAAGCGTAAGATTTCATGACCACGATATGAAAAATGGTTCGTCGGTCAGACCACAGTCCATGGTCGAGGTCCGTCGGTCCAAGTCCTATAAAACCAGTCTCTAATTATCAAACCACCACTTACCAGGACGAACCGTAGGTAAATCGACAGTCTATCGGTCAGGGTTTTGTGCAACGAGGCTGGCAGTTATTTTAGGGGCACATGGGTCTTTTGCGGTTTTAATTAAATCAATGTGGTGTTTTTTTTCCTAAACCTTGACTACCTATATAACTATTTTAGACCCCTAAATTCATTCAATTAAGTCATTCTCTCAAATCCCAAAAGAAAATCCAAATCCTCTCTCTAGAACGTGGAAGAAGAAAAAAGAAGGTTGAACCTAGGTCAAGTTCAAGTCTCCTATCTTCAAGCTTTCGGTAGTCTTTGTGAAAAAGGTATGATGGCTTTTCATCCACGAGATCCTTTCCCCCATGAATCCCCTTTAGATTCCCCAATTTTGAAGCGTAAATCCCCAATTCTAGTTATGGTGTCTTTCAATATTGTGAGTGGTAATTAATGTTGATCCAATTGAGTGGATTATGATAGTTTATGATTGAATTGATAGGATTACATGGAATTAGTATGAAATTACATGTACCAATGCATATCCAATGATTTTTTGGTCGAATTTATATAGTTGGGTTTGATGCCATGAGAGGCAAACTCCATGGGTTAGATACATCTTTATGGTATTGATAATTTATTACTAGAAATGCTTGAGGTTGAAGCATATATTATGAATAAGATTTCAATTTCTTGAAAGTGAGGAATAAATTATGTTCATGAGATGTGGTGCTTTGAGAGTCAAGTCTAGACTATGAATTGTTCATTGTTGATGTTATGATGTTGAATTATTAAGAACGATTGAATGAATGTGAAAGATTTACTCACATAAATGATTCTAGGTTTAAAGGATTGATCACGTTAAATGAATCTACACTAAAATGCTCAATGAATTATGAGGATAAAGGCGAGTGCCCTTAATGTCCATATGTTGAGGATGTGAGGGAATTTCTAACAATCCTTAAAATTGAACATGAGGCGAATCCCTTGTTCCTATTATGATGAATGTACATAGAGGTAAGTACCAGATGCTTATCGTGAGCAACGACACTAACCTATGGTTTGAGTGTCTATAATCATTGATAGTTTAGTAACCCAAAAAGGGTTGGGGTCGTGTCCCAAGGGAGCGGTTTCGAGAAGATGTAGTCAATTAGAATTTCATTCTAATTAGTCATAGATTAAGAGATTAACAAATAAAAACATTCTAAAGTAAAGGGGGGTGACACCAAAGTGTCAAATATATTGGGGGTTTTGTCACAAATATAGTAACAACAGCTAAAAAACGAAAATCAAGTATAGGGAGAAGTTCTTGGGTATGACCGCAATACGAGTTGAGTTAAATCATTGTGTATATTCTTTAAATAGGAAATTTTCAAGATAATACTGACTAGGCTAAGCTTTATATGGAAATAAGTTCTCTTTCGAGCAACTTAACCCATTTCAAATGTGTTCCTCTTGGACACCCATTTGCCGCATGAAGGCCAGCCTACGTCTTACCCCACTCACTCTCTCGAGATGAATGTTTTATGATATGGGACTAGAGCTCACCCTCTCAGGCTAATCTAATATTGATCCACTCCTTAGGCCATTAGTCTAGCGGTCTTAGTTTCACGATCTCCCTCTTGGGAAAGCTGAAAATACATGGATGGGTTTGTATTTACAACTACAAACCCATTAACTTAAACCACACCCAGCAGGTGAAATCACCATTAAAATACATCTAATTATCAGCAAGCAAGACCCTACAATAATATCAACTTATATTTACTAAATCATACCCCAAGAAATGGGGTTTTAGCCACATATCAAGCAATAAAAAAATACACCTAAAATAATACTAAAATTAAATGGGTATAAGAAATTAAACCTTGATTTAAGAAAAGGAAGAAAAATGGAGAAGACCCACTTCCAAATTCGGGAAGGTGAAATCCTTCTTTCTTCAAGTCTCTCAAAAACCCTCTCCGAACATGAGAGAAAATACAAGGAAAAATAATATTCTAAAGTGTAAATTATGACAATGTTCGTATTTTTCTTTAAAAATATTAATTAAGGCTAGTATTTACTGCTTTCAGATTAAGTGTGGTAGCGGACCACTAGGTGAGATTAGTAGAGATCAAAAAAGTGACTTGCCCTTATTCTATTTCATCGCCATTTTGTGCTTTCCATAATCATCTTAATGTTCTAGACCATTTGGTGGTATAACATTGCTACAAAAAACTGTTCAGAAGCGGCAACTGCTCCATTCAATGCCTTTTCGATCCTCTTTCTTCAGGGCTTTGCATGCTGGAATAAAGGGCGGAGTACGTCCCTTTGGCGACTCGCCAAGTGTACTTGGTGTTGCTCAGACTTCAGCTTCTTCATTATTTTCAGTTTTTTTGTTCTCTTTTGTGCGTAAGTGTCCGTGCTTGCACTAAAACTTCAATTACTTGAAACTAAAGAGTTTTCATCAGATATTGAGAGTAAATAAGCATTTAAGAATACTATTTCTATCAAAATAAATCCCTAAATGAGTCCAATTTGTGGACTCATCACTGCCCATGAACACTATAAAATGATGTGAAGGCGAGTACTCGTGTCGTATGATGTGATTGTTGAGGCGAGTAACTATGATCTTAAAGTAAGCAAGGCAAGAGGCTAGTACCCATTAGCCTTTATAAGATAGGCATAGAGGCCAATCCCCATGTCTTTAAAAGTAAATATGAATGATGTGATTATGTTATGAAGATTATTATCTTGGAGTATTGCTAGATATATCTTACATGATGTATGCTTGATTAGAGAATGATGACCTAAATATTGGCTTGGGGTGCATGAGGTTACTTAAGGAAGTATTCCTCTTTCGTTATGACGTTTATTATGTCTATGTTATGCTTATGTCTTATGTCTTATGTTGACTAATGCTTATGTTTATGTTGTTTATGGAAGGTATCATATTTAGTACATGTTTGTAGTAACAAATACTCTTGCCTATATTTCTTATCAAAATGTAGGGTATGGCGCTCCCGATCACATACTTGTGGCTAGGTTCTTAGTTGATTAAGAAAGTGAAGATTTAGTGAATCCTCATAAAATTTGAGGATTACATGACCCTTTTCTCTTTTATATCTTTCTTTTCAAGTTGGACTATTGTATTGGTTGCGTCCCAAGATTTTACTCTCTAATGTTAGATGGTTTAAGACAATGTTATTGGACTTTCGCTCGTTTTATGAAAGACTTTGATTGTTTGAAATGTCTTAAATTTCCATAGTTTTCTATTTATTTATGTTATGATATGCTAGGTTACTTATATAAAGCCTCTTTGGGTCTTATACACTTAGTTACATGTAGAGGTACCCTGGATCGTGACAGGTTTGTAGATGAAGGGTCTTACTAAAATTAACACGAGTACCAAGGACCTTTTGGAAGGATTTCAGAAATTGTGAAGTTGATTGGGTACCACTATTGGAGATAATTTACCAGGGCACTCCAAGCAACCTAACCACATCTCTCAAGTACAATTTAGCATAGTCCTCCATCGAATAAGAAACCTTGAAGGGAATGAAATGAGCTGATTTTTTCACACGATATTATTTATCCCTAATCAAGTCATTTTGTCACCGTGTGCAGCGTAAACCATCAATGAAGTCCATATTCAAATCTTCCGACTTCAATTTAGGAATATTGATATCTTGAGACAAACCTCTCGAGTTTTGATGCACAACTTTCACTTGTTGACACTTAGAAAACTTTAGCCATAAGCTTTGCAATAGCTTTCTTTATCCTATTCAACCAATAAATCTCTAGCAAGATGTAATACATTTGGTGGCTCCTAGGATAATGGAATATCGAGAAATATCGGCTTCTGATAAGATCTTCTCTCTCAAGTCATCTACATTGGAAACACACAAATGACCTTTATATCAAAGCTTCTCATTCACCTTGGGAGAAAGCCTCAATTAATAATTAGGCAACACTTTCTTCAATTCAATCAATGTCTGATCAAGACATTGTGTGTCATTCACATCTTCCCCAAAAGACGATTTTGAACCATTGTGAAATATAACAACACCATTGGTAGAGTCAACAATCCAAAACCCAATCGGGCCAATCTATACATATATCGAAGTAGCTCCTTCTTATCTTCCTCTACATGAGCAACACTACCCATTCATATCCGACTAAGAGCATATTCCCCAACATTTTCTTTGCCACATTGATAGAGAACATTCATATAAATCTATGACAACTCTTAGCTTCATCCGTCTTCTTAGGATATACCTCGATAACCTTAACAGTCACAATGTAGCCAAGAAAACCTAGGGACCTTGTTGAATTGCAGGTAGTCAATACACGTAGAGAGTGAACTATCTTTCTTCCGAACAAACAAAACTAGAGCACACAATGAAGAGATAATTGATCAGATGAAACCCTTATTCAAAAACTCTTTTAATTGCTCCTTTAACTCTTTGAATTCTTCTATAGCCATATGGTTAGGAGAAATAGAGATAGGTTTCATATCTTGGAGAAGGTCAATACTAAAGTCTATCTCCCTGGCGGGGGAATAAAATGCAGATCAAACAATTCTGGAAATTCATTTACCAGGAGGACTGACACAAGGGTAAGGGCTTCGGAATACATATTCCTCAATCTAACTAGATGGTATGTGAAACCCTTACAATTATGTGTATAGTTTTTAGACAATCCAAACTAAACCTTAGGCATACAATTTCCCTCTTTTCACTCTAGAATAGGTTCATTTGGAAACATAAATTCAACTACTCGGGTTCTACCATCAATAAAAGTATAACAAGAATACAACCAATCCATCACAAGAATAACATCATAATCTAACATATTAAGCTCTTCAAGATCAAAGGGAAATGTTTATACACTCTCTTAGCCACAATAGTTCACCAATAGGTACAGAGATAGAGAAATGATATAACAAAATATCTTGAAGAATATCAAACCTAATATCCATGTATGGAATCCTAAATGACAAGGTAGAACCAAGATCAAACAAAGCATAAAAATCAGAGATGATAGACTTTCAACATACCAGTGACCACATTTGGAGAGCACTCTAGCTCTGGTCGGGTCTACAATGCATTTAATCTTTTTTGCTTTTGATTTCATCTAGAACCTAATAAAGTGTAAGGTTGAGCATGTCGACAATTATCTCCTTCATTTTTAGAAATGAAGGGACAATACCTTATCTTGTGATCCATTTTGTCACAACTAAAGTATGTATTAGAATCATCCAGATATTCTCCCTCATGCTTCCTTTAACAAATAGCACATGTAGACAATGAAAATCCACTACCATTTACTCGTTGAGGCTTAGAGTTAGATAACTTGTCGATGTTGACTTTAGGATGAGCATTGGAGGGTCCTACACCGGAAAACCTTTATTGGAACTTAGAACGACCACGTCTTTAGGACTTTGAATGTTAAAAGTCACCATCACCAGTGTTGGCACTCTTTTCCTTCCTAGAACTTTCTTTAAGTTATCTTCTTTAATTTATTGAGGATGAACCATAAGTTGAGAAATGTACATATCATTGATAAGCATGGAGGTACGACATTCCTTAGCCACCATTTAAGACACACCAAAAAAAACTTACCCATCATTGCCCTAGGAGCGACTACCATAGTAGGAGCATACCTAGACGATTGAGAGAACTTCAAAGCATATTTCTTCACACTCATGTTTCCTTGACGAAGGTTGATGAATTATAGTACATTTGCCTCCCTCATCTTAACGGTATTGAACCTGTCAAGGAAAGCAACCTTAAATTTCTCCCAATTAAGAAGACCCACATATTCTACCCACTCTTCATTCTATTGGTTGAACCATATTTGAGCAACACCCATAAGTTGACAAGCGTCCAATTTTTCCTTTTTCGTCGGCGTCAGCCCCATGATCATCAACACCTTATACACTTCCTCAATGAATTCTTGACGATTTTTCTCAACCTTAGAACCGTAAAACTTCATATGATTTATTCTGGTGAAGTCTCTGACTCTAGTTATCGTCGTACCCGCATTTGGTGTAAGGGAACTCAAACCTCCATATTGGCTTGAGACACCATGGCTTGAGACAAAACTTGAAAACCATCCCTAAACTCCACATTAGTCACTTGCTTGGACAGAGTTTCGGTCCGAAATAGGCAACTTACGGAGGAGCTTCTTATTCCAAATTCTCATTCACATTCCTCCTTATATTAGCTCTCCGAGGGGCCATATCCGGTAAAGCATCCGATAAGAATTATGTGAGATACATGTTATAGTTAAACTTTATCGGACGACTATAAATTAATAAAAGAAGTGGAATTTGCCTAAACATGTTACTGCATCTCATTCATAAATTTGGCGCGCTTTACACTAATGAACAAGACTCTACTCAACGTGGCTTATGACACATCCTAGGACCTTTCTAAACCTTCTGCTCTGAATATTTAGTTTTTCATGACCCAAAATTCCCCCTAGATGTGACATGGGGCGTAGGACCCCGTAAGGCCCTACACAAAAAACTTAGCATACATCATAACTACATAGTAGAGTTTAAGATTTTAAAAGACAGTTTAAATCGTAAAGAGTTTGTCAAAAAATGAAGCAAAAGTCTAAATAGTTTCAAAGCCACCTATCACATTAGAGTGATTGGGACGTAACTCATATATCACATATAATATGGAAAGTAATGACAATGATCATTAAAGAGTTTATTCCTTAGAAAATGAGGACTCACCAATCTTCAATAACTACTAAAGTGATACCCATCCACGAGGATGTGGGGTTGAAGCATCAAACACCACATTCTAAAAGAATGTAGGGAAGAGTATGAATTAGTATAAAAAATGTACCAAGTATTATGTCAAAGCATAAAAGTTATAAAATCATGCTAAAAATACTTGTCATGACATGCAAAGACAAAGTCAAAACATAAGATGAGAGGTTAGTAAACGTAAATCGTAATCATGGTCAATCGAAGTAATAATAATCTTTCTAACACATGTGAGACACTTCTTCAAGTAACCTTAATTCATAATTATCCTGGGAGATTTTTCTTTAATAGACATAGACACCACGTGAGCTATAATATGGAAATTGATGTCTACCCCACAATGGAAAAGTATGCCCTACTTGTCAAGGTAAGGACGGTGAACTTCTAGCTTACGTTGATAGACTAGATAATATCTATCTAAGACAATCATCCGATGGTGGCACATAGTTTATAGGACATGGGTAATCACCTATTTTTCTCTCGGTGCTAACATTAAATCTTGCAGAATAGTCATTAGTTTTAATGTATCTTAACATTCATGAGAGATGGATATTTACCACTTGTATTATCATTAGAGAACTTTTCCGCTTGGATCATCATTAGAATAGCCCCTCAAATTGATTTATATTATATTAAAACCTTTCAACCTTATGAATAATTTATGTTAGAAATCCTTTCATAACAACAACATTGATACTTCACTCTCAAAGCATCCTTAAATTATTTTAATCATTTCATAAAGAACATGTCGTTCTTCATAAACTCATCTCTCATGATTTAAAAGTTTCATCATATGATTAATTCTAGGTAACTTAGGTTTCACATAGGTTCAGGGGAATTTAACTTAGAAACATGAAATTACTTTAATTTATGTATAAGAAGACATAAAACAATTAATTAGATCTTAATTGGAAAGAACACATGAGATTGAGTAAAAACTCTAACTTCTATTGGAGATTCTACTTTACAAGATTGGAGAATTTAGGAACCATCTGGATGAAAGATATACATAGGTTAAGATTATAATACCTTGATGCCAAGAGCTTACAACTAATGATGAATTTGGAGGCTTGACCTTGAAACTCTAGCCTTCTTCTTCAAGATTTTAATGAGACAATTATTTAGGGAAGAACATTGATAAATTTTGAGAATTTAGAAGAAAGATTTCAATTGGGGAAATTTGTGGGTAAAAGCACTTTTATATGTTCTATAATAGAAGGTAAACTGACATATTATTGGGTCAGAATAATTAGTAAAAGACCCAAAATCCTCTTTAAAATAATTGTTAGACATTAACCAACGGACTAACCTATGGTCCTTAGGTCCCACCACGAATTGTCCTAGTCGACCGTTGTTAGGTGTAGTGACCACCATCTTTGGGCCCCCAATGACAAGACCCAATTTATGGTTCGTTGGTCCACCCTTAGACCGTAAACCATATATGTGTCAAAGCCTTTTATCATAAAATTTCTTTGAGTATTGGACTTACCTAAGAGACGTACCTACAACTCGTGCATTGAATTACTGACCGTCTTGGTGTGCCGTATGAAAGTACTCGAACAATGAATTTTTAGAAGGATTTCGAATATCAAACCACGGTCCCACCTGTGATCCATATGTCATTCCATTGACCATGTTAAAAAGAGCTACATTATCCATCTTTTCAAATTGGAGGTGTTACAGCCTACCTCCCTAATCATATATATATATATATATATATATATATATATATATATATATATATATAAATTTATTTTATTTCCATAACTAGCGCTCCTCTTTCACGAAAAGTTATGACTTTTACGAAAAGTTGTGACTTTTATAAAAAGTTGTGACTATTATGAAAAGTTATAACTTTTTTCATGAAAGATTGTGACTTTTAGGAAAATTTATGATTTTATGAAGAGTTGTGACTTTTATGAAATATTGTGACATTTTCGAAAGGTTTAAGTTTTCCAAAGAGTTGTGACCGTTCCTATAAGACACAACAACATAATTATTTACACTATCCTTTATTTTCTATAAATAGAGGACTATATTTTGCATTTTGGGATCAACTTTTTTCATTCTGTTTCATTCTATATTGTTGCATATCTTGGTATGTTTTTTACTATCATTAGTTTATGCTTATTTTATTAATTATTGTGTTTGAGTATATGATTTAAACTTTGTTGTTTATGTTTATGTAAAGTTATTGTTATAAGTATTTGTTAGTATAGATTAAATAAGAAATGTTATCTGAATATTCAAGCAAGTTTTCTCTACTGAAATTATTGAAGGTATATTATTTAAAAAAAGCCCTTACAAATCTCAAAATTTCTTTATCAACAACGTTATTCCTTCAAAAACACGGATGTGATTTTTTGTTCTTCAGAAAATCCTCAAAGAGTTAATAACTATGCATGCTCATATTTTTTGGTTTTTATGTTGTTGTCTACATTTACTAAATTTATTAGTGGATATTATGAGTACTTTAATGATTGAAATTTAATTGAAGTTTTAGTCAATGTTTTGAGGTATCTTATTTCAAAACAAAGGGACTTTTTCTAGTTAAAATGATTTATTATCATCATTGGATATCTCATTGTTTAGTCCATATAATGTATGTGTTTTCTCGCTCTTTTGTTGTCTCTTTACAATTGTATTGATTATTTTTTGTTTGATAGGTATATAATGTCACTCTGACAAAGATCTTCGTCATGTTAATATTTTTTTTCCTTTCTCATTCAACTCTTCTAAATATTTTTGACGTAAGATATGACTATTTTAGTCAAGCTTAATTTGAATAATATGAAACAAAATCTACTCTAAATAAAAGTAATAGTTTAAGCTACAAAAGATATGTCAATTTACATAGATTTTGTTTCCTTTATGTCCCAAGTCATTGCTCAGCATTCGAATTATCTAGGTTAGACTCATTTTTAAATTTTTAATGTTCGAGAATGTTTCTTTAACATGAATCTAGAATACAACATTTTAATCTATGTGTACTTTCATAATGAAACAATCATACATAAGTATTTCAAAAAATTCGAAAAGTTCCATTGATGAAGAATCCGAAAGTCTCTTCTGTAGTTTAATGAAGAATGAATTTCTATAAGGGTCGACAATATTATTATTTTTTTGTTCCAAATATATTTTTCTCCTTCAATAAATTTTTGTTAGAATAACAATGTACTAATAACGAAAAGTGGGGAACATTTGAACTCAGACAAGTAGATTGTCTCTAAAAAATATAATTTATGTTGTTGCGGTTACAGTTTTTAAGAGACATAACTTATTTATAACTACTATTGATTATAAAAAACATTCACATGAAATTTTTTACACAAGGAGAGCATAAGGTAATTAAGTTATTTGACATTACTAAAATAATCTATCACACCCCAACACTACATCCTGGACGTGGACGACACTAGAGAACCATTACTTGCACCTAGTGAACCCTTGGCCTAGCTTAAATCTTAGCGGAAGACATAACTACATAAAATAAACTCAAATATAAAGTTTTGACTTGAATGTATCAAATACTTATCTTTGAAAATTTAAAAATATTCAAACTGGCCACAAGAACTCAAATCTAGAACATTAACAAATAGGAAATGAAACAAACTTCTCAACTACTACTTTGTTTCTATAAAGCCTCTAATGGTATGAGGGATGTAAAGAAAAGAGCTTCGATCATCCTAAAAAAATTGAAATAGTAGAAATAATTGAGGGATCCACTAAAATCAAGGGGGCTGACCAAACAACTTTGGAACTGCAAGTTGTATCAACTAAGCGCCTATCGATGATCGTGATTACCTATATTTGTATCATGAAAGATGCTGAACAAATGGCGCCAGTACATGGAATGTACAAGCATGCAAGGGGAAATCTAAAAGATGACATAAGCTTGAACAACAACTGAAGAAACATACTTACCTCATTTCAACTCAAGGTACTCAAAGTCGGGAATACTCAATTTTGTTCTATATAAAAGCAACAATAGAGATGCATTATGTAGAAACCTTTAAAACAATTGTTAACGACTTAATTTATTTAAAACACAATAATAACTTATTTCGTATGTAAACACACTAAATAACTCAATTCGGGATATTCTCTGACCAAGAACCATCACTATGAGCTATGTGATGATACAACGTCCCGCCCACACTACCAAAACTTTTCTATACCTATCTGAGGTATATAACTCCTCAACTAAGTTGATCCACTAAGTTATGCTCAAAAGTAATAAGAAATAATCTAAAAAGTATGACCCTTTCTACCCACATTCGTTGCATGGTTTGTGACGGCTTTGAGTTATTTGAACTCGTCCCCATATCGGTGCTCAATACTACTCCAAAATATAAATAATCTCATATGTTTAAAAACAATTCCTCATCTTCAAATTTTGAGATTATTACTCAAAAGATTTCTCTTAATAGAGATACTACCCAAAACTCCTCATGAACTCATTTGGAAATTAATGTTTCCCCCTCTTTAAAATGTAAAAATATTTACTCTTGTTAATACGAAGTCACCATATATTCATTTTTTTAAAAAAAAAATCAACTCTCCTCATCCTCATACTCAAGTACTCATGTCTTAAAACAAGTTTCAAAAGATTGTAAACGACTCTATGACTGGAAAGAACTCTCAAAACTTTACTCTAAAATCTTCCTTGAGTTTGAATTAATTCAAGGATTACGATACATGTTATGAAGGATCTCTCGATATTTAGATGTAATAGATGTAATTTAGGGTAGTAAGAATCAGAAAGGAGTGAATGTACGTTGTAAAAGAACTTAGACAGAGCAAATGACTTAAAATAGGAATGGGGCAGAGGACTCTTGCGCACTTAGTGGAGTGGGGTGCCATCCCCTCACTTCAGAGGGAACTTCATTGTGCACTACTAGAACGGTGTTCCAGCCCCCCACCAAGAAAACCTGAAAAATATATTTCTCATTTTCTGACCCTAATTCACCTAAAATCAAATGGTTTCCTAAATTTTTCTTAAGTTTCAATTACACAATACAAGTACATGAGAATCTACTAAAAAACAACACTCAAACTCATAAAATTGATCTCAAGAACTCATCAAACTCATCATAAACGATTTAAGAATGAAACTTTAAGAGAACTCATAAAGAACTCAAATGATTCAACCTGAAGAACAAAATTACTAATAAAATCACATGATTGGCGGTTGGGTGAATTAACCATACACTGTGAGAAGTCACATAGCTCTTAGAGATCAAACCCTTTGGGACATTCATCGAAAAATATCAAGAATATAGATGAACACCTTGAACCTCTCCTCTTTTCTCCTGTTACATTTCTCTCTAAAACCCTAAGCGTATTTAGGATTGTGAAAACTTATCCAAATCCGTTTAGTCCGCTAAAATATTACTAAAAATATTTTGAGTTGATGGGGTAAGGAAAATACCAAAATATCCCTTATTAGTTGGGTAAATTTCCTTAACCAGAGAGGCTACACTTCAAACAGACATGTCTTCCTCATCCAAACTCAAAATGTCGACTCAAAAAAATTTTAACATGACAAAAAACATAACTAGTTATCTGCTTTAAATAATTTTTTTCGGTAAATCTAACTTGTTTTCAACTACAAACGCACAAAAAAAGAAAAAAGAAAAAGAATAATATCCATAAACTTGATTTTTCGGAGGACCGAAGGACATTACTAACACAAACACAGAATAAATAACACATAAACACTTAAATACTTCAAAAAAGGATATCAGATTAGGACAAGAATATGGAAGTAAGGTGAAAGGGCATTTAACTTGTGTTGGGAAGCAAACGAAAGCTTTGACGTCAAAAGATGTCAATTTCGTGCTTCCTTGAACTCGAATTCCAAAACTAAAAAAAATAGAAGGACAAGAAGATGAAATAATTTTTTTAACTCTAAATTCTTGAAGTGTGTTGTGTTTTGCTGTCTTTCTTTCTGTTCTTTATCAATATTTTTTTGATGGATGCCCCTTTAGACGATTTCTGGATTTGATTTTTGATCATTTTTTCGATTATTGCTAGGTGTTTTTTTATCACTTTTTTGGATACCCTTAATGAGAACCAAATGAGTTCCTTTTATAGAAAAATTGTCGCATGGATTCAAGAATTCAAAATTTTAATACATGGAAACCAAATCTTAGAAGAAAAATCTCTCATGAATCCACTTCAGGTTGATTTGAAAGGGGGGGATGGGAGGTGATTATTTGAGGAACAAAGTTGGAGATTGTTGGAAGAGGGTGTATCTATGGGGTAAGAGGAGACACATTCTTGGGAATGATTTTGTTCTAGGGAAGGACAAAGAAGACAATAAAGTTTCTTTCTTTTTCGAATTAAAGCTAAAGAATTACAACCCATGTGCTTGCCTATGAGGTATAAGACTATTGGTTGTTTTAATGGGACTTGGAATGCCATGTTTTTTACTCGAACTAATCCATTTAAAATCTAACCATTTTCTTTATTAAATTGCAAATATTTATTAAATTAAAAATTATCACTTTGCAAGATTAACTTATTTGACATAATTAATCATTCTTTAAAATAAAATTTGTATGAATGACACTACAACAAATTTGATTATCAGGGACAAATAATTTCGTCATTAATAAATCATATTTTGTCACTAAAAATCTTCTGTGACGAAAAATGATTCGTCACTCAGTCGTCACTAAATGTGTGTCTCTAAATGTATACAAAGACGATTTAGTGCTTCGTCGCTAAAAGTATTATATTAACTACAAAAATAAAAATCGTCCCAAAATGCTTAAACATTTGTGACAAATTTATTTGTTGTAAAAAATGTATATTTTTTTGTAGTTAATAGTATGTTTTGTCAATGAAAAGGTTATTAATACCGACAAAATAATATCATCGCTAATTATTTTACTTCAATCAGTGACGAAATCAATTGTCTCTAAAATTATATATATTTCATAGTTGAACAAATTCTAATTTCGTCAATAATGACTATATTTATATACAAAAGATTATTTTGTTCTTAAATGTATATATAATAAATTTATCGTTATGAAAATGAGTTTTTAATAATATATATATAATGTTGTATATATCCCCCCCCCCCTTTTCCCTCTATCTCATCTTTTTTCAACCCTGGCCAAAAGCTCACACATTATGTTGCCTTGGGGATTCAAACTCACAACCTTAAGGTTAGAAGTGAACAGTGTTTACCATCAGACCAACTCTCTCTTGTTGTTCATTTTTGTTTTATTTTATACTTCATTCACTTCTTTCAAATTTAAAATTTGTAGAAACAATATATTATATGATTATTTATACTCATACACAAATTCAAGAAATTTACCACCCACATTTTATTCAAATGTAAATTATATTTGAATTAAATTGTGTATTTTTTTAAATTATGTTTAAGTATATTCAGTACAATTTTGTTATTTTTGTAAATTTTTAGAATTATTCAGTACAATAATAAATTTATTTAAAATTAAACTTTTGATTTTATTAAAAAAATGAATAATTGGTTCTAGTTGAACATCGATATGGATAACTATAATACTTCATAATATATTTGAAATCCTCCTTAGTTCATTTCTTTTATTTGTGATTTTATTTTCTAGTTTATTGCAATTTTCACACTGATTGAATAAGTTAATAGAAATTCATGAAATATATTGCACATTTGCAAAGTCTAAGTTTGTAAGTTGATGTTATCTTTGTATAGTTACTCTACGTACGTATGTGGAATTACTATTAAATATGTACATATTTATATACAAAAGCAAATAGATTGCCTTAATCTATGTAGTTTTTCAATCACAAATCAATAGACATGCACAAAACTTAGCACAAAGACTTGACAAATTATTATTTTTTTATCATGCTTATCAATGAAAGTGTATCAAATAAAAAATAAAAGTGCTAAACAAACAAATATTAGTGATTTAGTGGTAGAACCGTGCCCACTCACAATACCTATAACGCGGATTGTATTTTTAAAATGATGCATTTTATAATTGCGTAATTTAAGAAAATTGATGTAGTGAACTTTTTCGTTTTTACAAAATCGACCGAATTCATTTGTTTTAATATTTTCACTTGCCAATTAACGAATGGACTCTGTATACTTCTTATGAAGCACTTGTATTATTCTTTTTGTAAGTCGTCACTTGTAATTATGAACAATTGTAGAAAAAAAATTGTCTTTAACTATGAATTTTTTTCGTAGCAAATAGTTTAATTATTCACTACAAATTTTAAGTCGTCGCTATTTAACACCTAACATATTTTGTGATAAAATTTTTGTTGTCACTAAATCATAGATTGAACAGAGACAATTAAATATTTCTCACCAATTATTTATATTATTATTGACGAAATAAATGTCATAATTAAATATAAATTTTCATAGCTAAAATTTATAATATTTAACTACGAACTCTAAAAAAAATTTGGATGAAATTTTTTTGTGTCCAAAATTTAATAAATTATAAAACAAAAAATATTTTGTCATGAATTACATACATTATTAGTGACAAAATAATTTGTCACTGATAACTTTAAATTCGTGACGAACACTACTTAACAAATGACGTCAATTAATTTTTTGGTAAAAAACTTTAGTGGACAAAACTTTGCTACGGAATTTTATGTTTCGTCACTAAAAGAATGAGTCGCATATATTTAAGCACGAAAAGTAAATTTTTTCACTAAAAGCGAATAATTATTGACGAATTTGATGTCGTAGCTTGTCATAAATTACATACACTATTAGTGACGAAATAATGTGTCACCGATACTTTAAATTTGTGACTAACACTACTTAACAAAATGACTCCAAATAATTTTTTGGTGGGAAACTTTAGTGGACAAAAGTTTGCTACGGATTCTTATGTTTCGTCGCTAAAAGAATGTGTCTCATATATTTAAGCACAAAAATTCAATTTTGTCACTAAAAGCGAATAATTAGTGGCGAATTTGATGTGGTAGTTTTTTTAAAATTACATATACTATTATTGACGAAATAACGTGTCACCGATAATTTTAAATTCGTGACTAACACTACTTAACAAAATGGTGCCAAATAATTTTTTGGTGGGAAACTTTAGTGGACAAAACATTGCTACGAATTCTTATGTTTCGTCACTAAAAGAATGTGTCTCATATATTTAAGCACGAAAAATAAATTTTATCACTAAAAGCGAATAATTAGTAAAGAATTTGATGTCGTAGCTAATAATTTCTTAGCTATATATCATATTTGTTGTAGTGTGAGTAACTACCAATTTTAGATAATGTACGGAAACTGATTTTTTTGCGATAGTAGTAATTATATTTGGTTAAAAAATTCAGTTAACCTTAAGAGCGATATTTATTTGATGTAAATTTAAAAACATAAATGACAAAGTAAGTACTAATATAATTAATTATTTTAAGAACGAATATCTATGAATCTATTTTAGAAGATTATATATATATATATCCGAAATTCAGTAACATATATATTTTATTATTATTATTTATGGAAGCTTAACTAATTAAACATGGAGAGCCAAAGTTCGATGTCAACAACTTGCCCCTTTCTTTTTCCATGGAGGAGAGTAAGGAAGAGGTGAACAAAGAAATATTGACACAATCCTCCGATATGGGACTGCCAACCAAAATATAATTTGAGCAACAACTTGACATGAAATGTTTATGGAATTATGGCCGAACATTGGGTTATGAGCTATCTACATATGTCAGGTATCATGGGAAATCAGGCCATATGTAGTTCGAGAATGTAGAACCATAGAATATATTGATTAAAATTTACCCATTTATCAAATTATGATAATACCAAAATCGTTTAGGTTGTGAGGTACGAAGAGATTAGCAAGAATAGAAGGAATATGACAAAGCTGAAGACGAGACTACCTGTATATCTCGAAATTTGTGAATCAGGTTGGATGTAGTTCTTAAGAATAATTGAAATGAGAAATGTTCCACAACATTTTTTATTGAACAACAATGGTAGAGAGATGAATTTTCAAAAATTACCCCAGTGTCAAATTATAATGATACTGAGACATGAAGAAGTTATAAGTAAAATTTAAATATGATTTTCTGAAAATCTTATCGAGTTGAGTTTTAAAAGTGAATCCTTGACGTAACTAGTTATAATTGACATTTCATAACTTGCCCTATTTTGCTGCTAAGAGGGAGTCCCTCTTTGTACTGCATTATCCTTCAAAATAGGTAAAAGGGGTGAGTTGTACCTGTAGCGCTTCAAACATAATTAATTAAATAATATTATAGAGAGTAGAGTGTAGATGTTAAAACGATTCATGATGTTTTTGTTTTGTGTTGTAAATGTAATGTAGATAAAGTAACTTAAAATGTAGAGGCCTTCGTTTGGCGAGGCTGTTGTAATGTAAGTCCTTCGTCTGGTGAGGAAAAACTCATAATGTAAAGCCTCGGACTAACGGGGCAGTTTTAATGTGAACGCATTCATCTTTCAATGGAAAGATTTGTAATGTAGAGGCTCTGACTAGTAGTGCAAAACTTATAATGTAAAGCCTCTAAATGATGGGGTCCTGTAATGTAACACCTTAATGTGGTGAGGCAAAGTTTGTAATGTAACATTTAATTGTTGGTGTATGATTACGTTGCTCCACGTGTATGCCCCCTGACGATGGAGCTTCAGTCATGTCTTTATTGTGTGGTCTCCAGTTGGAAGAGTGTTACTTGTGTTGCTTACATACAACCTCTAATTGGCCGAGTTCGGTCGATGTATGATATGTACAGCCTCTGGCTGGTGGAGTTTGAAAATGTTTGTTATGTACAACCTCCGATAGGTGGAGCTTGGCTTCCATTTTCTACGTACAACCCTAAAATTGTTAAGTATGATGTTGTTAGTTGTGGTCTCCAATTGGACGACCTTTTGACAATGTTGGATCACAAGCTATATCTGGTGAAGTTATTTCGACCAAAAATTAACTATCCTATTTTCCTATGAGGTCCCACTTTTCTTTATTATTTGATATAGATCTTAAGTGTACCTGCAAAGATTTAAATGAAATATTCTTAGACACAAGATGCATGTTAAGTACATCTAAGAAATAAAGTAGGGAAAGATTAGTTTGGCTCATGATTGTAAGAAGTCTAATGGCGCATCTGGTTATGCCTTTAGACATGATGTTATTTTTTTTATTCGTGTCTTCCTGTACTTAAAGATTTTTTTGGTCATAGGATGTTGATTTTTATCCATTCGCGTACTGAGGCTTCAACACTCGATTCATTTGCCATCTTCTTAGCCCCTACGTAGTTTGTTAACATAGAGACTTGGTAGGAGATAGAGTAGAAAATCTTATTGATAAGAATTAGCTTGTTTTAGTAGCTAAGTATATTATATATATATATATATATATATATATATATATATATATATATATATATATATATATATATTTATATACATATAAATTTTGTATGGATCTGTAACAAACTAAGATTTGTATTTATCGAAAAGAACTTAGACGATGATCAAGAACAAAAAGAAAATAGAAAAGGGAGATTCCAGACTGCTGTTACAAAATAGCTAACTAAAAAAATAACATAACTCATAGCATAACCCTAATGAGATAGTTCATCCTCTATAAGTTTTCATTGTGTCAAACCTTTTAAGTGGATTTATAAATCCGACACATGAAATAAGTTAAGCAGTGCTCTAAAGGAAATTAATGGGGAATTATGAAATACAATAGACGAGTGCAATTACGAATTTCTAGTGGAATGATTTGTAATTTGTCGTGGTAAGAATAGTTCAAATTAATTATTTGGAATTTTTTTATATGTAGAAGGAAAATCCTTAATCTTTGTATCAGTGGAATCCCAATTGAAAACTTTTTCAAAGACGAGAAATAAGTGTTGGGTGTAATTCTTTGTTCACATGAAAGATGATGGTTGTGGTTTCTTTTCCTTCAAAGTAGGTTAAAACCCTATTTTTCAATGTTGTCAGTGACAATGCTTATATTGAAATCTAAAAATTCAAAAATAAAATAAAATAAGAAGCTTAAGAGGCGGTTGGCAGTGACTATTTTCATCACCAAAGACAATTTTGTCTTGCTACCAAATCAAAGGTCTCTTTTGTTAATCTTTTTTTTTCTTTTTTGACAGTTTTTTCTCTTACTTGGATAATTATATGAGCATTGTATAATTACCTATAAATATAATATTGTATAAATTAATAATTGTGATTAATGAATAGTTATTGCTAATTTTATTTTTCTTGTTTACAATCATTGAAAATTCTTAAATTTTTGTACATGTGAGATTATATCCATACATGAATTGATAATTATGATTAAGAAACCGAATTTACGAAAGTAATCTATTTATTTTAGTCATTAGAATATTCTCAATGTACCATGTGTAAATTGTCCTAAGTGAATATTAGTAGTAAATTTTTTTCCAAAGAAAATTTACCATTAGCCACTAATAACACTTAACTAATTCATGAAAAGAGATTTGAAAGTTTTTCATTGGTGTGAAAAAAAAAACTTAATATCTTGATTTCTTAGATGTGTTAATAGTAAGGAAAATTTGATATAAGAAGGTGTTGTGTATCTTAGACAAAGAGAAGACACAGAGAATGCCTTATGCTCATGAGATGATTATTAGAAGACAATGAAAATTCGAATCAAGTTATTTTAAATCTTAATTACGCCTAAAACAATTAATATTTCAAAAACTTTCATAGTTTAGATGGTCATGAATTTTATGGTCTTTGATTGACTTGAAATTTGATGGTTCCAACGAAAAATTGTTTAGATGGGTTTAGGAAATTTGTCGGATAAAAAAATGATTTGAATACGATAAGATCATTCTTTATGTTGGTTATGTTTATATTAAATTTTATGGTTATTTGACATGAATTGATATGTGATAAGAATGTAGGTCAAATTATTTTAATTCGTAAAGATGTTTGAATCACTTGAATTTGAATTTTGTCATAGATTTGGAAATAAATATTTTTATAGACTTTAATTGACTTGAAATTTGATAAGTTCATTGAAAACGACCTAGTAAGAAGCACTCATTGCTATGTGGTTATAATTTCTTTTGACGTCGTTAAAATGATTTTATATTTGTTCTTTGAAATTAAAATGTGATTTAGAATGAATGACATCCTTTATATTGATTTTATTTATGTTATATGTGGAAGGTACATGATTAATGTGATGAGTTAACATAAATTGATATATGATAAGGATGTAGATCTGTTAAATTTTTCTCAAATTGTTTGAATCTTAATTTGATCATAGCTTTGGAAATAAATGTTATTTTTGAACTCCGATTGATCTGAAATTCGGTATGTTCATCAGAAACGATCAAATTTGAAATACTCATTGTTATGAAGTGATTTTTCAATTTCAGGTCATTTAGATAATGATTTTATATATTCCTTTGTATTTTAAAAATTAATTTTAATGAAAATTACTCGACTAAGATATAGTGGTGATAGAGATTATTCTCTATGGTCTTCATGACTAAATTTTAGTGAAGTATTAAGTTCATGTTTTGGCTTAGACCTTCCTCCCTAGAGGATGAAATTAATACGAGTTATTAAAGTTTAATCTCTAGTTTATGTTATCTGTATTGACTCTCCTAAAATGAGTAATATTTTATTGGATCGATGGATCTAGGGATAATGATATTCACTTGACTTAAACATATACTCTCCATCTGAGTTAGCCTTTGTGTTAAATTTGTTGAAGTGAATATCTGACACCACATATGTATGTTGCATGAGTAGTCATTTTTTCATCAACATTTATTTTTTAAGATGCATGGATATCTATGAGGTGTGTTTTGAATTTTAATATTCAATGTATACATAAACATGCCTTTTCTTTTGGAATTTCAAATTTCGTACTTTATTCTTGATTCGTGTATCTATTTCACAAAATGATGATACATGATAAGAATTACTGAGCGGGAAAATCTTAAATTCTATTTTGGCCAAACAACGTTTTCAACCAAATTGATCATAGTTTCGAAATTTGAAAAAAGAATAAATCCGATTGATCTTAAATTTGGTAGATTCATAAGAATAACCTAGTAAGTAAGTAATTTTTTTTGGATTTTTATATGAGTTTTTGGTCATATTTGATTAAATAGTAGTGAAGTATTAGTTTTATGTGTTGACTTAGACTTTCCTTCCCATCAGATGAAATTGATAAAATTCACTTTGTATTTAATCATCTAGTTGTGATAATCTATATTAACTCTCTTAAACTGAGTAATATAATCTTGGATCAATGTAGCTAGAGGATTTTCACTTGACTTAAACTAGCTGTTGACTCTCCAACGGAGTTAGGTTGATATAAGTTTATGGAGTGAATAATCGGTCATTGTACATCTATATTGCATGAGTAGATATATATGTAAAAATGAGCCATGAATTTTGTTATTTGGGTTATGATCTATTTAATGTATTATGTTTCATATTCTCAATAGACTTTACGCACCCACTTAGTACTGCTTAAGATTTTCTTTTGATAGAGATAAAATATTAATTCAAAGAATGCATTTACATACACCTTGTGTTAGAAGGAATTATTTTCAGTTTCTAACTAGATAAGAGATGAATATTTGATAAATTTGTTGGTACCTCTCCTATCATTAAGTTTGATGAATTTTTCATTTACAGTGGTATATTGATGTGCGATTTTTTTATTAATATTATCTCACATAAATTGAATTTTATAAATCTATCTCATAAGAGAAAGTATCATTTTAATTGAATGAAACTCATTATACACTAGCGTCTAAGTTATTTATTTTGAATAGAACTTCGAGGTTGGTTCATGGATGGACATGTTTATCTACCCATGTTGGAGAGTCTATTCTAGCGGAAAAAGTCTATCGTGATTGCCCTATCTCTGTCAATCATAAGAACACCATGGTTGACCTAGTGGAGTTAGACATGGTAGATTTTGATGTCATTCTAGGTATGGACTAACTCCATGCCTGTTATGCTTTACAAGATCCTAGAACAAAAGTTGTCAAGTTTCAAATTCCTAACGAGCCAGTCATAGAGTGGGGTAGTAGTTCAGCAGTGCCTAAGGGTTGTTTTATTTCATACTTTAAGGCGGGGAAGTTAGTTTCAAAGTGATGTATCTATCACTTAGTCCGAGTTAATGACTCAAGTGTTGAGGTACCTTCCCTTCAGTATGTTCCTATGGTAAAAGAGTTCCCAAATGTTTTTCCAAATGATCTAGCCGGAGTCCCTCCCAAGAGAGAAATAGACTTCGGCACAAATATCATTCCAAATACTCGTCTCATCTCCATTCTACCATATAATGGCACTATCAGAGTTAAAAGAGTTGAAAGAACAGCTAAAAGATCTATTAGATAAATGTTTTATTCGACCAAGTGTTTCACATTGGGAGCTCCGGTCTTGTTTGTGATAAAGAAAAATGGTTCTCTTAGGATGTGTATATACTACCGCCAATTGAATAAAGTGACCATCAAGAATAAGTATCCTCTTCCAAGGATAGATGATCTTTTCGACCAGCTTCAGGGTGCTTCCTGCTTCTCAAAATTTGATCTCGGATCATGCTACCATCAGTTGAAAGTTAGGGGATTAGATATTCCAAATATAGCTTTAGAACTTGATTTGGGAATTATGAGTTTTTGGTTATATCCTTTGGTTTAACCGAAGCGCCAACAGCGTTCATGGATCTTATGAACAAAATCTTCAAGCCTTATTTAGATATGTTTGTCATCGTCTTCATTGATGACATACTAATCTATTCAAGGATTGAAGAAGATCATGCTAGTCACCTCAAAAAGGATATGTATGCCAAGTTCTCCAAGTGTGAGTTTTGGCTTAAGTCTGTGCCATTCTTGGGCCACACAGTTTCCGGTGATGGGATTAGGGTCGATACCCAAAAGATAGAAGCAGTTCAGAGTTGGCATGGACCCACATTTTCAATTGATATTAGGAGTTTCTTGTGTTTGAATGACTACTATAGAAGGTTTGTTGAGGGGTTTTTATCTATCTCGTCTCCCTTGACCAACTTGAATCAAAAGACAGTATAGTTTCAATGGTCTGAAGCATGTGAGAAAAGCTTTCAGGAATTGAAAAAAAAGGTTGACTATTACTCCAGTTTTGACCTTACCGGAGGGTACTAAAGGTTTTATGGTGTACTGTTATGAATCAAGAGTTGGTTTGGGTTGTGTATTAATGCATAATGGCATGGTTATAACTTATGCCTCCAGACAATTGAAGGTCTATGAGAAGTATTATCCAAACCATGACTTATAGTTGGCTGCGGTGGTTTTCGCCTTGAAGATATGGCATCACTATTTGTACGACGTTCATGTGGATATATTCACTGACCATAAGATCCTACAATATTTGTTCACCCGGAAAGATCTCAATATCAGACAAAGGAGATGGTTAGAACTACTCAAGGATTATGACATGAGTATCTTTTACCACCCAGAAAAGGCTAATGTAGTTGCTTATGCTTTAAAAAGGTTATCCATGGGGAGTACCATCCATGTTGAGGAAGGAAAGAGGGAGTTAGCTAAAGAAGTGCATATACATGAATGACTAGGAGTCAGACTTATGGATTCTATAGAATAAGGGATAGTGGTGACTAATGGGGATGAATCATGACTAGTGTCAGAGGTAAAGGAAAAGCAAGACCAAGACCCCATTTTCCTTGATTTGAAGGTGACTGTTCATAAGCAAAGAGTATTGTCTTGTGAACAAGGGGGAGATGATGTGCTGAAGTACAAAGGAAGATTGTGTGTACCTAGGGTAGATGGACTCCAAGAGAGAATCGTGGAGGAAGCTCATAGCTCCAAATACTCCATTCATACGGGTTCCACAAAGATGTAGCGCGACTTGAGAGAATTTTATTGGTGGAAGACATGAAGAAGAGCATTACTGAGTTTGTTGCCAAATGCTCAAATTGCCAACAGGTGAAAGTAGAACACCAAAGGCGTGGAGGTTTGGCTCAGAATATAGAAATTTCAGAATGGAAATGGGAGATGATTAATATGGATTTCATCACAGGCTTGCCAAAGTCTCACAGACAACATGATTCAATTTGGGTGCTTGTCGATAGAATGACAAAATCAGAGCACTTCTTGGCGGTAAATATCACTCATTCGGCGAAGGATTATGCTAAGTTGCACATTCAAGAAGTGGTAAGACTTCATGGAGTTACGGTCTCCATCATTTCAGATAGAGGTGCACATATTTACTACTGAGTTCTGGAAGTCTTTATAGAATACTTTGGGTTCAAAGGTGAACGTAAGCACTTCTTTTCATTCTTAAACAGATGGACAAGAAGAGAATACTATCTAGGCTATATAATACATGTTGAGAGCTTGTTTTATTGATTTCAAAGGGAATTGGGATGATCACCTACCTCTCATTGAGTTCGCTTACAACAACAGTTACAATTTGAGCATCCACATGGCTCCATATGAAGCTCTTTATGGGAGAAGATGCAAATCTCTTATTGGGTGGTTTGAAGTCAGTGAAGTCGGGTTTATAGGACCATATCTAGTTCACCAAAACATGGAGAATGTGAAGGTGATCCAAGTGAGACTGAAAATGGCACAAAGTCATCAGAAATCCTACTTTGATGTTAAGAGAAGGCCGTTAGAGTTTTAGGTGGATGATTGGGTAATTCTGAAAGTTTCACCCATGAAGGGTGTTATGAGGTTTGGTAAGAAGCAGAAGCATAGTCCCTAGTATATAGGTCGTTACAGAATATCCAAGAGAGTTGGCAATGTATGTTATAAGTTGGAGCTACCCCAAGAGTTAGCAACGATTCACACGATATTCCATATTTATATTGTCACGACCGAAAACTAGACCACAGACGAGATCGGCGTCGTTGACCTCTCAGAGGTCGCAGACAAGCCTACTTACGTCATTCTTACTTCATCTAGGTTAATTTTAGTGGAAATTTGAAACTTTTTGTTTCTTATCATGCATAAATATCATTCTACTTACATCCATAATGTTCACCATCAACCATCTAACATTAAGATTATCAACTGAAAGATATAGTTCAATACTGCATTAAATGTATAATTGCCAAAATGGCACCAATACATTGTCTGAAATAAAAATGGAAAGAAACACTAGTGGAACATACTCCACTAGCTAAAGCCTACATCTAAGCTAGATCATAACGGTAGACATCCTCGAAAGCATGAGGGCCTACCAAGTCCGGATGAAAGCTCAACGTCCGGATAGCTGCAACGTCAACCTGTAAGATCTAGCGTCCACTTTTGCCTGCACCTAAAAATATAGAGTTGTATGGGATTAGTACACACTTGTACTAAGTATGGGTATATGATAGAACACACCAAGGACATGCATGATAAAGGATAGCTCTTTCCTAACAACATGATTATGAAAAGTCAAGTCAGTGGACTTTCCAAATTAGGATTAGGAAAGTTAGTGAACTTTCCAAATTTGGATTAGGAAAGTCAGTGAGCTTTCCAAATTTGGATTAGGAAAGTCAGGCCATGAGAGTAACATGCATCATCATACTTATCATATTGCACACAACACATAACATCTTACACATAGCGCATAACATCTTTTATAACATTCATTCATATGCCATGAGACCTTGGAATCATGGACTTGACATTAAGACTTTCCAAAATAAGGACTCAACATATGGGACCTCAACTAGGGAGCCTTCTTTAGCAAACACAGAGTCTGCTTCATTCATTCGTACGTACTTCGTTTCATTTCGTTCATAGGCTAGTGCGAACACCAGCTATACCTAGGATGTAGTTTAAGACTTTCATCGGGTTTTCTGTGCAATGATCAAGAATAACGTAGTGTCATTACTTGAGTCTAGCTCACATCTTTATTATCCTATCCTAACACCTTTGGTATTGTTCATTTCATTATGTGCATCATTTGAGGCTGGCCTCATTCATTCATTGGGAACTTTAACTTTAACCGACATAGATCATGTGAGCATCATGAAATCCAGTGTCTCCAAGAGGTGGAATCACCATCCAAGGTGACCCAAAATATGCTAGCGTACATGGGAATTTAATCCCGCCAGATCCCTATATTGGTTGTATAGGTTCGAAGACCAGGAGATATAAGGAGACCCATACCCGGCAAGCCGAACAGTCTCATCTCATGAGAGTTACGTGAATCTGCGCCCTTTCCGAAATAAGGCATCACCGCTCATAGCTAGTCTATCGGTGCTCAGTATAAAGTTCCATTACATTCAACTCATACGTCATGGAAGCTGACTTCTAGTATGATGACATCATAGCTCAATAGATGATTTCTCATCTCATCATTAGTATTAAGTGTGTTAATCTCAATACTTTCATTAGAGTGTTCATAGAGACTGGTCTCTCATTAACTTTACACTCTCATAGGTGAGTACGTTTTGGTAACATTTACTTAGGCTCATTTGAGATTGTTCTCATATTTTACATTAGCCTCATATCATCTTGTCACCACATGCATTAATATTAGCACAATTGATCTTCATAATTACTCACCCCATTTTACGTGAATGTTCATTTCATCATATGCCAATGCACTTGGCCATTTGTGTGTTTCACACTCTTACTTAACCCTTCTAGGGTTTCATCATTTCATTACATAATAATAATTTCATCGTATGCCAATGCACTAGGCCATTTAGTGTGTTTTACACTTGTATTTAACCCTTCTGGGGTTACATCATTTCATTACATACATCTTAGGTTCACTTATTTTTAAACGTATGCTAGACTTATGGGTCTATACATACAAGCCATGATGCTTCATTCATAGTTCGCTAAGTGACTCGTATCTTCCTAAGATTATGTAGTACAAGACTTATGTATCTTGTATGTATGCCAAGATCTCGATTTCGATCTAAGTAGGTGGAATTATTCTTGAACATTTAATTCACGTATGACTTATGTATCAATACGGAAATTTGGGCAAGGGAACCCAAGTTCAAATCCCTTGAACAACACTTAGTTTTTCTCTTAATTTTGATTTATGTTTCGGTTTGGAGATCCGAGTTCCAATCCCCTTAGCAACATCATTATTCTTATTTTTCTACCTTAGTTACTCCACTCGGCCGAGGGGTGGTGTGTTAGAATCCCACTCCCCACACTTTCATTATTATTGATTATTTTCCTTTGTCTCCTCACGTGACCGAGAGGTCGTGGGATCGAACCCCCACACCTCTCATCTTTTTCTTTCTTTTATTTTTCCTTGGCTACACGTTAATCCTAGAGGTGGTGGGTTCGAATCCCACTCCTCTCTTTTTCTTTATTTTTATTTATTCTTAAGTCTAGGAGAATCAGCCTAGGTACCCAATTTCGATCCCCGTTAACCCCATTTCTTTATTTTCATTTTTTTTGTAACTTAGCAAGGTGAGGTCTCGGGTTCGAACCCTGCTGACCTCACTGATTTTTCTTGCATTTTTACATAGTACGTGGTGCACCCTTTTTGACCGAAACCTCATCACCAAATGCTGGAAATTTAATTAAATTTTCCAGCCTTTACTTAACAACATTCATACATTCGTTTTGAGGTACTTTCACGATTCGTTTAACACATTCTTAGGTGTTGATTCATTGTTGTTTAGCTTAGATTTTTCCACTTAAGATCATCTACCTTACACTTCATTTAAACATCACAACTTACACACCTTATGCACAATAATTCCAATCATCAAACAATCCATTTTAAGACTTTAAAGCGGAGAACAACAACAAACATTTTACATATTGCACCACATCATTTTCTGTTGACATCATTGAACATGCTTGCTATTTCTAAACACAAAATTCACAAAGAACATAATATTTCACACTTAGCTACCAGCAACCATACCAACAACATGATTTCTAACCTAATTTAGATTGAAATCGGAAGGAGATTAGGGACAAGGAATTCAACAATAAAGGGGACAACCCTAGTTTCATAAGTTGAATTTTGTAGAAACAAATTTCTCTTGGAGAAAGGATTCCAAGAGAGAAAACCCATACCTTGTTGTAGCTTTCCACACCTCCAAAGTGCTTCCTAAATCATCCACTAAACCTTCAACACGATCCCGTCGAGAAGATGATATAAAGTTTTCGTTTCTTAAGTTAGCTTGCTTGTTTGTGTATTTTTTTTTGTAAGTTCTTTGAGTGTAGAGAACTTTTGATTGCTTTATAATGTTTTATCTTCTGTTTTTGCAGTCAGGAAAAACAGAATGGACGAGAGAGATAGAGAGATTTAGGCGTGAGAGAGAGATTTTGTGTGAGATAGTGCCTCTCAAAACTAGGATAGTTGGCAAGACTTAGTCAATTTTAAAAAAACATTAATTTATAAATAAATAATAATTAATAATAAAAATCTGATTTTCCTTTTTCTTAAATCAGCCATTAATTATTAATTTATTGAATTAATTCATCAATTAAAAAAAATCACATTAAATCATTGCTCCTACCTAGGTTCGAACCCGGGTGGAGCAAGACTTTATTTCAAGGGCTCAATTTCGGCCCTCTCTCCCCAAATTACCCCTCCACTTTATTAATTAAATAATTAATTACATATTTAGGGTAATTACGATACTACCCTTAGCCAGGAAAAAGACCATTTTACCCCTAGACCCTTCAAACCTAAGATTTCTTCTTTTTAAGTCCAGTAAAGACTCCTTTGAGTAAATCTTCGTATTCGAGAGTCCTACATGGTTGGACCCAACCTTTCCAAGCTCAACTAACTCCCCAAGTTAGTTGGCTTGGCTGTAGCAAGGGTTCCGAGTTCTGGTTCTACGGGCATCAATCCGTGTGAACCCTGGTCTAATCGTAGGCATTCTTGACACATTAAGCATTTATTATCTTATTCATTTTTAGGGTTGTTACATTATCCCCCCCGTAGGAACATTCGTCCCCGAATGAAACTACCACTATCTAGCGTAATGCCAGTCAGATCATAACATAATCACTATGCACAGTCAAGCAATAGCAATAAAATATGGACAGATAAGGAGACTTAGACTTAAGAGTAGGAAGTCTAACCTCAAGAGCTGAAAAGATGAGGGTAACGGGATCTCATGTCGGCCTCAGCCTCCCACGTAGCACCCTCAACAAGATGATTTCTCCATAATACCTTCACTGTAGCAATCTCCTTGTTCCTCAGCCGCTTGATCTGTCTGTCTAAGATCTCAACAGGTACCTTCTCATAGGACAAGTCTTCATCGACCCCCAAACCTTCCACAGGTAGAATCGATGCTGGATCACCTAGGCACTTCTTTTACATGGATACATGAAAGACTGGATGGACAAAAGCTAGCTCCACAGGCAATGCCAACTCATAGTCCACCTCACCCACACGCTGTAGGATCTCGTATGGCCCAACATACCTCAGACTCAACTTTCCCTTCCTGCCAAACCTCATCACCCCCTTCATAGGTGATATCTTCAGATAGACCTAGTCAGCAACATCAAACTCTAAGGGCCGTTTTCTATTATTTGCATATGACTTCTACCGACTGTAAGCAGTAGCCAACCTGTCCCTAATCACTGTGACCTTATCTAAGGCCTCATGAATGATCTCTGGACCCAAAATGGATGACTCTCCAACCTCGAACAACCTAACTGGAGATCTACACCTCCTACCATACAATGCCTCGAACGGTGCCATCCCAATGCTGGAGTGATAGCTATTATTATACGAGAACTCTATCAAAGGCAGATGGTCATCCCAGCTACCCTTGAAGTCAATCACACACGCTCTCAACATGTCCTCCAATGACTGAATGGTGCGCTCTGCCTGCCCATCAGTCTGAGGATGAAAGGCAGTACTAAGCTTTACCTGCATGCCCAAGCTTTTCTGGAAAGATCTCCAGAAATGTGAAGTAAACTAAGCTCCTCTATCTGAAATGATAGACAAAGGAATCCCATGCCATCTCACAATCTCATCTATGTAGAGTCTCGCATAATCCTCAGCTCTGTAAGTAGACTTCACAGGGATAAAGTGGGCAGACTTAGTCAATCTGTCCACAATAACCCATATGGAGTCATGCTGTCTCATAGTCCTCGGAAGACCAACCACGAAGTCCATATTAATGGCCTCCCACTTCCAAGTCGGAACCTCAATAATCTGAGTAAGACCGCCAGGCTTAAGATGTTCTACCTTAACCTGCTGACATTTAGGACACTTGGCCACATATTCTGCAATGTCCTTCTTCATGCCATCCCACCAAGAAATCTTCTTAAGATCATGATACATCTTGGTGGAACCTGGATGTATGGAATATCTGGAACCATGGGCCTCTGCAGCAATCCTGGTCCGTAAATCATCCACATCTGGTACACATAGCCTGTCTTGATACCTAAGTATGCCATCACCTCCCAAAGTGAAAGACTCATTCATCTTTATCAACACTAAGTCCTTCAGCTCCATCAACACAGGATCGAGATGTTGACCCTGCTTGACTTCAACTACCAAGGATGATTCAGAACTAGGATGAACTGAAACACCCCCACTAGTAGAGTCAACTAATCGCACACCTAGTCTGGCCAGTCTGTGTACATCTTTCGCCAACTCCTTCTTCTCATCCTCAACGTGGGCAGTACTTCCCATGATCATCCTGCTCAGAGCATCAGCTACAACATTAGCCTTACTTGGATGGTAGTGAACATTCATGTCATAATCCTTCAATAGCTCCAACCATCTCCGCTGATGTAGATTCAACTCCCTCTGTGTGAACACGTACTGGAGACTCTTGTGGTCTGTGAACACATCCACATGCACTCCATACAAGTAGTGCCTGCACAGCTTCAGTGCAAACACCACAGCTGCTAACTCCAGGTCATGAGTGGGATAATTCTTCTCATAAACCTTGAGCTGTCTGGACGCATAGGCTATCACCTTGCCAACCTGCATAAGAACACAGCCCAAACCACCTCTAGATGCATCACAATAAACAGTGTAATTCTCACCACACTTAGGCAAAGTAAGCACCGGGGCTGAAGTGAGTCTGTCCTTGAGCTCCTGGAAACTCTTCTCACAAGTCTCCGTCCATTCAAACTTGGCCTTCTTCTTAGTCAAAGCTGTCAGTGGGGCAGCAATGGAAGAAAAGCCCTCCACGAACCTACGGTAGTAACAGCCAATCCCAGAAAGCTACGGATGTCAGTGGGAGTAAGAGGCTTTGTTCACTTCTTCACAGCCTCAGTCTTCCTGGGATCCACCTCCACGCCCTGATCGGACACAACTTGACCTGGGAAGGTCACTGATCTAAGCCAAAATTCACACTTGCTGAATTTGGCATACAACTGATGTTGTCTAAGTACCTACAAGGTTAGTCTCAAATGTTATTCATGCTCTTCCTTGGTCCTAGAGTGATGAGGATGTCGTCAATGAATACTATGACGAAAGAATCAAGGTATTCATGGAAGACTCGGTTCATGAGGTCCATAAATGCAGCAGGTGCATTCGTAAGACCAAATGACATGACTAAGAACTCATAATGAACATAACGGGTACGAAAGGCTGTCTTTGGGATATCTCCATCCCTAACCCTAAGCTGATGATACCCTGAACGAAAATCAATCTTAGAGAAAAAACTAGACCCTTGGAGCTGATCGACAAATCATCTATTCTGGGAAGTGGATACTTATTCTTTATAGTGACTTTGTTGAGCTGCCGATAATTGATACACATTCTAAGGGTTCCATCCTTCTTTTTCACAAACAACACTGGAGCGCCCCAAGGGGATATGCTCGGCTGAATGAAACCCTTATCACCGAGATCTTTTAACTGCAGCTTCAACTCCTTGAGTTCAGCTGGAGCCATCATGTAGGGAGGAATTGAAATTGGTTTAGTATCGGGTTCTAAGTCGATACCAAAGTCAATCTCTCGAGGGGGAGGGACTCCAGGTAAATCATCAGGAAATACATCTAAGAACTCATTCACTACAAGCACCGAGTCTATGAAAGGAATGTCATGATATAAATCATGAACACTCACAAGATGACACAATAACCCCTTGGACATCATTTTATTGGCTTTAAGGTTCGAAATCAAGGGATTAGGACGACTCGAGTTGTACCCCTCCCAAACTAGCTCCTCTTCATCAGGGAAACGAAATCTCACCACTCTACTACGACAATCCAAACAAGCATAACAACTGTGAAGCTAGTCCATGCCAAGAATAACATCAAAATCATGCATGGGTAACTCAACCAAGTCTGCACACATAGTCTTACCACTTACAACTATTGGGCAATCCTTGTATACTCTATCAGTTCTTATATTTTCTCCTAAAGGTGTACTAACCACTATAGGATCATGCAGAACTTCAGGCAATATCTCAAAAGTGAGAGCAAGCAAAGGAGTTACAAAGGAAAGCGTAGACCCTGGATCAAGTAAAGCATAAACAGAAGTTGAGAATACTTGCAGCATACCTGTGACCACATCAGCGGAGTTCTCCTGCTCCTTCCTGCCCTTCAGGGCATAGAACCTGTTCCTCTTAGGAGTCTCGGCTGCTGCTGCACCCTGTGGATTAGGCCTAGGCTGAGCATTACCTCCAGCCTGACCTCTATTCTGTGGGCAGTCTCTAACCATGTGCCCACTCTTACCACAACCAAAGCAGGCATTAATGCCCTGTCTGCACTCTCCACTGTGAGCACGGCCACACTTAGCACAGTTCTTTTTGGGATGCTGCATCTCACCTCCATTGCCCTTCTTGGGCTCAGGTCTGCCTCCTCTAGGTGCTGTACTCCCATGAGAATTAGAGTTCCCAGAACTCTGTTGCCCCTTCTTGAACCTGGGCTACTCACGGATGCCAAAATTATTTCTGTGGCCTCCATGGCTGGGACCTGCCTGATCTTGAGGCTTCGGCCTCCTAGCATCATGAATGCCCCTCTTTTTGCGACTGTCCTCTACCTGCTGGACATGCACCATCAACCTGGAGAGGTCCATATTATCATGGAGCATCGCAGACCGACACTCCTCCTCCAGATCTCGATTGATTCCTGTGAGGAACCTGCTCATCTCATCCCTGCTGTTAGATACAAGGGAAGTAGCATGCCTGGATAATTTAACAAACTTCACTACTCATCTCATCCTTACTGTTAGATACTAAGGAAAGTAGCATACCTTGATAGTTTAACAAACTTCAGGGAATACTCCCTGACTGTCATTGATCCCTGCTTAAGGTTGATAAACTCCTCAACCTTTGCCTCCCTAATCTCCCTGGGAAAGAATCTCTCCAGGAAGGCTGTCTTAAATAGCTCCTAAGTGACCGAAACTCCACCCAACGCTCGGCTATCCTGCCACATCTTGCACCAAGTCTGTGCAGCATCCTTGAGCTGATAGGAAGCCATCTCAGCCTTCTCAGTATCTGTGGCCCCCATAGCCACCAAAATCTTATGCACCTCATCCACAAACTCCTGGGGGTCCTCTGAAGCCCTAGACCCTGTGAAAATAGGAGGATTAATCCTTGTGAAATCTCTCAGACTGTCAGCCATGCTACGAACCGGTGGGTTCTCCCTCTGAACATTCTACTAGTTGACCATGCAGTCATGGCCTGGGCCTGCATAGTGATGGCCTGTGCCATCTGGGCCAGGGATGCCCATACCTCTGCATCAGTCAACCCAGCAGGGCTAACGGGATAGCCACTCCTTCAGCTGGAGCCTGGGGTGGAACCTAATTGTCCACAGCTGCTGCTCCTCTTCTTCTCTGACCAATGGTTCTCATAGTATTCATTCTCTGAAAACAACAAGGATTGATGTCAGACACGCTCATAACACCAAGAAATCAGACATTAGGAAAAGTACGATAAGATTAGAAGAAGGGAAATTTTCCTACGCATCATGCAGTCTCTAATTCAGGATAGTGGTGCACTTCACTACCATGACTTAGAAACTACTCAATGTGGCTGATGTGAACTTATTATCTTCGGAATTTAACATAGTGCTCTGATACCAACTTTGTCACGACCAGAATCTAGACCCAAGACGAGACCGGCGTCGTTGACCTCTCAGAGGTCGCAGACAAGTCTACTTACATCATTCTTACTTCATCTAGGTTAATTTTAGCGAAACCTTGAAACTTTTTGTTTCTTATCATGCATAAAGGTCATTCTACTTAAATCTATAATGTTCACCATCAACCATCTAACATTAAGATTATAAACTGAAAGATATAATTCAATACTGTATTAAATGTATAATTGCCAAAATGGCACCAATACAATGTCTGAAATAAAAACGGAAAGAAACACTAATTCAACATACTCCACTAGCTAAAGCCTACATCTATGCTAGATAGTAACAGTAGACATCCTCGAAATCATGAGGGTCTACCAAGTCCGGATGAAATCTCCACGTCCGGATAGCTGCAACGTCAACCTGTAAGCTCTAGCGTCCACCTGTGCCTACACCTAAAAATATAGAGTTGTATGGGATTAGTACACACTTTTACTAAGTATGGGCATATGCAATCACACACCAAGGATATGCATGAGAAAGGATAGCTCTTTCCTAACAACATGATTAAGGAAAGTCAAGTCAGTGGACTTGCCAAATTAGGATTAGGAAAGTTAGTGAACTTTCCAAATTTGGATTAGAAGGGTTAATGAGCTTTCAAAATTTGGATTAGGAAAGTCAGGCCATGAGAGTAACATACATCATCATACTTATCATATTGCACACAACACATAACATCTTACACATAGCACATATCATATAGCATATAGCACATAACATCTTTTATAATATTCATTCATATGCCATGAGACCTTGGAATCATGAAGTTGACATTAAGACTTTCCAAAATGAGGGCTCAACATATATATAAGCATTGAGTTGAGTATTCATGAGTTGAGCAGAGCCAAGGTAAGTTCATCTTATTCTTATCAAGATTGAGTTGTTGTTAGCATTCCAACTCGCATACTCGTACATTCAATGTAAAAATGTCATTTGGCCTGCATCGTCTTATGATGCAGATTCAGGTAATCAGGATCATCATCCAGTGCCTCATTGATCCAGTTTGATCACTCAGAGTCAGTGGTGAGACTCCTTACATTCCGTAGGATCCTTGTTATTACTTTCCCATCTTTTCATTATAGAATGTTTTGGGGTATGTCCCGACATTCATCATAGTATGTTTAGAGGCTTCATAGACTAATAGTTAGTCATTTAGTTCAGTTGAGTCTTTTTATTCACAGAAATATTATATTGAGCCTTAACTACCATTTTGGTGATGACATGTAATTTAAGTTATTTATGAGAATGTTCTTTCTTTATCATTGAGTTAGTCTTCCACTGAGTTAAGTAAGCCATGACAAAGGTTTGCTCACGGCCAGCAATGGTCATTGGGTTCCGGCCACGTCCAAGGTGTAGGCTTGGGGCGTGACACTAGTTAAAAAAGAACTCCAAAACCTGCACCGTTGTGATATTATTACCTATGAACAAATTACTTATGGCTAGCTAACCAGCTTTATACAACAAGTTGCTCTTAAGATTTGTCGTCAAGATAAAGTTTTAAGACAAATAGCAAAAGATCCGGTCCAAACTCGCCGAGATTTAGGAAGTTTATGCGAACTGTTTGGTCTTCCACTATGTAGAAAGAAATCAAAGGGAGCGCAAAGTACCCGAAAGCGAACCCCCGAGAATAAATGGGAAGAAGTATAAAAATCAAAAAGTATGATAATTAAGTTATAATGCAAATACATAAATGTAAGTACAATTGTAGTTAAATCAGGCTACCGGGCCGACCATATGCATGAAAAAGTATAAACAATTAACTAAAACAAGGTGGCGGTGCCAACCACAACTAATTAAGGCAATATAATAATAGATTAGGAAAGTAAAGAAAAAGACGGTTTAAAAATTGAAATTTGATATTACTATCAAATTAACTTGGAAATACAAAGCTAGGAGAGAGAAAACTCTAACTAAGTATTCTTGAGAGTGGGAGAGAGAGCTTCTTACAAGAAAAAAAAAGGATCCTTAAAATATGGAGAGGGGTTTTTTTATAGGCAAAATATTTGCTACAATAAAAGTGCTACAGTATTGCTACAATACCACCATTAATAATTTTAAGCCCATGCTTTGATGATGTCATGGATAACTTCATTTTTATTGTGTCATTGTGATGTCAATGGGGCTGGAAATTCTCTTAGAAATTGTCCTAATCTTCATCTTCAGAATCTGACTTATTTGTTTCTTGATATTGGGTGCTGGGAATTTCAGCCTTAATTTTTTGTAGTATTTTCTCCATTTGTTGACGGAAGTCTCCCCGACTACTTGAGCAGGATAGTTGTGCAGCTTCAAATGATTTTTGTTGTAAAAATTGAGTTTGGTCGGCATCTATCATGATCAGATGTCGTGGGTTACGCAGGAGCCATTTTCTATTTCTGGGATACATGCTTCTTTTGGATCCCAATTTTTCGACCATTTACAATGGCCTTGTATAGAAAACTATAGGAGTCCCATGTGTCCATTAGGTTTGTGAAATGCAAATTTATCTGCAAATATCCACGGGACGTGAAATCTATGGAAACATTGTAAGAGCATAGAAATGTAATGTTGGTTCGAGAACTTTTGACAAAAATAGTTTTATGCCTCTAAAACTAGTGAGGGGATAATATCAACTTTGTGGCCATAGAAGGGCCACCATTGGTGCAAAGAACATTGAGGAATTTCAGAAAAAGTTGCTTTCCCCAAAGGAAAATCCACAAATGTTTGCCAACATTATTTTGAAAAGTGAAGACATTCATCTATGCATTTTGGTAGTCAAAGTAGTTGCTGTTTTTGGGCTCAAATGGCTGGGAATGTTTTTTATACTTGGTAGGGTGCTTACCCCATTCTTTGGATGAGCTTATTTTGTTTATAAAAGACTGTAGTATGGGTAATGTACGTCTGTGTTTGTTTATCTCTGTGAGGCTTGAACAGGAAAGACCTTGTATCAACTAGTGTAAACTCATAGAATTTTTGAGTACACATTGGAGTTTTTTGAATGAAATTTGCATTAGGAGTAAGTATTTTCTTGGTTACCGGTTTGAATACCTAAATTTTGGTTTGATTTGTATAAGAGGGTAGACACAATCCACTACCCCTTTCCTTTTGAGAATTAGGTTTAGAAACCCTATCATCACAAGCCTATGGGAACTCGGAAGGAACTTGATTAGAGAACCTCTTTTTGAACCTAGGCTTGTCTTTGATATCATGCATACCCTTTGAAGAACCACCATCAAAAGACCTTGCCTTTTTAGCATCCCTACTCTTTCTCTTAACCCTTGTCTCTTCCACTTACATGAGACGAGAAATGTTCATATTATCATGTAGCATAGCCGAACGACATTCTTCTTTCAAGTCATTTGAAACTCACGTCATAAAGCGGCTCATTATCTCTAGGATCGGAAACCAAAGATGGATCATACTTTGACAATTTAGTAAATTTCAAAGAGTAGTCAAGTACACTCATACCTCCTTGACGAAGGTTGATGAATTCTTCCACTTTGGCTTCTCACTTCTCTCAAGGAAAGAACCGATCAAGAAAAGCCTTTTTGAAGATCTCCTATGTCACCGTTCAACCCCTTAAAGGCCTATTGTATCTCCTTTGGACATACAAAGTTTGGTCCACATCTTTGAGTTGGTAAGTGGATAACTCGGCTTTCTCACTAGTAGTCAACCCCATAGCATAGAGAATCTTGTAGACTTCATCAATGAACTCTTGGGGGTCTTCCTCAACTTTTGAACCATAGAAAGTAGGGGGATTCATTCTAGTGAAATCTCTCAAACGTGAAGTCGTGGTGCCAACATGTTGGTTTCCTCGGGGTACCACCTCCCTATTAGCTTGGGCCATCATGGCTTGTGCTTTAGTAGTGACGGATTGTGCTTGTGTAGTAATGGCTTGGGCCATTTGGAGAAAGGCAGACCGTATGTCACCATCTGTCATAGGTGGAGGATTGACTGGAGCTTGGCCATCATTACAACTTTTTCTAGAGGAGGGACTTGATTACAAGGGGGAGGAGCTCTGGCATTGGCAATCTCTTCATCAAGTCTTTGAGCGCCTTTTCTTCGAGTATTCATTACCTAAAATCACAATAGAGGGATTAGATGCTAAAGGCACATAGAGCAAAGACTCTAGGGGCACGATATTGGATTTCCAAGAAAGTGAGAGTTTCCTAAGCATCATATAGTTTCCTATTCATAAGTGTGGTGCGCTTCACAATTATGAGTAAAAATTTACATAGACGTGGTTGAGTGAGATATCGACTCTAAATATATTCAACCTCATGCTCTGATACCAAGTTTGTCACATCTGGGGAGCACCCCCTAGACATAATCGGCGTCTTCGTCCTCGGAGAGGACTAAGATTATCCTCATAGCTTACATTATTACATTCATAGGTTAAAATACGGAAAATTTAAAACTTTTATATATCTATCTTGAGGTTTACATAGAACTCTCGCATACAGATAATATATATTCATATCGAGTATACATAGACCCTTAGTATAAGAAGATTACATAGTCTTCTACTTTTATTGCACATAGATATGTAAGATACTTAACATCGTCTTAAAAGAGTGTCTCATCTCATAACCATCTAAACAAGAGTGTATCAATTGGGCATATCCCATACATCAATGTAATAAAGCCACATATAGGCTATACAATCTTTAGTACTCAAATGAAATGGAAAAAACTAGATGTCTTAAAACTAGAACAACATTTTTAAAGCTTGATAGTGGCATTGCCCTCGGAAAGTGAGGACCTACCATACTTGGATGGGTGAGAATTACAAGTCTTCCTTCAAAGTCGTCTCTAAAGCCCTTCAACGACCGAAACCTAAATTATTGGGAAAAGGGAGAAAATGGGGTTAGCACATCACATGTACTAAGTATGAGACCATATGCACACACATCATAAAATCATGATAGAAAGGGACATTTCATTTAAAGCATGCTATTTTACATTTGGAAATCTTTATGCACATTCAAGAACCAATACAATACATTAATGCATATTCATCAAGTCAAGACCATATTCATCAAGTCACCACCCATACTAGACTACACAAGTAAATCATATATACCAACATACTTGAACATATAATCAAGACAACTCCAGCATCAAGTATAACCTCAACAAGCATGAATAAGAGTTCATTAGAATATAACCAAAGCATGACAACTACTCATGAACCCTCATTAAGTCCACTAGTGCGATAACTAGGCAAAACCCCATAACCTTACCCAATAAAGTAAACCTAACAAGAACCACAACCAATGTCAAACTTCTCATATCATATCATTTAGAGTACATAACATCATACTTTAGCAATATAGACCAAACATGTATTCATAAGTGATTTCAACATCATATGATACCATCAACATTAAGATCATCATATACATCTCATTTACATTTATAAGTGCATACATACATAATAACATCCTCCAAAGACTCTCTTCAAGTCTAACTAGTGCAATGTATAGGTATGGTCTCGTACCCCTACCTAGACTAAGCTAAACCCCTTAGGTCATCCTAATTAGAGTTTATTCGTTACTTCATTTTTACCTTTTGGGAATATCTTGCCTTAACCGACATAGACCACATGTGCTAATGTGGAATCCGGTGTCATGTAACCCTACACCGAAAAAAGGCGGACTACTTGCCAAGGTAGTATCAAAACATATACATAGCAACTACGTGGATCCACTAGCTAGTATTCCTATGAGGGCAATATAGTTCAAGAACTAGGATATATAGTTGGGACCCTTTTTATGATACATGCATTATAGTCTCCAATACTAAGAGTACATTAGTGATCCTACCTTCCCTACGTGGGAAGGGACACACCTCACTCTAGTTCACTTGGTGCTAAGATAGAGTCCCTTTTTGAAATGTCTCTAATACCTTTATTAGTCATCATAGCTTAATGTAGGTCATAGGGTCTATCCATTATATAATAATCATCATTATAGCTGAATATGAATTGCATGACTATTTTCCTTTCATTACAATTCACACATGTGAGGTTAGCATATTTACAAGACACATTGGTAAGTTATCACCATCCTTATAACATTTACATCTTAACTAACACCTCACAAACTATAGTCAAGACATTTAAATTCAATATCATACCAACCATATCAATCTTAATATAAGGCATACTTCAATACAACATTATCACTTAATCACAAGTAACCATAATTGAAGTAAAGAGTTGAGACCATAAGACTTACCCCAATCTTCTTCACAAAATCATCATCGTGGTCTTACCATCAACCATACTCAATTCAACCCAAAAATGGGGTAATATCATCATATAATAGCAACCAACATAATAATGAAGTCAATTGAACCACTATACAACAATTCCCTACTAGTTCATAACATAGAGTTGGAGACTTAAGTTGAATTCATGATATACTCTACAATCTAAGTCAATTACTCAAGAACTAGCATCATATTAGTCTATTCATGAATTGACATAACAACAACATAGGATAGTAATTCACACAATAACCAAGCTAATTGTATCAATACTACAAAATTCAATTAAAGACCACGACCTAGGGTTAAGGGGAATAGGTCATCTTCTACAATTTAGACCAATACATCAAGAATTAACATAATTGAGTTATAATACATATTAATCTACTTATAATATCCAAAATAAATCATAAACAAAGAAATTCACAAGATCAATTTTGTATTGGTAGAAAACTCACTTGAATTTCATATTTTTGAAATCATCTTGAAGGAACCCTTTGGGGAAAGACATCCCAAAGGTGAAAGAAATCCCATACCTTGTTGATTGATGAAGTATTATGGAGAAACTTTTATCTTTATCAACCCTAGAACCCCTTGAATTTGACCTTTTATGGTGTTCTTCTACATGGAAGAGAGAAAGAAGAGAGAAGGAGGAGCAATTTGGGTTGTGGGAATTATGAGGGTTAGGTTAGCTTAATGAGTTTATGGTCTTTATATAGGTTGTTAACTAACGTAATTAGACCAACCTTAGCCCCTAACTAATTAAATAACCATGTAATTAATTAAATTAATCAAACTAAAAACGTGCAGCTAAATCAGTGGACTCACAGACGAGACCACTTCTATGCGCCGTTTGTCAATCAACGAACCAAGGGACCAACCGTCCTGTTGGTCTGTCATTTAGTTTAGAGACCTGTAAAATCCCAGTCTTGGCCAAAAATCTAAGTTTCCATCGACAGAGGCGATTGACGCTCTGTCGATTGGACCACGATTCGTTGGTTGCATTCGTTGGTGGACACTGCCTTGGGAATCTTTTGCCCCAAGTTGCAAGGGTCCTCCTCAAGGGCCCTTGGTTGGTCCTTGGGGAGTCTTACCCGGAAGTTTAGACTATGAACTAACACTAATATGTGTTAGAAACATTTCCACCAAATTTCTTCAATTTACAACTCTGACAACCTAGTCAAATAGGCTAAGGCACGCTAGAACCTTTTGCACTAGTCTCTGGACGTCGTGGACGTTTCTTGACGTTTTGACTCCTAAACTTCCTAAATGATATATATTCATTATTTATGACCTTAAAACAATTTCTAAACCTTTTGAAACCTATGTTAGGCTCTATATAAGGTCTTGGACTTTTCGAGGTGTTACATTTCCCCCGTAGGAACATTCATCCCCGAATGACACTAAAATCTTTTAAAAGGAGGGAATAGAGTCAAGACTAGCTGGCCAACCAACAACAAAACATAACAACATGAGTTACAACTTCAATCATGGCATTTTTACACATAGAAATTCAAAAACTTCAATTACCACACATAAGGCTCAAAATCACATTATGAGGAATTTCCTTCTCACAACAACCTGAGCTCAACGTACCATGTATGAGTGAATTATGCCAAATATCAAGCTATCAATATGTTCATTATCATTTCATAAATTCTCACCATATCAAAATGCACAACATAACCCAAAACAAGAAGAATTGCAAATTTTCAAGCATATATGCACAACTTCACTGTAATTCATTGTAACATGAGTACTTTTGAAAAACATCACCAAAAATCAAAGAACTTCAAATTTAGTCATTAATTTCATTATTAGTAAGAATAACAAACCTTCACTAGTAAAGAGATAAGGATAATGGGACTTCATGTCGGCTTTGGCCTCCCATGTTGCTCCCTCAATTAGGTGGTTTCTCCTTAACACTTTTACGTAGGCCACCTGTTTGTTCCTCAATCTCTTTACTTGATGTTCAAGGATTTCAACCGAAACCTCCTCATAGGAAAGGTTCTCTTTCACACCAATACCGTCAATAGGAAGAATAGACTCGGGATCACCGATACACTTCTTAAGCATAGAAACATGGAAAATTGGATGAACCGAAGATAGTTCACTATGAAGTTTGAATTCATATGCAAACTTTACCAACCCTTTGCAAGATTTCATAGGGACCCACATAACGAGGACTCAACTTCCCTTTCTTGCTAAATCTAACCACCCCTTTCATAGGTGAAATTTTCAAATACACCTTATATCCCCTTCTTCAAACTCGAAATCTCTTCTCCTATGATCGGCATAAGACTTTTGCTGACTATAGGATGTATGCAATCGGTTCCTTATGATATGAACTTTCTCCAAAGTCTTATAAATCAAATCGGGACCATGAAGTGAAGACTCGCCAACTTCAAACCACCCAATAGGAGATCTACACCTCCTACTGTACAAAGCTTCATAAGGAGCCATAGATATGGATGAATGAAAACTATTATTATATGAGAACTTCACCAAAGGCAAATGCTCATACCAATTTCCCTTAAAGTCAATGATACAAGCTCTAAGCATATCTTCAAGAGTTTGAATAGTTTGATCCGCTTGAACATCCGTTTGAGGATGAAAAGTGGTGTTTAACTTCACTTGAGTACCCAAACCTCTTTGAAATGATCTCCAAAATCTAGATGTAAATTCAGCACCTCTACACGATATAATGGACAAAGGAACCCCATGAAGACTCACTATCTTGTCAATATAGATTCTTGCATAATCTGCCGCCGAATAACTAGACTTAACGGAAATAAAGTGAGCGGATTTGGTCATTCTATACACTACCACCCATATAGAGTCATATTGCTTTCTAGTTTGAGGTAAAGCTACTACGAAATCCATGTTAACGTCTTCCCTCTTCCAAGTAGATATTTGAATTTTTTGTAGTAGACCACTCAGTTTTTTGGTGCTTGGCCTTAACTTGTTGGCAATTGGGGCACTTTGCAATAAACTCCGCAATATCCCTTTTTAGTCCATCCCACCAAAACACTTCTCTAAGGTCATGGTACATCTTTGTAGAACCCGAATGAATAGAGTAACGGGCTCCATGAGCTTCCTAATGCCTCCATATTTTCAAGGCAAATACCACGGCTGCTAACTCAAGGTCATTAGTCGTATAATTCTTCTCATGAACTTTGAGTTGCCTAGAAGCATAGGCTATAACTTTATCATGTTACATAAGAACACACCCCAACCTGACGCCGGATGCATCACAATATACCACAAAACCCTTAGTACCCTCCGGTAGGGTCAATACCGGAGCGGAAGTAAGCCTATCCTTCAACATTTGGAAGATTCTTTCACATGCCTCTGACCACTCAAATTTCACATTCTTTTGAGTCAAGGTTGTCAAGGTAGAAGCAAGAGACGCAAATCCGTCGACAAACCTTCTATAATAACCGGCTAGACCTAAGAAACTCCTAATATTTGTAGGAGCCAAAGGCCTAGGCCAATTTTTCACCTCTTCGGTCTTCCTTGGATCAACCTCTACACCTTCACTAGAGATGATATGACCAAGAAACACTACCGACCTCAACCAAAACTCATATTAGCTCTACTTGGAAAACAATTAGTGTTCCTTAAGCACTTGCAACACCACTCTCAAATGATAAATGTGTTCACCCTTATTTTTCAAATATACCAAGATGTCATCAATGAAGACAATGACAAATGAATGTAGGTAACTTCGTAACACCCTATTCAATAGGTCCATAAACGCCTCCGGAGCATTAGTGAGACCAAATTACATTATTAAGAACTCATAGTGACCATATCTTGTTCGAAATGCCGTTATGGGAATAACTTCACCTCTCACCCTAAGTTGGTGATATCCCGATCTCAAGTCATTCTTGGAAAAGTAACTGGCACCTTGGAGTTGATCAAATAAATCATCAATCCGAGGAAGAGGATACTTATTCTTGATTGTGACTTTGTTGAGTTGACGGTAAATTGTACACATTCTAAGGGACCCATCCTTCTTTTTCACGAACAATACTGGAGCATCCATGGACAAATACTAGGCCAAATAAAGCCCTTGTCTAGTAAGTCTTTGAGTTGAGCCTTCAACTCTTTCAATTCGGTCGGAGCCATCGATAAAGAGGAAATGAAATGGGATTTGTATCCTGTAGCAAGTCGATACCAAAATCAATTTCCCATTTAGGAGGAATACCGGGAAGATCATTAGGAAAGACCTCCGGAAATTCCCTCACTACGGGGACTGACTCAATGGGAGGAATTTCGGAGTCTAAATCATGGACTCTTACTATATGGTATAAACACCCTTTAGTGATCATCCTACAAGCTTTAAAACAAGAAATGTTACGACCTCTAAGAATAGAATTTCCCCCTTCCACTATAAAATGGGCTCATTTGGAAATTTAAACTTCACCACCCTTGTTCTACAATCTATGGCGGCAAAACAAGCATGTAACCAATCCATACCCAAAATGACATCAAAATCAAACGTATCAAGTTCTACTAGATCAATTTGAGTAACTCTATTGGGCAACAATATAGGACAATTTCTATACACTCTTTTTGCAACCACCGACTCATCCACCGGGGTAGACACCATAAAAGGTTCATTCAAGATATCGGGCAAAATGTCAAACTTTTTAGCTACTAGAGGATTAACAAATGACAAGGAAGCACCGGGATAAAGTAAAGCATATACATCAATAGAAAATTCTTTCAACATACCGGTCACCATATCGGGAGAAGTGTTATGCTCACCTCTACAGCGGAGAGCATAACAACGATTCTTCTTCGGAGCATCATTAGAACCACTTTCTTGAGCTTGACCAGTACCCTTGTCTTGACCCTTTACAATAGGGATATATCTAACCTTGTGGCCACTCTTGCCAAAACCAAAGCAATTGTCCATCCCAACGAGGCAATCACCATAATGCTTCTTGCCACACTTTCCACAAGTTGACTTCTTGGTTAGTGAACTAGTACCCCTTCCCTTTTGAGACTTAGGGTTACACACATATCATCACAAGACTTAGGGCACTTGGAAGGAACTTGATTAGAGAACCTCTTTTTGAACCTAGTCTTGTCTTGGATTTCAAGCCTACCTATGAAGAACCGCCATCAAAAGATCTTGCCTTTTTAGCATCCCTACTGTTTCTCTTAATCCTTTGTCTTTTCCACTTATTGAGCATGAACCATGAGACGATAAATGTTCATATTATCATATAGCATAGCCGAACGACATTATTTTTTCAAGTCATCCGACACTCCCGTCACAAAGTGTCTTATTTCATCTCTAGTATCGAAAAGCAAAGAAGGAGCATACTTTGACAATTTAGTAAATTTTAAAGAGTAGTCAAGTACACTCATACCTCCTTGACGAAGGTTGATGAATTCTTCCACTTTGACTTCCCTTTTCTCTCTAGGAAAAAATCGATCAAGAAACGCCTTTTTGAAGATCTCTCAGGTCCCTTTTCCACCCCTTAAAGGCCTATTGTCTCTCCATTAGACATACCAAGTTTGGGCCACATCTTTCAGTTGACTATGTGATTGTGAGATTATGCTTAAGAAAAATGATATAAGGTTGGTGATGACTTGCCTATGTGCCTTGTTATGAAATGATGATTATGATGATATGCTAATCTCATATGTGAGGGTTGCCATGAAAGGATATTCTCATGCAATACCTATTGAGCTAAATGACTATGATTATACAAGGGATAGACCCTATGACCTAAACTAAGTGATGATTGTTAAAGAAGGACATTTCAAAAGGGAATTAGCTTAACACCGAGTGAACTTGACAATGGGAGGTGTTGACTTCCCATAGAGAAAGATTCACCCTATAGTTCCATATGAGGTGTTGACTCCCATATGAGGGACACTAACCCAATGGATTCCCATGAGATGAGTCTCCAATGCCATAGGCATGTAGAGGGTTCATATATATCTCCTAGTTCTAGAATTATGTTGCCACCATAGGAAGACTAGCTAGTGGATCCACCTAGAAAGCTACATTTATATTTGGCTCTACTTTGGTCGGTAGACCACCTTCCATCGGTGTAAGGTTGTACAACACCAGATTCCACACTTAGATCTTGTGGTCTATGTTGGAAGGCAAATGTTCCCGAAAGTAAAATAAAGTAATGATGTGAACTCTAGATAGGGCGTCTTGAGAAGTTGGATCAGTCTAGGTAGGGGTATGAGACTCTACCTAGGCATTGCACTAGTTGGATCTGAGAGAAGTCCTAGAAGGATGTTCTTATGATATAATAATCTTATAAAGTAAATGGTATGATTATTTTGAATTTACATGTTGATGATCCTTTATGATGTTAGTTTCATTGATGAACATGCTATTGGTCTATATTGCTAAACATGATGATGACTACTATTGATACTATGTTATGTTGAGTTGGGCATTACTTGTGATCCTTGGTTTGGTTTACTTGATTGAGTAAGGTTATGGGGCTTTCTTGGTCATTGCACTTGTAGGCAAGATGGTGGGTTATGAGTAAGGTGCTTGCTTATATTATGATGTTTTGAACTCTTGTATATGTTGACTTGACTATTACTTGTTAATGTTGGTCTTGTGTCGTACATGGATTTAGCTTATGGATTATGTGATTATTGGCTTATATGGGTTATTGATTTTTGCATAAGGCTTTTCAAAGTACTTTAGCATTTTTTTTATCAAATGTCCTCTTTAGCATGATTGCACTTGTTTTATATGCATATACCGATACTTAGTACAAGTGTGTACTAACCCATGTTTGATGTTTACTACAAATGTAGGATCCGACTGTTGATATTAGAGAAGGCTTTGAAGACTACTTGGATTCTTATCTTCCAAGTTCGGTAGGTCCTCACTTTCCGAGGACGATGCCATTATCTACCTATTCGATGTTGTTTAGTCTTAAAAACACTTTGTTCATTCTCTTTAATTTTGGTACTATAATTGTAAAGCCTATATGTGGCTATAATTGTTGATGTAAGGGCTATACCTAAATTGTGATACTCTTGTTTAGATGGTTTAATATGAGACAATGGTATAGACTTCTTATAAGACTATCTTATAATATAGTTATGTGCAATAAAAGTAGAATACTATGTAATCTTCTTATACGAAGGGTCTATGTATACTCGATATGAATATATTATGTGTATGTAAAGGTCTATGTAAACCTCAATGTAGAATAAAAAGTTTTAAATTTCCACATTTTTAACCTATGAATGTAATGATGTATCCTAAGAGGCTAGTCTTAGTCCTTAAAGAGGACGACGACGCCGGTTACGTCTAGGGGGTGTTCCCCGGATGTGACAATAGGTCTAAGGCCTAGAAAAACCAATCTTAAATCATCGAGTGGGTTGTTTCCTATTTTAATGAAATCAATGTGGTGTCGTTTTCCTATATAAATCTTTTAGACCCCTAAGTTCAGTGAATTAGGTCATTCTCTCAATTGCAAAAATAAAACCCAAATCATCTCTCAAATATTCTCTTTCTAAAAAATGGAAGAAGAAGAAGGAGGTTGAAGCTATGTCAAGTTAAAGTCTCCAATCTTCAAGATTTTTGTAGGATTTGTGACCAAGATATATGTATTTACATCCATGGGATCCCTTGTCCCATGGAGCCCATTTAGATTCCCCAGTTATGAAGTCTAAATCCCTAATTCTAGTTAGGGTTGCCTCCAATGTTGTGGGTTATGATGAATGTTGATCCAATTGAGTGGATTATGATTGTTTATGATTGAATTTATAGGATTAAATTTTTTTAGACTTAAATTACATGTATGCATGCCTATCCTATGATATAAGGGTAAAATTGATATAATTGGGTTTGATGCCATGAGAGGGAAAGTCTATAGTTTAGATGTATCCTTATAGGATTGATGATTTATGACTAGAATTGATTGATATTGAAGCATATATGATGAATAAGATTTTATTTGTTATAGAGTGGAACATAAACGATGATCATGAGATGTATTGCGTTGAAAGTAAAGCCTAGACTATGAATTGTTGATTGATTGATGTTATGACATGGACGGGATACTTCCACAATGAATTTATAAGCATGATTGAATAAATGTGAAATGTTAACTCGCATAAATGAAATTCGGTTGAAAGGATTGCTCACATAAAATTAATCTATACTTAAATGCATGATGATGATGAGGCTAAAGAAAACTACCCTTGACCTTCATATGTTGAGTATATGAGGAGATTTCCCATACTCCTTAGAATTGAACAAGAGGTGACTCCTATCATTCCTATTATTATGAATGGACATGGAGGTGAGTACTCATGATCCTTATGAAATGATGTGGAGTCGAGTACCCATGTCATATGATGTGATTATGGAGGCGAGTACCCATGATCTTATAGTAAGAAAGGCAAGAGGCAAATACCCATTAGATTATATAAGATAGGCATAGAGGAAAATTCCCATGTCTTTAAGAGTAAGTATGAATGATGTGGTTATGTTATGCATATCATTAGCTTGGGGTGTTGCTACATATGCCCTCCATGGTGTATTTTTAAGTAGATGTGGATAACCTATGACTATGCCAAGACGAAATGAGGTTATTTAAGGAAGTATTCCTCTTTCATTATGATGTTTATTATGTGTTGATTATGCTTATGCCTTATGTCTTATGTGTAACACCCTAAAATGAACTAAGGCGAACAAGAGCTTCATGATTGTTTCTTGAGCTAATTTTGTCATAAATTGAGTTATAATGATGTTCTTAGGCAGTGTGTGAAGTTTGGTTAAGTTTGGAGGTCAAACGTCCAAGAACGTCGATGGCGTTCGGAAGATATGCCTTAGATAGTGCTTGTGTGTCTTGATGTGTTTGAGTGAGTTTTACGTGTTCGATTTAATCGAAATTTATGTGGGATGTTCCTAAGACCTATACGACTACATTTAGGGGTTTAACGTCTAGGTACGACCCCACCTAGGATCCACGAGGGGGTCTAAAAGAGGACCCCATCTTTTGGCAAGAAGCTGCCAAGCAATGACTAAACGACGGCCACAAGGGACGGACGCGTTGGTCAAATGACGGCCCGACCACCTTGGGCGTCGAATGGCCATGGAAGGTAGGTTAGCCTGCACCAGTAAGAAGATAAGTCCCCATTGACGGACCCCCACCAACGGGGCATCGATGGGAAGATGGTCCGTCTGTGTGGACTCGTCGATGGTGCCCATGAAAACTGCATTTTTCTGCCAAGGCTTGGGGTGTTTGGTAAATTCACCCCAAGTATTTTATGAACCATGGACGTTAATTTTAGGTTTCATTAGGTATATTAAAGTGTTTAAAACCCTAATACCTAATTTTAGACTCCATTTTCTAAAACCCAACCCCCCCCCCCTCTCTCTTAGAAGACTCTCTCAAGTCACCATGAAATCTAGGAGTCAAGAAGGGCTAGGAGGGCTGTTGGTGGTCGATTTATCCACCAAAAATGAGTGGGATTTCTATTATCTAAGGTATGGTAGTCATCTTTGAACCCTCTTCCATTCAAGGAGTCCCTTCTAAGAGATTTCGAAAAGGGGTTTTCCAAACCTAACTTCTTCTATCTTTGAGTCTAAGTATGGGTCTTGCATGAAAATCTTCTAAAGGATTCAAATATGTTACTTCTAATGTTAGTGGGTTATTTTAATGCTAAAACTACAATGAAACTTGCTATTGCTTTTATCAACTTTTGACTTAAGAAATGGGTTTAATGAACATTATTTGATGACGTTAGAGTTAGAGTTTGTTTATGCTTATAGTGTGACTTAGCTACTGCCCTAAGGGCTAATTTATGAAATATTATTGATAAATTGATTTTAGGTGGTGAAAGCTTGGATTAATGGTAAGTTGGTTACCTTGCTTAACTCTTATTATGAATTGCTCATGAGTGGTATGGCCCACCTTTGGTGGCGGTGTTTACTTGAAATATATGAATTTGAATCTACTTATGTATTATGAATGAGGCATGAAGATAATATGTGAAGTATGATGAAAATGATGTTGTTCTTGTTGATGTGCTTTTATGAAGCTTGTTGTGTGAAGTAAGATGAAAATGAGGTTGTTCTTGTTGATATGCTTTATGAAGCTTGTTGTGTGAAGTATGCTAGAGATAATGTCTAAAGGAACTTTATGATTATGTGAAGCATGATTCAAGTGTGAAATATGATGAATGAAGATGCACGCATGTTTACAAGACAATGTTATAAAAGTGATGATTTATGTGAAAGGTGTGCTCACATGTACACACACTCACACTTTGAATGAATGAATGGATGAAGTTAAAGAATGTGAATAAAAAGGGGAGTTTTGGGGTGAGCACTCATTGTGAGTTGAGATGAATTGTTTAGTAGCAACCTCACTACTCCCAAGAGCTTTCTAATGTAGGTTGGAGGATGGATACCCATTGTGAGTTGAAATGGGATGTCCAAAAGTTATCCTTGACCTTTAGTAATGATTGTTTAAGACTCTGTGGGGGAGTTATGCTTAGCATTGAGAGGATTTGAAGAAGGGGTAGGTGCACGTTGTGAGTAGATATGTAGTGCCCAATGTACCTCTTGAGATGAGTACTCCTTGTTAGTATAGAGCGAGTTACTTAGTAGCAATATCCTTATCCCTTAACTATGCACCCGCATAGGTGTAGCTATTGGACAAATACATGTAAAACCTAAGATAAAGAACCCACCTAGGCAAGTGGGGAACCCTCATTCGATAGGGGCAATATCGGAATTCCATGTCTAGATCTCATGGTCTATGTCGGTTAAATCTATTCCCCCACAAAAGAATGAAAGAACTAAGTCTCCTATAAAAATGTACTACTTAGGGTAGGTGGTGGTATGGGACACTATCTATCTATTGCACTAGGTAGACCTTCCGAAAGGGAAGTCTTGTGTGTTTTATGTGAAATATATGAACTAAGTCTCCTAAAAGAACGTACTACTTAGGGTAGGTGGTGGTATGGGACGATACCTACCCATTGCACTAAGTAGACCTTCCAAAAGGGGAGTCTTGGTGTGTTCTACCATGTGTTGTAAATGAAGTTAGATAACTTAAGGTCTAATGTTAAGGAAGTATGTTAAAACAAAGTTCTATGTGAAGAAGTTAGAAGTGACTAATGTAGGGTGCTTAATCCAAGGGAATCCTCAAGGATAACTAAGTGGGAGTAGTAGTATGGGATGCTACTCTCACATTGCACTTAGTGTAACTTATAGGTCCTATTGGAGAAAGGTACTTACATGAAATCCTTCTTGTATGAATGTGTTTCAAATGTCAAGCCAAGAGTGTGGATTTGATTTCCGGACTAGGTAAGCCTATGGTTAGTAGTCTTAAGGATCGCTTTGGTGTGTCTTGAAGGGGGAGTATGGGCGTTCCCTTCTTGTCTTACCTTAGGGGGTCTTAGGATAACTTGGTTAGGGAAACCTCACGGGAAATAATTTCACATTGCTTGGATTGTATTATTCACTGTAATATATTCACTGTGTTCACTGTAAGATTTTCTAATGTTACTGTAATGTGTGTTTTGCTTCTAAAATTTTGAGAGTCCTACTTTATGTGTTAAATGATGATTCTTATACTATTTCAACTCTTAAATCATGAAGGTTTAGCATAAAAGCTTATTTTACTAAAATGTCCGTTTTTGCATGTTTTTGCATATGTGATACTTAGTACATTATTTGTACTAACCCCATACTTTTCTATACTTAATAAGTGTAGGTTGGAGGCGTCTGAAGACTAGAAGACAAAGCTTGGGAATCTATCCTCTCAAGATTAAGTATGTCCTCTTATATTCGAGGACATAGTTCTATTTCTTAGTTTCTATTCTAAAGAGTTATTATGTATTTTTCATTTAATGTAATGGGATGTGTCCCTAAGATATTTATATCATGTATTTAAGTTGGCTTGTGTAGACGAGATCAAATCCTTAGCTTTTATGAAAGATGTTCTCTTTATTAATTTTTATGAAAGATGTTCTCTTATTAATTTATTCATGAAAAGTTTTAATTCAGTACTACTTTTCATGTCTTATGTAATGAATGATAGCTAAGGCTTGTACAAGAAATCCGAAAGGTCAAGTACGCAATTGTTCTGACCCACGGGTTCTCCCTAACTTCTAGGGGGTACTTTCGGGTCGTTACATTATGATGACTACTTCTTATGTTTATGTTGTTTATGTAAGATATTATATTTAATACATGTTTGTACTAACAAATATTGTTGCCTATTTCTTATCAAAATGTATGCTCCGGTGCTCCCGATTCACACACTTGTGGCTAGGTTTTGAGTTGATCAAGGAAGTGAAGATTTTGTGAGTCCTCATAGCATTCGAGGATTGGATCACCCCTTTCTCTTTCATATCTTTCTTTTCATTTTGGACTATTGTGTGGGCTACGTCCTATGATTTTACTTGTTTGTGTTAGATGGTTTGCGACAATGTTATAAGATGTCCTGTCATTTTATGAAAGACTTTGATTGTTTAAATGTCTTAAAATTTTACATTTTCTATTACTTTATGCTATTTTATGCTAAGTGGCTTGTATGAGGCCTCTATGCTTGTCCCCTCATGGTGCACGCCCAATAAATAGAATAGGGTAAGCTCGGGGAAAGATCATGAGATGCAAAAAGGTCAAAGTAAGTGATGGAAACTTTTCACATTCTATGTCCGGAGAACAGGGTCGTTAGAGGTTCCGACAGAATTTCTCTAGACAAGGTTCTACAATTCTCCTCCGATGGCAAGTAAGGAAAGGTTGTATAATCCTTAACCCTAAGGTGATGGTGGCAGGTCTTTAATGCCTAGTTGTGCTAAATTTGGGAGAAATCATGAAGAGAAGTGTATATCGGGCTCTAATGCTTGCTTTGTGTGTGCTAAAATAAAACATAAAATAAAGAAGTGTCCTTCAATTACTAGAAATGTAGAATACACTCGTCGTAGGTCTTAACCCTACCTTTCATAAGGTCGAACTAACTCAGGTGGAAATGCTCTTACAAAAAATTGTTTCTATGCACTCCAAACAAGAGGTGATCAAGAGTGTTCTTCGGATGTGGTGACAGGTATGTTAAAAGTAGTTCAGTGTGATGTGTATACTTTGCTTCATGCCGATTCTACTTTGTCCTTTTAGACTATCTTAGTGGCTATGAGATTTGATATGCTTCACGATGTAATGTTAGAACCTTTTTCTGTTTCTACCCCTATTGGTGATTCTGTGGTGGGCTAAGAGAGTCTATAAAATATTTCTCATTTCTTTATCCCATAGAGTTACTCTAATAGATTTGGTGGAACTTGACATTATTGACTTTGATGTTTTTTTTTTTGCATGAACTGGTTGCATTTGTGTTATGCCTTTATTCATTTTAGGAAAAGAGTGGTCAAACTTCTGTTTCAAAATGAGCTTATCCTTGAGTTTAAGGTTGGAAATTCTATGCCTAGAGGTCAAATTATTTTCTTAACTTAAAGCTAGGAATATGATTTCTAAGAGTTATATCTATAATATAGTGAGGGTGAGGGATGTGGATTCTCGAACCCCTATTATTGAGTCGGTTCCCATGGTAATGATTTTTTGGAAGTATTCCTCAATGATTTACCCGGTATTCCTCCAAAAAGGGAAATAGACTTTGAAATTGACCTTCTCCCAAATACACAACATGTTTCTAATTCTCCTCATAGAATGACCTCAACAGAAGTTAAAGAGTTGAAGGATCAATTGAGGGATTTGTTGGATAAATGTTTGATCTAACCTAATATTTCTCCATGGGGTGCTCTGGTGTTGTTTGTTAGGAAGAAGGATGATTCACTCCGAATGTGATTGATTATCGGCAATTTCACAAAGTGACCATTAGGAACAAGTATCCTCTTTCAAGAATAGACGATCTATTTGATTAACTTCAAAAGGCATATTATTTCTCAAAAATTGATCTCCGGCCAGGTATCACCAATTGAGGGTGAAGGATCAAGATATTTCGAACCAATTTTAGAACATAATTTTGTAATTATGACTTTTAGGTGAAGTCATTTGGTTTGACTAATGCTTCGACGACATTCATGGAATTGATGAATAGGGCATTTAGACAGTACCTTCATCTCTTCGTTATTGTGTTTATTTATGATATGTTGATCTATTCGAGATGTGAGAAAAAGCGTATTGATCATTTAAGGATTGTATTGTAAATTCTCAAGGACCAACAACATTATGAGAAGTTTAGCAAATGTGAATTTCGGTTAAGGTCGTAGCTTTTCTTGGCCATACAGTTTCACGAAAGGGTATTGAGGTTAATCCACAAAAGATAGATGCGGTCAAGTATTTGCCTAGACCTCTGTCACTAAAAGACATTAGAAGTTTATTGGGTTTGGAAAGTTATCATAGAAGATTTATTGAGAGGTTTTCTATGATTGCTTCTCCATTGATGGATTTAAATCAAAAGAAGGCCATATTTATATGGTCGGATGCTTGTGAGAAATCTTTACAAGAGTTTAAAGATAGACTTACTTCTGCTTCGGTGTTGAATTCACTAGAACGTATGGATGACGTTGTGGTATATTGTGACTCATCTAGAGTTGGGTTGGGATTTGTGTTCATGTAAAATCGTAAGGTGATTTACTATGCTTCAAGGACACAAAAGATTCAAGAAAAGAGTTATTCCACCCACAACCTCGAATTACAGACGGTGGTATTTGCCTTAAAGATTTTAATGAATTATTTGTATAGGGTTTATGTTGACGTTCTCTCCAACCATAAAAGTTCGCAATATGGTTTTACCCAAAATGATCTAAATCTGCGCCAAAGAAAGTGGCTTGAGTTATTAAAAGATTATGATATGAGTGTTCGGTAAATAAACGTGGTGGAGGATTCCCTTAGTCGGTTATCCATGTGTAGTGTTGCATATATTGTTGAGGATAGAAAAGATTTGACCGAAGATGTCCACAGATTGGACCAATTAGGTATTCGATTAGTAGACTACGCCAAGGGTCATTTAATGGTTCAAAAAAGGGGCAAAATTGTCTTTTGTGACAGATGTTAAGGCAAGGCAATGTCTTGATCCAACATTGGTGGAATTGAAAAAGGTGGCACTAAGAACGTCCGTTGAGGCTTTTTCCCGAGGGGGAGATGGTGTCCTTAGATATCAAGGTCAGTTATGTGTTTCAAATGTTGCAAATTTAAGGGAACATATTTTATTCAAAACAAATAATTCTAGGTATTCTATTCACCTGAGAACCACCAAGACGTACCATAATTTGGGGAAGGTATATTGGTGGAATGGGATGAAAAAGGATATTGCAATATTTGTTGCTAAGTGTACTAATTGACAACAAGTGAAGGTTGAGCATCATAAATTGGGTGTTTTAACCTAAGATATTAGTATTTCTACTTGGAAGTGGGATGATTTGAATATGGACGTCATATTAAGGATGTCGCGAACTCGGCGACAATATGATTTGATTTGGGTTATAGTTGATCCAATTACGAAGTTGGCCTATTTCATTCCCGTCAAGGTTTCTTATTTGGCAAAAGACTATGACAAATTGTATTTAGGTGAGATGTTAAGGTTGCACGGAGTGCCCTTGTCCATCATCTCATATAGAGGTTCTTAGTTTATTTCTCTGTTTTAGAAGTCTTTCAAAAAGGGTCTTAGCACTAAAGTTAAGCTTAGCACAACAATTCATCCACAAATCGATGGGCAAGTGGAACAAACAATTCAAACATTGGAAGACATGTTAAGGGCTTGTGTGATTGATTTTAAGGGTAATTGGGATGAACATTTTCCTTTGATCCAGATTGCCTATAATAATAGTTACCATTCTTGTATTGGTATGGCTCTGTTTGAGGCTCTATATGGTAGGAAGTGTGTATCTCCTATATGTTGGTTTTAGATGGGTGAGGTTGCCTTGATAGGGTCCGAGTTAGTTCATGAGTCTAAAAAGAAGATCGAACTCATTAGAGAAAGGCTGAGAACGACCTTAAGTAAACAAAAGTCTTATGCTTAGAATGATAGACATTGAATTTTATGTGCTTGATTGGGTTTACTTGAAAATCTCACCCATGAAGGGTGTAATGAGTTTCGAAAAGAGAGGGAAGCTTAGTCTCCGTTTTTAGGCCCATATCAATTTTTGAGGCGTGTTGGTAAGGTTGCTATGAGGTTTATTTGCCAAAAGAGTTCACTACGGTGCATCGTGTGTTCCATTTCTCTATGTTTAAAAAGCGTGTTGGACATCGGACATCCATTGTTCCCCTAGAAGGCTTGGAAATGAAAGAGAACCTTTCCTACGAAGAAGTTCCCATTGAGATTCAAGACCGGCAAGTTAAAAATTGAGGAACAAAGTGGTTTCTACCGTGAAAGTGTTATTTAGAAACCATCTTGTTGATTGTTCTACTTGGGAGGCTTATGCCGATATGAAGTCCCCATATCCCCATCTTTTTCCTCCTATTCTTGATTGAGGTAATTAGTTCCTCTTGGGTTTCTTTTGGTTAAACTCATGTGTTCTTTCCGTGTTTCCATGATTTCCTTAAACTTGCATGTTCATGAAAAAACTCAAGTTTTTGAAGAAAATGGATCTTATGATGTTTTTTTTCACATGTTGTTGAGTATTGAGTATGATTTTTTACAGACTTCATGAGATTGGATGTCTAGAATTCCTTATATTAGAGTGGAGATTTCCTCCTGGAATATGTGATTTGTGTATATTTTGCATTTAGGATCGATGAGATTGTGTTGATCATTGTTCTTAAGTTGGGAGATGGTAGTTCCTCCTTGAATGAATGAATTGTGAAATTTCATGCATATTGGGTTGTTAAATGTAGTTCCTAATCCCTCAAGGTGCATTAAGTATTTTTAGCTTGGAGGTGTTGTGTCCTTCTCTATTTCTGTGCATTTATATGAGTAGCATGCATGATGGTTTCTAGTCTTGAGTCTTCTCGATTATAAATGTGCCTAGAATCTCATTCGAAGACGAATGATCCCAAGGTGACGATAATGTAAAACCCCAAATTCGAAAGAGGTTAAATTGTAGGTTTCGGAAAAATGCAGGTGTCACCCATGATTGGGCACCCACGATCAATGGACTGACCCACGTACCGTAAGTAGGGGTCTGGGATTGGTTACCCAAACAAGCGTAAGATTTCATGACCATGACATGACAAATGGTTCGTCGGTCAGACCATGGTCCATGGTCGAGGTCCGTCTGTCCAAGGACTATAAAACCAGTCTCTAATTATCAAACCACAACTTACTAGGATGAACCGTAGGTCAATCGACAGTCCATCGGTCAGGGTTCTCTGCAACGAGGCTGGCAGTTATTTTAGGGGAACATGGGTCTTTTGCAGTTTTGATTAAATCAATGTGGTGGTGTTTTTCCTAAACCTTCACTACCTATATAACAATTTTAGACCCATAATTCATTCAATTAAGTCATTCTCTCAAATCCCAAAAGAAAATTCAAATCCTCTCTCAAATATTCTCTCTCTAGAAGGTTGAAGAAGAAAAAGGAGGTTGAACCTAGGTCAAGGTCAAGTCTCCTATATTCAAACTTTCGGTAGTCTTTGTGACAAAGGTATGATGGCTTTTCATCCACGAGATCCTTTCTCCCATGGATCCCCTTTAGATTCCCCAATTTTGAAGTGTAAATCCCCAATTCAAGTTATGGTTTCTTTCAATGTTGTGAATGATGATGAATGTTGATCCAATTGAGTGGATTTTGATAGTTTATGATTGATTGATAGTATTACATGGTATTAATATGAAAGTACATGTACTAATGCATATTCGACGATTTTTGGGTCAAATTTATATAGTTGGGTTTGATTCCATGAGAGGCAAACTCCATGGGTTAGATAGATCCTTATGGGATTGATGATATATTTCTAGAAATGCTTGATATTGAACCATATATGATGAATAAGATTTTAATTTCTTGAAAGTGAGGAATAAATTATGTTGATGAGATGTGGTGCTTTGAGAGTAAAGACTAGACTATGAATTGTTGATTGTTGATGTTATGATGTTGAATTGCTAAGCATAATTGAATGAATGTGAAAGATTTACGCACATAAGTGATTCTAGGTTTAAAGGATTGATCACATTAAAAGAATCTACACTAAAATGCTTAATGAATTATGAGGATAAAGGCGAGTGCCCTTAACGTCCATATGTTGAGGATATGAGAGAATTTCTAATACTCCTTAAAATTGAACATGAGAAGACTCCCCTTGTTACTATTATGATGAATGTACATAGAGGTGGGTACCTGATGCTTATCGTAACTAACGACACTAACCTATGGTTTGAATGTCTACAATCGTTGATAGTTTAGTAACCCAACAAAGAGTTGGGTTCGTGTCCCAAGGGAGCGGTTTCGAGAAGATGTAGTCAATTAGAACTTCATTCTAATTAGTCATAGCTTAAGAGATTAATGAATAAAAGCATTATAAAGTAAAGGGGGGTGACACCAGAGTGTCAAATAGATTGGGGTTTTTGTCACAAATATAGTAACAACAGTTAAAAAAAGGAAAATCAAGTATATGGAGAATTTCTTGGGGTATGACCGCAATACGAGTTGAGATAAATCATTGTGTACATTCTCTAAATAGGGAATTTGCAAGATAATAGTGACTAGGCTAAGCTTTAGATGGAAATAAGTTCTCTTAAGAGCAGCTTACCCCGTTTCATATGTGTTCCTCTTGGACACCCATTTGCTGCTTGAAGGCCAGCCTACGTGTTACTCCACTCACTCTCTCGAGCTGAATGTTTTAGGATATGGGACTATAGCTCACCCTCTCAGGCTGAACCTAATGTTGACCCACTCCTTAGGCCATCAGTCTAGCGGTCTTGGTTTCACGATCTCCCTCTTGGGAAAGCTGAAAATACATGGATGGGTTTGTATTTGCAACTAGAAACCCATTAAGTTAAACCACAACCAGCAGGTGAAATCACCATTAAAATACATCTAACTATCAGCAAGCAAGACCCTACAATAATATCAACTTATATTTGCTAAATCAAACCCCAAGAATTGGGGTTTTAGCCACATATCAAGCAATAAAAAAATACACCTAAAGTAATACTAAAGTTAATTGGGTAAAAGAAATTAAACCTTGATTTAAGAAAAGGACGAAAAATGGAGAAGACCCACTTCCAACTTGGGGAAGGTGAAATCCTTCTTTCTTCAAGTCTCTCAAAAACCCTCTACGAACATGAGAGAAAATACAAGGAAAAATAATATTCTAAAGTGTAAATTATGACAATGTTTGGATTTTTCTTTAAAAATATTAATTAAGGCTAGTATTTACAGCTTTCAGATTAAGTGTGGTAGGGGAACACTCGGAGAGATTAGTCGAGATCGCTGAATGACAAAGTTACTTGCCCTTCTTATGTTTCATCGCTATTTTTGTGCTTGCCATAATAATCTTAATGTTCTAGAGCATTTGGCGGTATAGCATTGCTTCGCAAAACTGTTCGGCGATGCAACGACTGCTCCATTCATTGCCTTTTTTATCCTCTTTCTTCAGGGCTTCGCATGCTGGAATAAAAGGCGGAGTACGTCCCTTTGGCGACTTGCCAAGTGTACTTGGTGTTGCTCAGACTTCAGCTTCTTCATTCTTTTCAGCCTTTTTGTTCTCTTTTGTGCGTATGTTTCCATGCTTGCACTAAAACTTCAATTACCTGAAACTAAAAAGTTTTCATCAAATAGTGAGAGTAAATAAGCATTTGAGGATACTATTTCTATCAAAATAAATCCATAAATGAGTCCAATTTGTGGACTCATCAGTACCCATGAACAGTATAAAATGATGTAAAGGCGAGTACTCATGTCGTATGATGTGATTGTTGAGACGAGTAACTATGATCTTAAAGTAAGCAAGGCAAGAGGCTAGTACCCATTAGCCTTTATAAGATAGGCATAGAGACCAATCCCCATGACTTTAAAAGTAAATATAAATGATGTGATTAAGTTATGAAGATTTATCTTGGAGTATTGATAGATATATCTTACATGATGTATGCTTGATTAGAGAATGATGACTTAAGTATTGGCTAGGGGTGCATGAGGTTACTTAAGGAAGTATTCCTCTTTGGTTATGATGTTTATTATGTCTAGATTATGCTTATGTCTTATGTCTTATGTTGAGTAAAGCTTACATTTATGTTGTTTATGGAAGGTATCATATTTAGTACATGTTTGTAGTAAAAAAATACTCTTGCCTACATTTTTTATCAAAATGTAGGGTCTGGCTCACCCGATTCACATACTTGTGACTAGGTTCTTATTTGATTAAGGAAGTGAAGATTTAGTGAATCCTCATAGAATTCGAGGATTGCATGACCCTTTTCTCTTTCATGTCTTTCTTTTCAAGTTGGACTATTGTATTGGTTGGGTCCCAAGATTTTACTCTCTAATGTTAGATGGTTTAAGACAATGTTATTGGACTTCCGCTCATTTTATGAAAGACTTTGATTGTTTGAAATGTCTTAAATTTCCATAGTTTTTTATTTATTTTTTATGATATGCTAAGTTACTTATATAAAGCCTCTTTGGGTCTTATACACTTTGTTACATGTAGGGGTACCCTGGATCGTGAAAGGTTTGTAGATGAAGGGTCTTACTAAAATTAACACGAGTACCAAGAACCTTTTATCTTCCTCTGCATGAGCAACACTACCCATTCATATCCGACTAAGAGAATCTTCCCCAACATTTTCTTTGTCAGGTTGATATAGAATTCATATAAATCTATGACAACTCTTAACTGCATCCGTCTTCTTAGGATGTACCTCGATAACCTTAACGGTCACAATGTAGCCAAGAAAAGCTAGGGACCTTGTTGAATTGCAGGTAGTCAATACACCTAGAGAGTGAACTATCTTTCTTCCAAACAAACAAAACTAGAGCACACAATGGAGAGATAATTGATCAGAATGAAACCCTTATTCAAAAACTCTTTTAATTGCTCCATTAACTCTTTGAATTCTTCTAGAGGCATATGGTTAGGAGAAATAGAGATAGGTTTCATATCTTGGAGAAGGTCAATACTAAAGTCTATTTCCCTAGCGGGGGAATACAACGCAGATCAACACGAACAATTTTGGAAATTCATTTACCACGAGGACTGACACAAGGGTAAGGGCTTCGGAATCCATATTCCTCAATCTAACTAGATGGTATGTGAAACCCTTAAAATTATGTGTATAGTTTTTAGATAATCCAAACTGAACCTTAGGCATACAATTTCACTCTTTTCACTCTAGAATAGGTTCATTTGGAAACTTAAATTCAACTACTCGGGTTCTACCATCAATAAAAATATAACAAGAATACAACGAATCCATCACAAGAATAACATCATAATCTAACATATTAAGCTCTTCAAGATCAAAGGAAATTTTTTATGCACTCTCTTAGCCACAATAGTTCACCAATAGGTACAAAGATAGAGAAATGATATAACAAAATATCTTGAACAATATGAAACCTAATAGCCATGTATGGCATCATGAATGACAAGGTAGAACCAAGATCAAACAAAGCATAAAAATCAGAGATGATAGACTTTCAACATAACAGTGACCACATTTGGAGAACACTCTAGCTCAGGTCGAGTCTACAATGCATTTAATCTATTTTGCTTTTGATTTCAACTAGAACCTAATTAAGTGTAAGGTTGAGCTTATCTCCTTCATTTTTAGAAATGAAGGGACAATACCTTATCTTGTGATCCGTTTTGCCACAACTAAAGTATGTATTAGAATCATCTAGATATTTGCCCTCATGCTTCCTTTAACAAATAGCACTTGTAGACAATGAAAATCCACTACCATTTACTCGTTGAGGCTTAGGGTTAGATAACCTATCGATGTTGTTTTTAGGAGGAGCATTGGAGGATCCTAGACCGGAAAACCTTTATTGGAACTTAGAACGACCACGTCTTTAGGACCTTGAATGTTAAAAGTCACAATCACCAGTCTTGGCACTCTTTTCCTTCCTAGACCTTTCCTTAAGTTATCTTCTTTAATTTACTAAGCATGAACCATAAGATGAGAAATGTACATATCATTGATAAGCATGGAGGTACGAAATTCCTTAACCACCATTTCAGACACACCAAAAAAAAAACTTAACTATCATTTCCCTAGGATCGACTACCATAGTTGGAGCATACCTAGACGATTGAGAGAACTTCAAAGAATATTTCTTCACACTCATGTTTCCTTGACGAAGGTTGATGAATTAAAGTACATTTGCCTCCCTCATCTTAAAGGTATTGAACTAATCAAGGAAAGCAACCTTAAATTTCTCCCAATAAAGAAGAACCACATATTCTACCCACTCTTCCTTCTATTGGTTGAACCATACTTGAGCAACACCCATAAGTTGACAAGCATCAAATTTTTCCTTTTCCGTCGGCGTCAGCCCATGATCATCAACACCTTATACACTTCCTGAATGAATTCTTGACGATTTTTTTTAATCTTAGAACCATAAAACTTCGTATGATTTATTCTAGTGAAGTCTCTCACTCTAGTTATCGTCGTACCCGCATTTGGGTATAAGGAAACCCGAACCGCCATATTGGCTTGGGACACCATGGCTTGAACCACCATGGCTTGAGACAAAACTTGAAAACCATCCCTAAACTCCACATTAGTCACTTGCTCGGACAGAGTTTTGGTCCGAAATGGGCAGCTTATGGATGAGTTTCTTATTCCCAATTGTCATTCACATTCCCCCTTATATTAGCTCTTCGAGGGGACATATCCGGTAAAGCATCCGATAAGAATTATGAGAGAGACATTTTATAGTTAAACTTTATCGCACGACTGTAAATTAATAAAAGAAGTGGAATTTTCCTAAACATATTACTGCATCTCATTCATAAATTTGGCGCGCTTTACACTAATGAATAAGACTCTACTCAACGTGGCTTATGACACATCATAGGACCTTTCTAAACCTTCTGCTCTGAATATTTAGTTTTTCATGACCCAAAGTGCCCCTTCGACGTGACATGGGGCGTAGGACCCTGTAAGGCCCTACACAAAAAACTTAGCATACATCATAACAACATAGTAGAGTTTAAGATTTTAAAAGACAGTTTAAATCATAAAGAGTTTATCAAAAAATGAAGCAAAAGTCTAAATAGTTTCAAAGCCACCTACCACATTAGAGTAATTGGGACGTAACTCATATATCATACATAATATGGAAAAGTAATGACAATGATCATTAAAGAGTTTCTTCCTTAGAACATGAGGACACATCAATCTTCAACAACTACTAAAGTGATACCCATCCACGAGGATGTAGGGTTGAAGCATCAAACACCACATTCTAAAACAATGTAGGGAAGAGTATGAATTAGTATTAAAAATGTACAAAGTATGATGGCAAAGCATAAAAGTTATAAAATCATGCTAAAAATACTTGTCATGACATGCAAAGACAAAGTCAAAACATAAGATGAGAGGTTAGTAAACGTAAATCATAATCATGGTCAATCGAAGTAATAATAATCTTTCTAACACATGTGAGATACTTCTTCAAGTAACCTTAATTCATAATTATCCTGGGAGATTTATCTTTAATAGACATAGACACCACGTGAACTATAATATGGAAATTGATGTCTACCCCACAATACATAGTTTATAGGACATGGGTAATCACCTATTTTTCTCTCGGTGCTAACATTAAATCTTGCAGAATAGTCATTAGTTTTAATGTATCTTAACATTCACGAGAAATGGATATTTACCACTTGTATTATCATTAGAGAACTTTTCCGCTTGGATCATAATTAGAATAGCCCCTTAACTTGATTTATAATATATGAAAACCTTTAAACCTCATGAATAATTTATGTTAGAAATCCTTTCATAACAACATTGATACTTCACTCTCAAAGCATCCTTAAATTATTTTAATCATTTCATAAAGAACATGGCGTTCTTCATAAACTCATCTCTCATGATTTAAAAGTTTCATCATATGATTAATTCTAGGTAACTTGGGTTTCACATGGGTTCATGGGAATTTAACGTAGAAACATGAAATTACTTTAATTTATGTATAAGAAGACATAAAAAAATTAATTAGATCTTAATTGGAAAGAACACATGAGATTGAGTAAAAACTCTAACTTCTATTGGAGATTCTACTTTACAAGATTGGAGAATTTAGGAACCATCTGGATGAAAGAGATACATAGGTTAGGATTATAATACCTTGATGCCAATATCTTACAACTAATGATTAATTTGGAGGCTTGACCTTGAAACTCTAGCCTTCTTCAAGATCTTAATGTGACAATTATTTGGGGAAGAACATTGATAAATTTTGAGAATTTAGAAGAAATATTTCATTTGGGGAAATTTGTGGGTAAAAACACTTTTATATGTTCTATAATAGAAGGTAAACTGACATATTATTGGGTCAGAATAATTAGTAAAAGACCCAAAATCCTCTTTAAAATAATTGTCCGACATTCACCAACGGACTAACCTACGGTCCTTAGGTCCCACCACGAATTGTCCTAGTCGACCGTTGTTAGGTTTAGTGACCAACATCTTTGGGCCCCCAATGACAAGACCCAATGTACGGTTCGTTGGTCCACCTATAGACCGTAAACCATATATGTGTCCAAGCCTTTTATCATAAAATTTCTGAGTATTGGACTTACCTAAGAGACGTGCCTATGACTCGTGCATTGAATTACTGAACGTCCTGGTGTGCCGTATCAAATTACTCAAAAAATGAATTTTTAGAAGGATTTCGACTATCAAACCACGGTCCCACCTGTGATGCATATGTCAGTCCATTGACCATGTTAGAAAGATCTACTTATCCATCTTTTCAAATTGACCATGTTAGAAAGAGCTACATTGTCCATCTTTTCAAATTGGAGGTGTTACAGCCTACCTCCCTAAACTAGCCTGCCTCTTTCACAAAAAGTTATGACTTTTACAAAAAGTTGTGACTTTTGCTAAAAGTTGTGACTTTTATGAAAAGTTGTAACTTTTTTCATGAAAGATTGTGACTTTTATAAAAAAAAGTTGTGACTTTTAGGAAAATTTATGATTTTATGAAGAGTTGTGATTTTTATGAAATGTTGTGACATTTTTGAAGAGTTATAACTTTTCCAAAGAGTTGTGACCGTTCCTATAAGACACAACAATAAAATTATTTACACTATCATTTTTTGTCTATAAATAGAGGACTATATTTTGCATTGTGGGCTCAACTTTTTTCATTCTGTTTCATTCTATTGTTGCATATCCTGGTATGTTTTTTACAATCATTAGTTTATGCTTATTTTAGTAATTGTTGTTTTTGAGTATATGCTTTAAATTTTGTTGTTTATGTTTATGTAAAGTTATTGTTATAAGTATTTGTTAGTATAGATTAAAAACAAATGTTATCATAATATTCAAGCAAGTTTTCTCTACTGAAATTATTGAAGGTGTATTTAAAAAAAGCCCTTTCAAATCTTAAAATTTCTTCATCAACAACGTTATTCCTTCAAGAACTCGGATGTGATTTTGTGTTCTTCAGAAAATCCTTAAAGAGTTAATAACTATGCATACTCATATTTTTTGGTTTTTATGTTGTTGTCTACATTTACTAAATTTATAAGTGGATATTATGATTACTTTAATGATTGAAAGTTGATTGAAGTGTTAGTCGATGTTTTGTGGTATCTTATTTCAAAACAAAGGAACTTTTCTGGTTAGAATGATTTGTTATCATCATTGGATATCTCATAGTTTACTCCATTTAATGCATGTTTTTTCTCGCTCTTTTGTTGTCTCCTTACAATTGTATTGATTATTTTTTGTTTGATAGGTATATAATGTCACTCCGACAAAGATATTCGTCATGTTAATGTTTTTATTTTCCTTTCTCATTCAACTCTTCTAAATATTTTTGACGTAAGATATGACTATTTTAGTCAAGCTTAATTTGAAGAATATGAAACAAAATCTACTCTAAATAAAAGTAATATTTTAAGCTACAAAAGATATTTCTATTTACATAGATTTGTTTTCCTTTATAACCCAAGTCATTGTTGAGCGTTCGAATTATCTAGGTTAGACTCATTTTTAATTTTTTAACGTTCAAGAATGTTTCTTTAACATGAGTCTAGAATACAACATATTAATCTATGTGTACTTTTATAATGAATCAATCATACATAAATATTCCAATAAAGTCGTAAAGTTGCATTGATGAAGAATCCGAAAGGGCCTTCCGTAGTTTAATGAAGAATCCATTTCTATAAGGGTCAACAATATTATTTTGTTGTTGTTCCAAATATATTTTTCTCCTTCAATAAATTTTTGTTAGAATAAAAATGTACTAATAACGAAAAGTGGGGAACATTTGACCTCAGACAAGTAGATTGTCTCTAAAAAATATTATTTATGTTGTTGCGGTTACAATTTTTAAGAGACATAACTTATTTATAACTACTATAGATTATAAAAAACATTCACATAAAGTTTTTTACATAAGGAGTTATGATAACCATAAAATTATCAGATTCTATGTTTTCATGTATTAAAAAAAAGTGATTTTTAATTTCTATATAAAAGTATGACTCAACGATTATAAGAAAATTATATAATCAAACATTTAGTACGGTAAATTATGTAAAAGATAAAAATAATCAGATATCAAGATATTTTTAATCATTAATTGTATATTTAAAATTTTTGAGACATGAGATAATGTCAAATCATGTAATTTTTCTATAAATGTTCTAATAATCTACAAAAATTTACTTTTTTTTTTCTTATAATAGTCTATCATTGGTAAAGTTTTTCAAAAGGTAAGAAAGATTTCTCATGACCGCGCGAAGCGAGGGTAAATTACCTAGTTACTTTCATAAGATAAAATATTTCTAGTGGGTATTTTTAGCCTGATATATTCCTAAAGGTATTAATATTTAGACTCATATATTTCTAAAGGGTAATTATTTCACCATTTTATATTTTTAAAGGTAATTATTTTAGCCTTTAAGCTAGTTTCAAATTAATTTGGGAGTCCTAAAAATGAGTTTTCCTTTAATTTCCTAAACTTAAAGGCCTAAATGAATATTATTTTTAGCCTTTTGAAGCATCATTTGGGAACTTTAAACTACAAGTTTTCCTTTCCTTAACTTGAAAGTCCTAAATCAATATGGATTTCTTTTTTTTTTTTACATTAATGTACTACATGAATACGAATAAGTAAACTTACAAACTGAACCTATTTTCAAGAAAAAATATTTTCTATCATTTGTTCTAATAGTGTTACCAAAACATATATAACTGAATTTTACATATGTTAACCAAATAATCTAAGCCCGCATAAATAATCTTCAAAATAAAAGACAAACAATTTAATATATCAAAACTGAAGAGTTGTGCAAAATATATGTAAGAATTGGTTAGTATATCACAACAATATAATCAAAGACATAAAAGGGAGTCTAATAACAATTGACTCCTAATTTACGAGACAACAAACATTGTGATGATCCTAATTGTTGTTTGCCTAATATTTTAGGCTAATAATGAATTCCAAAGTAGAAATTCGATCCATCTAGTTCTACATAAAATATAACAAGAGAAAAAATGAGATAAAAGATATTGTACTAAAGTGATAACAAAATATGATATGAATAAAAATGGCAGTGAAGATACATTAACTAGCAATCTTCCAATACAAGAAAGTGGCCATAACCAAAACACAAGTTAGCAAATTCATGAAATGTATAGAAACAACATATGGAGGAGAGCATAAGCTAATTAAGTTATTTGACATTACTAAAAAAATCTATCACACCCCAACCCTACAACCTGGACGTGGACGACACTAGAGAACCATTACTTGCCCCTAGCGAACCCTTGGCCTAGCTCATATCTTAGCGGAAGACCTAACTACATTAAATAAACTCAAATATAAAGTTTTGACTTGAATGTGTCAAATACTTATCTTTGAATATTTAAAAATATTCAAAATGGCCACAAGGGAAACTCAAGTCTAGAACATTAACAAATAGGAAATGAAACAAACTTCTCAACTACTACTTTCTTTTTATAAAGCCTATAATGTTATAAGGGATGTAAAGACAAGAGCTTCGATCATCCTAAAAAAATTTAAATAGTAGAAATAATTGAGGGATCCACTAAAATCAAGGAGGCTGACCAAAGAACTCTGGGACTTCAAGTGGTATCAACTAAGCGCCTATCGATGATCCTGATTACCTATATCTGTATCATGTATCATGAAAGATGCTGGACAAATGGCGTCAGTACATGGAATGTACAAGCATGCAAGGGGAAATCTAAAAGATGACATAATCTTGAACAACAACTGAAGAAACATACTCAGCTCATTTCAACTCAAGGTACTCAAACTCGGAAATACTCAACTATGTTCAATATAAAAGCATCAATAGATATGCATTATGTAAAAAACTTTAAAACAGTTGTTGACGACTCAATTTATTTAAAATATGATAATAACTTAGTTCGTATGTAAATATACTAAATAACTCAATTCGGAGATTCTCTGACCAAGAACCATCACTATGAGCTATGTGATGATACAACGTCTCGCCCACACTACATAAACTTTCCTATACCTTTCTGAGGTATATAACTTCTCAACTAAGTTGATCCACTAAGCTATGATCAAAAGTAACAATAAATAATCTAAAAAGAATTACCCTTTCTACCCACGTTCGCTGCATGGTTTGTGACGACTTTGAGTCATTTGAACTCGTCCCCATATCGGTTCTCAATACTACTCCCGAAATATAACTAATCTCACATGTTTAAAAACATTTCCTCATCCTCAAATTTTGAGATTATTACTCAAAATTTTGCTTTTAATAGAGATACTACCCAAAACTCCTCATGAACACATTTGGAAATTGATGTTCCCCCTCTTTAAAATGTAAAATATTTACTCTTCTTAATACGAAGTCACCATATATTCATTTTTTTAAAAATGAAAATCAACTCTCCTCATATTCATACTCAAGTACTCATGCCTTAAAACAAGTTTCAAAAGATTATAAACGACTCTATGACTCGAAAGAACTCTCAAAATTTTATTCTAAAATCTTCCTTGAGTTTGAATTAATTCAAGGATTACGATACATGTTATGAAGGATCTCTCGATATTTAGATGTAGTTTAGATGTAGTTTAGGGTAGTAAGAATCAGAAAGGAGTGAATGTACGCTGTAAAAGAACTTAGACAGAGCAAATGACTTAAAATATGATGGGGTATACGACTGTTGCGCACTTAGTGGAGTGGAGTGCCATCCCCTCAACTTCATAGGGAACTTCCTTGCGCACTACTAGCACGGCGTGCCAGCCCCACACCAAGAAAACTTGAAAATTTTATTTCTCATTTTCTGACCCTAATTCACCTAAAATCAAATGATTTCCTAAACTTTTCTTAAGATTCAATTACGCAATGCAAGTACATGAGAATCTACTAACAACAACCCTCAAAATCATAAAATTGATCTCAAGAACTCATAAAACTCATCATAAACGATTTAAGAATGAAACTTCAAGAAAACTCACTAAGAACTCAAATGATTCAACCTGAAGAACAAAATTACTAATAAAATCACATGATTGGCGTGTGGGTGAATTAACCATACACTATGAGAAGTCACATATCTCTTAGAGATCAAACCCTTGGGGACATTCCTCAAAAAATCTCAAGAATCTAGATGAACGCCTTGAACCTCTCCTCTTTTCTACTCTTACACTTCTCTCTAAAACCCTAAGCGTATTTAGGATTGTGAAAACTATCCAAATCTGTTTAGTCCCCTAAAATATTACTAAAATTATTTTGAGTTGATGGGGTAAGGAAAATACCAAAATACCCCTCATTAGTATCCAGAGAGGCTACACTTCAAACAGACATATCTTCCTCATCCGAACTCAAAATTTCGACTCAAAAAAAGTATTTGCACGAGAACAAACATAACTAGTTCTCTGCTTTAAATAATTTTTGTCGGTAATTCTAACTTATTTTCAACTACAAACACACAAAAAAAGAAAAAAAATGAAAAGAATAATATATATAAACTTGATTTTTCGGAGGACCAAAGGACATTACTAACACAAACACTGAATAAATCACACATAAACACTTAAATCCTTCATAAAGGATATCAGATTAGACCCAAGAATATGGAAGTAAGGTGAAAGGGCATTTAAATTGTGTTGGGAAGCAAACGAAAGCTTTGACGTCAAAAGATGTCAACTTCGTACTTCCTTGAACTCGAATTCCAAAACTAAAAAACTAGAACGAAAAGAATATGAAATAATTGTTGAACTCTAAATTCTTGAAGTGTGTTGTGTTTTGTTGTCTTTCTTTTTGTTCTTTATCAATATTGTTTTGATGGATGCCCCTTTAGACGATTTTTGGATCATTTTTTCGATTGTTGCTAGGTGTTTTTTGATCACTTTTTTGGATACCCTTAATGAGAACCAAATGAGTTCCTTTTATAGAAATATTGTGGCATGGAATCAAGAATTCAAAATTTTAATAGATGGAAACAAAATCTTAGAAGAAAAATCTCTTATGAATCCACTTTCAGGTAAATTTGAAAGGGGGGATGGGAGGTGATTATTTGAGGAAGAAAGTTGGAGATTGTTCGAAGAGGGTGTATCTATGGGGTAAGAGGAGACACATTCTTGGGAACAATTTTTTTTTCTAGGGAAGGACAAAGAAGACAAAAATGTTTCTTTCTTTTTTCGAATCAAAGCTAAAGAATTACAACCCATGTGCTTGCCTACGTGGTATAAGACGATTGGTTGTTTTAATGGGACTTGGAATGCCATGTATTTTACTCGAACTAATCTATTTAAAATGTAACCATTTTATTTATTAAATAGCAAATATTTATTAGATTAAAAATTATTACTTCGCAAGATTAACTTATTTGACATAATTAATCATTCTTTAAAATAAAATTTGTATGAATGAGTAACTACCAATTTTAGATAATGCACGAAAACTGATTTTTTTGCGATTGTAGTAATTATATTTAGTTAAAAAATTCAGTTAACCTTAAGAGCGATATTTATTTGATGTAAATTTGAAAACAAAAATGACAAAGTAAGTACTAATATATTTAATTATTTTAAGAACGAATATCTATGAATCTATTTTAGAAAAATAATATATATATATATATATATATATATATATATATATATATATATATATATATAGAGAGAGAGAGAGAGAGAGAGAGAGAGAGAGAGAGAGCCAAAATTCGGTAACATATATATTTTATTATTACTATTTATGGAAGCTTAATTAATTAAACATGGAGAGCCAAAATTCGGTGTTAACAACTTGCCCATTTCTTTTTCCATTTAGGAGAGTAAGGAAGAGGTGAACAAAGAAATATTAACACAATCCGATATGGGACTGCCAACCAAAATATAATTTGAGCAACAACTTGACATGAAATGTTTATGGCATTATGGCCAAACAAAGGGTTATGAACTGTCTACATATGTCAGGTATCATGGGAAATCAGGTCATATGTAGTTCGAGAATGTAGAAACATAGAATATATTGAATAAAATTTACCCATGTATCAAATTATGGTAATACCAAAATCTTTTGGGTTTTGAGGTACGAAGAGATTAGAAAGAATAGAGGGAATATGACAAAGCTCAAGACGAGACTACCAGCATATCTCGAACTTTGTGAATCAGGTTGGATGTAGTTCTTAAGAATAATTGAAATGAGAAATGTTCCAAAATAATTTTTATTGAACAACAGTGGTAGAGAGATGAATTTTCAAAAATCATCCTAGTGTCAAATTATAATGATACTGAGACATGAAGGTGTTATAAGTAATATTTAAATATGATCTTCTGAAAATCTTATCGAGTTGAGTTCTAAAAGAGAATCCTTGACGTTACTAGTTATGCTTGACATTTCATAACTTGCCCTAGTTTGCTGCTAAGAGGGAGTCCCTCGTTGTAATGCATTATCCTTCAAAATAGGTAAAAGGGTGAATTGTACCTGTAGCGCTTCAAACATAATTAATTAAAATAATATTATAGAGAGTAGAGTGTAGATGTTAAAACGATTCATGATGTCTTTGTTTTGTGTTGTAAATGTAATGTAGATAAAGTAACTTAAAATATAGAGGCCTTCGACTGGCGGGGCTGTTGTAATGTAAGTCCTTCAACTGGGGAGGAAAAACTCACAATGTAAAGCCTCCGACTAACGGGGCAGTCTTAATGTGAACGCATTCATCGTTTAGTGGAAAGATTTGTAATGTAGAGCCTCTGACTAGCGGTGTAAAACTTATAATGTAAAGCCTCAAAATGATGGGGCGTCTTGTAATGTAACACACTAATGTGGTGAGGCAAAGTTTGTAATGTAACATTTAATTGTTAGTGTATGATTACGTTGCTTCACGTTTATGCACCCTGACGATGGAGCTTCAGTCATGTTGCTATGGTGTGGTCTCTGGTTGGAAGAGTGTTACTTGTGTTTCTTACATACAACCTCTAATTGGCCGAGTTCGGTCGATGTATGATATGTACAGCCTCTGGCTGGTGGAGTTTGAAAATATTTGTTATGTACAACCTCCGATAGGTGGAGCTTGGTTGCCCTTTTCTATGTACAACCCCAAAATTGTTGAGTATGATGTTATTAGATGTGTTGTCCAATTGGAGGACCTTTTGACAATGTTGGATCACAAGCTATATCTGGTGAAGTTATTTCGACCAAAAATTAACTATACTATTTTCCTATGAGGTCCCACTTTTCTTTATTATTTGATCTAGATCCTAAGCGTACATGCAAAGATTTAAATGAAATATTCTTAGACACAAGATGCATGTTAAGTACATCCAAGAAATAAAGTAGGGAAAGTTTAGTTTGGCTCATGATTGTAAGAAGTCTAATGGCGCTTCTGGTTATGCCTTTTGACATGATGTTATTTTTTTTATTCGTGTCTTCCTGTACTTAAAGATTTTTTTTGTCATAGGATGTTGATTTTTATCCATTCGCGGACTGAGGCTTCATCACTCGAATCCTTTGCCATCTTCAAAGCCCCTACGTAGTTTGTTAACCTAGAGACTTGGTAGGAGATAGAGTAGAAAATCTTATTGATAATAATTAGCGTGTTTTAGTAGATAAGTATATTAGATGTGTGTGTGTTTGTATTTATATGTGTGTAGATATATAATTTGTATGGACGTGTAACAAACTAAGGTTTGTATTTATCAAAAAGAACTTATACGATGATCAAGAACAAAAAGAAAATAGAAAAGGGAGATTCCAAACTGCTATTACAAAATAGCTAACTATAAAAATAACATAACTCATAGCATAACCGTAATAAGATAGTTCATCCTCTATAAGTTTTCATCGTGTCAAACCTTTTAAGTGGATTTATAAATCCGACACATGAAATAAGTTAAGCAGTGCTCTAAAGGAATATAATGAGGGACTTATGAAATATAATAGACGAGTGCAATTACGAATATCTAGTGGAATGATTTGTAATTTGTCATGGTAAGAATAGTTCAAATTAATTATTTGGAATAATTTCCATAATAGGAAGCCTCATAATTAATTGTGTGGTCTCAATAGTGCCCATATTTAACTAGAACTCAAAATCCTATTTCCATGAAAAAAATGAAGAATAATATGGGCTTTTCTAATCTTCTAGAAAAACAAGGTTTTCTAGTTCTTTTTGGATTAGGAAGAAATCTCTGAATAGGGATTCTCCTAATCTAGAAAAGAGAGAAGTTAGTTTTCTATTCGATACTTGCTCACCCAAGTATTGAGAAAGTTCGAATGTGACTTATGATTACTGTAGCAGACCATAACTATTTTGTAGATTCGCTTGAAGGTCTGTCTATCTTGGGGATTCGCTTGAAGGTATTCCCTCACGCTTCAAGAGGTAATTCTTGAAATAAATTTCAGTATGTTTATGTGTTCTAGCATGAACAATATTGGTTATCTATTATTCATTTAAGCAGTAAAGATTCGGATATACTTTCAATGTGCATATATGTTTTCCATCAATTGGCATCAAGAGCCATACTTGCATCTTTATGGATAATTTTTTATATACGTATGTGCAATATGATGTATAATTCGTGGTTGTTAATTTTTTTATTTTTTTTCACGAAAAGAAACGAAACATGTGATACATGAAGTGTTTTGTTTAATTGGCTAAATTGCAACATATTAACTTTGTTAGATAATCAAAGAAGGTAAACGAGTTGACCTGCATTTTTTTTTATGTTTCATGTGCGAAAGGACTAGAGATTATTGGAATTTTTTATATATAGAAGGAAAATCCTTAATCTTTGTATCAATGGAATCCCAATTGAAAACTATTTCAAAGACAAGAAATAAGTGTTAGGGTGTAATTCTTTGTTCACATGAAAGATGATGGTTGTGGTTTCTTTTCCTTTAAAGTAGGTTAAAACCCTATTTTTCAATGTTGTTAGTGACAATGCTTATATTGAAATCTAAAAATTAAAAAAAATAGAAGCTTAAGAGGCGGTTGGCAGTGACTATTTTCATCAACGAAGACAATTTTTGTCTTATTACCAAATCCTAGGTCTCTTTTGGTAAATTTTTTTTCTTTTTTGACATTTTTTTCTCTTACTTGGATAATATATGAGCATTGTATAATTACCTATAAATATAATTTTGTATAAATTAAGAATTGTGATTAATCAATAGTTATTGCTAAAATTGTCTATTTATTTAGAATCATTGAAAATTCTTAAATTTTTGTACATGTGAGATTATATCCATACATGAATTGATAATTATGAATAAGAAACGGAATTTACGAAAGTAATCTATTTATTTTAGTCATTAGAATATTCTCAATGTACCATGTATAAATTGTCCTAAGTGAATATTAGTAGTGATGTTTTTCCAAAGAAAATTTATCATTAGCCACTAATAACACTTAATTAATTCATGAAAAGAGATATTAAAGTTTTTCATTGGTGTGAAAAGAAAAACTTAATATCTTGATTTCTTAGATGTGTTAATAGTAAGGAAAATTTGATATAAGAAGGTGTTGTGTATCTTAGACAAAGAGAAGACACAGAGAATGCCTTATGCTCATGAGATAATTATAAGAAGAGAATGAAAATTTGAATCAAGTTATTTTAATTCTTAATTACACCTAAAACAATTAATATTTCAAAAAATTCATAGTTTAGGTGGTCATGAATTTTATGGTCTTTGATTGACTTGAAATTTGATGCTTCCAACGAAAAATTGTTTAGATGGGTTTAGGAAATTTGTCGGATAAAAATTTTATTTGAATATGATAAGATCATTCTTTATGTTGGTTATGTTTATGTTAAATTTGGAACATGATTGCACATAGTTATTTGACATGAATTGATATGTGATAATAATGTAGGTCAAATTGTTTTAATTCCTAAAGATGTTTGAATCACTTGAATTTGAATTTGGTCATAGATTTGGAAATAAATATTTTTATAGACTTTAATTGACCTAAAATTTGGTATGTTCATTGAAAACGACCTAGTAAGGAGTACTCATTGCTATGTGGTTATAATTTCTGTTGAGGTCGTTAAAATGATTTTATATTTGTTCTTTGAAATTAAAATGTGATTTAGAATGAATGACATTCTTCATATTGGTTTTATTTATGTTTATGTGGATGGTACATGATTAATGTGATGAGTTAAAATAAATTGATATATGATAAGGATGTAGATCTGTTCAATTTTTCTCAAATTGTTTGAATCTGAGTTTGATCATCGCTTTGGAAATAAATGTTATTTTTGAACTTCGATTGATCTGAAATTCCGTATGTTCATCGGAAACGATAAAATTTGAAATACTCATTGTTATGAAGTGATTTTTCAATTTTAGGTCATTTAGATAATGATTTTATATATTCCTTTGTATTTTGAAAATTAATTTTAATGAAAAATTACTCAACTAAGATATAGTGGTGATAGAGATTATTCTCTATGGTCTTATGACTAAATTTTAGTGAAGTATTAAGTTCATGTTTTGGCTTAGACCTTCCTCCCTAGAGGATGAAATTAATACGAGTCATTAAAGTTAAATCTCTAGTTTTTGTTTTTCGTATTGACTCTTCTAAAATGAGTAATATTTTATTGGATCAATGGATCTAGGGATAATGACATTCAGTTGACTTAAATTAACATATACTTGCCATATGAGTTAGCCTTTGTGTTAAATTTGTTGAAGTGAATATCTGACACCACATATGTATGTTGCATGAGTAGTCATTTTTTCATCAATATTTATTGTTTAAGATGCATGGATATCTATGAGGTGTGTTTTGAATTTTAATATTCAATGTATACATAAAAATGTCTTTTCTTTTGGAATTTTAAAATTTTGTTCTTTACTCTTGATTCGTGTATCTATTTCACAAAATGATGATATATGATATGAATTACTGAGCGGGAAAATCTTAAATTCTATTTTGGACAATCAACGTTTTCAACCAAATTGATCATAGTTTTGGAATTCAAAAAAAAAAAATCAGAGTGATCTGAAAATTGGTAGATTCATAAGAACGACCTAGTAATTAATTAATTTTTTTTTTGGATTGTTATATGAGTTTTAGGTCATATTTGATTAAAGAGTAGTGAAGTATTAGTTTTATGTGTTGGCTTAGACTTTCCTCCCCATCGAATGAAATTGATACAATTCACTTTGTATTTAATCATCTAGTTGTGATAATCTATATTAACTCTCCTAAACTGAGTAATATAAGCTTGGATCAATGTAGCTAGAGGATTTTCACTTGACTTAAACTAACTGTAGACTCTCCAACTGAGTTAGGTCGATATAAGTTTATGGAGTAAATAATCGGTAATTGTACATCTGTATTGCATGAGTAGATATATTTGTAAAATGAGCCATGAATTTTGTTATTTGGGTTATGATCTATTCAATTTATTATGTCTCATATTCTCAATAGACTTTACGCACCTACTTAGTAATACTTAAGATTTTCTTTTGATCGTATAAAATAAAAATTCAAAGAATTTATTTACATAGACCTTGTGTTAGAAGGAATTATTTTCAGTTTCTAAAATATTTGATTTGTTTGTAACTCTCCTATCATTGAGTTTGATGGATATTTCATTTATAGTGGTATATTGATCCGTGATTTTTTTATTAATATTATCTCACATAAATTGAATTTTATTAATCTCTCATAAGAGAAAGTATCTTTTAAATTGAATGAAACTTATTATACACTAGCGTCTAAGTTATTTATTTTGAATAGAACTTCGAGGTTGGTTAATGGATGGACATGTGTATCTACCCATGTTGGAGAGTCTATTCTAGCATAAAAAGTCTATCATAATTCCCCTATCTCTATCAATCACAAGAACACCATGGTTTACCTAGTGGAGTTGGACATGGTAGATTTTGATGTCATTCTAGGTATGGACTAACTCCATGTCTGTTGTGCGTTAATAGATTGTAGAACAAGAGTTGTCAAGTTTCAAGTTCCTAACGAGCCAGTCGTAGAGTGGAGTAGTAGTTCAGCAGTGCCTAAGGAACGTTTTATTTCATACTTTAAGGCGAGGATGTTAGTTTCAAAGTGATGTATCTATCACTTAGTATGAGTTAATGACTCAAGTTTTGAGGTACCTTCCCTTCAGTATGTTCCTATGGTAAAAGAGTTCCCAATTGTTTTTCCTCATGATCTAGCCGGAGTCCCTCCTGAGAGAGAAATAGACTTCGGCACAGATAGCAAATACTCGCCTCATCTATATTCTTCCATATAGAATGGCACCAGCAGAGTTAAAAGAGTTAAAAGAACAGCTAAAAGATCTGTTAGATAAATGTTTTATTCGACCAAGTGTTTCACACTTGGCGCTCCGGTCTTGTTTATGATAAAGAAGGATAGTTCCCTTAGGATGTGTATAGACTACAGCCAATTGAATAAGGTGACCATCAATAATAAGTATCCTCTTCCAAGGATAGATGATTTTTTCGACCAGCTTTAGGGTGCTTCCTGCTTCTCAAAAATTGATCTCGGATCATGCTACCATTAGTTGAAAGTTAGGGGATTAGATATTCCAAAGATAGCTTTAGAACTTAATTTGGGCATTATAAGTTTTTGTTATGTCCTTTGGTTTAACCAATGCACCAGCAACGTTCATGGATCTTATGACAAAGTATTCAAGCCTTATTTAGATATGTTTGTCATTTTCCAACTTACTAATCTATTCAAGGAATGAAGAAGATCATGCTAGTCACCTAAAAAAGGATATGTATGCAAAGTTCTCCAAGTGTGAGTTTTGGCTTAAGTCTGTGACATTCTTGGGCCACATAGTTTCTGGTGATGGGATTAGGGTCGATACCCAAAATATAAAAGCAGTTCAGAGTTGGCCTGGACCCACGTTTCCAACCGATATTAGGAGTTTCTTGTGTTTGGCTTGCTACAATAGAAGGTTTGTTGAGGTTTTTTTTATCTATCTCGTCTCCCTTGACCAACTTTAATAAGAAGACAGTATAGTTTCAACGGTCAGAAGCATGTGAGAAAAGCTTTCATGAATTGAACAAAAATGTTGACTACGGCTCCAGTTTTGACCTTACCGGAGGGTACTAAAGGTTTTATGGTCTACTGTAATGCATCAAGAGTTGGTTTGGGTTGTGTATTAATGCATAATTGCATGGTTATAACTTATGCCTCCAGACAATTGAAGGTCCATGAGAAGAATTATCCAACCCATGACTTCGAGTTGGCTGCGGTGGTTTTCGCCTTAAAGATATGGCATAACTATTTGTACGACGTTCATGTGATATATTCACTGACCATAAGAGCCCACAATATTTGTTCACCCGGAAAGAGCTCAATATCAGACAAAGGAGATGGTTAGAACTACTCAAGGATTATGACATGAGTATCCTTTACCACCCAGGTAAGGCTAATGTGGTTGATTATGCTTTAAGAAGGTTATCCATGGGGAGTACCTCCCATGTTGAGGAAGAAAAGAGGGAGTTAGCTAAAGATGTGCACAAACATGCACAACTAGAAGTCAGACTTATGGATTCTTTAGAATAAGGGATAATGGTGACTAATAGGACTGAATCATGACTATTGTTAGAGGGGAAGAAAAAGCAAGACAAAGACCCCATTTTTCTTGATTTGAAGGTGACTTTTAATAAGCAAAGAGTATTGGCTTGTGAACATGGGGGAGATGGTGTGCTGAAGTGCCAAGGAAGATTGTGTGTACCTAGGGTAGATGGACTCCAAGAGAGGATAATCGAGGAATCTCATCGCTCTAGATATTCCATTCATACGGGTTCCACAAAGATGTACCGCGACTTGAGAGAAGTTTATTAGTGGGAAGACATGAAGAAGAGCATTGTTGAGTTTGTTGCCAAATGCCCAAATTGCCAACAAGTAAAAGTAGAACACCAAAGGCATGGAGGTTTGGCTCAGAATATAGAAATTTCGGAATGGAAATGGGAGATGATTAATATGGATTTTGATCACAGGCTTGCCAGAGTCTCGCAGACAACATGATTCAATTTGGGTGATTGTCGATAGAATGACAAAATTAGAACACTTCTTGGCGGTAAAGATCACTCATTCGGCGAAGGATTATGCTAAGTTGTAAATTCAAGAAGTGGTAAGACTTCATGGAGTTACGATCTCCATCATTTCAAATAGAGGTGCACATATTTACTACTGAGTTTTGGAAGTCTTTATAGAGTTGTTTGGGTTCAAAGGTGAACGTAAGCACTGCTTTTCATTCTCAAACAGATGGAAGTGTACTATCGAGACTATAGAAGACATGTTGAGATCTTGTGTGATTGATTTCAAAGGGAATTGGGATGATAACGTACCTCTCATTGAGTTCGCTTACAACAACAGTTACAATTCGAGCATCCAAATGGCTCCATATGAAGCTCTTTATGGGAGAAGATGCAGATCTCTTATTGGGTGGTTTGAAGTCGGCGAAGCAGGATTTATAGGATCATATCTAGTTCCCCAAACCATAGAGAAGGTGAAAGTGATCCAAGAGAGACTGAAAATGGCATAAAGTCGTCACGAACCCTACTCTGATGTTAGGATAAGGCCGTTAGAGTTTGAGGTGGATGATTGGGTATATCTGAAAGTTTCACCCATGAAGGGTGTTATGAGGTTCGGTAAGAAAGGGAAGCGTAGTCCCTAGTATATAGGTCATTACAGAATCTCCAAGAGAGTTGGCAATGTATGTTATGAGTTGGAGCTACCGCAAGAGTTAGCAACGGTTCATACGGTATTCCATATTTATATATCAAAGAAGTGATTGAGTGATACTTATTCATTGATAGTACGGACTGAGAATGTTGGGATTAAGGATAGCTTTTCTTATGAAGAGATTCCAGTTCAGATTCTAGATCGCCAAGTTCGCAAGAGGAGAACAAAGGAAGTTGCGTCAGTTAAGGTCCTTTAGAGGAACCAATTTGTTGAAGAAGCGACTTGGGAAGCTGAAGAGGATATGAAGAAGAGCTATACACATCTCTTTGAATCCGGAGAGAATGCAGATCAAGGTACTAATTCTCTTCTTAGTACTTTATGAACTATGAGTAAGCATGATTGTTATTTCCTTTTGGATTGTTCACTGTTGAACTTGATGTTACTATTCTTAGTTTTGTGAAAGTAATCTCATTCGAGGACAAATATTCCCAAGGGGGAGATAGTGTAACATCTCGTAACCCGAAATAGCTAGGATTAAACAAAGAAACTAAAATTAGTTATTTTTGGAAAGAATAGGAAGAATCAGGAAAATTTCCTATGTGTAAAAAGGGAGTTATTGGTCATTTTCAAACGGCCATAACTTCTAGCCCAGGATGAGTTAGGATCATTTATTTATATGGTTGGAAAACCCTTGGAGATATCTTTCCAACGCCGCCGAGTTTGCGCATTTTCAATATTGTATGAGGGATATATGCCTATCAAAGTTGGATTATTGTACTGAAGAAGGTCTCAATCCGGATTTTAGTAAGGGTAAAGTAGTATTTTCACCCTACTATTTCCTAATTAATTTTTAGGACTTAGTAATTGTAAAACTAAGCCTTAAGTCAGTTTTAGAAAATTGGACTACGCTTAGGGCTTGGGAGAAAACAAAAAAGAAGAAGGAGGAAGGAGAAAAGGCCAAGAATTCGTCAAGAACGCCAGGATCTTCGAGTGGAATTTGTCGGGGGTGATCCCTATAAGGTATGTGAGATCTTTGTGTGCTCGATTAGTTTACCACTCACCAAAGTGGTGTTTAATTCAGTGAAATTCCCTATAAATTAAATGGTGAACATTGAAGTTCTTTTTGAACAATTGTTGAATTCTTGTTGATTGAGTTGTAGCATACCTTTAGTTGATTTGATTTGTCATTCCAGGGTTTTTTACGAGTATAATATATTGTTTATTAGGCTTATTAGTGATCCTAAGTGTTTAGGTGATATACATGAAAGTTTAGTAGGGTTAGAGATGAAAAAATGAGAAGAAAAGTCAAAATTCCCGTCTGAGGGCGCCGCGTCTGCAAGAGCACCTTAGAACAAGCTCTGTCAGACATGGCTTGGCACGCCACGCTAGCCTGAGCGCCCCAAGACAGAGTTTGTCCTTCAAGCAAAGGCGCTCCACGCCTCTTAGAGTGCCAAGGCTGCCTGGAGACCCCGTTATTACCCCATCTTTTTGTACTAGTTCCCAAGTGATGTACCCACACTTTTTAGTTGATTCCAACAATCTAAGGTACATCTAGACATCATCAAATCATCCATAAACATGATATCATTAACCTTGAATCCATAATTCAATTCAAGGAAAGTTAAGATCAAAGTTTAAAAGTCAAGTCTAAATCTAAGAAGTAAGTTAAAGTAAAGTTCATAAATGTTTTCAAGAGTCTTATTTAGAAGTTTTAACTTTGTTTTAAGACTCAAGATTCAAGCTAAGTAAAGAGTAAAATTTGAGTTCATTTCTAAAAGGATATAAGAGAACTAAATATTCCCTAGAAAGTTTATAAATGTTTTTGCATTTAAGTTAATAGGAAACTAGAATTTCCCAAAAGAGTTTTGAACAAGAAAAGGGAACATTGATTCCAAAAGAGCTTTTAAAGTTAAGTGTTGAGCAATTATCTCAACCCAAGGAAAGGAAGTTATTTTAAAAACATGAGCTAAAGTATGTTTTAGGAGTAGTATTGAGCACCAATGTGGGGATAAAATTTCATATTAACTCAAGTCACCATGTAAACCATGTAACCATCATGGGTGATAATGGGTCATAATGTTTTGATGATCACGTAAGTTAAGCTAGTGGATCCACTAATTTAAGGAGTTCTATGCGATGGCAAAGTATAGAACAGTTCTTGCAGCGTGGGCAAGACGCCGTATCACCACTTAGGCTCATAGTGGTGGTTGTTGGTTATAGAATCTCTGACCGAACTATATTACTTTCCTATATAATTAATGTTGAGTTTGTTAATGCATTTCCTTTGATGAACTAAGTTTTTTTTACTGTTTTACAAAGCTTTATGTGTATCACATATGTTTTAATTGCCTTATATATATAAGCATTGAGTTGAGTATTCATGAGTTGAGCATAGCCAAGGTAAGTTCATCTTATTCTTATCAAGCTTGAGTTGTTGTTAGCATTCCAACTCGCATACTCGTACATTCAATGTACTGATGCCATTTGGCCTGCATCGTCTTATGATGCAGATTCAGGTAACCAGAATCAGCATCCAGTGCCTCGTTGAACCAGTTTGAGCACTCAGAGTCAGTGGTGAGACTCCTTACATTCTGTAGGATCCTTGTTATTACTTTCCCGTCTTTCATTATAGAATGTCTTGGGGTATGTCCCGACATTCATCATAGTATGTTTAGAGGCTTCATAGACTGATAGTTAGTCATTTAGTTCAGTTAAGTCTCTTTATTTACAGATATTTTATATTGAGCCTTAAGTGCCATTTTGGTGAAGACATGTAATTTAAGTTATATATGAGAATTTTCTTGCTTTATCATTGAGTTAGTCTTCCGCTGAGTTAAGTAAGCCATGACAAGGGTTTGCTCAAGGCCAGCAATGGTCATTGGGTGTCAGCAACGTTCAAGGTATAGGCTTGGGGCGTGACACTAATCAAAGAAGAACTCCAAAACCTGCACCCTTGTGATATTATTCCCTATGAACAAATTACTTATGGCCAGCTAACCAGCTTCATACAGCAAGTTGCTCTTAACATCTGTCGTCAAGCAAAAATTTTAAGACAAATTGCAAAAGATCCGGTCCAAACTCGCCGAGATTTAGGAAGTTTATGCGAACACTTTGGTCTTCCACTATGTAGAAAGAAATCAAAGGGATCTAAAAGTACCCGAAAGCGAACCCCCAAGAATAAATGAGAAGAAGGATAAAAATCAAAAGGTATAATACTTAAGTTATAATGCAAGTACATAAATGTAAGTACAATTGTAATTAAATCAGGCTACCGGGCCGACCATATGCATGAAAAAGTGTAAATAATTAACTAAAACTAGGTGGGGGTGCCAACCATAACTACTTAAGGCAATAAAATAATAGATTAGGAAAGTAAAAAAAAAGATGATTTAAAAATTGAAATTTGATATTACTATCAAATTAACTTGGAAATACAAAGATGGGAGAGAGCAAACTCTAACCAAGTATTCTTGAGAGAGGGAGAGAGAGATTCTTGAAAGAAAAAAATTATCCTTAAAATTTGGAGAGGGGGGCTTTTTATAGGCAAAATATTTGCTACAATAAAAGTGCTACAGTATTGCTACAATACCACCCTTAATAATTTTCTGCCCATGCTTTGATGATGTCATGGATAAATTCATTTTTATTGTGTCATTGTGATGTCAATGGGGCTGGAAATTCTCTTAGAAATTGTCATCATCTTCATCTTCGGACTCAGACTTATTTGTTTCTTGATATTGGGTGCTGGGAATTTCAGCCTTAATATTTTGTAGTATTTTCTCCATTTGTTGAAGGAAGTCTCCCCTACTACTTGAGCAGGCTAGTTGTTCAGCTTCAACTGATTTTTGTTGTAAAAATTGAATTTTGTCGGCATCTATCATGATCAGATTTACTGGGTCACGCAGGAGCCATTTTCTATTTCTGGGATACATGCTTCTTTTGGATCCCAATTTTTCCACCATTTACAATGGCCTTGGATAGACAACCATGGGAGTCCCCTGTGTCCATTTGGTTTGTGAAATACAAATTTATCTGCAAATATCCACGGGACGTGAAATCTATGGGAAAATTGTAAGAGCATAGAAATGTAATGTTGATTTGAGAACTTTTGACAAAAATAGTTGTATGCCTCTAAAACTAGTGAGGGGATAATATTAACTTTTTGTCCATAGATGGGCCACCATTTGTGTAAAAGACATTGAGGAAATTCTAAAGAAAGTTGCTTTTCCCAAATGAAAATCCACAAATGTTTGCTAACATTATTTTGAAAAGTGAAGACATTCATCTATGAGTTTTGGTAGTCAAAGTAGTTGTAGTTTTTGGGCTCAAATGGCTGGTTTTTATACTTGGCAGGGTGTTTACCCCATTCTTTGGATGAGCTTATTTTGTTTATGAAAGACCGTAGTATGGTTAATGTATGTCTCTGTTTGTTTATCTTTGTGAGGCTTGAACAGGCAAGACCTTGTATCAGCTAGTATAAACTCATATAATTTTTGTGTATACATTGGAGTGTTTTTGGATGAAATTTGCATTAGGAGTAAGTATTTTCTTGGCTACTAGTTTGAATACAAAAATTTTGGTTTGATTTGTATAAGAGGGTAGACACAATCCACTACCCCTTCCCTTTTGAGACTTAGGGTTAGACACTCTATCATCACGAGCCTAATGGAACTTGGAAGGAACTTGATTAGAGAACCTCTTTTTGAACCTAGGATTTTCTAGGATATCAAGCCTACCCTTTGAAGAACCACAATCAAAAGCCTTGCCTTTTTAGCATCCCTACTCTTTCTCTTAACCCTTGTCTCTTCCACTTCTATGAGACGAGAAATGTTCATAATATCATGTAGCATAGCTGAACGACATTCTTCTTTCAAGTCATTCGACACTCACGTCAGAAAGTGGCTCATTTCATCTCTAGGACCGGAAACCAAAGAAGGAGCATACTTAGACAATTTAGTAAATTTCAAAGAGTAGTCAAGTACACTCATACCTCCTTGACGAAGGTTGATGAATTCTTCCACTTTGGCTTCCCTTTTCTCTCTAGGAAAGAACCGATCAAGTAAAGCCTTTTTGAAGATCTCTCATGTCACCGTTCCACCCCTTAAAGGCCTATTGTCTCTCCGTTGAACATACAAAATTTGGGCCACATCTTTGAGTTGGTAAGTGGCTAACTCGTCTTTCTCACTAGTATTCAACCCCATAGCATAGAGAATCTTGTAGACTTCATCAATAAACTCTTTGGGGTCTTCCTCAACTTTCGACCCACAGAAAGTAGGGGGATACATTCTAGTGAAATCTCTCAAACGTGAGGCCATGGTGTCAACATGTTGGTTTCCTCGGGGTACCACCTTCCTATTATATTGGGCCGTCATGTGTGCTTTAGTAGTGATGGATTGTGCTTGTGTAGTAATGGCTTTGGCCATTTGGAGAATGGCAACCCGTATGTCACCATCCGTCATAGGTAGAGGATAGACTGGAGCTTGGTCATCATTAACAGCTTCTTCAAGAGGAGGGACTTGATTACAACGGGGAGGAGCTCCGGCATTGTCAATCTCTTCATCAAGTCTTTGAGAGGCTGTTCTTCGAGTATTAATTACCTAAAATCGCAATAAAAGGATTAGATGCTAAAGGCACATAGAGACAAGACTCTAGGGGAACGATATTGGATTTCCAAGAAAGTGAGAGTTTCCTAAGCATCATATAGTTTCCTATTCATAAGTGTGGCGCGCTTCACAATTATGAGTAAGAATTTACATAGACGTGGTTGAGTGAGACATCGACTCTAAGGATATTCAACCTCATGCTCTGATACCAAGTTTGTCACATCCGGGAAGCAACCCCTAGACGTAACCGGCGTCTTCGTCCTCGGAGAGGACTAAGACTATCCTCTTAGCTTACATCATTAAATTCATAGGTTAAAATGCGGAAAATTTAAAAAATTTCTATCTCTATCTTGAGGTTTACATAGAACTCTCGCATACACATAATATATATTCATATCGAGTATACATAGACCCTTCATATAAGAAGATTACATGGTCTTCTACTGTTATTGCACATATATATGTAAGATACTTAACATAGTCTTAAAAGAGTGTGTCATCTCATAACCATATAAACAAGAGTGTATCAATTGGTTATATCACGTACATCAATGTAATAAAGCCACATATAGGCTATACAATATGTAATACTCAAATGAAAAGGAAAGAACTAGAAGTCTTACAACTAGAACAACATTCAAAAGCTTGATAATGGCATTTTCCTCAGAAAGTGAGGACCTACCTAACTTGGATGAGTGACAATTCCAAGTCTTCCTTTAAAGTCGTCTCAAAATCTCTTCAACGACCGAAACCTAAAATGATGGGGAAAAGGAAAAAATGGGGTTATCACATCACATGTACTAAGTATGAGACCATATGCACACACATCATAAAATCATGTTAGAAAGGGACATTTTATTTAAAGCATGCTATTTTACATTTGGAAAGCTTTATGCACATTCAAGCACCAATACAAGTCATTAATGCATATTCATCAAGTCAAGACCATATTCATCAAGTCACCAACCATACTAGACTAGAGAAGTAAATCATATATACCAACATACTTGAACATATAATCAAGACAACTCCATCATCAAGTATAACCTCAACAAGCATGAATAAGAGTTCATTACAAAATTACCAAAGCAAGACAACTACTCATGAACCCTCATTAAGTCCACTAGTGAAATGACTAGGCAACGCCCCATCACCTTACCCAATCAAGTAAACCTAACAAGAACCATAATCAATGTCCAACTTCTCATATCATATCATTAAGAGTACATAACAACATACTTTAGCAATATAGACAAAATATGTATTCATAAGTGAATTTAACATCATATGATACCATCAACATGTAAGATCATCGTATACATCTCATTTACATTTATAAGTACATACATACATAAGAACATCCTCCTAATACTCCCTTCAAGTCTAACTAGTGCAATGTATAGGTACGGTCCCGTACCCCTACCTAGACTAAGCTAAAACCCCTTAGGGCATTCTAGTTAAAGTTCATTCGTTATTTCATTTTTACCTTTTGGGAACATCTTGCCTTAACCGACATAGACCACATGTGCTAATGTGGAATCCGGTGTCATGTAACCCTACACCGAAAGAAGGCGGACTACTTGCCAAGGTAGTACAAAAACATATACATAGAAACTACATGGATCCACTAGCTAGTATTCTTATGTGGGCAACATAGTTCAAGAACTAGGAGATATTGTTGGGACCTATTTTATGATACATGCATTATAGTCTCCAATATCAAGAGCACATTAGTGATCCTACCTTCCCTACGTGGTAAGGGACACTCCTCACTCTAGTTCACTCGGTGCTAAGCTAGAGTCCCTTTTTGAAATGTCTATAATACCTTTATTAGTCATCATAGGTTAATGTAGGTCATAGGGTCTGTCCATTATATAATTATCATCATAGCTGAATATGAATTGCATGAGTATTTTCCTTTCATTACAATTCATACATGTGAGGTTATCACATTTACATAATCATTCATGATAAGACACATTGGAAAGTTATCACCATCCTTATAACATTTACATCTTAACCAACACCTCACAAATTATAGTCACGACATTTCAATTCAACATCATACCAATCATATCAATCTTAATATAAGGCATACTTCAATACAACATTATCACTTAATCACAAGTAACCATAATTGAAGTAAAGAGTTGAGAACATAAGACTTAACCCAATCTTCTTCACAAAATCATCATGATGGTATTACAATCAACCATACTAAATTCAAACCAACAATGGGGTAATATCACCATATAATAGCAACAAGAATAATAATAAAATCAATTGAACCACTATACAATAATTCCCTACTAGTTCATAATCTAGAGTTGGAGACTTAAGTCGAATACATGATATACTCCACAATCTAAGTCAATTACTCAAGAACTAGCATCATATAAATCTATTCATGAATTTACATAACAACAACATAGGATAATAATTCACACAATAACCAATCTAATTGTATCAATACTACACAATTCAAAGACCACAACCTAGGGTTAAGGGGAATAGGTCATCTTCTACAATTTAGACCAATCCATCATGAAGTAACATAGTTGAGTTTTAATACATATTAATATATTCATAATATCCAAAAGAAATCAGAAACAAAGAAATTCACAAGATCAATTTTGTATTGGAATAAAACCCACTTGAATTTCATATTTTTGAAATCATCTTGAAGGAATCCTTTGGGCAAAGAGATCTCAAAGGTGAAATGAATCCCATACCTTGTTGATTGATGAAGTTTGATGAAGAAACTTTGATCCTTAGCAGCCGTAGAACCCCTTGAATTTGACCTTCTATGGTGTTCTTTTACATGGGAGAGAGAAAGAAGAGAGAAGGAGGAGCAATTTGGGTTGTGGGAATTATAAGGGTTAGGTTAGCTTAACGAGGTTATGGTCTTTATATAGGTTGTTAACTAACGTAATTATACCACACTTAACTCCTAACTAATTAAATAACCACCTAATTAATTAAATTAACCAAACTAAAAACGTGCAGCAAAATCAATGGACTCGCCGACGAGACCACGTCTACGCCCCGTTTGTCAATCGACGGACCAAGGGACCAACCGTCTTGTTAGTCCGTTTTAGTTCAAAGACCTGTCAAATACCAGTCTTGGCAAAAAATCAATGTGTCCATAGATGGAGGTAATTGATGCCCCGTCGATTGGACCACGATTCGTTGGTTGCATTCGTTGGTGGACACTGCCTTGGGCAGCTTTTGCCCCAAGTTGCAAGGGTCCTCCTCAAGGTCCCTTGGTTGGTCCTTGGTGAGTCATACCCAGATGTTTCGACTATGAAATAACTCTAATGTGTGTTAGACACCTTTCTACCAAATTTCTTCAATTTCCAACTCCGACAACCTAGTCAAATAGGCTAAGGCACGCTAGCACCTTTTGCACTAGTCTCCGAACGTCATGGACGTTCTTTGACGTTTTGACTCCTTAAATTTCCTAAATGATATATATTCATTATTTATGAACTTAAAACAGTGTCTATATCTGTTGAAACCTATGTTAGGCTCTATATAAGGTCTTGGACTTTTCGATGTGTTACATTATCCCCCCTTAGGAACATTCGTCCCCGAATGACACTAAAATCTTTTGAAAGGAGGGAATAGACGCAAGACTAGAAGGCCAACCAACAACAATACATAACAACATGAGTTACAACTTTAATTATGGAATTTTTACACATAGCAATTCAAAAACATAAATTACCACACATAAGGCTCAAAATCACATTATGAGGAATTTCTTCTCACAACAACCTGAACTCAACGTACCATATATGAGTGAATTAATCCAAAACTCAAGCTATCAACATGTTAATTATCATTTCAGAAAGACCCACCATATCATAATGCACAACATAATCCAAAACAAGAAGAATTGCAAATTTTCAAGCATATATACAACTTCATTGTAATTCATTGTAACATGTGAAAAACTTCACCAAAAATCAAAGAGCTTCAAATTTAGTCATTAGTTTCATTATTAGTAAGAAGAACTAACCTTCACTAGTAAAGAGATGAGGATAACGGGACTTCATGTCAGCTTCGGCCTCCTATGTTGCTCCCTCAATTAGGTGGTTTCTCCATAACACTTTTACGAAGGCCACCTGTTTGTTCCTCAATCTCTTCACTTGACGTTCAAGGATTTCAACCGGAACCTCCTCATAGGAAAAGTTCTCTTGCACACCAAGACCCTCTATAGGAAGAATAGACTCGGGATCACCGATACACTTCTTAAGCATAGAAACATGGAAAATCGGATGAACCGAAGATAGTTCACTAGGGAGTTTCAATTAATATGCAACCTTACCAACCCTTTGCAAGATTTCATAGGGACCCACATAACGAGGACTCAACTTCCCTTTCTTGCCAAATCTAACCACCCCTTTCATAGGTGAAATTTTCAAGTACACCTTATCCCCTTCTTCAAACTCTAGATCTCTTCTCTTATGATCCGCATAAGACTTTTGCTGACTATAGGCTGTGTACAACCAGTTCCTTATGATATGAACTTTCTCCAAAGTCTTAAAATCAAATCGGGACCATAAAGCAAAGACTCTCCAACTTCAAACCACCAATAGGAGATATACACCTCCTACCATACAAAGCTTCATATATGGATGAATGAAAACTATTACTATATGAGAACTCTACCAAAGGAAAATGCTCATCCAAATTTCCCTTAAAGTCAATGATACAAGCTCTAAGCATATCTTCAAGAGTTTGAATAATCCGCTCCGCTTGACCATCCATTTGAGGATGAAAAGCGGTGCTTAACTTCACTTGAATACCCAAACCTATTTGAAATGATCTCCAAAATCTAGATGTAAATTGAGCACCTCTATCTGATATAATGGACAAAGGAACCCCACGAAGACTCACTATCTTGTCAATATAGATTCTTGCATAATCTGCCGCCGAATAAGTAGACTTAACGGGAATAAAGTGAGCGGATTTGGTCATTCTATCCACTACCACCCATATAGAGTCATATTGATTTCTTATTTGAGGCAAACCTACTACAAAATCCATGTTAACGTCTTCCCTCTTCCAAGAAGGAATTTGGACTTCTAGTAGTAGACAATTGGGCTTTTGGTGCTTCGCCTTAACTTGTTAGCAATTGTGTTACTTTGCAAAAAACTCCGCAATATCCCTTTTTAGTCCATCCCACCAAAACACTTCTCTAAGGTCATGGTACATCTTTGTAGAACCCGGATGAATAGAGTAACGGGCTCCATGAGCTTCCTCAAGGATGCTAATCCTCAAATCATCCACATTGGGCACACACAATCTCCCTTGGTACCTAAGAACACCTTTCCCCCTTGGGAGAATGACTCATTCATCTTACCAAGAACAGATTCTTTCAACTCCATCAATAATGGATCAAGGTGTTGCTTAGACTTCATCTCAACCACCAAAGAGGACTTTGAGTTATGATGTACCACCACATCAATATTTGGAGAACTTTCAATTCGAACCCTAAATGAGCCAACCTATGAACATCTTTCACTATGTTTCTCTTGGATTCTTCTACATGGGACACACTTATCATGGAAAATCGATTTAGAGCATCCTCTACCACATTAGCCTTGCCGAGGTGATAGAGAACACTCATGTCATAATCTTTCAATAACTCTATCCATCTCCATTACCGGAGATTCAACTCCTTTTGAGTGAATACATATTGAACAATTTTATGGTACATATACACATCAACATGAACCCCATAGAGATAATGCCTCCATATTTTCAAGGAAAATACCACGGCTATTAACTCAAGGTTATTAGTCGGATAATTGTTCTCATGAACATTGAGTTGCCTAGAAGCATAGGCTATAACTTTGCCATGTTGCATAATAACACACCTCAACCTGACTCCGGATGCATAACAATATACCATAAAACCCTTAGTACTCTCCGGTAGGGTCAATACCAGAGTGGAAGTAAGCATGTCCTTCAACATTTGGAAGCTCCTTTCACATGCCTCCAACCACTCAAATTTCACATTCTTTTGAGTCAAGTTTTCAAGGGAGAAGCAAGAGACACAAATCCGTCGACAAACCTTCTATAATAATCGTCTAGACCTAAGAAACTCCTAATATCTATAGGAGCCAAAGGCCTAGGCCAATTTTTCAATGCTTCGGTCTTCCTTGGATCAACCTCTACATCTTCACTAGAGATGATATGACCAAGAAACGCTACCGACCTCAACCAAAACTCACATTTGGTATACTTGGAAAACAATTGGTGTTCCTTAAGCACTTGCAACACCACTCCAAATGATCCATGTGTTCACCCTCATTTTTTGAATATACCAAGATATCATCAATGAAGACAATGACAAATGAATTTAGGTAAGTTCGAAACACCCTATTCATTAGGTCCATAAACGCCGCCGGAGCATTAGTGAGACCAAAGGACATTACTAAGAACTCATAGTGACCATATCTTGTTCGAAATGCCTTCTTGGGAATATCTTCACCTCTCACCCTAAGTTGGTGATATCCCGATCTCAAGTCAATCTTGGTAACTCGCACCTTGGAGTTGATCAAATAAATCATCAATCCGAGGGAGAGGATACTTGTTCTTGATTGTGACTTTGTTGAGTTGACGATAATCGGTACACATTCTAAGGGACCATCCTTCTTTTTCTCAAACAATACTGGAGCACCCCATGGAGAAATACCAAGCCGAATAAAGCCCTTGTCTAGTAAGTCTTTAAGTTGAGACTTCAACTCTTTCAATTCGACCGAAGCCATCGATAAAGAGGAATTGAAATGGGATTTGTATCCGGTAGCAAGTTGATGCCAAAATCAATTTCCTGTTCGGGAGGAATACCGGGTAAATCATTAGGAAAAGACCTATGGAAATTCCGTCACTACGGGGACCGACTCAATGGGAGGAATTTCAGAGTCTAAATCATGGACTCTTACTATATGGTTTAATTACCCTTTAGAGATCATCCTACAAGCTTTTAACAAGAAATGATACAATCTCTAGGAATATAATTTCCCCCCTTCCACTCTAAAACGGGCTCATTTGGAAAGTTAAAATTCACCACCCTTGTTCTACAATCTATGGAGGCAAAGCAAGAATGCAACCAATCCATACTCAAAATGACATCAAAATCAAACATATCAAGTTCTACTAGTTCAACATGAGTAATTATATTGGGCAACATTATAGGACAATTTCTATACACTCTTTTTGCAACCACCGACTCACCCACCGGGGTAGACACCATAAAAGGTTCATTCAAGATATCGGGCAAAATGTCAAACTTTTTAGCTACTAGAAGAGTAACAAATGACAAGGTAGCACCGGGATCAAGTAAAGCATATGCATCAATAGAAAAGACTTTCAACATACCGGTCACCACATCGTGAGAAGTCTCTTTCTCACCTCTAGAGCGGAGAGCATAAGAACAATTCTTCTTCGAAGCATCATTAGAACCACTTTCTTGAGCTTGAACATTATCCTTGTCTTGACCCTTCACATTAGGGAAATACCTAACCTTGTGGCTACTCTTGCCACAACCAAAGCAATTGTCCATCCCAACGAGGCAATCACCACAATGCTTCTTGCCACACATTTCACAAGTTGGTTTCTTGGTTGGTGAACTAGTACCCCTTCCCTTTTGAGACTTAGGTTTACACACCGAATCATCACGAGACTTAGGAAACTTGGAAGGAACATGATAAGAGAACCATTTTTTGAACGTAGGCTTGTCTTGGATATCAAGCCTACCCTTTGAAGAACCACAATTAAACGACCTTGCCTTTTTAGCATCCCTACTATTTTTCTTAACCCTTGTCTCTTCCACTTGTTGAGCATGAATCATGAGATGATAAATATTCATATTATCATTTAGCATAGCCGAACAACATTTATTTTCAAGTCATTCGACACTCCTGTCACAAAGCGGCGCATTTTATCTCTAGGACCGAAAACCAAAGAAGGAGCATACTTAGACAATTTAGTAAATTTCAAAGAGTAGTCAAGTACACTCATACCTCCTTGACGAAGGTTGATGAATTCTTCCACTTTGGATTCCCTTTTCTCTCTAGGAAAAAACCAATCAAGAAAAGCGTTCTTAAAGATCTCACATGTTACCGTTCCACCCCGTAAAGGCCTATTGTCTCTCTATTGGACATACCAAATTTGCCACATCTTTGAGTTGGTAAGTGGCTAACTCGGCTTTCTCACTAGTAGTCAACCCCATACCATAGAGAATCTTGTAGACTTCATCAATGAACTCTTGGGGGTCTTCCTTAACTTTGGACCCATAGAAAGTAGGGGGATTAATTCTAGTAAAATCTCTCAAACGTGAGGCCATGGTGCCAACATGTTGGTTCCCTCAGGGTACCACCTCCCTATTATCTTGGGTTGTCATGGCTTGTTCTTGAGTAGTGACGGATTGTGCTTGTGTAGTAATGGCTTGGGCGATTTGGACAAAGGCAGCCCTTATGTCACCATCCATCATAGGTGGAGGATTGACCGGAGCTTGGTCATCATTAACAACTTCTTCAAGAGGAGGGACTTGATTACCACGGGGAGGAGCTCCCGCATTGGCAATCTCTTCATAAAGTCTTTGAGCGGCTGTTCTTGAAGTATTCATTATCTAAAATCACAATAAAAGGATTAGACGCTAAAGGTACATTGAGCCAAGACTCTAGCGGCACGATATTTGATTTCTAAAAATGTGAGAGTTTCCAAAGCATCATATAGTTTCCTATTCATAAGTGTGGCGCGCTTCACAATTATGAGTAAGAATCTAAATAGACGTGGTTGAGTGAGACATCGACTCTAAAGATATTCAACCTCATGCTCTGATACCTAGTTATTCACATCCGGGGAGCACCCATTAGACGTAACCTGTGTCGTCGTCCTCAGAGTGGACTATGACTAGCCTTTTATCTTACATCATTACATTCATAAGTTAAAATGCAAAAAAATTAAAAAATTTCTATATCTATTTTGAGGTTTACATAGACCTCTCGCATACACAAAATATATATTCATATCGAGTATACATAGACCCTTCATATAATAAGATTACATAGTCTTCTACTTGTATTTCACATAGATACGTAAGATACTTAACAAAATATTAAAAGAGTGTCTCATCTTATAACCATCTAAACAAGAGTGTATCGATTGGGCATATCCCATACATCAATGTAATAAAGGCACATATAGGCTATACAATCTGTAGTACTCAAATGAAAAGGAAAGAACTAGAAGTCTTAAAACTAGAACAACATTCAAAAGCTTGATAGTGGCATTGCCCTCGGAAAGTGAGAACCTACCCAACTCGGATGAGTGAGAATTCCAAGTCTTCCTTCATAGTCGTCTCAAAATCCCTTTATCGACCGGAAACTAAAATTTTGGGGTAAAGAGAGAAAATGGGGTTAGAATATCACATATACTAAGTATGAGACCATATGCACACACATCGTAAAATCATGATAGAAAGGGACATTTCATTTAAAACATGCTATTTTACATTTGGAAAGCCTTATGCACATTCAAGAACAGATACAAATCATTAATGCATATTCGTCAAGTCATGACCATATTCATCAAGTCACCAACCATACTAGACTAGTCAAGTAAATTATATATACCAACATACTTGAACATATAATCCAGACAACTCCATCATCAAGTATAACCTCAAAAAGCATGAATAAGAGTTCATTACAACATACCAAAGCAAGACAACTACTTATGAACCCTCATTAATTCCACTAGTACAATGACCAGGCAAAGCCCCATAACCTTATCCAATCAAGTAAACCTAACAAGAACCATAACCAATTTCAAACTTCTCATATCATATCATTAAGAGTACATAACATTATACTTTATCAATATAGACCAAACATGTATTCATAAGTGAGTTCAAAATCATATGATACCATCAATATGTTAGATCATCATATACATCTCCTTTACATTTATATGTATATACATACATAAGAATATCCTCCTAAGACTCCCTTCAAGTCTAACTAGTGCAATGTAGAAGTACAGTCCTATACCCCTACCTAGACTAAGCTAAACCCCTTAGGGCATCCTAGTTAAAGTTATTCATTACTTCATTTTTACCTTTTGAGAACATCTTGCCTTAACCGATGTAGACTACATGAGCTAATGTGGAATCCGGTGTCATGGAACCTTACACTAAGAGAAGGCGGACTACTTTCCAAGGTAGTACCAAAACATATACATAGCAACTACGTAGATCCACTAGTTAGTATTCCTATGGGGGCAACATAGTTCACGAACTAGGAGATATAGTTGGGACCCTCTTTATGCTACATGCATTATAGTCTCGAATCTCAAGATTACATTAGTGATCCTACCTTCCCTACGTGGGAAGGGACACTTCTCACTCTTGTTCACTCGGTGCTAAGCTAGAGTCCCTTTTTGAAATGTCTTTACACTTTTATTAATCATCATGGCTTAATGTAGGTCATAGGGTATATCCCATATATAATCATCATCAGCATAGCTCAATATGAATTGAATGAGTATTTTCCTTTTATTACAATTCGTACATGTGAGGTTAGCACATTTACAAAATCATTCATGATATGGCACATTGGTAAGTTATCACCATCCTTATAACATTTACATCTTAACCAACACCTCACAAACCATAGTAAAGACATTTCAATTAAACATCATACAAAAACTATCAATCTTAATATAAGGCATACTTCAATACAATATCATCACTTAATCACAAGTAACCAGAATTGAAGTAAAGAGTTGAGATCGTAAGACTTACCCCAATCTTCTTCACAAAACCATCATCATGGTCTTACCATCAACCATCCTAAATTAAACCCAAAAATGGGGTAATATCATCATATAATAGCAATGAACATAATAATAAAGTCAATTGAACCACTGTACAACAATTCCCTACTAGTTCATAGTCTAGAGTTGGAGATTGAAGTCGAATTCATGATATACTCCACAATCTAAGTCTATTACTCAAGAACTAGCATGATAGGATTACAATTAATCTCAATATATTCATTAATTGACATAACAACAACATAGGATAGTAATTCACACAATAACAAAGTTAATTGTATCAATACTACACAATTCAATTCAAGACCACAACCTAGGGTTAAGGGGAATAGGTCACCTTCTACAATTAGAAGTAACATAATTGAGTTATAATACATATAAATATACTCATAATATCCAAAATAAATAATAGACAAAGCAATTCACAAGATCAATTTCTTATTGGAAGAAAACCCACCTGAATTTCATATTTTTGAAATCATGTTGAAGGAACCCTTTGGGGAAAGAGATCCCAAAGGTGAAAGGAATCCCATACCTTGTTGATTGATGAAGTTTGATGGAGAAAATTTTATATTTATAAGTCCTAAAACCCCTTGAATTTGACCTTCTATGGTGTTCTTCTACTTGGGAGAGAGAAAGAAGAGAGAAGGAAGAGCAATTTGGGTTGTGGGAATTATGAGGGTTAGGTTAGCTTAATGAGGTTAGGGTCTTTATATAGGTTGTTAACTAACTTAATTAGACCACCCTTCACCCCTAACTTATTAACTAACAACCTAATTAATTCAATTCACCAAACTAAAAGCGTGCAGCAAAATTAGTGGACTCACAGACGAGACAACGTCTACGCCCCGTTTGTCAACCGATGGACCAAGGGACCAATCCTCCTGTTGGTCCGTTGTTTAGTTAAGAGACCTGTCAAATAAAAGTATTGGCCAAAAATCTATGTGTCCATCGACGGAGGAAATCTACGCCCCGTTGATTGGACCACGATTCGTTGGTTGCATCCGTTGGTGGACACTGCCTTGGGCAGCTTTTGCCCCAAGTTGCAAGGATCCTCCTCAAGGTCCCTTGGTTGGTACTTGGGGATTCGTACCCAGAAGTTTCGACTATGAACTAACTCTAACATGTGTTAGACACCTTTCCACCAAATTTCATTAATTTTTGACTCCGACAACCTAGTCAAATAGGCTAATGCACGCTAGCTCCTTTTGCACTAGTCTCCGAACGTCGTGGACGTTCCTTGATGTTTTGACTCCTAAACTTCCTAAATTACATATATTCATTATATATGACCTTAAAACAGTGTCCAAACCTTTTGACACATATGTTAGGCTCTATATAAGGTCTTGGACTTTTTGAGGTGTTACAATTTTAACTACAAAAAGTAAATTGTCCCTAAATGCTTAAATATTTGTGACAAATTAATTTGTCATAAAAAGTATTTTTTTTCGTAGTTAATTGTATGTTTTATCACTAAAAAGTTTATTACTACCGACAAAATTATATCGTCGCTAATTGGTTACTTCAATCAGTGATGAAATCAATTGTCTCTAAAGTTATATGTGTTTCGTAGTTGAACAAAATCTAATTTCGTCACTAGTGACTATATTTTATATACAAAAAATTAATTTGTTCTTAACTAGGGATAAATTTATCATTATAAAGATGATTAATTTTCCTATTATATACATGTTATCTCGCATCTCACTCAACTTTTTAAACCCCTGGCCAACAGCTCGCACATTCTACTTTCTTGGGGAATTAAACTCACAATCTTGAAGTTGGAAGTGAAGAGTGCTTACCATCAGACCAACTCTCTCTTATTTCTCATTTTTATTTTATTTTTTACTTCATTCACTTATTTTAAATTTATCTTCTATAAAAATAATATATTATATGATTATTTATACTCATACACAAATCCATAAAATTTACTACCCACAATTCATTCAAATGTAGATTATATTTTAATTAAACTGTATATATATTTTTAAATATCTTTAAATATATGCGGTACGATTCTGTCATTTTATTTAGTTATTTTTATAAATTTAAAAGTTATTGATAGTGAAAAACTTACAAGATAACAAAAAATAAAAGATTACAATTGAAACTAAAGGAAGAAATAAATCTCTTCAGGCTGAGGCAATGACCAACAGTTATCAGTAAAATTATTAATTTATATAAAATTAAACTTTTGATTTTATTTACAAATTTGAATAAACGGTTCAATATGATCTGTAAATCAATTGTTTTGAAAAAACATCGATAGACATAATCATAATACTTCTTCATAATATATTTGAAATCCTAGTTGGTTCACTTCTTTTATTATTTTACTTCAATTTTCACACTGATGGAAAAAATTAGTAGAAATTCATGAAATATTTCGCAACTTTGAGAAGTCTAAGTTTGTAAGTCGATGTTATCTTTGTATAGTTTCTTTACGTACATATGTGGCTATACTATTATATATGTACATATTTATAGACAAAAGCAAATAGATTGATTTAGTCTATGCAGTTTATCAATCACAAATCAATAAACACACATAAAAAATAGTACAAAGACTTGAGAAATTATTTTTTTATCGTCTTTATCAATGAAAGTGGATCAAATAAAAAACAAAAATGTGAAACCAACAAATATTACCGATCTAGTGGTAGAACGTACCCACTCACCGTACTTATAACCTGAATTATATTTTTCAAATGATAAATTACTTCATCATTTTTTCAAAATCATTTTAATTCGTTGGTTTTAATTTTCCCTTGCCAATTAATGAATGGACTCCGTATATTTCTTAAGAAGCACTTGTATTATTCTTTGTGTAAGTTGTCACTTGTAATTATAAACAATTGTGGCAAAAAAAATGTATTTAGCTATGATTTTTTTTCCATAGCAAATAGTTGAATTATTCACTACAAAGTTTAAGTCGTACTACTTAACACCTTACATATGTTGTGACAATTTTGTTTTGTCACTAAATTGCACATTGATTAGAGACAATGATTTTTTGTCACCAATTATTTATGTTATTAGTAACAGAAATAAATTTCATAATTAAATCTAAATTTTTATAGCTAAAACTTATAATATTTAACTACGAACTCTAATTTGTTGATATTGTAACAACATATTTTTTTAGATGAATTTTATTTGTGTCCAAAAATTAATAAATTTTAACACAAAAAATAATTTGTCATGAATTAGATACATTATTTGTGACAAAATAATGTGACACCGATAACTTTAAATTTGTGAGTAACACTACATAACAAATGGTGCCAATTAATTTTTTGGTGGAAACATTAGTAGACAAAACTTTACTACGAATTTTTATGTTTCGTCACTAAAAGTATGTGTCTAACATATTTAAACACGAAAAGTAATTTTGTCACAAAAAGCGAACAATTAGTGACGAATTTGATGTCGTAGCTAATAATTTATAGCTATATATCATATTTCTTATTGTGATCATTTTTGAAGTAGGTTGGGTCGTTAGAGGAGGATCCTCCGCTTGAAGAAATACGTTTGGGTGTGGGTGAGGAAATTTGTTTGTTTGGTACTAGGCGTGCCGTGCTTGTGTTTGTGTTATGTGATGAATTAAATAAAATATTGATGGGGTTCTTCACCTCCATCGGTGCTTTAGTGGTGCTGACGGCAACCACAGAGTGTGAGGAGGATGTTGTAGCGTGGCTTTGTGCCTCTGCTTGGGTACACATTTTCTTAAGAAAGATGTAGTGACTAGTCAAATCTCTTCTACTTAAACTGGTCATAACTGTGGGTTGTTTAAAATCTATGAGTTGTCGCCAGTTTTTGAAGTCTTCCTTTGTCCACGAGGTAGACATTGTTTGGGCTAGCTGGTCTTGTTCATTTTCTCCTTTAACTATATCAACCCAGTTTTTTGGACTAGAAATTGGAATAACTAGATTTGCATTTTTCAAGATGAAAGATGGTGGGATTCCTTTCATGGCGTATTCTGCCGAAGTTTGGTATCTTGGATGGTTTGACCCAGTTGTAGTAGTTGAGGGTTGATTTTTAGCAACTGAATTTGTTTGTTATTGAGAAACAAAAAGTTAAGGAGTTTTGGAAGGTTGATGTTCAGTCGCTTCTTCAATCTCATGTTGTGTGCTTAGTTCCAATAGTTCCATTTTCTTTTTTCTACCCATAATCACCTACCCTGCAAGAATTCTTGAGTAAGAAAGTCTGAGATAGAGTTTCATCTCCCTTTGATATACTCTATATCAAAATAAAAAATAGATAAAATAGTTTGCCATTTAGCTAATATATGTTTAGAAGCAAGGTTTCTGACATCTTTTTGAAATACAGATTTTGCAGCTTTACAATCAATGCGTAGTAAAAATATTTGATTTAGTAAATAAGATTAAAGTTTTGCGATGCATAAAACAATAACAAAATTTCCTTTTTATTAGTAGGATAATTTTGTTGGTCTTTATTCCAACGCTTGGATGCAAATGCAATACTCTTTTTCATTTTGTCATTGTTTTAACATCCCACCATAATTTATGTCAGAATCATCTTTCTCAACTATTTTGAAAGCAGAGGGGTAAAGAAGTGATAAGCATGGAAGATCCTTAGCTTTCAGTTTTATCTCCTTAACAACATTTGTGTGGATGTTGGTCCATGGGGGAGAAGGTTTCTTTAGTCTATCATGGAGAGGTTTCAATAAATTGCTAAGACCTGGGATAAAGTCTGCTATACAATTGACACACCCTAAAAATAATTGAAGTTGGGTTTTGTCAAGAATTTGATCAGGAAATTTATCAACAAATTGTATAGACCATTGGATAGGGATGATAGTGCATTTTTGGATATTATGCCCAAGGAACCTAATATTAATTTTAAAAAGACTATACTTAGTTTTGGACAAAACTAAGCCATTATCTTTGATAATGAAGAAAACTTTCAGATGCTTGAAGTTTTGGTCAATGCTAGTAGAAAATACTAGAACATCATCAATGTAGACTACGATAAATTTTGAGAAGGGATTAAAAATAGGGAAAAGGGACGGATTTACCCGCGAACTTTAATAAATGGTACGTATATGCCTTTCGTTATACTTTACGTCATAATAAGCCCATGCATCCAATTATAGGTACACATATACCCCTCTCACTAACGGAGCCCTAATTTTTTACACGTATCTTAATCCTATTGAACTACCCCTTTGACCACTTTTTTCAATCAATAATCCAACTATCCACCCCATAACCCAATACCCACCCATTTTCCTCTAAAAGGAATCCTAATTAAAACGCACAAATCAAGACTTCCCGTTCCCTATATTCACTAGAAATGGGTTGCATACTCAACTATCTATTTACTATTTGTTTCCTACGATGAAAGATGATTTGCAGAATCAAAATGAAACACAGAAGCATAACATATTTGTGGAGCTAGTGATTTTTATTGTTGGTTATCTTCTGTTCATCTATATATCTAAGGAAATTGAAAGTGTGTTTCTCTTCATTTCTTTTCTTTAGGTGTTGCAGAAGAGAGGAAGAAAAGATGACAGGAGAATAAATGGATAGCCAGAGTGGCATTCATATAACTGAACTGCCATTTTGAGCTTGTTAACAATTTGTTCTCTCTATTGACTTCAGTTAGTAGTTGGATGAAAAGCACATACTTCATTTATTCGAGGATACATGTGATAACAATATCACATGGACAAAAAAATAGTTAAGCAATAACTCAAACCAAAAAATGTAATTTTACAAACTATCCAACAGGTCCTTGTTAAATTTGGTTGTTTTAATTCGGATACCTTTTAGAGAAAATTTGGTGGGTATTGGGTTATGGGGCGGATAATTGAGTTATGGGTTAAAAAAAGGGTCAAACTGGTAGTTCAATAGGATTAAGACACGTGTTAAAATTAGGAGTCCGTTAGTGAAAGGGGTATATGTGTACCTATAATTGGACGGCAGGGGCTTATGTAGACGCAATGATAACGGAGGGCATATACATACCATTTATTATAGTTTAGGGGTAAATCTAGTTTCATTCATTATTTTTCGAAATTCTGAAGGAGAGTTTTTAAGTCTAAATGGCATAATTTTCCACTCATATTGGCCAAAAGGTACCATAAAGGTTGTTTTATAACGGTCTTTTGGATCAATTTGAATTTGCCAAAAGCCAGATTAGAGGTCGAATTTTGAGAAAATAGTGGCAGCATATAGTCGATGGAGGAGATCATTTTTGTTTGGAATAGGCTATCTAATCCAACGATGAGCAATTTTTAAACGTTTATAGTTGATAATGAGTCATGGTACTCCTCGTTCAATCTCAGAGCTTTTGTTAACATAGAAGGGAGCACAACTCCAAGGAGATTTGCTTGGAGAAATGATCTATTTCTCTAAAAGGTCGTTGAGTTCCTTTTGACAGTGGATCGTGAGTTCATTATTCATTTGGATAGGCGAGATTTTGTAAGGATAGTTCTCTCATCAAAGCTTGGCTCATAAAGAAGCCTTACCATATGTTTTTTATGATTCCAGAAGGTTGTGGGTAAGTCCGCACAAAGCTCCTATTGTATTTTGGTTTCTAAGGTTTTGATTTTGGACTGGAACGAAGGTTCTTGTACTTGTTGTTGCAATCTTTGGAAAGCGAATTCTTCTTTGAGAATGTTGATTTGGGCCTTCTTGTGTTTTAAAGTGGAAAAGTCTTTCTTGATAGGAGGTTTTTCAAAAGTAAGGGAAATATTGATACTTTCAATTTCAATTCCGTGTTACTCACCCTGAAAGGTATAAGGTCCTCTATAAAAGGAGTCCCAAGTATCACAGGTTTTATAATGCTTTTACTAGCACAAATGATGTAGAATTTGAGAGAACAGAGTCTCCTATTGAAGTCTTAATCTCAACATCAGAGAGTTTGTAACTTATTCCTAGTTTATTGTCGTTGGCAGCTCTAGGGCTTCTTTTGTTTTTTCAAAGAACATGGTAGGGATGAGTCCTTCTTGGACCCAATTGAGATCAATGCTTGTGTTGAACAGAGAAATGATATCTAGGATGAACGATTTGTTAAATAAAAGGGTTACTCTTGTATGCCAGCTATGAATCGAGATTTTTGAGAGAAAGTTAAGGAAATCATAATGTTCTTCTCCATTGTCTATTGGATCACTTTTGGAACATTAGGTTAAGATGAGATTTGTTGGAGGACCAGACGGTCTAATTCTTGCCTAGCCTTGATTTCTCTAATTACTTCCTTGGAAAGTTATTTCAGATTAAGGATATTGGATGGTTATGTCTTTTGATTTTTTTTGAGGGGATCTGTTTAGAATATCAGTAATATTGTAAGTGTTTGTCACATGAGGGTGAGAAAATATATGGGAAGAAGAGGTTGAAGGTTTATCTAAAACCCTTTTGATTTGCTCTAGATACTATTTTTTCTAGTCTGAATCATGTAAATTACGAATGAGTTGAAGGAGAAGGTCATGTTCTTTAGTGAGAAAATTTACCTCACCTTGGTTGGTATGGTCTTGTTCAGAATCAGAGGAATCTATATCATCAATTTTAATTTGGTTGAAACTGTTTTGAAATTCATCTTCTGCATAATCGGAGTTTTCACTCTCTTCTAGGAAGAGGTTCTGGATTTGGTTAAGGACACACTCGTCAAGGTTAAGATTCTTAAACTTCTTAGAGAGTTTGCAGTATTTGGCAATATTGACAGGCTTATTGCACCTATAGCAGTTACCATTATTAAGTGTCAGAGAGGTAGTCCTTTTGGTTGACTGTTGAATCTTTGGGGAGGGATTTCTTGGAAGGCTTCGAAGCTTATTCTTCTTTTTTTGGGGTTGATTTTCGGAGAGATTTCTTTCTAGATTGAGGAAGACCAAACTGTTCGCAAAAACTTCCTAAATCTCGAAGGGTTTAGGACCGATCTTTTGCGATTTGTCTTAAAATTTTATCTTGATGACAAATCTTACAAGCAACTTGTTGTATGAAGCTGTTCAGCTGGCCATAAAGTAATTTATTCATAGGGAATAATATCACCAGGGTGCAGGTTTTGGATTTCTTCTTTGACTAGGTCTCTAAGAGACATAGGCAAACCATCAAGAAGTATTTCTTTCTTGTAAGGGAGGTTACCATATGGTTTCTCATAGATTCGGGTGAGGAAAGAATCTGTATATTCTCTGAAGTGAGACAGAGTTTTGCACTCACGATTGTTAAGTATCTCGGAGGACCTTTCTCTAAAAATACCTGGACTTTCTATGAAGGTTTTATCATGGTATATATAAGAGTATTTGTCGAATCTGGAAGAATAGGGCTATACTTAAGAATTGGGTTTCCTAGAGGGTCAAGACGGACACTTTATAAGATATTTTGTTTATCTTCTTTGGTAAGATGTGTATCCCACCACCCTTTAAGATGACCAGTGAATCCTGCTACAAGGACATGGGTAGTGAGTTGGTATTATAGCCATATACCAGTGACACCCTGGTTACAAAAATGACCAAGACACCAAGGGCTTTAGCAAAAATCTGGGCTTTTTTTTAAACATTACAAAAGCAACGCCCGAAGTTGCAAAAGCGAAGAAACTAGGATGTTGCACCATAAGTTTGGAGAAAAAATGTTCCAAACTTTGAATGGACACCCATGATTCATTCAGATTCCAAAAGATGCAAACTTAAAAATAAAAACACTTGGAAACGGCATTCAAGACTCAACGTAATCGAAGAAACAACCATCAAAAATTATTTCGTCAAAATGTGGACCAAAGTGAACAATTTACAAAGAAACACATACAAAAGGCCAAACATTTGAAACTTAAAACCAGTAGCCTCGAGAACTGAACTAAAGGTCTTTCTAGGCCGAACATGGCATTCTAGAGCTAACTGCGGAGACCATATTTGATTCCGAGTGCGTGTACCAAGAAAGTTGACCAAAGTAAACTCTCCAACTAAAACAACTAAGTGAACCAAATACAAATGGAAGGATGAAAACCCAAACTGATCATCACACTAGACAAAAATAACCCCTATAACTTAATGGAACTGGCGAAATTCTAATAAGATGTTAGAATCTTTGGACGTTGACTAAAATCAACTATTTCAAGATTAAAGCCTCCAAACTAAAAAATGTGCACCAAACCTACACAAACACCCCGGGAAACATGCACCCTAACCAACATCGCCCAAAGCCATAAGGAAGTTGCAGGAATGGGAAAAATTGTAAAAACATGTGAAACCACATAAATGACCCCCGAGGGTCATTACAATAAATACCAACAAAAATAACTCTCGTCTATGAAAGTCAAGGGAATGAAGGAATCATAGGGTCTCCAAATATAAGGATACAGGTTCCTAAACTCTGCTAGATATATTGATACCCTCTCGGTTCAGGCCACGCCATGAGTTCACTACATCACTTCAAAACTAAAAGTAGCAACCCTACACTATCCTTTCACTGTTTATTCCATCAACCCTAACCAAACTAAACTGAATGCAACACACCAACCAAAAGACAACAGAAGAGTTCAACTATCTCACAAGTACTATTATACGTTCCTCCCAGCAATCATCTTTATATTCTTCCAATCATGAACTCTACCAAAAATTACCAATACCATCTGAGCACTACCAACATAACCATAAAACAACACTAAGCCTAACTTAAACAATAATCTTGTACTGGAGAGCCTCTAAGAAAACTGAAGTAATATGAAGATTTAAGTTAGTTTCAATAGAGATTAATCCTATGAAACTATGAATCTCACACCAAATGCAAATCGAAGCAAACCAGCATAGTCTAAGGAAAATTGAGCAGGTAGGTAGAAGAAAATCATATCCAATCTATCAATAGCAACACAAAGAATTTAAATCAAGATAAAAACAATAAATCAGAAAAACCTCACATCCTGAAACAAGTGAAAAATGTCGATCAACGAATTACTTTAACTCCATCTTGAAGTTGAGCTTTTTTGGTAGATTTCAATCTCTAGAAAAAGCACAGTTTAGAAGTTGTCAATGAATAATGCCATATATAATCTAAGTCATAATCCTAAATAGTTTAACCTCTAACAAAACCCATGTTGAATCCAAGAAAAACCAAGGTATTAATCAAGCATCACTATGAACGATAGTAGTCTTACTTGCACTCTAAAGCATTCCCATAACCAAGAACCCAAACAATAATATCTAAACATCATGAAACCATGAATGGAAATAGCAACCCAAAAGTTTACTTGATGAATCAATACAAATAATGTAGACACCCTCGCTCAAACGATACTCAACTTCGGTGGCTACAAAAGTACATTGCTTAATAGTCCTCACTAACCCTACAAAAACCTTAGATGTAATTCCCCCGACAAAGTCATCACCATACTTAGAACATTTTGAGACAAATCCCCTCCAAGCCTCACCAACTTAAATACACCTATTTGGCACTACGACATAAGAAGAACCAAAGTTAGCTTGAACTATCAATTTAAAATACTAGATCACAAAGAAAAGACACTTCAAGAAGATCAACCCAGAAAACCTCAACCTTAATACCAAGGAACATAGAATAGAATTAAGACAAAGGGAAGGAATCTAGAAAGGGAACTCTGACCAAAGCCACCATAAATAACAAATCCCTATTACGCCACTCTCACCGCAATAAACCTCATACAAACTACTCGAAGCATAATAAATGAGAAAGATAACAATCTAAGATAAGCAAACTAGGAAAGAAGAAACAAAGAACCAATCCTTAAGCAAGACATTTAAGCAGAAAAGATCAAGGTTCTACTCCACAGCTACTCAAAACCAAGTAACAATGACAAAATAATCTACTACTTAAAAATTATCTACGGGGAAATAAACAATCAACAAACAACACCAAATAGGAATTTCACCACAAATAACAAGTAGTTAGCAGGTCACAAAGGTATGTCTGGGCATGAAAACCCCAAATGCACAAATACATAAAATCAAGGATGTAAAAGACACACAATCTCAAAATAATTGGTGATACCTCAAAACTAGGCCCATGGCCTGCCTCTAGAAGTACCACCTCTATCTAACTGCATTAGGGACTTACGCTTGAGATTGATGAGTCTGTCGTTGGTGATGTGTAACTATAGAGTACTCCCTAGTAAAATGTTCCAACTCTTTGCTTGTATTACACTCTTACCAATAAAAACCTACTAAGATGACATGGGTGAACCAGAATAAACCCTAACACCAAAATTTGTATAATACACACCCTATGAAGGATGTCATGAACTCTTTCTACCGTGGGTACCATAACATACGACAAAACAACCTATAATCTAAGGTGCTCCCGCCATGGATTTTCTAGGTCGAGAGTGAGGATCACCCTCACTGGTATACTACCTACCTATGGATGATGTTCAAACACTACTATGCTGTAAACAGGCCCTCTTACCCCTGCTAGAGTTAGTCTCAATACATGCCTACTGCACCACCATCACATGATGAACCACCTGTGGAAAAATGGACCCAACTGATACCAAGTTCGGCGATGCGAGACAGAGTGGAAAATTCAAACCTGAAATGAATCGATAAATCATATCATTTCTTGTAATAGGAAATATCAAAGTATTTGTGGTCCACTCAATAATCTCGATCACATACTCAAAATTTGATAAGGAACCCTTCTTGCAACCTATGAACTCACCTCAAGCGTGTGAACCACACGCTGAACAAAGAACCACATCACTCTATTGTCTACCTTTGAAGAGACCTAGAACTCCCAACAATGAACCTCGAGAAGTAAAGATTGCCATCTATAGGAACCTAGTGTGCTCCTATACCCGCTTATTGATAATAAACATTTTCCACATCTATCAAAAACTCATGCTAATATTCTAGGAGAGAGTAGATTTCATAGAATTCATTGTAGAGGTTAAGAAAAGAAAAAAACAAGATAAGGAATCAAATATAGAATCTCCTAATAATTCCCTATAGAGTCATGCAGATATTATATGGGCGTCTCCCTACCGATCTGCAGGACTCTACTAGAAATGTTTTCACAGAACAATGATATCGACAAATCTAAAACTTTAATACAAATCTGTCATGACATAAAAAATAGATTGTGATGGAACCTACTACGTTCGACTTGTAGGTAAGCAAATCTGATCGCTCGAAACTAAGAGTATCAGGCTATTACGTAGAATAAATGTGATTAGGAAGAGAATAATAACAATAAGAAGGTAATGGAAACTTTAGAATTAAATCATAAAAAAAAACAAGACCTGGCATCACTCGCTCTTTGATAAACCATTCAAAACAATAGTACAAGAAAATACATTACCACAAAACTGACTATGGAACAAAAATAAAGACTAGTCATAGTCCAAAGCAAGTGGATAGTGGGGATACTTCAACTCCAAGAGCTTACCCAAATATCCATATCCAAGAGCTTTTCTGCAAGAGACCAAATCATCAGTGAGAACTTATACAATAATCTGCATGGTGCATAAGTATAGTATGACTAACTACAAGTGGAACTCAGTAGGCATAAGTAGAATGTGTTTAAAAGATAAGAAAAGCATAAACAATAAGTAAGAAGAGAAACTATATCATAAAATAACTAAAGGAACAACAGAGATACATAAAAGAGGAAAGTGAAGCAAGGAACAAAAAGTAAAGGAAACAATAAATGAAACTATAAATGAACCTGCAATTGTTATCCCTTCAATGTTAACATGATAAAGCTCGACTAAGGGAACTACTATCCAAAGGTACGCTAATAAGAACAAATAACAACGGCACTTAAAAACCACAAAGGCTCAGCCAAGCGAACACCTGCACAAAAAGTATCAAAACATGGGGAACAAAGGAAGTACCTACCTTCACACAAAATACGACTCTGCATACTTCCACAATTCAAAAATCATTCAAATAATAACCTTATGAGCCCCTATGAGCCAACTCGGTATGCAATAAAAACTAAACCCGTACGTCCCCGATATAATAGGTACAAACAACAATGAATTATATTGGTGATAGGCAATGCATGCTGAATGTGAGTTATGTGATAAAAATTAGTAATACCAATATTCTGAAAAATATACACGTGCCTTTCAGTCCCAGACAATGATGTCGAACCCACAATACCTCTCTCTTCATATTGAATGGATCACACAGAAAAAAGAATCCATAGGGGACTCGGGAGTTTCCATATATACTTGTATTTTCCCGATATAGGACTTTCTGTCCCCTCAATGTAATCAGATATAATCAACATGATGCTAATAGTACTGAAAGCATTGATTACTACTCAACCGGTAAAGTAAAAATGAGTGCATCCTTGATGCCTCAAAACCTATAAAAATGAGTGCATCCCTATTTCCTCTCAATCTCAAGTCCATTTGAAACATAGTAAAGTAGTACAAGCCCAATAAAAAATAAGTTTAAAAAATAAATCGTGCAAAAAGCCCTATTTTGGAAAAGAATGTTGTAAACCTAGGCATGTACTGAGTCATACTATAAGTCTCCAACATGAAAGGAAGAATGCAATGCATCACCAACATCTAAACAACACACTCAAAATCACCAATAGGATAAAATAGAAACCATATCATTTCCTGAGTATGTAGAATAGCCTGGAATCCAATTGGTCCTCGTCCAAGGCATCGGGCCCAAAATACTTCAACCAACTCAGCATATATAACAAAAGAAGGAAATAACTTTATATAAGCATTGAAAGGGATCATAAGCATCAACAATCAAAGGAGCACAGAAGCATCATTTTGTTCACCCCAACATATCACTAACAAGTAGATATAGTCACAACAACTTTCATCCTACAATAATCACAAGTATCGAAGGATCAAAACTAAAAAACGGATGAGGAACTCATCATAATATCCAGCCTAAGAAAAGTGAATCCTCATAAAACCATGAAACCTCAAGTTTATGTTCTAGCAGAGGGAATGAACTAAGAAAATATTCACAAACAAGAAACTATCAAACTAGGGATAAACCAAAAGCTCATTATAAGGTATTAATCACACCGACTACTATAAATGGTTGAACAACAACCCCAAGAGATTAACATCGCTAGACTAAGGTAAGAGCGAGGAATCTACAACCTGAACTAAGGATTTCCCCATTCTAAACCAGCCCAAGGCTCCAACGACGATCATATGCTAATGATAAGGAAGATAATCCTTATCCACCACTCAAAATCCCTGATCATATGCAATAAATGCTAAACATTATCTAAGAAATCTCAATATAAGAACAAGTAGATTGTAGCCTACCTCACAGACAAACACGCACCCTGTAAAAAAATTCAACTAGATTACTCCTCTTCAAATCACCTCTATTGACCACCAGGCTGGAAAATTATTGATCATAACACCAACACGAACCTTTAGAAACCAAAATTGACATAATTGAAGATGGACCAAAAACATGAGTAAAAATGAGAAAGTTAGACCCGCATAGAAAATCCTAAAATTGACTCCATTTATAGGGCCTAAACTCCTTTACGAGCTTTTTCTCCCAAAATGGGACAAACTTTATACTTAAAAGGGGAGAAAACAGCCCATGCAATTTAAACAACAAGAAGAACAAAAAAAGGTTGTGCAACCCCTTTTGGAGAAGAACCTTCCTCAACACAATTATGTTCACGCTCTCTCAACCTATCCTACACATAGCCACAACAATTACTAAACCAACATGAATCACTCATAACGAAGCTTCTGAGGTCAAGATTTGGAAGTTTGAAAAAGACGGGAAAGGCTAAAAATGGGATGAAGATATATTAAAAGGGGGAGCTCGCTCGCAAAAGCGAACCTCCAAGTTATTTTTGCGAACACCGCAAAAGCGATGCTTGGGTCGCCAAAGCAACAAAACTACATATTATTCTATCACTTAGTCAAACATCCAGGTCGCTTTTTCAAACATCACAAAAGTGATGCCCAGGGTCGCAAAATCAAAGGTACCAACAAGCTGCACCAGTTGTTCGGAGCAAAAATGATCCAAACTTCCAATGGACACCTCGAATATATTCGGAGTCAAAACGATGCAAACCAAAAGACCAAACCGCGTGGAAGCGACATTCCAGAATCAATAGAATGAAAGAAACATTCATCCGAGATCCTTTCATCAGAATTTTGACCAAAGTGAAAAATTGACAAAGAAACACAAACAAAAGGTTGAATGCTAGAAACTCAACCCGATATACTTGGGAACTTAACCAATGGTTGTTCCAAACAAAATATAGTATTTCAGAGCTAACTTCATTGATATAATCGATTTCGAGCATGTTTACCAAGAAAGTTGAGCAAAGTCAAACTTTATGTAGAACTCTAAAACTAAAACACCTAGTCGAACTAAATTCAAACTGAAGCCTCAAAACAAAAACTGCTCATAACACTAGACCAAAATAACCCCTAAAAAATTAATGGAACTGACATAATTCTGATCTAATGTTAGAATCTCTGGATGTTGACTACAATCAAATCTTTCAAGCTTGAAGACTTTAAACTCAAAACCTCGCACAAACCTAAAAAAACACCCAACGAAGCATGCCACCTAACCCAACAACACCTCAAATCCATAAGAAAGCTACATGAAGGGACAAAATAATAAAAACACATGAAAACACATAAATTACCCCCGAAGTTCATTACATGTGCTTTGATTGGTTAGCAGCGTGATAAGAAATATGTTGGTTATCATGCAAAGGTCATTGTCAGGTAGTTAATTAATTGCATAAAGCAAATTGGAAATGGATCCGGCTAGAAATATTGTGTCAGTGTGAAATTATTCCACTAAGTGATTTGATATGAACTTGATATGAAATGGTTCTCTCAAGAGTTTGATAATTTTGATTTGCTGCATTTTCTTATGTGTGACTTGCTTGATAATTGTTATTGTTACACTTGTTGCGCGTGATTGATCTAGTTGAGATTGACATTGAGTAAATTGATTCATTTTGTTGTTGAATTGTGAATATTGAGTTGCGATTATTGAGCCTTGTGGATTTCGTATTGTAGAACTGTTAGGTTGGACTCATTTCTTTGTAGATTATAGTTTGAAGAGGTTTTTTGGGGATAAAAGTGTAACATCTCGTAACATGAATTAACAAAGAATAAGGTAAGAAACCAAGAATAATCAATTTTGAGAATAAGTAGGGAAATCATGAAAATTTCTATCTTTAAAAAGTGAGTTTTGGTCATTTTCAAATGTCCATAACTTCCATCTCAAGAGAAGTTTGGATCCTTTATTTATATAGTTTGAAAGACCTTGGGAAGATCTTTTAAACGCCATCGAGTTTGCAAAAATTCTATGTTGTATGAGGAAGATATGCCTTCCAAAAGTTGGGTTGTTGGACTGAGGAAAGTCCAATCCGGATTTTAGCAAGGGTAAAGTTGTCTTTTCACCCTAGCATTTTCTAATTCGTTTTAAGGTTATATTAGGGGTAAAACCAAGTCCCAAATCAGTTTTATAAAAACTAACAAAGCTTAGAGCTTGGGAGAAAAGAGAAAAGAAGAGAAAGCTAAAGAATTGTCAAAGAACGCCAAGATCGTTGCAAGGATTTCATCGAGGATGATCCCTATCGAGGCATGTGAGATCATTATGTGTTGGGTACATTCACCCACACCCTAATTTGATTTAATTCAGCAGGTTAGAGTTTATTGAATGATGAACATGGAAGTTCTTGACCAAAAATTTTGAAATTCTTATTTGTTAAATTATAGTTCATCTTTAGTAGATTTGATTCATGTTTCCGGACTACTTTTGGGTCTAATCTATTGGTTAATGAGGTATTTAGTGATCTTATGTGTTTGGGGTGTGATCCATGGAAGTTTAGGATGTTTAGAGATTAAAAAGGAGAAGAAAAGTAAAAAATCCTGTCTGAAAACCCCTAGGGCGTCGCGCCTGCCTAAGACCCTTACGACAGGCTCTGTCTCACAGACCCTGACGTGTCCCGCCAGCCAGAGAGCCTCAATCCAGAGTTTGTCTGTCAGGATCAGGTGCTCCTTAGAGCGCCAAGGTCCCTTGAGACCCTGTTCTTGCCCTATCTTTTCGTACTAGTTCCTAAGTGATGTACCAATCATTCGTAGTTGATTCCAACATTATAAATTATATCTAAACATCATGAAATTACCATAAAGATGAGATCATGATCCTTGAATCCATAATCCGATTCAAGGGAAGTTAGAATCAAGGTTAAGAAAGTTAAGAAGTAAAGTCCAAAGATATGAAGTGAGTTAAAGTAAAGATTTTCAAAGTTCTTAGCGTCTTCCTTAAACATTTTTAACTTCGTTTTAAGGCTCAGGTTCAAATTAAGGAAAAGAGTAAAGGTTGAGTTCATTTCTCAAAAGTTATAAGGGAACTAAGTATTCCCTAGGAAGTTTATAAATGTTTTTACATTGAAGTCAAGAGGAAACTAAGATTTCCAAAAGAGTTTTTGAATAAAAAGGGGAACATTGATTCCAAGAGGAGCTTTTTAAAGCTAAAAGAGTTGAGAAAATTATCTCAACCCAGAGGAAAGAGGCTATTTTAAAAGCAGAGGCTAAAGTATATTTTGGGAGTAGGATTAAGCACCGATGTGGGGATGAGAGTTCAGATTAACTCAAGTCTCCATGTAAACCATGTAGTCATCATGGATATTAATGTGTCATACTTTTTAGATGATCACGTAAGTTATATAGTGGATCCACTTAGTTGAGGATGTCTTATGTGACGGCAAAGTATAGGACATTTCTAGCAGTGTGGGCAAGAAATTATATCACCACTTAGGCTCACAGTGGTGGTGTGGGTTAGACAAACTCCCACAGAAATTATATTTCTTTCATTTATAAGTATACTTGAGTTTATTATTGTTTTATCTTTTATGAACTAAGTGCTTACAGTGTTTTACCAGTTTTATATACGTTGCATATGTCTCTATTTCTTTATATTGAGTCGTTACCTTATGAGTCAAGCAGAGCCAAGGTAAGTTCATCCTTAATCCATTTCAAGCTTTATAGATGTGTTTAGCATTCCAACTCACATACTCGTACATTCCATATACTAATGCCAGTTGACCTGCATAGTCTTATGATGCAGACACAGGTAACCAGGATCAGCACGTAGCGCTTCGTTGATCCCATTCGAGCTCCAGAGTCATTGGTGAGTCTCCTTGCATTCTGGAGGACATCATTTTCATTTGCTTTACTAGCTTAGTTCATTAGGATGTTGTGGGGTCTGTTCTAGCATCCATCTCAGACAGTTTAGGGGCTTCGTAGACAGCTAGTAGTTCAGTAGTCTTTACTTTTCATTCTTATGTTAAAGACTTGAGTTGCCATTTTGTCCAGCTTGAATGTTTAAACTTTTAAAACATTCCACATAGTATTACTGTGCAGCTTAGTCAATTTCTTTCATTCTTAAGTATGATTTTTATCTTCCTCTGAGTTAAGTAAGCCAGGCCAAGGTTTGCCCGAGGCCAGCAATGGGCACCGAGTGACGACCACGTCCAGGATGTAGGCTCTGCGCGTGACAAACTTGGTATCAGAGCACAGAGTTCAAGAGTCCTAGAATGTCTATGAAGTCATCTCCGTAGAGTCTTAGTCATTGGTGTGAAGAGTGCCACATCTCTTATTAGGAGGCTACGACATTTAGGAAAATCTCACTTCTTTCACATTCCTTTTCGTGCATTAGAGTTTATCTCTAAAATTCTCTCTCTAATTAGTGCTTTAGCATATTTTTCATATTTATCATGCCTCCATGAAGAGCAGTCAGAGGTCGACCAGCCAGTAGAAATGTTGCGGAACAAGAGGTCCCTAATGCACCAGATGTGCAACCCCAATGACAGGTTACCAATCCCGAATTTTGGGAACCTACCGAATTTTAGATCAAGTAGTAATCCACCAAGTTGAGTAATAAACAGAAGATCGACAAGAAGGGGCTGACACCTCGAGGGTTTGAGAGTTTCTAAGAATTAATCCTCCTAGCTTCACCGATCAAGTACTACTGAGGATCCGAAAAACTTTGTGGAAGACTTGAAGAAAGTTTTTGAGGTAATGCATGTGGTTGATGTTAAGAGGGTTGAATTCGATACATACCAACTGAAGAGTGTGGCTAGAACTTGGTTCGACCAATAGAAGGAAGGCAGAGTTGAGGATGCACGACATCCAAGTTGGGCTTTCTTTGAAGAAGCCTTCTTAGGGAGGTTCTTTCCCTGAGAACAGAAGGAAGCGAAGGTACGAAAGTTCCTCACCTTGAAATAAGACTCCATGAGTGTTCATGTGTATGGGTTGAAGTTCACCCACTGTCTTATTATCCTCCAGATATGGTGAAGGACATGAGGAGAGAATGAGCTTGTTTATTGCCGGTTTGGGTCATGCTTCAAGTAAGAAAAGTAGTGATGCCATTTTTATAGGTGACATGGACATATCCAGGATTATGGTTTATGTGCAACAAGTTGAAGAGGAGAAGCTGAGGGACAGAGAGTAGTACCGAAACAACAAGGCAAAGACATGGAATGAGACTGGCCAACAAAAAGATGGTTCAAGTCGACCACAATTTCAGAAACCAAAGGGGCATGAACCATCATTTGCTAGTGAACCTGTGCCCAGAAATCGAGGTGAGTATAATGGCCAAAATTAGCAGAACTTCAAGGCTAGACTAGATCAAACTCAAGGTAGTGTGGCGCAAAGAGGAAGTAAGGCTCCTGCATGTACTAAGTGTGGTAGAAACCACCTAGGAAATTATCGTGATGGCCAGATAGGTTGTTACAAGTGTGGTCAAGAGGGTCACTTCATGAGAGACTACCCCAAGAATAAGCAAGGTGGTGGAAATTTGGACAATAGAGCTCAATCTTCATCAGTTGCTCCACCAGATAAGGCTTCACCTAGAGGAGTCATTTTTGGTACCGACGGAGGGGCAAACAGTGTTTATGCAATCACTGGCCGCCAAGAGCAAGAGAACTCTCCAGATGTTGTTACGGGTATGATCAAAGTCTTTAGTTTTGATGTGCATGCTTTGTTAGACCCAGGAGCAAGTTTATCCTTCTTAACTCCTTATGTTGCAAATCAGTTTGAAATTATTCCTGAAAATCTTTGTGAACCCTTTTGTGTTTCTATAATTGTTAGGGAGTCTATTCTAGTGGAAAAAGTCTACCGTGATTGTCTAGTTTCCATCAATCACAAAAACACCATGGCCGATCTACTAGAATTGGACATGATAGATTTTGATGTCATTCTAGGTATGGACTGGCTACATGCCTGCTATGAATCAATAGAATGCAGAACTTGAGTTTTCAAGTTTCAAATTCCAAATGAGCCAGTCATTGAGTGGGCTAGTAGTTCAGTAGTGCCTAAGGGTCATTTCACTTTATATCTTAAGACAAGCAAGTTAATATCAAAGGGTTCTATCTATCACTTAGTCCGAGTTAATGACTAAAGTGTTGAGGTACATACCCTTCAGTCAGTTCTTATAGTCAGTGAGTTTCCAGAAGTCTTTCATAATGATCTACCTAGAGTCCCTCCCGAAAGAGAGATAGATTTGGCATATACATCATCCCAGATACTCCTCCTATCTCTATTCCTCCATACAGAATGACGCCAACAGAGTTAAAAGATCTAAAGGATCAATTGAAAGATTTGTTATACCATTCAACCAAGTGTCTCACCTTGGGTCACTCCGGTCTTATTTGTGAGGGAGAAATATGGTTGCCTTAGGATGCGTATAGACTAGCGCTAATTGAATAAGGTGACCATGAAGAATAAATATCCTTTCCCAAGGATAGATGATCATTTTGATCAACTTCAGGGTGCTTCTTTTGTTTCTAAGATTGACCTCAGATCAGGCTATCATCAGTTGAAAGTTATAGAATGTGATATTCGAAAGACAGTTTTCATAAGGAGATATGGGCATTATTAATTTTTAGTTATGTCTTTTGGCTTGACAAATGCACCTATAGCATTCATGGAACTTATGAACATAGTCTTCAAACCTTATTTAGATTTATTTGTCATCGTCTGTATTGATGACATACTGATTTATTCAAGAAATGAAGAAGATCATGCTAGTCATCTAAGGATTATTCTTCAGACATTGAGAGATAAGGAGCTATATGCCAAGTTCTCCAAGTTTGAATTTTGGCTTAAGTCTGTGGCATTGTTATCCCATATTGTTTCTGGTGAAGGTATTAGAGTTGACACTCAGAAGATCAAAGTAGTTCAGAGTTGGCCTAGACCCACATCTCCAATAGATATAAGGAGTTTCTTGGCCTTGACTATCTATTATAGGAGATTTGTTGAAGGATTCTCATCTATCTGTTCTCCTTTGACCAAGTTAACTCAGAAGACAGTCAAGTTTCAATGGTTTAAAGCTTGTTAGAATAGCTTTCACGAGTTGAAAAAGATATTGACCATCGCTCCATTGTTGACCTTACCAGAGGGTACCCAAGGTTTTGTGGTGTATTGTGATGCATCATTAGTTGGCTTGGTCTATGTGTTAGTGCAGAATGGCAAGGTTATAGCTTATGCCTCTAGACAGTTGAAGGTTTATGAGAAGAATTATCCAACTCATGACATAGAATGGGATACAGTAGTGTTTGCTTTGAAGATATGGCACCACTACTTGTATGGTGTTCATGTTGACATATTCACTGATCACAAGAGCCTCCAATATGTGTTCACCCAGACATAGCTCAACCAGATAAGGTGGTTGGAATTACTCAAGTATTATGAAATTAGTATTTTTTAGCACCCAGGTAAGTATAATGTGGTTGTTGATGCCTTAAGCAGGTTGTCCATGGGAAGTACTTCCCATGTCGAAGAAGGTAAGAGAGAGTTAGTTAAAGATGTGCACTGACTTGCACGTCTGGGAGTCAGACTTATGGATTCCACAGAAGGAGGCATAGTGGTGACCAATGAGGCTGAATCATCATTAGTGTTAGAGTTGAAAGAGAAGCAAGACCAAGACCCTATTTTTCTTGATTTGAAAGCTAGCGTCCATAAGCAAAGAGTATTGGCTTTTGAGCAGGGGGAGATGGTGTGCTGAAGTACCAAGGCAGATTATGTGTACCTAAGGTGGATGGACTCCAAGAGAGGATCTTGGAGGAGGATCATAGCTCCATAAATTCCATTCATCCGGGTTCAACCAAGATGTACCGCGACTTGAGAGAGGTATATTGGTGGGAAGGAATGAAGAAAGATATTGCTGAGTTTGTTACCAAGTGCTCAAATTGCCAGCAAGTGAAAGTAGAACACCAAAGGCCTGGAGGCTTCGATTAGAATATAGAACTTTCGGAATGGAAGTGGGATATGATTAATATAGACTTCATCACAGGCTTGCCAAAGTCTCGCAGGCAGCATGATTTTATTTGGGTGATTGTCGATAGAATGACAAAGTCAACCCACTTCTTGTTGGTAAAGACTACCTATTCGGTCAAGGATTATGCTAAGTTGTACCTTTAGGATGTGGTAAGACTTCATGGAGTTCCGGTCTCCATTGTTTCAGATAGAGGTGCACCACTTACTGCACCGTTCAGGAAATCTTTCCAGAAAGGTTTGAGTTCGAAGGTGAACTTGAGAACTGATTTTTATCCTAAAACAGATGGACAAGCAGAGCGTACCATCCAGACCTTAGAATATATGATGAGAACTTCTGTGATCGACTTCAAGGGTAATTGGGATGATCACATACCTGTCATTGAGTTCGCTTACAACAACAGTTACTATTCGAGCATCCAAATGGCTCCTTACGAAGCTCTTTATGGGATAAGATGCAGATCTCCTATTGGGTGGTTTGAAGTTGGTGAAGCAGGGTTGATAGGACCACATCTAATTCACCATCTATGTAGAAGGTGAAAGTGATTCAAGAAAGATTGAAGACGGCACAAAGTCGCCAAAAGTCCTACACAGATGTTAGTATAAGGCCATTAGAGTTTGAGGTGGATGATTGGGTGTATCTTAAGGTTTCCCCCATGAAGGGTGTTATGAGGTTTGGTAAGGGGAAACTTAGTCCCATTATAATGGTCCTTACAGAATCTCCAAGAGAGTGGGTAATGTAGCTTATGAGTTGGAGCTACCCCAAGAGTTAGCGGGCGGTTCATCTGCTATTTGATATTTCTATGTTAAAGAAGTGCATGGGTGATCCTTCATTGATTGTAATAACTGAGAATGTTGGGATTAAGGATAATTTATCTTATGAAGAAGTTTCGGTTCAGATTTTGGATTGTCAAGTTCGCAAGCGGAGGACAAAGGAAGTTTCATTAATCAAGGTCCTTTGGAGGAACCAATTCGTTGAAGAAGTAACTTGGGAAGATAAGGAGGATATGAAGAACATATATCCACATCTCTTTGAATCTGTAGAGAATGCAGATCAAGGTATTAAATTCTCTTTTTTTAACACTTTATAAGACTACGTGTAAGCATGTTATTACTTGTTTTTGTTTGTTGAGTGCTGAAATGATGTTACTACCCTTATCTGTGAAAGAATTCTCATTCGAGGATGAATGTTTCCAAGGGGGAGATATTGTAATATCTCGTAACTTGAATTAACTAAGAATAAGCTAAGAAACCAAGAATAATCAATTTTGGGAATAAGTAGGGAAATGTCAAAAATTTCCAGCTTTCAAAAGTGAGTTTTGGTCCTTTTAAAATGTCCATAACTTCTATATCAAGAGAAGTTTGGATGAGTTCTTTATATACTTGGAAACCTCTTGGGAAGATCTTCCCAACATTCCAAGTTTGCGAAAATCCGATGTCGTATGAGAGAGATATGCCTTCCGAAAGTTGGGCTGTTGGACTGAGGAAAGTCTAATCCAGATTTTAGCAAGGTAAAGTTGTCTTTTCTCCCTAGCATTTCCTAATTCGTTTTAAGGTTAAATTAGGGGTAAAACCAAGTCCCAAATCAGTTTTAGAAAAACTAAGAACGCTTAGGGCTTGGGAGAAAAGAGAAAAGAAGAGAAAGATTAAGAATTGTCCAAGAACGCCAAGATCATTGCGTGGATTTCGTCGGGGGTGATCCCTATCTAGGTACGTGAGATCATTCTTTGTTGGGTAATTTCACCCACACCCTAATTTGATTTAATTCAGCAAGTTAGAGTTTATTGAATGATGAACATGGAAGTTCTTGACGAAAAATTGTGAAATTCTTGTTGGTTTAATTATAGTTGATCTCTAAAAGATTTGATTCATATTTTCGGACTGTTTTTGGTCTAATATATTGGGTAATGAGGTATTTAGTGATCCTAAATGTTTGGGGTGGGATCCATGGAAGTTTAGGAGGTTTAGAGATGAAAAATGGAGAAGAAAAGTCGAAAATCCCGTCTCACAACCCCTGGGGTACCGCGCCTACCAGAGCCCCTCAAGACAGGCTCTGTCTGACAGACCCTAGCGCGCCGCGCCAGCCAGAGGGCCTCAGACCAGAGTCTTTCTCAGACTCTCGCATTCCGCGCCTCTTAGAGCGCCAAGGTCACTTAGAGACCCCGTTCTCTCCCTATCTTTTTGTACTAGTTCCTAAGTGATGTACCTTTCATTCCTAGCTGATTCCAACACTCTAAAATACATCTAAACATCATGAAATCATCCATAAACACGAGATCATGATCCTTGAATCCAAATCCAATTCAAGGGAAGTTAGAATCAAGGTTAAGAAAGTTAAGAAGTCAAGTCCAAAGCTATGAAGTGAGTTAAAGTAAATCTTTTCAAAGTTCTTAGAGTCTTCCTTAAACGTTTTAAACTTCATTTTAAGGCTCAAGATCAATTTAAGCAAAAGAGTAAAGGTTGAGTTCATTTCTCAAAAGTTGTAAGGGAACTAAGTATTCCCTAGGAAGTTTATAAATGGTTTTACATTTAACTCAAGAGGAAACTAAGAGTTCCAAAAGAGTTTTTGATTAAAAAGGGAATATTGATTCCAAGAGGAGCTTTTTAAATCTAAAAGAGTTGAGCAAAATATCTCAACTCAGAGGAAAGAGGCTATTTTAAAATCATGAGCTAAAGTATATTTTGGGAGTAGTATATTGAGCACCGATGTGGGGATGAGAGTTCAGATTAACTCAAGTCTCCATGTAAACAATGTAGCCATCATGTGTATTAATGTGCCATACTTTTTAGATTATCACGTAAGTTAGCTATTGGATCCACTTAGTTGAGGATGTCTTATGGGACGAAAAAGTATAGAACAGTTCTGGCAGCATGGGCGGACACTGTATCACCACTTACGCTCATACTTTTGGTTGTTGATTAGAGAAACTCCCACAGAAATTATATTACTTTCATATATAAGTAAATTTGAGTTTATTGTTGTTTTATCTTTTATGAACTAAGTGTTTACACTGTTTTACCAGTTTTAGATATATTGCATATGTATTTATTGCTTTGTATTGAGTCGTTATCTTGTGAGTCAAGCAGAGTCAAGGTAAGTTCATCCTTAATCCATTTCAAGCTTTATAGATGTGTTTAACATTCTAACTCGCATACTCGTACATTCAATGTACTGATGCTAGTTGGCCTGACACAGGTAACCAGGATCAGCACGTAGCGCTTTGTTGATCCCGTTCGAGCTCGAGAGTTAGTGGTGAGCCTCTTTGTATTCCGGAGGACATCCTTTTCATTTGCTTTACTAGTTTAGTTCATTAGGATGTTGTGGGGTCTATCCCAACATCCATATCAGTCAATTTAGAGGCTTTGTAGACAACTAGTAGTTCAATAGTCTTTACTTTTCATTCTTATGTTAAAGACTTGAGTTGCCATTTTGACCAGTTTGAATGTTTAAACTTTTAAAACATTCTAGATAGTATTACTGTGCAATTTAGTTAAGTTCTATCACTCTTAAGTATGATTATTTTCTTCCGCTGAGTTATGTAAGCCAGACCAAGGGTTCGATCTAGACCAACAATGGTCACCGAGTTCCGAGCACGTCAAGGGTGTAGGCTCCCGGCGTGACAAGAAGTGTATTCGATTTCTTGAAAGATTCCTTCTTTATTCGGTTTTTCGTTGGGTATTGTGTTGTTGGTACTCACTATTTGCGTCTACACTGGTGAAGGTTCTCAACCTTAATCTATGTGGTATTCTTCTCCTTCTTGTGAGTGTAAGGCTTGTCAAGAATTTGGAGACACAACTGCTTGTCACTTTGGTTGTCCCTCTTATTAATTTCTTTATACTTTATTCTGTTTTAGAAACAAAGGGTAAGACTTATAATTATATAATTCCACACATTATGTATTTAATGTGTTGTACACATGACAACCACATTATGGGGTTTTTTAATAGATAGAATACGTTTTTCGACTTTAGTTTTTTATTGGTTTCTTTCATTTTGTTGGGTTGAGGCTAACTTATCTTGGTGAGATTAGACATGTTTCATCACATCCATTATTGAGTCTTAACATGTATCTTATCAGAAAAGGCACGACCGTTCTGAAACCTTTCAGAAAGGTCACAACTCATCCAAAAAGTCACAACTCTTTATAAAAGTCACAACCTTTCAGTAAAGTCACAACTTATTTGAAAAGTTTCAGCCCTTTAGAATAGTCAAAACCCTTCTGAAAAGTTGCAACCCTTTGAGAATATCACACAATGGTAAAACTATAAATTTCTGGAAAAGTTACTACTTTTTAAAAAAGGCATAACTCTACAAAAAAGTCCCAACTTCAATGTGAAAATTTGTATTATTTTAGTAAAATTTATAATCTAAATAAATAAGTAACTAAATATAATATGATATAAAATATAAAAGATATAATAAATTGGATTTTTTTTAAAGTAGGGGCTATTCTAGAAATTAGCATCCAAGTGAGGGAGCTCATGCTTTTAAGGTAGTAGTAGTTTTGAGCATGTATGTTTCACGTGTATATCTGATCTTGTAATAAACAATTTTTTAATAAATAATATTAATATTATCAAACAAAAAAATTAAGTAAGCAATTTTAAAAATAATGATAAAGTATAAGTTCCTATGAACAGTGGATGTAAGCTTTCTTATGATTATTATTGAAAGTTCGTCACTCAGAAAATCTCTTAGTTACACCTCTTAAATATACATTCTTCTACTTTCCCCGTAGTGCATTACTTGGTTATTATTTTATTGTTGGAGTTCTTACTTTTAATATAATATAGTATACATATATACTGATATCAAATATAAAAGATGTACTAAATTGGATATTCTTAGTTTGAGTATTGCATTAATATAACATTATGTAGAGAGTGTAAAAATTTAACTGAATTTAGAGACCGTCAACGTATGAAAACCAAACATGAGTTTTTGCTAAGAGAATAATAGAAAACATTAAAAATGTAGTTTAAAAATGTGAAGAAACCCCTCCTTAAATAGTTAACACAGGGTTAGTATGATCACGTGCATATTGTTTCTTATCGTTAAATTCACAACCCCTTGGAAAAGTAACAATTCGTTAGAAAATTCTAAACTCTTTGGAAAAGTCGTAATCATTCAATATAAAAGGTGTCTTCTTTTATCATTATATAATTAAATATAATATAAATAAATAAATATATTATAGAATATTAAAGATATACTAAATTGGATCTTTTAAGAAGAAGAACAATGAAAAAATTCAAAAAATAGTAGGTTAAACATTTGAGGAAACCCCTCTTTTTATTGCCAACAAAGGGTACTAGATAAAAAATGCTTATTGTGTCATATCAAAAAAGTATCACGGACCTTTAAAAAAGTTACAACCCTTCAACAAGGTCTCAACTCATCTGAAAAGTCATAACTCTTTGGAAATGTCACAACCTTTTAGAAAAGACACAACTCTTCGAAAAATTCGTAACTCCCTGGAGAAGTCACAACCTTTGGAACAGGTCACAACTCATCGAAAAAGTTATAACTCATTTGAAATGTCACAACTCTTCAATGTGAAAAAGTGTTTGTTTTTAATATATTATAATAAAAATAAATAAAATACAATATAAAATATATAAGATATCCTAAATTGGGTGTGTAAAGTTTGGTTATTATAATAATTAAACGTTTAAGTTATGTAGTTCAATCTTTTAAGGTCGTATCAATAAAAAAGAAGAAGATAGATATAGATTTTTCTAATTTTAATTTGATAAGTTGAGGGACAAAGAAGAAAATAGAAGAAAGAGAGCTAAGATAGGGAATGATTCAGGGCAACAAAAGAGTAATGCCAACTAGTCATCCTTTCAACAGAAATAGAAGGGTCATGCGCCATCATCTGCTAGCTAGTGCACCTGCACCTAATAACAAGGGTGAGTACTATGGTCAGAATTCTAGAGCTAAACCTGCATATTTACAGGGTAGTGTGGTGCAAGGGGGTAGTAAGCCTCCTGTCTGCGCCAAGTGTGTTAGAAACCACTCCGGTGTTTGTCGTGAGGGCTCCACTGTCTATTTCAAGTGTGGCAAGACCGGCAATTTCATAAGAGTGTGTCCAAAGAATAAGCAAGGAAGTGCTAATGGGGGAAATAGAGTCCAGTTTTCTTCATTTTCTCTGCTAGACAAGGATGAACCTAGGGGAGCTATTCCGGTACTAACGCGGGGAACAAAGAGCTTGTATGCTCTCAACAATTTCTAAGAGCATGAGAATTCGCCAGATGTTGTCAGTGGTATGATTCACGCCTTTGAATTTACTGTTTATGCATTGCTAGACCTAGGAACGAGTTTATATTTTGTAACTCTATATGTTTCCATGAACTTTGGTATTATTTCTGAACAACTTAGTGAACCATTAGTGTTTCCGCACCTGTTGGTGAATCCCTCTACCAGAAAGAGTGTATCGTGATTGTACCATTTCCATCAATCACGAGAGTACCGTGGCTGAGTTAGTTGAGTTAGACATGGTAGAATTTGATGTCAATCTTGGTATGGACTGGCTTAATGCATGTTATGGCTCAGTTGATTGTAGAACTTGAGTAGTCAAGTTTCTGTTTCTAAATAATCCAATCTTAGAGAGGAAAAGCAGTTCATCAGTACCTAAGGCTCGTTTTATTTCGTACCTTAAGGCGAGGAAGTTAGTTTCCAAGGGTTATGTCTATCACATAGTCCGAGTTAATGACTCTAGTGTTGAAATACCTCCTATTCAGTCAGTTCCAGTAGTAAGAGAGTTCCCACAAGTCTTTCCATATGATCTTTCCAGAGTCCTTCTTAAGAGAGAGAGACTTTGGCATAGATCTTCTTCTAGATACTCATCCTATCTCTATTCCGCCATATAGAACGGCACCGGCAGACTTGAATGAACTGTTAGATAAGGGTTTCATTAAAACAAGTGTCTCACTTTGGGGTGCTCCAGTCTTGTTTGTGAAAAAGAAGGATTGTTCTCTTAGAATGTGTATACGTTACCGTCAATTGAAAAAGGTTACCATAAAGAATAAGTATCCTCTTCCAAGGATAGATTATCTTTTCGATCAGCTTCAAGGTGCTTCTTGTTTTTCCAAGATTAACATCAGATCAGGCTACCACCACTTGAAAGTAAGGGAATGTGATATTCCAAAGACAACTTTTACAACCAGAAATGGGCATCATGAGTTTTTGGTCATGTCATTTGTGTTGACCAAAGCTCCTGCAACATTCATGGATCTTATGAATAGAGTCTTCAAGCCTTATTTAGATATGTTTGTTATCGTATTCATTGATAACATACTAATCTATTCAATGAATGAAGAGGATCATGCTAGTCACCTTAGAATAGTCCTTCGGACTTTGAAAGATAAGGAGTTATATGCTAAGTTCTCAAAATGTGTGTTTTGGCTTAAGTTTGTGGCATTCTTGGGCCACATAGTCTCCGGCGATAGGATTAGAGTTGATACCCAAAACATAAAAGTAGTTCAGAATTGGCCTAGACCCATGTCTCCAACTGATATAAGGAGTTTCTTGGGTTTGGTTGGCTACTATAGAAGGTTTTTTGAGGGGTTTTCATCTATTTCGTCTCCTTTGACAAAGTTGAATCACAAAACAATCAAGTTTCAATAGTCTAAAGCTTGAGAAAATCTTTCAGTAGTTGAAGAAGAGGTTGACTACTGCCCCAATTTTGACCTTACCAGAAGGTACTCAAGGTTTTGTGATGTATTGTGATGCATCTAGAGTTGGTTCTGGCTGCGTGTTAATGCAGAATGACAAGTTTATAGATTATGCCTCCAGAATGTTAAAGGTTCATGAGAAAAATTACCCAACACATGACTTAGAGTTAGCAGTGTAGTATTCACTTTGAATATATTGTGTCATTATTCGTGTAGTGATTATGTTGATGTATTCACTGACATAATAGTCTTCAATATGTGTTCACTCAGAAAGAGCTTAATCATAGACAACAAATGTGGTTTGAATTTGTTCTTGAAGTATTCGCCTTGAAGATATGGTGTCACTATTTCTACGGTGTTCAGGTGGATGTCTTCACTGATCACAAGTGCCTATAATATGTGTTTACTCAGAGAGAGATTAATCTCAGACAAAGGAGGTGGTTATAATTCATCAAAGATTATGACATGAGCATTCTTTAGCGCCCATGTAAGGCTAATGTTTTTGTTGATGCCATAAGAAGGTTGTCTATGGGTAGTACCGCCCATCTTGAGGAAGAGAAGAAAGAACTAGAAAAAGAAGTGCATAGACTTACACGCTTAGGAGTTCGACTCTTGGATTCCATAGAAGGAGGAATAGTGGTGATAAATGGGGCTGAGTTATCATTAGTGTCTAAAGAGAAAGAGAAGCAAGACCAATATCCCATTTTCTTGAATTGAAGGCAAATGTTCATAAGCAAAGAGCATTAGCTTTTGAACAAAGGGGAGATGGTGTGTTAAGATATCAAGAGAAAACTTCCTTCACCTCTTTTCATTTTGGTTTTGTAATAGAGAAGATATTATTAAATTTTGACTTTTGCATTTCATTTACCCATCTATGGAAAACTTGGCATGTATTGAATTCCATCTCTTTACTATGATTGGCTAAAACCCTGACCTTGGGGGTTTGACAATGTGACCAATTGTTGCATTTGACTAAATGGGTGTTATTAATTACTGAATTTTGGTGTTAATTTCAAATGGGTCTAAATTAGTATTGTGGTTTAATTTCATTATTGCATACTTAGTGTAATATAGTTCAGTGTTTTGTGCTTTCTTGAGAGAAAATTATAAAACCAAAGTAGTAATTTGGAACCCTTCGTAGTTGTACATGATGGTTTTAACCTGAGGAAGTGAAACTTGAGATATAGCCTTTGTATCTAGCTCGAAAGAGTAGATTTGATGAGAAAGTGGGTTGGGAATCTTATGGAGAGTGTTGAAGTTTGAGAGAATTCAACAGAAATGAAGTCATAGTTCGAGAGAAAAATGCTTTACTAATAGTCCATTCTACCCATGATGAATTAACGTTGTGGGTGATGATGTACACCCATTGTGTTGAATTCAGCAGTTCGTTAGTCAAATCCCCCAAGTGTTATCTCATTATTTATTGTTCGTTATTGATTGTTGAACTGGGTTGGTAGCATCATTCGGGAATATAACTTATGGAATCTTAAGTGTGGTGTTGGTTCAGTTGCAAAGGTCACTATCATACTCTCATATTCAAATTCATAATAAATCTACTCTTTCTGGGATCGACCCCAACTCATTTCGTTGGGTTTATACTGACTAGCGATCGTTGACATTGAGAATTGGATGAAGTGTCCTTGAATCCACTCTAGATGTAGTCAAACCCACAATTGGATTTACGGGGACCACAACCTCTCTATTGTCTTGAATCGACATGGCTTTGCACAATACTTTAAAAACATCCATAAACTATTTATTAGTCACTTGCTCGAACAAAGGTTCGACCAGAACTTCAAGAGGAGTTTCTCGTTCCACATTATCATTTACATTCCTCGTAATGTATGCTCTTTGAGGGGTCATATCCTAAAAAATATCAGATAGGGATTAGGAGAAGGAAACATAGAGTTAGACTCTCTCACACGACTTTTGAGTAATGAAAGAAGTAGCGCTTCCTAGTAATCTTATAACTTCTTATTCATTAATGTCAGGAACTTCAAACTCATGAAAAAGTCTATACACAATGTGGCTTAGAATCATTACTATGACCTTTCTAAACCTTGTGCTCTGAATACCAAGTTTGTTACGACCCAAAGTACATCCTATATGTCACACGGTGACCCGAAAGTCCCTACAAAGGCCACATAGCATACATAATACTAGATAATATAACTGAAAGAGTACAAAAGATTTTTTTTTTATATTACAGGGTTTGTAAAAGTTAGCGGAAGTGTAATATAGTCTCAAAGTCATCTATTACATGAAATAGTGATTGAGACGTAACTCATACATCATATACAATATTAAAAAAGTAATGACAACAAGCAATAATTGGTTCGGTACTTGGAACATGAAACCTCACAAATCTATGAAGCTATAAAGGTGATAACTAGCCACAAGGATGCAAAAAAGGAGTATCAGACCCTACATTTTTTAACCATTGTAGGCAAAAGTATGTGTTAGTGCATAGAAAATACAAAGTATGATAGCAATGCACAAGCGTTATAAAATCGTGCTAAAAGAAATTTCCATTGCATTCAATGACCAAATTCAATCATAAGATAAAGGTTAGAAAACATAATATTTATCACAGTGAATGCAAGTAAAAATCGTGTTTAAAACACATTCGAGATACTTCTAGAAGTAATCTTAGTTCATTGTTGTGGGAAGTAGAAATCAACTGATATATAAACCATGTGATCTATAACATGGAAATTTGTGTCTATCCCACACCGTAATGAGATGTTCTTACTTGCCAAGGTAGGAACCATAACCTTCTAGCTTAAGTGGATCTACTAGGTAATGTCTATCTAAGACAAATCTATGGTGACATATAATTTATGGGACATGGATAATCGCCAGTTGTACACTCGGTTCTAAGAATGAATCCCAAGAAAAATTCATTAGTGTTAACTTGTCTTATCATTAAAAGATATGAGTAATCTCCGTTGTCTTATCATCCATGGAAGGTAAATCAAGATGCGAATCCAAGCTAAATTTTATGACAATAGTTCATAAATCTTGGTTTAATGTTTTGTTGAGAAATCCTTTCAACTCCATGACTCCTTTAGGTGAGAAAACCCATTCACATTCATTTACTGAGTAGTATATGAGAAATCATTTCAAAACAACAAAAACAACATTGATGCTTCACTCTCAAAGCAACTTAAATCATTTTCATCAATTTTATAAGGAGCATGCATATCTTCATGATTTCTTATTTCATAAATCAAACCCACACTTTTATCATCATAGGCTAGAAAACATGTGTTATGCAGGGTTCATGGGAATTCAATTTGCAAGCGAGAAATTACATCGATTCATGCATAACAAGCCATAAATTAATCAATTGGATCAACATTGAAAGGACTTCATGAAATTGAATAAAAATCCTAATTTAATTGAGGAATCTATCTTTACAAAATTGGGAATTTTAGGAACCCTATGGAGGAATGATCTCCATAGGTAAAGACTATCATACCTTGGTGTTCAAAGCCTTATGAAAATGGTGAATATGGAGACTTGATGTTGAAACCCTGGACTTCTTCTTCTTCCTTAAAGAGAGAAAAATTTGAGATTATAAAGTTGATCAACTTTGGGGAATTTAAGAGACTGAATTGAATTGGGTGGTTTAGGGGTGAAATTGTTTATATAAGGCCTAGTGTACACACTAAAACGACATAGTATTGGGTTAAAAATTATGAAAAGACCCATAAGCCCCTTTTAAAAATCTAACGAACTCCATTGATGGTTGGACCTACGGTCCATTGGTCCAACTAGGGACTGTCTTGGTCAAAAATTGATGGAGTTAAGAGACTACACTTTTGGAACCCCAATGATAGGACCAATGTAGGGTTCATTGGTCCACATAAAAATATTAAGTCCCAATCGCAGGTCCTAACATTGATCCTCTAAATTTCACTAAGTTTGGGACTCACGTACGAGACCTACCTACGACTCGTACACTGAATGACAGATCCTCTCGGTGAACCCTGAACAGAGTACTAGGACTTGACATTCTAACTCATTTGAGTTTTCATCGACGGTTCCCACCTACGGTTGGTAGTCAACCTACAGACTGTCAGTGGTTCTATCGGTACTGGCACAAAACCTAAGAAACTTGCAAATATTCCTTCTTTTTGAAGTCGAGGTGTTACATATATATATATATATATATATATATATATATATATATATATATGGATATATATATATGGATATAAATGTACATAGATTGTAACACCTTGAGTTTAAGAAAAATTTGAAAGTTTTCTAGAAATTGGTGTCTGCACCTACGGAATACTGACGGGCCGTAGGTTGACCTATGGGCCGTAGGTGGGAATTGTCGGTGACAAACTAAATAATTTTAAAAATATCAAGTCCATGTACCTTTTTATGATTCACCAGGACGAATCGTAGGTAGGTCTTGTTGGTAAATCCAAGACAGTGTGAAATTTTGAGGGTCAATGTTGGGACCTACATTGGAATGTACAGTTCATAAGTGGGCCAATGAACCGTATATTGAAACCATCGATGGGAGTCCAAATGTATGGTGCCAGAATGCCATCAACGATTAGATAGGAAAGTTCGTGGTTGGACTACGAAATGTAAGTCCAACCATTGGACGAGGTCTCACAGTTATTTTTTAGGGATTGTTGGTCTTTTCACTAATCATTTTAACCCTATAATACGTTGTTTTACCTTCTACCCTAAGCCCAATATAATAATTTTTTACCCCAAAATAACCCAATTCAATTCACTCTACTAAATTTCTAAGAGTTGATCAAGTTCATCCACTAAAAATTTTCTCTCTCTAAGAAAGAAGAAGAAGAGCTAGGGTTCCATCAAGTCAACACTACAAGAAAAAAGTCTTTTACCGAGGGGAAATTTGGTCGCTAAAAGTTCAAAGTTGGTTGTTATAGGTCAATTATGATAGAAAAAATTATGATGTTACCAGTCGCTAAAGGATCCGTAGCTAAAGTCACATGATCAGAAAATACAGTCGTTAGAGACCCTTTGACAATGGTAACTAATCCGGTCGCTATACATCCTTTAGCGACCATATTACCCCTTCACTAACTACCATTTTGGTAGTTAAAAAATTCAATAACGACAACTAATATTTTCATTAATTGTAAGTTACTCTTGATACTAATGGCTTTAATGGCAAAAAAAAAAATCTTTGTTAATGCTAAATTTAAACGCATATAATTAGTTGAGAAATTATATATTTCCTTGGTGTTATAAAATTGAAATGATTATTTCATTTTTTTTCTTATAAATACACACTCCAACACAAATAATAGACGATACTCATAAAACATCACTTTTAACAAGAAATAACTTGAACATTACAATAGTTAGAATTGTAACTTATGTATAACTGAAAAAAGTTTTAAAGAATACTTAGCAAAACAAATTATGTTCTTCCACTATACCAAAAGAGGCCTTTAGCGGCAATAAATTTTCCTTTTAGCGGCAATACTTATTGCCGCAAAAACATTTAGCGGCATTTAATCAAATGTCATTGGATCCAATGTCGCTAAAGCCTTTAGCGGCATTTATATGGAGTGCCAGTAAAGACCAATATTATTTCCACTAAATGTAATTACTTTTTGCGGCATTTATTCAGAGGCAATTACTTTTGCCATTAAACCTACCTTAGAAATGTAATATCAAAGCATATTTTGTGGCTTTTGTAATTGCCGGTATACAACAAGTGCCTGTAAAAGGAAACTTGTTTTAATGGCATTTGCCATGGCAAATAAAATAGCCATAAATTTGCGTTGATCCACATATATAGGGAAACACTTTTAAAACAAAAAAAATGAAATTCACAAGAGAAATAAGTTATAAGTTCAAAGGCAATAATAAACAAACTTATCAAACTCAAACAATGTCATTCACTTAACAATATTCAAACTCAATACATCCACTTCTCTGTCTTCCCATGGCAAAAGAAAATAAATTATAAGAAAGAAAACAATGCATTCAACAATGTATAAACAAAATAATTGATCAACAAATATTAACACTAGATAAACTATGGCATCTTTCGGGATCACGAGTATCTGAAGTATGTGCCAATTATTCTGTTTCTGCTAACATTTCATCATCAACTGGAATATATTTTCTTGATCCAACATCAGGCTCTTGTTTCAAATTATAAATATCCTAGTTCATTTCAGTTAAAAGCTTTGACACCTTCGCTTCAAGATACTTCCATTTGATGAACAATAGATGCTTTTTTCGCTGTTCCATGAAAATTATTGTCTCGTTGATAAGAAGCAAAGATTCTGAAAGAGAAAAAAAGAAGTTAGATATACAATCATATGATGCAAAAAGCAAACTAAGACTAAGAAATTGTCAAGTTGACTTGGGAGTAATTTCTAGCAGATAGATTAGCATTGATAAGATTTCAAGTACCCGTGCATAGTAGCTTACTGCTTCACGTGCCAGCCTCCTCTTCACTGATAAAGTAGCATTCTGACTTTCAAGCGACAAACCTAATTGAATTTCAGTTCCCTAAAATATCACTCAAGCAGCGTCAGGAATCAGTTTATATTGGAATTTCAACAGAAATGGGAACATTAATTGTGCTAGTCTTTTTTAAATAATTATGGTGTTGGGGTAGTTTGCACACACCTAGGCTAATAAAATGAGGTACATGCTACATCCCACTAACACATGTAATGTGTATTCCGTCCATCAATGCTTGGACATATGGAAAGAAACTACCTAGTGTTTTTGTCTCCGTTGGATTAGAACATGCGACTTCAGTCACAACTAGGACATTTCCTTACTAAAGCACTATTTCTTCCAACAATGTTAAATGATAGAAAATAGATGACCAAAAACACTAATATGGTATAGATACTCACAACTTTAGATTAAGGAAAACTTTCTATAGATATTCGAAACCATGGGGCAAACAAAACTTCTCGTGCACATGAACTTGTCACCTAATACTCACACCTTTTCCCCCGTGTACAAGGTAACCATAGAAAGAATGAGGATAAAAGGTTACCGGGGCATCAAGGATTGTAAATCTCGTCATCTATATTTAAAAAGGTGATCTTCCTACTTCAACTGTTATTCCCTGAAAAGGAAGTGGCAACTAAGAAACACACAATCACTCGTAAGCTCCTCTGCAATCCCAACCCAAAAAAGAGGTAATATACCAATTTAAGTAATGAATAAAGCAATACCTTCACCCTCTCTTCTTCATTTGTATCCATTATATAGATCATACACCTAAAAATCATTGAAAATTGAAGTTAAGACTAAAAGGAAAAGCAATAATTAATTAAAGATGGGTGAGGAGGATCATTCCACAGGCAAGAAAATATACTAGCTGTGGCCCCTCTTCAAAACTCATTATCAATAATTTTGCACTCAGAGTTGACAAGATGGAATCAAGAGATATTCTATCTTAAGAATAATCAAGCAGTGAAATATCAGGAACCATGCAAACAACACACAACTAACTTCAGAAATAAAGAAATCGAGAAAAACACAAATGAGGCATTCTATCATTTTTTAAGGATGGCAAAGCCATCAAGTATATAAAATAGGACAGATTACAATTTGACATAGTAGACCAAAAAGTGTCTGCCAGCCCAAAGGCTCAAAATGAAGCATTCTATCTTTACAACCATGTCTCGCAGATATAAAGCTCAGGTTGACTATAGGAATATCCCTAGCTTATCAGAATTAACAGGAACTCCACCACCGTTGTGCCGGATTTCACCGACGATATGCCGGATTCCACCGCCGTTGTGCCGGATTACACTGTCAGTGTGCCGAACTCCACTGTAGTATTGCAAATATTCATCGCCATCGTGTTGATTTCCATCGTCATTGTGCTGATTTTATTCAAGGGGAAGATGGTGGAAAATTCGAAGTAAAAAGAAATTGGGGATTTGGGGTAAGTAAAAAACAATTACCATTGATCTTCATTCTATTACTTTTTATTTTTAATTTTCACTAAAAAGTACTTCTTTTACTGGCTACAATATAAGTGCTGGTAATAGTATAAATTATATAATGTATTAGTGGCAATTTACTTATTGCCACAAAATAAATGTCACTAAAAGCATCCTTTGATACATTGTTCTTGCAATTTAATTTGTGCTTAAACCTTCTCCGCATTACTTTCTCAACTAGTATTTAGATATCGAGACCTGAAAGAGAATAGATATTGCAGATGAGATTATTTTGTTCACAGGCTTGTTAACCGTACATATAGGTTACAGGAATAAACTTAAGATATGTCTAGCTACGCTATTTGTAGGACAAGAGTGGTGATCAACATAGAGATCTTAATTAATATAAGAATGCTAGTACACGCTTGAAAAACTCTACAATGGAAAAACTTTATGCTTTTGAATCGTGTAACTAATAGAAACTATAAAATATACCATATGAAGACAACAAATACTGAAGTGAGAACTTACAGAAAAATGTGGATATAATAAGTATCACTATAAGTAAACATAAAAAATTTGTGATGTTTAGAGAACCAGAAAACGTAAACAAGTAAAAAAATTACCTATGTTTGTAAGATGGAAAAAAGTTAGAACCATCATAAGATCCTTGTAGCAACAAGATGAAAATCACAACGTTGCTACCTTGTATGTCACGGTGGTTAATGAAGGTATGTGAACCTTCATGAAGTTATAGAAACTCTTTAACAATGCCATAATAATGTCAAGTCGTTGCTTCTAGCTGACTGCGTATGTATTAGCATATTCTGATTCAAAGAAACTTGAGTGAGTATTAGCTTCTTAAACTACTAAACAAATTTCTTCTGCTCACAAAATCGGAAAGGTCAAAAAGATTCAAAAAGTAAAGAGTCTGATTTTTCTATGACCGCTATTAGAAAAATTGCTTGCCTGTAGGACTATTTTCAATTCGGGCTCAGAATTTCAAATTGCTTTTACTGGTATATTTACACTAGAGAAGTTAACATCCTCAAATTCGTCAAATAAGGTTTCAATATTTTAGAGTTACCAAAGTTTTGAGAAATACAAGGAGTTTCGATAACATATTGTCAAAAATGGAACAAGCAGTACATGCATCCAATTGTGGCTGTCTAAGGTTGATGATAATAGAATAAACACAATGGGTAGGGAATGCGTCCTAGCAGAGGCAAAAAAACTAATTGGTTTCTTTTCATGTTCCTAGTAGGGTAACTTCCCTTTGATGATACTGGAATGAACACAATTACATAATATATGTACAATACTAGACATACTGGCCTAAACACCAAAGTTATTAAAAAAGAATGACTTGTAAAAAAAATAGGTGCAAGTTTATTAATGGATGTCAAAAGAAAATATAAATGTTAGGGCCAATCACTAGAGTGCAAGGTACATTTGAAATTACAATTTCTTAAGTAATTGAAAGTCTAATGCACAAGAACACAGAACACTCTTACAATATCTAGTGTCATAGTGTAGTTTTGAGGAATAGTCATCTCATTCTTAGTCTGATACTAAATTTAAACTATAGGTAAATATGCTATGTGTGACTAAATTAATTAGTATTAGATTCAATCTTTATGTGGTAAATAAGAGAAATAACTTTTACTTAAATTTACGAGAAAAATGAAACTAACAGAGAAGTAGAACTAACGAACAATTAATTTAACCTAATCAAATAAATGCTTTAAGTCCTGATGTGTTACCACAAGTAGGAAGCTAGTATGATTAGGTGGAATATTGAACACCTATGCTCTCCGTCAAGATTCAGTACATTAAAGCCAAAAAACAAAGTGGAAGTATACGAATTTTACTAAATTAAGGTACGTGAATGTCTGTAGAATAACGAGAGGAAACACATTGTGAGACAACAATGTAAACACAAAATAGTGATTCCTATTTGCATAAAATATTTGTCTGGATAAACCAATTGCTTCTAAAATTTATCTTGACAAATTACTAAACAAATTAGTGGATGCAATAGTTTTTTTGTTTCTTAAGAGGAATGGAAGAGCAATGTAGCCACTGGAAGATCACAGTGCACACATCCCCCTAAAGTAGTTGTGTTGGGGTATGGATGAGAGGTCATAGGAAAAGGCATTGCATGCATATAAGATGGTCGACAAGATTTGTGGACCTGATGATTGTCGAGACAAACCACACATGATGGAAGAATTTGTAACACGTCATATTAGAGAAAGGCTAGAAAGGGGTTAAGACGGCTAGTCAAGAACCCAAAAGTGGACCACGTAACCCTCCACGGAGACCTAGACGGGCCATGAAGGGGAACACAGTCCGTTAAGGGGCTCGTGGTAAGTTCCAGAACCTACCCTAGGTAGGTGTCACTCACACGCACGGCAAGACGACCCTTGGTGCGGTTGACGGACCATCAAATGGGTCATCAAGTAGCCTAATCAGAAGTCTCCCCTAGTCACTATTAAGGGCCAATGACGTATAAACGGTCTGTGAAGCTTCACAGGGACGGTAAAGTCGTCCGTGAAAGAGACTTTTCAGACTTAGAGTTTAGGGTCAACTTCAAACGATCATATCTATTAGCACATAATGAATTAGGTGGCCCATAACCTATCAAATTAATGATCTCTGGGTCCTCTTTCCAACTACATCATGCTTGCCTTATTCCAAGCTCGGGGTAAAACTTCATGCTCAAGATAGTGAAGACCTATCGGACAGAGTTTCTTCACGACCCACTAGATGGGCCATGGTTGTCTAAGACGACCGCGGAAAAGCTCCTTGAATTTGTTTCGTCATCTTTTAAGTCAGGGGCTTGTGGGTCTTTTCCCAATTTTTTTTAACTCAATCCTATGTAATTTTACTTTTTCCCAAAGCCCTTTATAATAATTTTTACACCTAAAATTATCCAATTTGATTCATTATCTCAAATTCCGAAAAGAAGAACAAGTTCATTCTCCCAAATATTTCTCTCTAAAGTTGATGAACAAGGCTAGGGATTCAAGTTAAGTATCAAATTTCACCATTGATTTCAATATGTTTGCATGAAGGTATGATAATATTAACCTATGGAGTCCTTTACTCCATAGGGTTCCAAACTCTCCTATTTCACAAGGTAGAATCTCCCGTGGAAGTTAGGATTTTTATTCAATCTGATAGGTTCTTTTCAATTATGATATTAGTGATTGATTGATTTATTTATATGTATGAATTGAAGAAATTGCATGTTTCAAAGATGAATCCCCGTGAACCCATGTGAAATCCATGTTTTCTAGAAAATCATATGATGAAGAAAGATGAGTTTATGATGATATTCATGTTCTTTTATGAAATTGATGACACATTATTTATGTTTCTTCGAGAGTAACATCCATGGTGGTGGTGGTGGTGGTGTGAAAGGATTTTTCACAGACACATGAAAGCATGATTTTGAAAAGGTTTTCTCACATAAAGGATTCTCAGAGTTGAAAGGTTTCTCAACTAAACTTTGAATCAAGATTTAGGAGTTATTCTAATGAAACCTAACTTGGATTGACTACATGATGTTCCTTATGATAGATGATAAGGAACGCGGTGATTACACGTGCCTCTTAATGATAATACATGCTAAGATAATGACTATTTTGTGGGATTTATGCTTAGAACCGAAAGAATCGTGATATGGAATCACTCTCGTAGCTTGAGATCAAGTTTCTAGTAGTAATCTCCTTATCTCATACATATCTGCCCCCATAAGATGATTGTCTTAGATAGACATTAGATAGTGGATCTACGTAAGCTAGAAGTTCATGGTCTTACCCTGGCAAGTAGGACACCCTTTTCATTGCAGGGGTAGACACCAGACTCCATGCTAATAGCTCACATGGTATTAACATCGGTTAACGGTAAACCTCCCAGAAGACTGAACTAAAGTTACTTCTAGAAGTATCTCACAAATATTTTAAATATCATATCTTTCATTGATCATGTTTATGATTATATTATTTAAACCTTTTACCTCATGATTTTTCATAGTCGTTGCTTGTCTCCAAAAGGTCCTTGCATGATTGCATAATTTTATGCATTGTTATCATACTTGTTACATTTTTGTACTAAAACATACTCTTTCCTACATGTTTTCCCAAATGTAGAGTTCAACGATTTTGGTGATCGCCAAGACCACTCGATGACTCGCGAGTGGCTCTTCAGCCCGCCTAAAGTTCCAGTGTGGAATCTCTGAGGGAAGAAACAAAGTTGGCGACAGGAATGGGCAATCGGAAAATCGTTGATCGGTTCCGTGATGACAAAATGGAGCGCCCAAAGTTACATGATATGGCGATGTAAGAGAGCAAAGGCCAGATCACCGAATCACTCAGTGATCCTGACTTATCTCACCTAATGGACTTTTAGGATAAATTTTAGGCAAATATAAATTGAATTTTGAGTGTAAATTGGGATCTTTCTATCATTGAGAAAAGCTTTCATTTAATTTTTAGAGTTCCATTTTAGACTTTGAAGCTTTTTGAGGCTCAATTTTGAGGATATTCAAGTGGGTTTCTAAATTTCTTCATTTTGGACCATCGTAAAGACTTGGGAGCATTTACCCAGATCATGGCGAATCTATTTGATAACTGTTTTCCTATTTTTATGATGTGTGGCTAAAACCTCAATTCATGGGGTGTGATTATGTGATTATAAGTTAAATTAGCATATGGGTATTGTTAATTAGTAGTTTAAATGTTATAGTGAAGTGGGCTTAAACATTAGTTGTTTTTAATCTATGAATTGAGTTGCAAATGCAGTTCTAATTCTGAGTTCTTAGCTTGTTTGGGAGAGAGGTTTTTGAACCAAAGTTTTTTATTAATGATTTCTAGGTATTGGATTGGTATGGGTTCATCGAGAGAGAGTGAATCCTAATTCTAATCCTACCCATCTTGCTCTCTTGAGAGAGAGAGGATTTATTAAGGTTTTGGGTTGTTCTTATTTGTGAAGCTTGTTGATGTTCGAGAGAAATCACTTGAAACATGATAGTTATTCGAGAGAAAACTATTTAAATCATAGTCCAGCCTATCCACTAATACTTAGCTATTTATTTGTATTTTCAATTACCCATATAGATAAATTTTCCTATAATCAATCACATCCCGAAAATTCCTTTCTTTATTGATATTTCATTGTCGTTTGATTGCATTGTAGCTTCTAATTGCAAACCAAAAACCCCCATCTAACATTCGGTGTCACCCATTTAGACTTGTTTACATGTATTTTGCGATAATATCTATTCCTATAATTATCTAGAACACATTTGTACTTCATAATTGAATTTGAACACGTACCACTCCCTGTGGGTTCGTCCCCAACTCTTCATTGGGTTTTATATTGCTTAATGATTTTTTGAACCTAGAATTTGATGAGGTGTGCTTGAAATGTTAATCAATATGATGTCGCTGCCAGGGAGTGTTGTTGTTTGAAATTCATTTGTTGAAGTTGAATTGTGATACTTTTTGTTGTAATTGAATTGACTTACATTAGTTTTTGTTTTGTGTTTCTTGTATGGAACAGAGGAAGAGATGAGTGTAAACGGGAGTAATGATAGACAAGTGGGCCACCAAAAATATATTGGGTACCTTAATGATGCAAATGGACCAATTCAATTGAGTGGTGTTGATGCAATACGTCTACCTCCAACTGAAGGGAATGTCATCTTCCATGTCACTAGTACGATGCTACAGATCCTCCAAATGAAGGGATTATATGGAGGATTGGCTCATGAAAACCCTCATGAGCAGATTAGGAACTTCATGGATATTTGTGGTCCGTTCTCATCCAAGAACGTATCACAAGAATCAATCTGTCTCATGTTGTTTCCTTTCTCCTGGATGGGAAAAGCTAGCAAATGGTTAGCTGAGTTGTAGAGGGATTCCATCACCTCTTGGTATGAGCTTACCGCAACATTAAATGTGTGATTCATTCCCCCTTCAAAGATGATGACACATAGAGAAAGTATCTAAGGTTTAAAACGCTTGGAAAGTAAACATATCCATGAGATGTGTCCGAGGTTTAAGAATTTGGTACTTCAATGTCCAACCACGGTCTGGAAAATAATATATTGCAGCAGTATTTCTATAGGAGCCTTGAATCGGTGAACAAAGGAGTTGGTGATCAACTTGTTCTCGGAGGTTTAATGCAACAGCCCTATGAAGTAGTGTCTCAACTCCTTAGCTACATGACCAAGATAAAAAAATCATGGTATCCAAGTGAAGACCAAGTCTCTCCTCTCACCTTTAGTATGACTAATAATAAAATCGAAAAAGATCAAGAGAGGGACAAAAACATGGCCAAAATGATGACCCATCTGGACATCTTGGCAAAAAATGTGATGGGCGGTTCTATGAAGAGTGTTCATGATGCGGGTGTTGTGGAGCAAACCCTGAAGAAGCTCATTTTGAAGCACTTTACAAAAGGAAGTGAACTTCCTAATAATCAAGGAGATGGATATCTTGAAAACTATGCAAGGTTAGGTGGAAACGCAGGTTGGAATCGAGATGAGGGATGGAGAGACCATGACAGGGATTAGCGCAATCGTAATGCCACTTGGAGGGGAGGAGAGAAATTCAAAAAAGCAGACCGAATATTGCATAAGATAATGGGGTAAAACCCCAAAATGAAAGGACAAAACCCTATCTGGAGTGTGAAAAGCAGACCAAATATTGCATAAGAGAATGTTGCCAAATGGACCTCTGGTTTGCTCTCGCTAAAGAGAAGCCTCATTTGCTTTCGCGAAGATAGGAAGGCTTGAAAATACCAGGAAATACAACCAACTCATAAAATATTAAATGGACCCTAGGGATTCATTTGGAATCCCATAAAAACAAACCATAAATGCAAATGACAAAACTCAGCGTTTTAGACTCAATGGAATCACCAAAACACAAATTAGAGGTCTCCTTGACCCGAGTCCTGTGTGAGTAATAAGAAAATAATCATAACACCTTAAAATTTAAAATCAAGCTCCTAACATCTAAAATTTAATCAAGATCTCACCTAGGCCTAAAATCACTCCCAAACCCAAAGTAATTCGCAGAATTGTGATCCGATCGTTCAAATCCTAGATGTCAATTGAAGTCAATCCAAAGGCTACATTTCCACAATTTTCCACTACAAAACCTCAAATTCTCAAAAAGACTCCGAGAAGAAGATAACAACACTCTTAAAGCAATTTCAACATTGTGGAACTAATTGGATTGGGGAGATGCCATTCCAACATTCAAAACACTAAAAGACACCAAAAATTATTTTTAAACAACTTTATCCTTTTAAATTTCTAAAATTCTCATTATTCGTAACTTTAACTCAAATCTCAGAACACATTCCAAAAATCATTCATAAACTACTTGGGCTTAGTATTAGGAGGCGTAAAATGGTAACTTTATGACAGATTAAAAATATTAATGAATGATTCATTGCATTATCCACCACTAAAAATCATGTTCATCCTTGAACATAAAGTAAAAGAAATGTGAAGCCTTGAAAACTTAGGATATGTGGCACGCATGTTGGAATCTGTCTCCCAAGTTGCCAAACTAACATAACGGTGCTTCCAATGCGCCTTCACTTAAGAAATCTCCTTCGTCCTAAGCTTTCGGACTGCGTATCCAACATATCTATAGGCTCCTCCTCAAATAACAAGTGTGGACCCAATACTACTGAATCAAGCAATAATTCACAGGACTCATTTAACACGTAATTCTGAATAATGGAGACATAAACCATAGAATGCACAACTCACAAACTACATGGAAAGAAAAACTTATAGGCAAGTTATACCACTCGACTCAAAATCTCTAAAGGTCTAATGAATCTATGGTTAATCTTTCCGTTCTTTCGAAACCTCATCACACCCTTCATGGTTGACACTCAGAGCCAAATATGATAACCCTCCATAAACACTAGGGCTTGAATTCTCTAGCCATATATGATCATCCTCAATAACTCTTTTGTCGACTCTTGTTGTCAATAGGAAAACCTTATGTTACGACCCAAGGTATACCTCGGTGTAACATGGTGTATAAGACCCTGAGAAGCCCTATACAGTCCTCTTAGCATACATAGACTAGATAATTGAAATAAAGAGATTTAAAACACCGTTGTAAATTATAGAGTTTTATAAAGCGGACGGAAACTAATAATATCTCAAAGACATCTATTAAATAACAAGTGATCGACATGTAACTGGTACATCAAGTTTAAAACTGATATGAAATGACATAATAAAATAAAGGAGTGGTCCTCAGAATGTGAGGACTTAACAATCTTTAATCTTCTACTGATAGGTCCTACCCACGAAAGTGCGAGTATGGAGTGTCAGACCCTAGATTTGGATAAGAAATGTAGGCAAGAGTATGCATTAGTATAAAATATACCATGTATGACAGCAATGCATCAAGTGTAAAAGTCATGATATGAAGAGGCATTTTGCAATATACAATGACAAAGCTAAAGTGTGATATAAAATAGTTACAAAACATATACCACAAAATGGTAATACAAGTAGGCATCGTATTAAAACACATGTGAAATACTTCTTAGCGTAACATTAATTTATTAGTGTGGAAGAATTACCTTTAACTGATATATAAGTCCATGTAAGCTATTAAGATAGAATCTGGTGTCTACCCACAACGATTAGAGGTGTTCTCACTCGCCAAGGTAAGAACCATGAACTTCTAGCTTACGTGGATCCACTAGCTAATGTATATCTAGACAACCTATGGTGGAACATATTTTATGTGACATGGGTAATCACCACTTATCCACTTGGGTTCTCAGTATAACTCCCACTGAATATTCATTTGTCTTATCCATCTTTTCTATAAAGTACTTTGGTAATCATCTCTTGTCCTTATATCATATGACATCGGTAATCGTCTCTTATCTTTTGATTAGAGGTAATGGGTAATAGTCGTTTGCCTTATTCTTGGAATATCTCCTTAACATGGATTGATTTAAGGTGAAATACCTTTCAACCTTAGAATCCTTTATCTGAGAAAACCTTTCTCATGCATGCATGAGCTAATTATGTGAGCTATCCTTTCACAAAAAATTAATAATAACAACATATATGATTCATTCTCAAATCCATTTACATCATATCTCATCAATTTCATAAGAACATGCATAATTCTACAAATCACCTTTAATAGTTCAAAACTCACTTTCAATCATTAATATCTAGAAAACATTGATTAAGCATTGGTTCATTGAGATTCATCTCAAAACATGGAATCTTCTCAATTCATGCATAATAGAACATAAAATATATAAATAAATCAACATTGAAAGAACCTGTGACATAGAGTAAAACCCTCACTAAATTAGGGATATCTAGCTTTATAAATTGGAGAATTCAGGAACTACAAGGAGGAAAGGGCTCCATAGATGAAGATTATCCTACTTCAATGCCAAAAGCTTGGCTTCAATGGAGGAATGACAGACTTTACTAGAAGCCATAGGTTGACTCCATCTTCTTTAAGCTTTCTAGAAAGAGAAATATTTTTTAGAGGAAGAATTTAGGAATTTGAGAGAATTATTTCAATTGGGGAAATATGGGGTTGAAAACACTTATTTAGGGGTTCAGGTGAAGGTAAAATGACATAGTATTAGGCTATAATAATACGGAAAAGACCCAAAAGCCCTTCTTAAAATAATTGTCGACAACATCGATGGTGGGGACCCACAGTCCGTGGTTCCACCTACAGATTGTCCACATCGGTCATCGATGGATTCAAAGACCATTATCTTTGGACCTCGACTTATGATACCCACCCACAGATTGTGGGTCCACTGATGGGTCTTGGGCCTCGACTTTAGACCCTAGAATTTATCTAATAGTGGGAATCACCTACAAGACCTATCGTGTATTGAATGACGGACTGTCATGGTGAATTGTTGAAAAAGTACTGGAACTTCACATTTTCGAAAATTCTAACTTGTCAACCACGTCACCACAAACAGACCATCGGATCACCAACAAGCCGTAGGTGGTGTCGTCTGTGCTGGCACCATGTTTGTGAAGAATTTAAATTTTCTTCCTTTTTTTAACCCGAGGTATTCCACACTAACTCATACAGACTAATCTCTAAGAATGTTTGTATCAAAAGAGCACATGTCAGCCAAACCATACGAACCGATTAGAGATCTAACTCCTCAAATGGGGCCACCTAAATAATAAAATGATAGTTTTTGTTGTAGTAAGACTCTACTAAGGAAAATGATGATCCCATCTAGTGTCAAATTCAATCAAACAAGTTCTGAGCATGTTCTCCAACACCCAAATCATCCACTCGAATAGTCTATCTATGTGACGATGAAAAGTTGTGCTCATATGTAATCAGTCACGACCAGGGAGCACCCCCTAGATGTAACCGGCATCGTTGTCCTCAGAGAGGACTTAGACAAGCCCTTAGCATACATCATTACATATCATAGGACAAAAATGCGGAAAATTTAAAATTTTTACACAGTGAGGTATACATTGACCTCTCACATATCATATATGGAGTTTTCATAGACTACTCGCTTAGTGAAGCTTACATAGACTTCTCGTTTAGACAACATAACCAATACATAACAGATAGTCTAATGACATTGTCTCACATTAAACCATCTAAAATGAGTACAATACTTGGACATAGCCATTACAAATTCAATGTGCAATTATAGGCTTACATCAATAGTCTCAAATGATAAAGGAATGAAATAGTGTCTTACACATAACAACAACATAGATAGAATAGTAAAATTGTAACATCCCCAAACATTGAGAACCTACCAATACTTGGAGAGAGAATATCCAAGTCTTCATGCAAAGTGGACTCTTAGAACTTCAATTTCTAGAACCAACATATTTGTAGAAAACATAGGAAATATGGGTTATTACACCACTTGTAATAAGTATGGAAACAATGCACATAAAACATTTGAAATATGCATGAAAGGGACCATTTCTTTAGAAAACATGCTAAGTCATTTGAAAAGCCTTTATGCACATACAAGAGCATATACAAGCCAATAATCATCATATCACTTAAGACAAGTTCATATCCAACACAAGACCAACATCATTATAAAGTCATATCGACATGAATAACATCATCATACGATCAACTCAACATGAATAGCTTCAACACAAAGTCACAACTACAATCCATGTACTAGAGTTCATAACATCAACATACAAGACCCTTACCAACAATCTCATCCTAAGCCTACAAGTGCAATGATCATGAGAAGCTCCATAACCCCACAGGCAAACAAGATAAGAGATCATAAGTAATGCCTTGATTCATATAAGACAACATCATGAGTAACCTTTCACATATATATAAACTTGGACCAATATCATGTTTATCAATGTAACCAAGATCATGCAAGAGTATAACTAACACGTATACATTTTATGATATCATAAGTGCATAAAAACATAAGAACTACCTCCTAGGATCTCCCTCAAGTCTAACTTGTGTAATGCATAAGTAGAGTTTCATACCCCTACCTATACTAAGTAGAATTTCTTAAGTCACCCTAGTTAGTGTTAAGCTTTATTAATTCATTCATTTATTTTACTTTCGGAAACAATCGTATTAACCGACATAGATCATATGAGCTAAACATGGAATCCAGTGTCATGAAACTCTACACCAAAAGAAGGTGCTCTACTTGCCAAGTAGAACCAAAACATGAATATAGCATTCTAGGTGGATCCACTAGCTAGTATTCCTATGGGGGGAGACATAGTTCAAGAACTAGGAGATACACTAGAGACCCTCTTTATGCATATTACATTATAATCTCCATCTCATGAGAACAATAGTGAACCTACCTTCCCACATTTGGAAGGGACACATCTCACATCTAGTTCGCTCCGTGCTAAGCTAAAGTCCTTTTTTGAAATGTCTTTAAGCTTTTCTTAATCATCATACCTTAGTATAGGCCATAGGAGACTAACCTCTTGTATATTCATAGTCATTATATCATTAGGTATTGCATGAGAATTTCCTTTCATAACAACCCTTCATTGGTGAGATCAATCATATTATAGTCATGTCATTACAAGGCACACACAAGTGATTCATATTCCACCTTGTATCATCACACCCTTGATATGATCTCACACTTCACATACTCCAGACATTTCATCACATTTATCAGATCATCATCATATTAGTCTAATTCACATATAACACTTCAATTGAATACCATTATCAAGTATAAAACATCATCACTGAAGTAAAAGATTCAAGATAATAAATTCTTACCACATAGCCTTCATAAGCCCTCTTCAAGATCTTTCAATCAATCCATCACAATTTATCCAACAATCCACATTACCATCCTCATAATATAGTGAATTAAACAATAATATAATCAATTCCATCAACCCTAATCATCTATAAGTCCAATTCGTAACTAGGATTAGGGGAAATGGTTTCAATCAAGAAGCTTTCATGGAAACTAGGTAAAGGACTAATAAATACAACAATTAGACATTAAATAAACCATAATTTAACAATAATAATCTATATAACATCATAAGGAATAAACTTAAAAGAGAATTTACGAAATTGGAATAAAACCCATCTTTTGAAGAACATAGAAATCATATTTTGAATTGATGGAGGAAAGATGAATCTTAGAGCCCTAGTGAATCTTGACCTTGGTATTCAATGGTGGGTCTTTGGAAGAGAGAAAGTACAGAGAAATTATAGAGAATTGGATTTGGGGAATTATGTGGTGTTGGGTTAGTTTAATGAAGGTTAAGTACTATATAGTCCCTTAACTAACTTAATTAACAACCCCTTAACCCCTTATTAATTAATTAATTAAATAACTAATTAAGTCATTTAAATAGAATTGGGATAGTCGACTTGACCCCCAAACAACGAGATCCCGACCTACGGTCCGTAGGTCCATCGACGTCCCCATACTGTACAGGCATCGTTTGGATCAGAGAGCGGTTTTTGGGACCATTTTGGGAAATGGATAAGTATGGACCAACGACCACCATCTACAGGCCGTTGAACCATCGATGGCTCATCATTTGGTTCGTCGTTTGGCCACTATCAAAATGACAGCTTTTGGTCAAATGCAAGGGTCCTCTTAAGGACCCTTAGGGTGGTCCTTGGGGAGTCGTATCCAGACCTTTAGATCCTAAACACACTCTTCTATATGTTTATCACCTTTTTACCAATTTTCATTAAATTTTGACTCCTAAAACCCCATGAAACATGTCAAGGCACACTAGCCTCAATTTCACTAGGCTCCGCACGTCATGGACGTTTCTTGACGTTTTGACTCTAACACTTTCTAATAATTTCAATACATTAATTTAGTCTTATAAATAGTGTTTCAAGTCTTAGTTCATCATGTGAGGCTATATACTAAGTTAAGGACTTTCAGAGTGTTACATTATGCCCCCATTAGGAACATTCATCCTCGAATGACACTAATATCTTTTTGTAGGGAAAGGATAGACTCAATACTAGCAGACCAACCAACAACATACCATCAACATGAGTGACAAATCAAAGGAGTAATCCACAACTGCTTTCAACACTTAACTATGGCATTACACATAGAAACTCAAACTACAAGTCACAACACATAAGAGCTCAACTTTTCACAACACATAATGAGGAACTACCTTCTCATCATCAACATGAGATCAAAATGACACCAAAGAATTACCATGCTATTCTTCTCAAGACAACATCAAAAGACCAAAATCTCAAAAAGACAAACATATAATTCACATAGTGAAAGTTAACACAAAAAGCCTTTTTCATGAAAACTCATTTTAGCATAAACTTTTACAAAATATGCACATACATAGTGAATAAGCCAAATTAATATTTATTCATTATTTTCATTATTATTAGGAACTACTAACCTTAATTAGGAAATAGATTAGGATAATGGGATTTCATGTCGTCCTCGTCCTCCCATGTTTCTCCCTTAACTAGGTGGTGATATACCATGGTTGCATGGTATTCTCAATGCATTTTACTTAAGAGTTGTGTGTTTAGAGACATTTTGTAGTAGTTTTAACAAGTTTTGTGTTCTATTTTGCAGGAAAGATGTCCATGTTGAAAACGCATAAGGCAGCTAAAAAAAAGTGCAGAAGTCGACCTACAAAGGTCATCGACGGCCCGTAGGTGGTGACCTTCGATGGGCAATTCAAGCTATGGGAGGAGATCAGGGAAATATGACCAAGTTTGGAACCACGATAGCAAATGACGGTCTGTCGATTGATCGACGGACCGTACTGGTGAACCGTAGATTGGTTCAGAGAGGGTTCCAGTACCTGACTTTTCAAGATTTGAAGTATAGAGAAACGGAAGAGTATCAACGGACCGTATATGGATTGACAGACCGGACTATTTATTGCTCGTTTGATTCAGAAAAGGTGCTATCCGGTGGAGAAAAAATTATTTCAAGTATGGACTGACTGAGGCAGTCGACGGACCGTCGATTCAGTGAGGTCGTCGATTGAAGCCACGTTTCTGGAATGAAATTTCCTTATTTTAATTTCTTTTTCTTTATTTTTTCTATAAATAGAGGATTAAAACCTTGTTTTTGTGGTTAACTACTCTTATTATTGTTCTATATTGTGTTGGAGATTGTTGGATGCAAACTTTGGCCAATTAATCAATTTTTGAATTTGGTTTGAAGTTTTTTCTTGCAATTTCAAGTTGAATTTATGGGTTTCTTCTTATTGATAAGTAAGTTGATGATTTCTTCATTCAATATTATGAATTATGATCTATCTAGCATAGGTAACTACATCCATAACTAGGGTTGTGGGAACCATGGGTAATTAACAAAGTAATCCTAGCAATTAAGCAATTCTCAAATGGTTTTTGCATGTATTGATAATTCTTTTAATTAGAAGTCTTTTTAACGGTGACCAACGTTAGAACTTTCCTTGTTGCTACTTGCCGTACCAAGGAGGTAGTTAATATGAAAAGAATTATAAACATAGATTTAGTGGGATACTAACTAATAGGCTAGTGTCGATTGGTGCAAAGTAATAACTAAGCCATACATCGATTATGATGTCTAATATGAGGTAAAGGTAACAGTTAGTAGCTTATACACACGTAGTCTGACTAAGGTACGGAGTGAAATTCTCTAGATTCCGGACCATGGATTTAGAGATACATAACTTACCACTTTACATGAAAAACACTAGGAAAGGGTTGTTATTGTTAGGAATACGGCGTTATGAACCTATGGGGAACACATATACCCTAGTTATTCTCACAACTTGATAAACACTCAACATTTACTTTCTTTTACTAGTTAACTTAGATTGTTTAAGGAATTTGTTTCATAAAACCCCCCTTTTAATTACTTGTTTTCGGAAAGACATTGGCTAAATAGACGTAATCATGACTAAAGTTAAGTCTAAATTATTTTCCTCGTGGGATCGACCCCAACCTAATAGTTGGGTTCTTTACTTGATTACGACCGCTTATAGAGGTGTAACTTGAGCGTATCAAATTTTGGCGTCGCTGCTAGGGAATCTGGATTTTAGATTAACTTTAATTACGTTATTGAAATTTAGTCAACAATTTCCTGATTTTACTTTTTCATTTTCTTTTTGTTTCTTGCAGGTCTAGCTCTAGTGTATGCCAAGTACGCGGAGCCGAGGAGAACCACTCACTCCATTCGATCCCGAACTTAACCGCACATTGAGAAGGATGGAAAATCAACAGATCCTAGCCAATCTAGGTGATGGGGCAATCCATCAACCTCCATTACCGATTGAGGCACACAACCAAGATCGTCTTGAGAATCAATTGGATAATGCTTTGAGGATGCATCCCCCAGCCCCACGTCCTCAGGACTACTATAGAGGCAATGTGAACATTGCATATTCTGATGGACCTTTTGTCCTACCCCCTCTGCCACCAGGGCACACATTCATGGAGATGAGTAGCTATATGTAGATGCTCACCACGAGGGGTTTATTCTCAGGACTGCCATCGGAGGACACACATGCACATATAGCTAAACTGGATCGGTGTGCAAAAGTTGTGTGGGTAGACCAGACTTGGATATGAATGTGATTGGGTTGCGAGTGTTTCCTCTATCACTGACAAGAGATGCTTCCATATGGTTTACTGAGCTACCCTACAACTCCATCTACACTTAGGATCAGTTGAGAGATCTGTTATTAGCTAGTAACTATCCAGTGTCCAAGAATCTCAACCACAAGGATAAGGTGAACAACTTTGTGGCATTACCTGGAGAGTTTGTGAGTAGCTTTTGGGACAGGTTTACTGTGTTCGTCAGTGGAGTCCCAAACCACCGCATTGATGATGAGTCGCTAAACGAGTATTTCTACAGAGGTCAAGATAATAACAATAAAGCAGTGCTTGATACTATTGCGGGTGGTTCCTATGGAGAATGCACATATGCTGAGATTGCTGAGAACTTGGAGAATATATCTCGCAATAATAAGGCTTGGAGCACTAGAAAGTCAAACATCGGGAGAAACACCTTTGCGGTTCAATCTACAAACAACCCAGCTACAGATGAGATTCGTGAAGAGATGGCGCAGATGAGAACTAAGCTAGGGTTTATCTTGAAACATGTAAGCGGAGGTGCAGAGAAGGTAAATGCGGTGAACTATTTGAGTAAACCACCACCGCCTGTAGATGAGTATTATTATGAAGAGGATTCCTATGTAGTGAATGATCAGACGGGTGGTTTTCGACCAAACTCCCAAGGCTCCAATAAGAAGAATTGGCTCCAAGGTCAAGGAAACCAAGGTCGAAACTATGGTAACTACACCCGAGAGGGTCAATATGTCTGAGATGGGAACTACAACCGCGACAACAACTTCAACCGAAATAAGTATGGAAATAGGATTGATCAGAGTGGGCCCTATGTTCCCCCTCAAAATTGGGAGGTTTCTCCTAGGGACGGTGGAGGTAGTATAGTGCGAGTTGAAGATATGTTGCAGAAGATGATGAGAAGGTTTGATACTAGTGATGAGAATATCAAGGAGATGAGAGGTGACCTAGATAACATTGGACGGAAGGTGGAAGCACATGACGTTTCAATTAAGTATCTTGAGTTACAAATGGCTCACTTGTCTACTAGTGTGAACCCACGTCAACCTGGCACTCTTCCTAGCAACACTATCCAGAATCCTAAAAATGACGGGCATTGCATGGCAGTCACTACTCTAGGGGGTAATTATACAATTGATCCACCCATGTCGTTCGTTATAGAAGGTGAAAGACAAAGAGGTAGTAGAAGCTAGTGGAGAGTTGGTAGACAACACGTCGAAAGAAGTAGAGGTATCTCAGAAAGTGGTCCCTATTCCTAGACCTCCACCACCATTTCCTCAAAAATTATTAAAAAAGACTGAATATGGTAAACATAGGTGATTTATCACTATCTTGAAACAACTTTCCATCAGTGTCCCATTAGTAGAAGCTTTGGAATAAATGTCCGGTTATGCTAAGTTTATGAAGGATATGGTGACTAAGAAGAGATCGGTGAGTTTTGAGGATGATGACAGAATGCAGCATTGTAGTACTATTGCTATAAGGTCTCTTGTGCAAAAGAAGGAAGATTCGGGCGCCTTCACTATCCCATGTACTATAGGGTTGCTACACTCTGCTAAGCACTATCTAATCTTGGTATGAGCATAAACCTCATGCCTATGTCCATTTATAATAAGTTAGGCTTGGGTGAACCAAAGCCTACTACGATGCGGTTACTGATGGTCGATCGAACTTTGAAGAAGGCCATTGGTATACTCCATGACGTGCTTGTGAAATGGAGTCATTTATATTTTTGGCTGATTTTGTGATTCTTGACTGTGAGGTTAACTTTGAGGTCCCTATTATCCTAGGAAGACCATTCCTTGCCACTGGGCGTGCATTAGTCGACATGGAAAAGGGGTAGATGAAATTTCGGTTGAACAATGAAGAAGAAAATTTCAATATATGTAGGTCCATGAAGCAGAGTGGTGAGCTCCAAACGGTATCTGTTATATCCTACATAGTTGAGAGTGTATCTGAGGTGCAAATTGAAGAGTGACTAGGTGTCGAGGCACTAGCAGCAGTGATCATGAATTTTGACAGTGATGGTATTGAAGAGTATGGTTCATTGGTGGATGCACTTGGACAAAATGAATATCGGTCAAAGCCTAAGAAATTAGAGTTGGATATGAAGCATCGCGAGTCTCCACTCGTGAAAACATCTATTTAGGAGGTCCCAAAATTAGAGCTTAAGGCTCTACCACCTCATCTGAGGTATGTGTTCTTGGGTAAAGATAACACTTTGCCGGTGATAATGCAGCATATATGAATGAACGACAAGTAGAGGGCTTAGTAGTGGTATTGAAGAGGTTCAAAAGATCCATTGGTTGGACTATTGCGGATATTATTGGGATTCCCTCGATATTTGTTCCCACAAAATCCAACTCATGACCAAAGGAGGTTGAATCCACCCATGCAAGAGGTAGTGAAAAAATACATCATCAAGTGGTTGGATGTTGAAGGCATTTATCCTATTGCGGACAGTAGTTGGGTATGTCTTGTTCAGTGCGTGCCTAAAAAAGGTGGGAATACAGTGGTACCTAATAATAGGAACGAGCTTGTTCCGATGAGGCCAGTGAATAGATGGAGAGTTTGCATGGACTACCATAAGTTGAATGCTTGGACTGAGAAGGATCATTTCCCCATAAACTTTATGGATCTAATGTTAAACAGACTCGTAGGCAAAGGGTGGTATTGTTTTCTTGATGACTACATGGGCTACAACCAAATCTCTATTGCCCCTTAGGATAAAAAAAGACCACTTTCACTTGACCTTATGGGAAATTTGCTTCAAAAGAATATCGTTTGGGTTATGTAATGCACCGACTACCTTCCAGCATTGTATAATGTCGATATTCTCTGATATGGTGGATTACACTATTGAGGTGTTCATGGATGATTTTTCTGTGGTTGGCGACTCTTTTGATCGGTGTTTGAGAAATCTAGTTGAGGTTCTCAAGAGATGTGAAGATTGTAATCTGGTGCTAAACTAGGGCTAATGCCACTTTATGGTGAAGGATGATATAGTGTTGGGCCATCGCATCTCGGAGAAGGGGATAGAGGTTGATCGAGCTAAAGTGGAAGTGATAGAGAGGCTCCCTCTACCCATCTCTATAAAAGGTGTGAGAATATTTCTTGGACATGCTGGATTTTATCGAAGGTTTATTAAGGATTTCTCAATAATTGCACATCCTTTGTGCAAACTGCTTGAGAAAGAATGTAAGTTCTATTTTGATGAATCCTGTCTGAAAGCGTTTAGAGAGTTGAAGGAAAAGTTGGTGTCCACGCCCATCATTATTTCACCAGATTTGAGTGAGCCATTGGAGGTGAGGTGTGATGCAAGTGGCGTTGCACTTGGTATGGTATTGGGACAGAGAAGGGATAAAATCCTTCACCACATTTACTATGCCAGCAATTCCTAACTGAAGCTCAGAAGAACTACACATTAATTGAATAAGAACTTCTTGCAGTGGTGATTATATTTGAAAATTTTTTATCCTATTTGCTTGGGACAACAGGTTATAGTGCATACAGACCATTCCGCTTTGAGGTATTTGATGGCTAAGAAGGATGTGAAACCTAGGTTGATCCGATGGGTATTATTGCTGCAAGAGTTTGATTTTGAGGTAAAAGATAGAAAGGGGACTGAGAATCAAGTTGCCGATCACTTGTCTAGATTGGAGGATGAAGCTATGCGTGAATTAGGAGAAAATACTGAAATTGAGGATGCATTCCCAGATGAACATGTATTGGCCGCCTCTCAAGATTTGATCCCATGGTTCGCAGACTTTGCGAACTATCTGGCAAGTGATGTAGATCCGTTGGACTTGTCCTTCAACCTAAGGAAAAAGTTCATGCATGATGTGAAAAAGTTATTTTGGGATTAGCCTTACTTATACTGGAGTTGTGCTAATGGGATGATACGACATTGTGTACCGGAGGTCGAGATGTTGAGTGTTTTGGAGGCATATCACTCCTCACTTGTGGGTGGGAACCATAGTGCTATCTGAACTTCGCATAAGATCTTGCATTGTGGATATTATAAGCCGACCATTCACCAATATGCTCACAATTTTGCCAAATCATGTTATCGGTGCCAACGGGATGGAGAAATTTTGAAGAGGCAAGAACTCCGCTTGAATCCTATTTTGTTAATTGAGCTATTTGATGTATGGGGTATTGAATTTATGGGACCATTTGTGAGTTCTCATGGGATGAAGTATATTTTTATGGCGTTTGACTACGTGTCGAAATGGATGGAAGCAATTGCTCTTCTTAACAATGAAGGAAAGACTGTCACCGCATTCTTGAAAAAGAAGATCTTCTCTAGATTTGGCACACCTAGGGCCATTATTAGTGATGGTGGCTATAATAATTTTTTCAAAAGGGTTTTTTGAGAAATATGGTGTTCGCCATAATGTTGCTACTCCTTACCATCCACAAATTAGCGGGCAAGTTGAGGTGTCCAATCATGAGATCAAGCAAATTCTAGCGAAAACGGTGAATGCTAATAGAATGGATTGGTCAAGGAGGCTTGATGATGTTTTTTGGGCCTACCGCACTTCATACAAGACCCCCATAGGTATGTCTCCATCCCAACTTGTATATGGGAAGGCGTGGCACTTGCCGATCGAGCTAGAGCACAAGACGATGTTGGAAACGAAGAAACTGAAATTGGATTGGGCTGAAGTGTCAGAAAAAAGACTAAATGGGTTGAATGAGCTTGATGAGTTTCACCTAAAGGCCTATTAAAGTTCAGTCATCTACAAAGAGAAAACGAAGAAGTACCACAACCAAAGGATTGAAAAACGATAATTTGCAGTAGCTGATTTGGTGCTTCTATTGAACTCTAGACTACTCTTGTTTCCAGGAAAACTCAAGTCCAAGTGGACAGGGCCATTCCTCATCACTACAGTGTTCCCATATGGAGTGGTTGAGTTGGAGAATAAGGAAGGCGCAAAGTTCACAATCAACCGGTAAAGGATAAAGATCTATCTGGGTCAGGCAGAGAGAGTTCATGAAGTGGTTGAGCCCTATCATCTCGATGAAGTCTGAGTAATCAAGGCGACTGCGTTGTGCCGCGATGTTAAATCAAGTGCTTCTTGGGAGGCAACCCAAGGTGTATCCTCTAGCCAACAATAGGTTTGTTTTCCTTATATAAATAGTCGTAGTTTTGTTTTATTTTTCTCATTATTTCATTTTTTTTTCTATGGTAGTGTTTGCGAGAGATTAGTATAGGGTCCATGTCACAATATTATCCAGAAAAACACAAAAAGAATGGCCTAGTGGGTGTTACATGGGTAGGGAGCAAAAGTATAAATCTGCAGAAAATTGTCTTGTGCAGAGGTCTACGGACCGTCGATGGTGTCCGTAGATCCAGGAATGTTCCAAATTTTTTCTAAGTCTAGAAGTGATCGATGGTCCTAATCGACGGACCATCGATAGACCTATGTACCATTGAAGGAGTTTCGTATGTCCAAATTGCAAGTGATCCGACCCAACCCGGCCGGTAATATTAAAAGACATAATTGTTCAAATTCATCCCCCCTTTCAATTCTTTTAAAAATTCCCTTCCATAATTGTTTCCTTCCATTATCTCCTTGTTTTACTCAAAATCAACCTCTCCAACTCCAAATCACTCACCCATCAGAACTCTTCCATTCTCAAACACTCTCTCCCACAAATTATCTGTTTCCACATTCTTCTTCGGCCAGTGCTCGAGTTCAAGCGCGTATGTTACTCTTTGAAAGTTTGCAAGTGCACACAACCATACCACAACTACTAAAGGTATTTCTATTTCCCTTGACTTTGAATTCTCGTTCATAGTTATTTACAGAAATCCAGAAGTGTGTCTTGACGTTAGGACTACATTAGTCAAATCTGCATGCTAATAATTATGTAGTTATGTTCCTCGGAATGATAAAATATGGTTGTGTAGCATGTTACTTTGTCTAAAATGTTGAGTTTCTCTATGTGTCTGAAAATTTTGACTTAGGGTTAATTAATTTGACCAAATTGGATGAAAATATAATGAAATCGGAACCTTAGGAATGACGAATTAGTATTGGTTGTGTTAAAAGGCTTGTTCTAAATTTCTTGTGTAAAAAGGAGTCACTAAAGGAACTAAAAGTTGAAATTTGTAAAATGGCCTGAAACCTATCTCAGGCCAATAGTACAAGACCCGGTCTATAGACAGTCGATTGAATCTCTCTAAAAATTCCTAAGTCTAAAATGACTGAAGTGGACTACGGTCTGCACATCTGTCATTCCCATCAGAGAACCTGTTTTCACCAACTTCTAAAATAAATCTATGTGTTAGACGACGAAAGTGGACTAGGGTCCATCAATTGATCGACAACGATAGACCGTTCTCCACGTCCGTCGTTTCCATCAGAGAAGTCTGTTTTTCTTCCTTTCTTGAATAAGTTCTAAGTGTCAAACAACCGTTGTGATAGACGGACCGTCGATTTGACTCTGCAACAATAGCTTGTGTTTTTTGAGTCCCAAGATTTCTTCGCCTCGTTGTTGTTCGAGTGTGTAATTATGCTGAGTTGAGACTAATAACTATTCTACAGGTACCGATGGCTCCTAAGAAGGACATTGTCTATGCAAAGAGGGGCAAATCCAAGTCGGTCTCCCTGTCCCGTCAGATGATCGTAGAGTCTGACAACAAGCAAGACCCACCGTATGTCCCTCCTGGTTCCACAACGCCAACGGCAGCTGCACGAGTCACAAGACCCAGCAAAGGTGATTCCCGATGTAGTCACTGCCTCTCAGTCTGATGAGGAGCGCACACTGACCGGTTCACCATCCGGGGCTGCCTCTAGTTCTGAAGTGCATTCAGAATCCGGGTCCAAGTCTGCCTCCGCTATAGGGTCGGCCCAATCCTCGGGGTCAAAAGAGAACACTTCTTCTGGTTCCACCTCTCAGGGAGCCAATAGGTCGGAGGGCCTAGACCACCAAGCCTTGTCTAATGAGGCTACCAGTTCAGAGTCTACACCCGCACCCCGAGCTAGTGACCCCGCACCTATGGCTGATGACCAAACCAGTGGTGCATTGAGGGTCAATACCAGGATTACAGAGATGCGAGGATGTTGAATAACAAGGGGGTAATGACCCGGCTGGTTATAGTACAGTGTCGAGTCCTCGCGGGGAGTTTGCACACGATTCTCGAGGTGCACAGACTGTTCAATCTACACAAATTTGACTGGATGGCTCAGGATTTGGCAACTATAGTGAGGAGATAGTCAGGGAGTTCTATGTTTCTTACGTTGCCACTCTCCGAGGTTCCTTAGACAGGCAAGCAAGACCTGTAAAACAGGATCCTCTCACTCATACTCTAGTCTAGGGATGCCGGGTTGATATATATGAGGCGACCATCCGCCGTTTCCTATACGGACCCACCACCGGCCCACAGGTGATGCGCAATACTGCATAGTTCGAATACAGGTGGCAGGTTGTACAGAGTGGCAAGTTTGGGCAGAATGTGGAGCATCGTGAGGCGATAAAGATATGGTTGGCTCAATATCTGGCGACCGATGGTGAGAGGGCAGATTAGGTTACATACCCCCGATGGCTAATCATGAAGGTCACCCTTGCCTTTGTAGCCAAGTTTTTTTGGCTGCTAGTCTGGCACAGGTTATCGCTCATGCTAGCTGATAATGTAGTCACATGGGATAGGGCGGTGTTAGTAGCAACTCTTGTAGCGGTAGTGGAGATAGACTTTGCTTGGGTGCTTATATAGGTGATCTCAGAGGGCCTTCAAGACCTCTACCACTCACACCTTTGCATTTCTTATTTTCTAGTAGTGCAGGGACGCCGGAGTGCTAAATTTGCACTCTAATACACTCTGTAGCCTGGCGGGGACAGTTTCCATGTAGCGGCACCACTCAGAGGGCCAGGATTGAGGTTCCGCCACTTTGCGAGAGTTTGGCGGACACTGTGGAGCTAGCCCAAGGGGCTGACCCTGCTGCATCTGAGCCTACTGATATTACCCCGGTTTATTTCACCCATGCCGCCAGCAGGGCCCCAGTTCATCCTGATCCACACCACCAGCTACCGCATTGGGCCCTCTGGCTCGAGTCCAGAGGTTAGAGGCATAGATGGCCACCCTGCTCCACCACATTCAGCCTTGGATGAAGAAATCTATTGCTGATGTTGAGGATCGCATAGAGAATTAGGTGGCCAAGCAGGCCAAGAAGAAAATTCAGGCGGTCCACCAACGCCTCAATGTCTTTGAACTGCGTGTGCTAGCACGACCATCCCCTACCGCTGATCTCACCACTATTCAGACTGAGGATGCTATCTTGCGAGCTGATGTGGATTCCATCTTGGAGATGAGGGGAACTAAGCCAGAGAGAGCTCTGGTTGAGCTAGCAGATGACACGGTTCTAGACGCCTTGTTCAAAGTCCCTGCTGAGCCTGAGCCTGAGCATTAAGGTTGTGCCAAGAGGCATCGCTCCAGCCATTCCACTGAGGCCAGTGATGAGGCCCGTGCGAGAAAGAGTGAGAGGTCAGAGCTAGAGTGGGCTAGGAGGGCTTCTTTGATTGAGAAAGAGATATGCTATAGGAGAGCACTAGAGATGGCTGCTGGAGCATCCAGTTCTGCACCGGTGATTGATGATAGGAGCACCACTGATTGTGCAGAGGTTGATGTGGGAAAAATTGAGGGTGACCCAACTGTTGATCTTGAGGGTTCCGAGAAACCGGACCCACCCCCTTGTTGAGAGTCTTAGGCGCTATGCGCCACTGGTTTGCTTCACCTACCACCATGTACTTGTGATCTCTTATGCATTGGGGACTAGTGCATGTTTTTTTGTTGGGGGTGGGGTAGATGGAAAGTGAGTGATAGGGTGAAGTCTGATTAGCCCAACTCACAATTCTCTCTTGAGGTTTTCTTGCCTGTGTTCGTTTTCTCCAAGAGACTATTTAATTTTCTGTTAAACCGGCATGTCGTAATTTGTACTAAGTATAAAAGCATGAGAAATGAAGCATGATGGCTGGCAAAATGATACCTCATCCTGGATAGTGCTTGCATTTGTAGGTGAAAATAAGTTGAATGTGTTGGCTCTAAGCATGACATAGATAGGCACCCACTGCATGACTTTCAACTAACACCTAAACTGGGAAAGTTGATAATCTGATAGTGTTATCAGGTTCCAAGAGAGTGTGAGCAGATTTGAGTGTTTAACAGTTGGTACCTAACTAGAACTTGCTAGGTTAGTCATGTGAAGTGAATCTGTGTTAGAAGCTATGAAGTGATCATATGCCTTTATTCGAAATAGCCAATATCTAGCCTAAAAGAAGATAACCAAATGAAAGAATTGTCCCTTGTTGATCCAAATATGTTGAGCCTGTAATAGACCAATTGTTTTTCAATTCACCAACTCACCTTCCTAAGGTCTAATGTTTTGGCCCCACTCCTTCCTTGGACATGTGCACCTCGACTTAGGCCAAAAGCCTAAGTTGAGGGTGGATAATGCAGTAAGTAACCTCATCTTGGCCCTTACCCGACTTCGGGTATTATGTACCTCAACTCATGGAAATCCATGAGTTGAGGGTGGCTATTATAAGAGAAGACACAAAAATGGGTATGAAAAGAGTTGGATGTTGAAAAGAAAACCTTAGGTGAGTAAATAATGTGATTTTGTGGAAGTATCAATTGATTGAAAAAGAAAAGAAAGAAAGAGTTTTAAGGAGAAAAAGATGCAAAAGAAGTAAAAGTCACATCCAAAAAGGGAGCAAAGCAAAAAAGAAAAGAGAAGAAAAATAGGATGTCAAAGGCAATGAAAAGTGGTAGGAAGCTTAGCGGTAATGTCAAGGAGGTCAAAAAGTCACTAAAAACGTACCCAAATGTACCATACCTGACCCTGAGCCTACGTTACAAGCCAAGAAAGTCCTACCTAATCCTAGAGTCTAGTGCGGTGAACCTAAGCAATGAAAATAAGGGCAAGCCTATGGTGAAGAGTACTAACTATATTTGAACTTGTTCTTGAGCGCGACTATTGAACAAAGATCCTTGTACCCAAATTTATAATCGCTGTGTGAAAAATGAGGATTTCTTTTAATGTGAGGGCACTAGTTGCAGTATCGGAAAGTTGGTACCTTGGTGAGAGGTAAAACATTAGAGATGTATGTTGCACGCTGAGTTTGTGTCATGTGTGATTCGCATGAGTTAGCTTGTCGAACCTGAGAGTGTAAGCCTGCACTAAATTAAAGAAAGAGTCGGTATTGATAATCATGTGATTACAAAATCTTAAAAGAGTATACTTTTGTACAAATGTTGTTTTAAGTCATAGTACGTTTCTTGAGGACAAACAACGAATTTAAGTTTATGGTGTTGATATATCTGGCTTCACGGTATTTTCAATGCATTTTACTTAAGAGTTGTGTGTCTCTAGAGACTTTTTCTAGTATTTTTAACAAGTTTTGTGTTCTATTTTGTAGGAAAGATGTCCAGGTTGAAAATGCATAAGGCAGCTGAAAAAAAGTGCAGAAGTTGACCTACGAAGGCCATCGATGGCTCGTCGTTCAATCGACGGACCGTAGGTGGTGACCGTCGATGGAAAGTTAAAGCTATGGGAGAAGATCAGGGAAATGTGATCAAGTGTGGAACTACAAGAGCAAATGATAGTCTGTCGAGGTGAACGTCAATTGATTTAGAGAGGGTTACAGTACCTGACTTTTCAAGATTTGAAGTATGGAGCAACTGTGGAGCATAGACGGACGGTAGATGGATCGACGGACCATACTATTTGTTCATCGTTTGATTCAGAAAAAGTGTCACCCGGTGGAGCAAAAATAATTCCAAGTATGGACTGACGGAGGCAGTCGACGGACCGTCGATTGATCGACGGTCCGTCAGTGAGGTCGTCGATTGAAGCCGCATTTCTGGACAGAACTTTCCTTATTTTAATTCATTTTTCTTTAGGACTATGTTTTCTATAAATAGGGGATTAAAACCTCATTTTTCGGGTTAACTACTCTTATTATTGTTCTATTTTGAGTTGGAGATTGTTGGTTGCAAAATTTGGGAAATTAATCAATTTCTGGATTTGGTTTGAAGGTTTTTCTTGCAACTTCAAGTTGAATTTTCGGGCATCTTCTTATTGTTAAGTAAGTTCACGATTTCTTCATCAATATTATGAATTGTGATCTTTCTAGCATGGGTAACTAAATACACAACTAGGGTTGTGGGAACCATGGGCAATTAACAAAGTAATCCTAGCAATTAAGCAATTCTCAAATAGTTTTTGCATGTATTGATAATTATTTCGCTTAGAAGATATTTTAACGGTGGACAATATTAGAACTCGCCTTTTTACTACTTGCCAAACCAAGGAGGGTGTTAATAAGAAAAAAATTATCAACATAGATTTAGTGGGATACTATCTAATAGGCTAGTGTCAATTGGTGCGAAATAATAACTAAGACATACATCGATTATGATGTCTAATATGAGGTAAAGGTAAGGGTTAGTATCTTATACACACGTAGCCGGACCAAGGTACGGAGTGAAAATCTCTAGATGTGGGACCAAGGATTTAGAGATACATAACTTATCAGTTTACATGCAAAACAATAGGAAAGGATTGTTATTGCTAGGAATACGGCGTTATGAAACTATGGAGAACACATATACCCTAGTTATTCTCACAACTTTATAAAAAATCAACATTTACTTTCTTTTACTTGTTAACTTAGACTTTTTAAGGAATTTGTTTCATTCCCCCCCCCCCCCTTTTAATTACTTGTTTTCGGAAAGACATTGTCTAAATAGACGTAATCATGAATAAAAGTTAATTATAAACCATTTTCCTCGTGCGATCGATCCCAACCTAGTAGTTGGGTTCTCTACTTGATTACGACCTCTTATACTTCTTTAGGGAGGTGTAATTTTAGCTTATCAGGTGGTTTTTCCATAGAACCTTTACAGAGACCACCTCATTGTTCCTCAACTTCTTAACTTGGCGATCTAGAATTTCCACCGGAACCTCTTCATAAGAAAGGTTCGCATCCACATCCAGCCCTTCAATAGGGAGAATAGAAACCGGATCACCTAAACACTTTTTAAGCATAGAAACATGAAATACCAGATGAACCGAAGCTATTTCACTCGGTAGCCTCAACTCATATGCAACTTTTCTGACCCGTTGCAATATCTCATAGGGACCCACATACTGGGGACTTAGCTTTCCCTTCTTACTGAATCTCATCGCCCTTTTCATAGGTGAAATCTTCAAGTACACCCGATCACCTACTTCAAGTTCAAGGGCTCTTTTTCTATTGTCGGCATAAGACTTTTACCGACTATAGGATGTTTTAAATCTATCCCTTATCAACCGAACTTTCAATAGCCTCATAGACTAATTCCGGACCAAGGAGTGAATACTCACCAACCTCAAACCACCCAACCGGAGATCTACATCTCCTACCATAGAGTGCTTCACATGGTGCCATCGAAAATACTCGAATGGTAGCTTTTATTATAAGAGAATTCAATCAACAGCACTGCAATCCCAATTTACCTTGAAGTCAATAACACAAGCTCTTAACATATCTTCTAGTGTTTGAATGGTACGTTCCTCTTGGTCATCCGTTTGAGGATGAAAAGCGGTGCTAAGCTTCACTTGAGTACCCAAACCTTTTTGAAAATACCTCCAAAAACGATAAGTGAATTGAGCACCTCTATCCGATATGATGGACAAAGGGATTCCATGAAAACTCACAACCTCATTAATGTAGATTCTAGCATAATCCTCCGCCGAATGAGTAGACTTAATGGGGATAAAGTAAGCGAACTTCATCAACCTATCAACAACAACCCATATTGAGTCATTTTGCCTTCGTGTCTGAGGCAAACCCACTACGAAGTCCATATTAATATCTTCCCACGTACAAGCGGGAGCTTTCATTTATTGAAGTAAAACACCCGACTTTTGATGCTCAGCCTTAACATAGAAATCATATTTTGAAAGAGCCTCTTATGGAAAGGGTTCCCTAGAGTGAATAGATTTCATACCTTGATATTTCCTTGGGAATAAATGGAGGAAAGATAAATATTGGAGCCCTAGTGAAGCTTGACCTAGGTCTACAATGGTAGGTCTTTGGCAGAGAGAAAGTAGAGAGAAATTGTAGAGAATTCGGTTTGGGGAATTATGTGGTGTTGGGTTAGTTTAATGAAGGTTAAGTCTTATATAGTCCCTCAAATAAATTAATTAACCACCCCCTAACCCCTAATTAATTAATTAACTAACTAACTAATTAAGTCACTTAACTAGAATTGGGACAGTCGACTTGACCCCCAAACCTACGAGACCCCGACCTACGTTCCGTAGGTCCATCAACGACCTCGTACTGTACAAGCGTCATTTGGATCAGAGAGTGGTTTTTTTGACCATTTTGGGAAATGGCTAAGTATGGAACAACGACCACCATCGATGGCTTTTCGTTTGGTCCGTCGTTCGGCTACTGTCAAATTGATAGCTTTTGGTCAAATGCAAGGATCCTCTAAAAGGACCCTTAGGGTGGTCCTTGGGGATTCGTACCCGGACGTTTTGACCCTAAACACACTCTTCTATATGTTTAAGACCTTTTTACCATTTTTCATTAAATGTAGACTCCTAAAATCCCGTGAAACATGCCAAGGCACACTAACCTCAATTTCACTAGTCTTCGGATGTCATGGACGTTTATTTATGTTTTGACTCTAACACTTCCTAATTGATTTCAATACATTATTCCAGGCTTATAAAGAGTGTTTCAAGTCTTAGTTCATCATGTGAGGCTCAAGACTACGTTGTAGACTTTTGGAGTGTTACATAATCGAGTATCCAATCCATGATGTGTAAATCTTTCCCAAAGTAATAAGTGAACAATGATCATTGGTGAGAGACATATAAGCACGGACTCCATGTAGTCGAACAATCTGACTTATATCAAGTTTGTTAATTTCTCTATCGTAAAAATCACTCGAAAATGAATGTAATAACTTGGTTAGCCTGTCAACAACAACCCAAATGAAGTCATAATAACCCATAGTGGTAGGTGAACTCACAACAAAATCCATAGTAATCTGGTCCCACTTAAAAGTGTGAATGGGCATCCATTGAGATACACTTCCGGGCCCTAATTCTCACACTTGACCTCTTTGCAAGTCAAGAACTAATAAAGAAAAATCTGCAATATCCTTTTTCATGCCACACTACTAATAATGGTTACTCAAATAATGATACTCTTTCGTCGCTCCTTGATGAATGGAATATCAAGAATAATAAGACTCTTCAATAATCAACCTAATCCACTTGCACACCTTGGGCACAATAATTTTGCCTCTAAATCTTAAGACACTAACAGAATCAATGACAACCTCTTTGGATTCCTATTTTATCAATTTATCTTGAATGAGACACAACATCTCATCATTAAACTGATGCTCATGGAACTGCTTAACTAAGATAGATCAAGATTCTACAAAAGCAATCAAACCACCACTCTCCTCAAAAATTTGTTATCAAATGAGACTGGTGGCTAACCTAGGAACATCAAGATACAATGTTAACTTCTCAATAATCTTAGAGGCAAGACTCACAATGCTAGAAGTCTTATTACTTAAATAATGTATCAGCTCATTGGCCTTCTCTGAATGATATAATATGGTGGTGTCATATTCCTTTAGTAATTTAAACCACCAACGCTATCTCAAGTCAAATCCCTCTCACTAAAATGTACCAAAGACAATGATTGTCATTGAAAACCTCATAAGGCAGCTGATATAGATAATACTGACATAGTTTAAGCAGAAAAATACATCTGCCAACTCTAAATCATGAGAAGAGTAGTTATTCTCATGGGTCTTAAACTATAGCATAGGTGATCACGTAGCCCTTATGCATCAGAAAACCACCAAAACCCAACTAAAAAGGCATCAAATTAAAGGGTAAATTCCACACCCTCCTCGGGTAAAGTCAACATATGATCCAAAGTAGACAAGGTATGAGCTTTTGAAATCTCTCCTCACACTCATTAAACCGTTGGAAACTCCCACTCTATCGAGTCAATTTTTTCAAAGGAGTTGCAACAGTGGAGAAGCTCTAAATAAATTACTTGTAAATGCATGTAATTCCCACAAAACTATGTATCATAGTCCTCTTCATTCTTCCCTCTATATCTAGAGTATAATCCACAAAAATGTCGACCATGGTCCTACTTAGTCTTAGAGTACACCAAGATGTCATCAATAAATACTATCACACAAGAAACTAGATAAGGTTTGAACACCCTATTCATTAACCCCATAAATGTTGCAGGGGCGTTAGATAAGCCGAAATATATCATAAGAAACTCATAGTGACCATATAGATCCCTGAAATTTATCTTAGGGATATCTGATTTACTATTCTTCATCTGATGATAGCTTCAAGTAGAGTTGATCATAGAAAACAAAGATACCCCTTTGGAATAAAATATCATATATCTTTTCGTTACATTACTATTAGGACGTTATAATAACATCAAATATATCAGATATTCCTATACTAAAATGGAAGGACATCTCAATACCTATCGAAAAACTACATTTGAAGTCCCAACACATGGTAAAGAAAAGGTCATGTCTCGCCTATTTTACTCGTATTCATGATACTAGTACTAATAAATCTTCATTAAAATAAGTTCGAACAATGAAAGATTTCTAAAAGCTATTTTGCCTAATCGTGATATTGAATTTAGTGTTGACTTTGAGTCAGAAACTCGGCCTATTTTATTTATAATTATAACTCAAAACTAAAAACCAATTTCAACATCATTCAAAAACTACTTGGGGCAGATATCGTGAGAAATAAAATGGTAATTTTATGAAAAAAATCAAAAAAAAATCAAAAAACGGTTCATTACATTATCCTCCACTAAAACCATGTTCATCCTTGAACATAAATAAAAAGATAGTACGTGAAGCCTAAAAAAGCTGAGGATATCTGGCACGCATTCCGGACTCAATCTCCCAAGTCACATGAATAATTGAATGGTGCTTCTAATGCACCTTCGTTGAAGTAATTTCCTTGGTCCTAAGCTTTCGAACTTCATATCCAAGATATCTATAGGCTCCTTATCAAATGACATGTCTGGACCCAACACTACTGAATCAAGTGAAATGACATGTGATTCATCTAACATGTACTTCTGAAGCATGCAGACATGAAACATAGGATGTTGATATGACAAAGTATGTGGGAAGGAAAATTTATAGGCCACCTCTCCCACTCGACTGAAAATCTCAAAAGGTCCAATCAATTTAGGCCTAATCTTGCCTTTTTCAAAACATCAGCATACCTTCTTAGCTGATAATCTTAGCCAAATAAGATCACCGTCAATAAGCACTTGGGATCAAATTCTCTGGTTGGATAATTGATATTTGCGTAATCAATGATACAACATCTAGTGCAAGTGTCTACGATCGTGCAATAGTAGTAACCCAAAAAAGGGTTGGGGTCATGTCCCAAGGATGTGGTCGTGAAAATTAGTAGAATTAGAATTTTAGTATAATTAGTTGTAACTAAAGAAATTAATGATTAAAACTATGGTAAATTGAACGGGTGACCCAAAAAATGTCAAATAACAAAGGGGGTTTTTGTCACAAGTGGTAAAACATATGAAATTAACAAGGAAACCTAAGCAATGAGAGGGAGAATTCTTGGGATGTGACCACAATACGGACTAATAAAAATTATTGAGTACATGCTCTCAATAAAGATTTATAGAGTAATAGTGACTAGCTTAAGCTTTACGTGGAAATAAGTTCTCTCTCGAGCAACTTACCAAGTTTCAAATGGTTTACTCTCAGAAATGAATTTGACGCATGAAGACCATTCTATCCCTTACCTCACTAACTCTCTTGAGCTGAGTGTTAGGATATGGGGCTAGGGCTCACTGTCTCCAGCAGAACCACATGTCGACCCACTTCTTAGGCCATCAATCTAGTAGTCTTGGTTTAGCGACTTCGCCTCGAGCAAGTCAAAAACACATAAATAAACTTGTATTTGCAATTACAAATTTGTTAAATCTATCCACAACTACTAGACGAAATCACCATTAAACTATATTAAATCTATTAGCAAGCAAGACCCAACAACAATCTTAACCCATAGTTGCTAAATCAAACCCCAAGAATGGGGTTTTTAGCCACATATCAATAAAACGAAATTATACCTTCAATGACGTAAAAATCAAATGCATATAAGAAAATAAGTCTTGATTTAGGCAAAGCAAGAAGAATCGAAGAGACTCACTTCCAAATTGAAAGAGATGAAACCCTCTTCTTCTTCAAGTCTTCAAAATCCTCTCAAACCTAGAGTAAAAATAAGAAAAACTAATATTCTAGATAGAAAAATATAATAATGTTCGACTATTTAAAAACTACAACTCTACAAGTATTTCTAGTTTTTCATATTTGTGCTGCAGTGGATCATTTGGCATCGCTAGTTGGAATCTCTGACAGACTCGACGATTTACCCATTGGTATAGTTCACCGCCTTTTGGTACACCCTTCAACATCATTGTGCTTTGGTTAATGTGTGATATAGTACTGCTTCGTGGATTTACTCGGCGATGCGCCGACTAGTCCTTTTTTCAGCCAATTTGATCCTTTCCTTCGGGGCTCACCACACTAGAACAAAAGTCAAAGTAGGCCTCTTTGGAGATTCGCCAGGTGGACTCGGTGAACCTCAAGCTTCCATTTCTTCATTCTTTTCAGCCTTTTTGTCCTTTTTTGCGACATAGTTTTCATGCTTTCCTTCAAACTTTAAATACCTAAAACTTAAGAGTTTTAATTAGATATTAAGATAAAATAAGCATTTGAGGACTCTATATCCATTAAAATATAGCCCTAAATGAGTCCAATTTGTGGACTCATCAACACACCCAACTTAAACTTTTCCTTGTCCTCAAGTTTAGCAGTTCAATAAGGATGTCTTAAACAGTACTACACAAGACTCAATCATGAATGTACACAACAAGACTGAATTTACACACGCAAGGATCAATTGTGAACTCAAAGATTCAGGATATGACATACTATTATCAAAGATTCTTAGGCTCACATTACTTGCATCAAATGCAAGTTCAACCTCAACAAAAGCATCTGAACGCCAATGATGATTTCTTTTCACGCACAAGGGTATAATCAGTTTAAAGTTGAGGAAGCAGATACAATGATGCCTCTGAAAAAGAGGAACACAATGCACGCTTTCACACATAGGTTTCCCCTTATTTTCCCATCGACATTTTTTTCAGCTTTCTCAAGATCAAAAAGGTCTTTCTAAAGCTTGTAATGGGGCTGAGTGCAAAGGTATGGTCATTTGAGCTTAGTGACTAATAATCATAAGTCATTATATTATTCACCTTTATTGTTCCTTCCTCATCTTCGCTAATTCTCATAAGTCATCATATTATTCACTTCCATGGGTTGCTTCGAAACCCTACTTCTATTGTACTTTATTCCAAAACTTTCTTTTTCTTTTTCTTTTCTTCTGTTCTATTTTTTATATATATAAATGGAGGGTTTTCATCTTTTCGCAACACCATTGGTTAAGGGAGACTTTCCTTGCACTTATTTGACTTTTCCCTTTTCTTTTCACAACACCCCAACTTAGGATTTTGGCCTAAGTTAGCTATTTCAACCAAACCTATCATTCATGAGGGTTAAGGGAGATAAATAAAGAAGGGTCTAGTCTTCATCAAGTTTCTTTCAAAGAAGGTTAAGGTTCAAGGGGTGTTTAAGAGAGGTTCACAGTTACAAGGGAGGTTACAAAGGAGGTATATGTCAAATTGTCTCAGACTCTACAAAATTGCCTAAGATCATATCAAGAAAAAGAATTACTTAGTTGACCGGATTAACGGGGCATCTAGGTGTTGTCATGCATGGTTCATGGTAAGCTTATCACACAAGGCATCGATACTTATGTCAAACAAAACTTTACACTTTAACAAGTGTGCAACGGCAATTACACGAGAATCAATTTGACACATGGATAGTCACATCAAGATGCAAAGAGTTCACATATTGCCTATGCAACTTACTTTGGTCTCATCGTAGCCATACCTTCATGTTTGTTCTATTACAAGCACTATTCAAGTAATCTGTATTAATCGATACCGAGACTCAAATTTGATAATAAACATCCACATTTAAATGTATGCAAGGGTGGCAAAAATTTGCGAAAAATTTGAAATTTTTTGGAAGGGTCAAAATCGCTTGGCAATTATAAACATATAGGAGCCATAAACTCAAACATCCACAAAAAGAAGATAAACATAATTTAAGCAGATCAACCCAAATAAACACAAAAACACAAGTGTCAACACAAAAATTGTGGACGTCACCCCACCAAAACAAAAAAAAATATTTGTCCTCAAATATACAACAATAATCCAGCGGTCAAATTAGAGAAAGATAGAGATAGGGCTAGAGAGTAATCATGGTTGAGGAGTTTTTTCGAGTTGGGGTTCTTCAGTAGATTTAGCATTAAGTGGAAGGTGAAGTGGGGGACATAAGTCAAACTATCAAGTGATTCAGTAAGCTTTGCACAGCTTCTCTCAACAACCAGTGTGCATATTTTTAACCCACGTTCTCAAATGCTTCACAGCCACCCTTTTTCGCTTTGGATTACAAATTGTCTAATTTATTCCCATTTGGAAACAACATCTTAATTTATGATATAGTTAGAGCTTCGCCAAGTTTTACAAGCCTTCTCAGCAAATTTGGTTGTTCAAATGGGGGTCAACATCAGAGTCACTGATATGGTTGGCGATTCACTAAAACTTTCCAAAGCTCGTCGAGTTCTACAGACTCAAAGTTTTCAAGATATCTTGAGTCAAATGGAGGACAAAGATTGATTATCGGCATCTTCGACGACTCGCCAAGTGGACCTATTACTTGACACCCTGCACTTTTCGAGCCTCGTCCACACTGTAACATGTATGATCAGCACACCGTTATTTTACTAATATAAAATTATAACATAATAAGGGGTTTTGGGTTGCCTCCCAAACAACACCTGAGTTAACGTCTCGGCACGACACAATTCAATAACTACTCTTTATCCTCAGAGTCACTCATAGTGTAGTTAGGTGAGTCTTCTACGAACAGAGGATAGCGACTTGTCATCAAATGGGTGATGTGAGCGCCCTGTAGGTGAATGGTCATGGAGTTTGAAGTAGTTGTTTCATTTATCATATCAATGTTGTCCTTCATGTCATTCAACTTCTTGTCGTGTTCTTAGAGTTTTTCTTGAATGAGTGAAAGGGCATCGTCATTTTGCACACCCCATGCCTCTTCCCATGTTTGCATTTTTGTTTGGACAGAAAATCTACTTGAGCAACCAGTTCATCCCATTCGTAATTCTTTTGGGCTTCCTTTCTAGTTTCAACCATGTTGTCAAGTAGAGTTGCGACGAATTCATAGGGTTGGTGGAGCATACCGCCCTCGAAAAGGTGCTCATCTATGCTTCTATTTTCGGGTTCGAGACTCCGATAAATCAATCTAGAAGCTTTTTGCCAGGCATCCCATGAGATGGGAATGGTTGTAATATTGCTTTGAACTTCAGCCACATTTCTTGAATTGTCTCCTCCCCTGCTTGTTTGAATGTCAGTAGATTATCCATGGGTTAAATAGTTTTAGGAGAGGATGATCTGTGTGATACCCATAGTAACTATCCATTCTTGTTTCCCTACTTTGATCTTCAGACAAGCAAAACAAAACTACAACTAAGATTAGTAAAACTAAAACTAAGAAAAACAAGAACTCTAGTTAACTACATTTTCACATAACCCCTCCCAGCAGTGGCGCCATTTTGATTTTGCTTAATCAATGACACAAGTTCAGGTCCAAGTGTCTACAATCGTGCAATATAGTAGTAACTCAACTAAGGGTTGGGGTCGTGTCCCAAGGGAGTGGTCGTGAAAATTAGAAGAAAATTAGAATTTTATTCTAATTAGTCGTAGGTAAAGAAATTAACATTTAAAAACATGGTAAATTCAACGGGTGACACAAAAATGTCAAATATCAAAAGAGTGGTTTTGTCACAAGTAGTAAAAAATATGAAATTAACAAGGAAAACTAAGCAATGAGAGGGAGAATTCTTGGAATGTGACCACAATACGGATTAATCTAAATTATTGGGTACACGATCTCAATATAATATCTATTGAGTAATAGTGACTAGGATAAGCTTTAGGTTGAAATAACTTTTCTCTCGAGCAACTTACCCCATTTCAAAATGGGTTCCTCTCAGACACCCACCTGCCGTATGAAAACCAGCCTACGCCTTACCCCACTCACTCTCCCAAACTGAGTGTTAGGATATGGGACTAGGGCTCACTCTCTCGAGTTGAACCTCATATCAACCCACTCCTTACGCTATCAATCAAGTAGTCTTAGTTTAGAGATTTTGCTCTCGAGCAAGCCAAAAACACATAAATAAACTTGTATTTGCAAATATAAATTTGCTAAATTAATCCGCAACTACTAGACGAAATAACCGTTAAACTATATTTAATCTATCAACAAGAAAGACCCAACAACAATCTTAACTCATATTAGCTAAACAACACCCCAAGAATGGGATTCTTAGACACATATCAAGAAATAGAAATTATACTTTTAATGATGTTGAAATCCAATAGATATAAGAAAATAAGTCTTGATTTAGGTAAAGCAAGAAGAATCAAAGAGACCCTCTTCCAAATTGAAAGACATGAAACCTCTTCTTGTTCAGGTCTTCAAAAACCTGTTAAATTTAGAGTAAAAATATGAAAAACTAATATTCTGGACAGAATATTATAATAATGTACGACTCTCTAACAACTACAACTGTGCATCATTAGTTGGAATCACGGACTGAATCAGTGATTCACCCATTGGTGTAGTTCACCACCTTCTGGTACAGCCTTCAGCATCGTTGTTCTTTGGTCCATTAGGCGATATAGTATTACTTCACGGAGCTACTCAACGACTCGCCGATTGCTCCTTTCTTCAGCCGATTTGATCCTTTCCTTCAGGGCTCACAACACTACAGCAAAATGTAAATTATGCCTCATTGGCAATTCGCCAAGTGGACTCGGCGATCCTTAGGCTTCATTTCTTCGTTCATTATAGCCTTTTTGTCCCTTTTTGTGCATAATGTCCATGTTTTCTTTCAAATTTCAAATACCTAAAACTCAAGAGTTTTCATCAGATATTAAGATAAAATACGAATTTGAGGATGCTATTTTCATTAAAATATATCCCTAAACGAGTCCAATTTGTCAACTCATCAATAACTCTTTTGTCGAATTTGGTTGTCAACAGCCTACCCTAAATTATATAGACCAATCTCTAAGAGTATTTTATCTATAGTGTCCATCTCAGCTGAATCAAACCAACTAGTCAGATATATAATGCCTCAAATTGGGCACCTAAATAGTGGAATGATACTTTTTGTTGTACTCTAACTCTCCCAAGGGAAAATGCAGATCTCATTGAGTGTTGAAGTCCATCACAAAAACTTGGAGAATTTTCTCCAACACGTGAATCATCAACTCTATCAAACTATCTGTGTGATGTTAAAAATCTCTTATAATATCTAATCAAGTACCCAAACCATGTTACAAGGATTTCAAAAAATAGTGAACAATACTCCAGTCAGAGATAATAGAAATATAGACTCCATGTTATCGCATGATCTAACTTGTATATAGTTGGGCTAACTGTTTTACAATACACTGTTAACAAGTCTTATCAGTCACACTTAAGAACTAATAGGTTATATCAATCACACATATCAAGAATGTCATTCAACAGTATTAAGTAAATCAACCACAAGTGTTAAGTAAAAAAACATTACAATAGTCAAACTCTTGCGTAAACCATTTTCCTTCAGAACAATATCCTTAGCTGGAACAATTTCCCTTCGACGTTACATCATATCACTACATAAAACCATTTACCTTAAATTTTATATAATATCACTTATCAGAACCATTTTCCATATACCTATTTCAGTATCCCAAACAATTTTCCTCCGACTTTATATCATATCACTAGCCGAAACTATTTCCCTTTAGCTTTATGTCATATCACTTGCCAAAAACATTTCCCTTTGTCATAATCATCACATGTCTCATGTTGATGCAAAAAAATCAACGCAAATAAAGTGAATCTACACCATAAGGAAGAGACAACAACTCAAACAATTCAAGTCAACAAAAATGTTATCAAAGCATTTTATGAATCAACATCTTTAAGGTCTACAAAAAGGCAATTCACCAACCACTATGATCAACAAGTTGTATTTTTCATTAATACCCTTTTATTAATTAATATCAATAAAGTGGAATAATTCATCACACTCATTCTTATTACTCCCAACACACACAACAAAGAAAAATACACGACTCTACTATTTAGAAACCACTTGCCTTAGTAAAATAAAAAATAAATCCAAGACTTAAGCCTTCCCTTTCCGACAATTTGCAAACCCACAAATCTAATTCAATAAATTAATCACAATAAAATTATGAAAATTAATAATAATACCTAAATCATACACCTTAAAATGGGTCATATCAACGCAAAACCCAATTACGATATTGAGGCTTGAATTCAAACATCTTTACTTGAAAATGTTATCCACAGTATGTAGAACTCTTTGGTGAAAAACATTTTGAAAAATAAAATAAATTAGTTCATAATGAGCACTTTACTATAGAACTCAAGTCATTGAAAAAACTTGTTATTTGCCATTCATAATCTCAACTTCTGATGTTAAAATCTACAAATTAATCAAAGGGAATTGAAGTTTTAAGGTCACAAAGCATACCCTATTGATTAAGCAAAAGAATACATTTGACATTGTCTCTAAGGATTTTCAAAAACTCCAAATAGAGAAAATTGGTTAAAACCCTAAAAATGGCAAGCCAAAACTCTCTTCGAAGTTGCAAAGCAAACCCAGGTTCCCATAATAGAACATTTCTAAAGCGACGTCTGGTTCTCTTAAGTGAACCCTACTTAAGTAAGACATCTTGTTAAAGAAAAGCTTCATTTTTTTTTGTGAAGGTCCCTTAAGCAATGTCATACCCCAAATCTACCCCCAGGACGCAATCACGAGACCTAAGATCTGGAGTGACCCAAGCTACCCTGCTGCCATACCACACATACTAAATAAACTGAAGAGGAGGAGCAACCGGAACTTGATCATCCATAGCAACTTCTTCAAGTGGAGGCACTTGATTATCTTGTGCCCCTACATTAGCAACTCCTTCTTCAGCCCTTCTTGCGGCTGCTCTTCGAGTATTCATACCTATAAGCACCATATAAGGTTTAGGTGAAAGCACACATAAAGTAAACTCTAGAGGCACGACATTCGGTTACAAGAAGATGAGAGTTTCCTAAGCATCACATAGTCTCTCATTCATAAGTGTGGCGCGCTTCACGATTACGAATAAGAATCTAGATAGACGTGGTTTAATGAGACATCAGCCCTGAAGGTATTCAACCTCATGCTCTGATACCAAGTTTGTCACATCAGGGGGCACCCCCTAGACATAACCGGCGTCATCATCCTCGAAGAGGACTAAGACTAGCCTCTTAGCATTCATTATAACATTCATAGGTTAAAAATGTGGAAAACTTAAAACATTTCGATTACTTCTACATTGAGGTTTACTTAGACCTCTCGCTTACACACAATATATATTTATCGAGTATACATATACCCTTCGTATAAGAAGATTACATAGTCTTCTACTTTTATTTCACACACATAGTATAGGAACATAATCTTATAAGAAGTCTATATTATGTCTCATATCTAACCATCTAAAATGAATTCAACAATGAGTCTTAACCCATATTCAATACAACAAAGAGCCTCATATAGGCTATACAACAATCGTCTTGAAATTAATAGGAAAGAACTAGAAGTCTTATAACTAGAACAACATCAATAGCTTGATAATAGCATTGTCCTCGGACAGTGAGGACCTACCGAACTCTATGGAAATATCCAAGTAGTCTTCAAAGTCCGTCTATAGACTCAACGGTCGTATCCTACATTTGTAGTAAACATAAAAGATGGGTTAGTACACACTTGTACTAAGTATGAGTATATACACATAAAACAAGTGAAATCATGCTAAAAAGGACATTTTGTTAAAGCATGTTATTTTACATTTGGAAAGCCTTATGCACATTCAAGAACCAATACAAGTCATTAATGCATATTCATCAATTCAAGACCATTGTCATCACAAGACCATCAATACGAAGTCGAGCCAAGTCAATCATACATACCGACATACTTAAACACATAATCAAGACAACTCTATCATCAAGTTATAACCTCAACAAGCATGAATAAGAGTTCATTACAACATAACTAAAGCAATACAATTACTCGTGAACCCTCATTAAGTCTACTAGTGTAATGACTAAGCAAAGTCCCATAACCTTACTCAACCAAGTAAACTCAACAAGAACTATAAGCAATGTCCATCTTCACATACTATATCATTAAGAGATAACACCATCATACTTTATCAATGGAGACCAACCACATGTTCATAAATGCAACACATATAACATAGTTTAATTAACATATAAGATTCAACACATACATAACATATACATTATAGAACATAATGACAACCTCCTAAGGCTTCCCTCAAGGAAAACTAGTGCAAGGCATAGGTAGAGTCTCATACCCCTACCTAGGCTAAGTCAAACCTCTTAAGTCACCCTAGTTAATGTTTACTACCTTACTTCATTTTACTTTCAGTAACACTTGTCTTAACTGACATAGACCACAAAAGCTAAGTGTTGAATCCGGTGTTTAAAACCTTACACCGATTGAAGGTGGTCTACCGGCCAAAGTAGAACCAAACATGAGCATAGCATCTAAGTGGATCCACTAGCTAGTATTCCTATGGGGATTGTCATGGAAACATCATTGTATGCCCTTTTTGGACTATGAGGCTATCCATCCCGTGAGGACTATGATGAAACCTACCTGCCCTCCTTAGGAAAGGCGCCACCCCTCATCTACAAGTTCACTCGGTGCTAAGCTAGAGTCCCTTTTGAAATGTCTTTAATGTCTTTATTAATGATCATAGCTTAGATAGGCCATAGGTTCTATCCCTTATATAATCATCATCATCATAGCTCAATAAGAATTGCATGAGTATTTTTCTTTCATTACAATTCATACATGTGAGGTTAGCACATTTACATAGTCACATCATAATAAGGCACATTGGTAAGTTATGACCATCCTTATAACATTTACATCTTAGCCAACAACTCACAAACCATAGTCAATACATTTCAATTTAACATCTCACCAACCCTGTCAATCTCATCAAAAGGTATACTTCAATGTAACTTCATCACTAAACAAAAGTAATTATAATTGATGTAAAGGTTAGTATCATAAAGACTTACCCAATCTCCTTCACAAGGCATCATCCATGTTTTTACCATCAACCATCCAATTCAACCCAACAATGGGTGTAATACCATCACACAACAGTAATTAACACAATAGCTAGATCAATTGCATCATCACTATCCAAATTAACTTCAATTCATAACCTAGGGTTAAGGGAATAGGGTTCATTAGGAATTCATCAAGAAATATATCCAATCCCAACAATACATTCCCCTATACAGTCCATAAATGAATTAGAATAGATAAAACAAGTCTAACAATCAATACATTCTTCAATTCCCATCAATTTATAAGCAAGATCATGGATTTGGGGAATTTGTGGAAACGTACATGATCTACATGAAATTACATCTTTAACATCAATTAAACAACAATATACACTTTATTAGTCATAGGCAATCACAATTTATAATCAATTTGATGTTTAGAAAAAAAACCATTAGAATTGGGAAACACCATAGAATTGGGTAATCTAGAAATCAACTTTGAAAGGACCTCTTGGAGAAAGGAATTCTAAGAGTGAAGAACCCATACCTTAATGAACGAAATTGAAGTGAAATCCTAGAGAAATTGGTCTTCTTCTTCAAGTTTTGTTCTTTCTTCAATGGAGGATTTTGGGAGAGAGAAAGTAGAGAGAGATGAGAGCTTTTGGGTTTTGTTTTGGAAATTTGATTTAGGTGAGTAAATTGACTTAAAACTGACCCTTAGGCTATATGTAATCACCCCCTAAATTACCAAAATACCCCTCACTTAAATGGGTGTTTTTGTGAAGTCAAAATGCTTAAAATACGATTTCAATGAATCTAGGAAGTGGCTCCGCGTCGAGAGGCTAATTTCTGAATTTATTTTTGAAATCTGATTTGAGGCAGTGGTATTCTAATGATCCCGTCTTACCTGATGATTAGGATTTGCTTTCCCTATTTGAAAAAAGGAGATCTGTGTCACTCTCACTATGCTTCACACATGAAATTCTACAGCTTTCAAGGGCTCGAATAGATTGATTTGAGAACTTGTTTCAGGGTTGCCCCGTGTAGACGCAAATATTGGACCTAGGTTTGTTGATGGATCTGGTCTTGTCGAACAGGTCTGGATTCGAGGTTCGAACACAAAAGCCCACTAGCTGAGCTGAACAAATCTTTTGGAAAGATTTGTATCTGCTTAGGCTTTACAGCCTCACGCAGATAATCTATTATTTTTGCCTTCAAATAAGGATTGAGGCGCTACTTTTAGCCCTTCCAATCCAAAATTCAAGAGGGCATTTCAGACTTTACTTGCTGTTGCCGATATGATCTTTTCTCTTGTTTCAGAAGTGGAGTTTGCTGCTATCGTAGATAAGAGTGACAGAATTGATAGAGAGAAATCCAATTCCAACAGGTGGTGCATGGATGTCGTCAGCTCGTGCCGTAAGGTGTTGGGTTAAGTCCCGCAACGAGCGCAACCCTCGTGTTTAGTTGCCATCGTTGAGTTTGGAACCCTGAACAGACTGCGGTTTGCCGGCCGATAAGATCTCTGAGATTGACCAGCCAGCTGGGTTGGTTTGGCTATTCTTTTCTATTGAAAAGGAGTCAGCTGTCTGCGCGAGTCACCTTCTTCTAAGCTCCATTTTTGCAAGCACCGACCCTGACTCAATAGGGCAATTCAAAGAGGAGAACGAGGACAGCTGACTACCGCTAAAAGTCAGACTAAGAACATTGTATGATTGAAAACTGCCGCTGCATACTACCCGGTGCTTGCAGGTCTGACTGGATGCTCTGTCCCAACTAACAAGAGTAGGAAGATTCCAGCTTTGAATCTTGTGCTTGACGGTGATCATTTCTGCCACGTCATAACAGTCTTTAGTGGTTTCTGTTTCAATGGTTTGGAACCCTTCTTACTTTCTTTATTATATCGGGGAATTTTTTCTCTTGGTCCGCTAACTCTATAAGGGGCTGGTGGGCGGGGGTAGAGCCTCTAGCGCCAATGTCGATGAAGCAAAGGTGTTTTACATTTATAGACAACTTTACAGATTTGTTTATGGATCTCTGAGAATTTTTTTTCATTTCCCTGAGATCGTGGAGAAGACATATCCAGTTCAATGAATTTCAATCCCTTATCTCTCGGCTCGGAAGGGCACCAACGGTCGTGTTATCATACAGGATAGCTGAGATAAAAGCTATGTTATTATGCGTGGAGCCTTTTAGGCATGCCGGTACCAAAAACCGATGCCTTACCACTTGGCTATATTCCATAGCCTGTTTTGGACGGTAGGAACGGGGAGAGGGGGAAGGGAGAAGCAGGGCTCGAAGAACGAGCCGAGCCGTGCAAGGACGCGGGGATATAGCAAGTAAGCAGCAAGGTTCTCCCCTTAGGACCGACTACAACAAGCTCGCGACTCTAATAGAAAGAAAGGGTAAGCCTTCCTACACACATGCGTCCGCCAGAATGCCTCCTTGGTTCGAGACGAAGCCAAGCCGATACATACGATAGGCGAAGGAAAGACCCCCATTTCATAGCGCCTGGGGAACGCAAGTTTGATCGAGGATTGGAGAGGAGAGGTGGAAGAAAGGGCTCGGGATGGATTTTGGAGTCTTTGTGCGATACCAACCCTTTAAAGAGTAGGCGGTTCGTATCTTTCTATGACCCCCAAGAAGTAGGAGGATAGGCAGAGCAAGAGCTCTTGAAGTCTACCCGGGCGCGCTTCTTCATTCATCCATTTAGGGGAGACCAAGAGAGTAGATTAGCTGGTTTTTCCAGTCAAGTATAGTTGATAATCCCATTTTCGAATATGAATTTGAATATATTCTCTTTATTATTCTAAATATAGCTTTTTTATCTTCCACCCTATCTCCACAGCTAACCAGGCCCTTGAGATAACAGCCCATACCATAGGGTAGCCCTACAGAGCCAAAATGAAAGGCCTTCATCCATCATAGGCTAGCATAGCAGACAATAACGCGAAATCCAGGAAAGGGAGGGGGAATGAATGCCAAATCTGAAAATAATCCATTGGGTGTACATTCATAGATGGATAAAATTGCTTCTTACCCTTATTTTTATGTAAAGGATCTAGTAGGTTGGGTAGCTTTTGCTATCTTTTTTTCCATTTGGATTTTTTATGCTCCTAATGTTTTGGGGAATCCCGACAATTATATACCTGCTAATCCGATGTCCACCCCGCCTCGTGGAGTGCACGCATCGCGAGGAAATTTCTCCATCCTGTGTGTGGTCTGCGCGACGCACAGCATCCCTTGAATTCTGCCTCTTCGCAGGCTGCTTTGGAAGCCTGCCAGCCCATGTTAGGGTCCTCTTCAAGGACCCTTCGGGTGGTCCTTGGGGAGTCCTTATTGAACGTTTAGACCCTCTATACTACATTTTACCTATTCAAAGTCTTTTTACAAGTTTTAGACTTAATTGTACCCTCTCAATCCTTCACCAAACGTAGGGACGTCAACTAGTTCAATTTAGCTAGTTTCCGGACGTCTTGGACGTTTCTTGACGTCTTTGCTCTAAAACTTCTTGGATGACTTTTAAACATTAATTTATGTCTTAAAACAGTATTACCAACCTTATATGTACTTGTTAGGCTCTAGTTAGGTCTTGACTTTACGGAGTGTTAAAACTAATCCTTCCATAAGATCTACAAGGAGGCATGATATATGAGCACATAATGTCAAGTTAGAATCGAGGAATTTAAATCACACCTTTACGCTGATAAGAGTAACAAGCAAATGAAGTTTTCCTAAAACACTTTGCAGCCTCCTTCTCATTAGATGTGGTGCACTTCACACCCATGAAAAGGACTCTACTTAGTGCGACTTTTCACACATCCTAGGACACTTAAACCTAATGCTCTGATACCATGTTTTTCATGCCCCGAAGATACCTCCCAATACGCGGACGCGGGTCCTAGGATCACGAGTGACACCAAGCTAACCCTGTTAGCATATCACGTATACTAAATAAATGAAGCAATAAATATTGTGTAGAAGTTAAGTCATCATGTTAACTGAAATGATTGGGAAATACCCATAATAAATATAAATAAATGAAAATTGAGAGTTTGAATTTAACTAAAAAGTCAAACTCAAATGCTAAAGTTGAAACTATACTCTGTCTGAAATAAACCTCTAACTAAATAGAACTGTTGGGACATGCCCCAGCTGAATCTAGCAAAATTGAAACTAGAACTATAAGCGAAGAAAGATAATTATGCCATTTATTCTTGAAGAATGAGGCCTCACCATTGATGTTGCTACACTGATGATCGGGAACCGATCTATGTGTGATCTGGAAGCTGAGAAACTGAATATACATCATGAGAAGATGTAGCGCAGAGTATCGTCAGTACTTGAAAGCTACTAAGCATGCATGATAGAATAATTTTGAAAAATAATTATAACTGAATCAAAGCATATATCTGACCAATGATAAGAGATAGAATGATACTAAACTAAGAATACTTAACTTGAAATAATTGAATGGAATGACCAATCTTATAACATGTTGAGAATGAAATATGATTGTATAACTTCTACATAGGTAATGTAATAGAATTTGATTGATTTGTGGGGTCTACTAATAACCAACATAAAACCACATGAGCTAAATGTGGAGTCCGATGTATATGCCTCATCGAGAAGACCCAATATACCCTGAAAGAGGCATAGAGGCATGACCAGCGTGATCATTAAAATGAGACCCACAGAGGGGACTTACAACGTATGGGGCACGTAGTTTTGAGACGTTAGGGTGACTGACCCTAGTTCACTTGGTATTAAGCTTCTCCCAATTGATTATGTAATTAAGAATATATGAATGAATTTTTTTAATACAAGATAGATCAAACTGACATGCTAACTGAAAATACAACATTAATCTGTTGATAATGAAATATTCAAATCTGAGGCACGTATATTTGAAACATCTGACCTAGAATGTGTCTACGTAAAATGATACTAATAGCGTGATAATTTGATTAGGAACATTAAAGTAACTAATTCACAATAATCTAATGAAATTCTAGAAACCCTAAGTCTAGATAATCTGAAGGAAATCAAGAATATGACTAAATTCTATGGGCCCAATGGGTGAAACCAACCCACTAGTGAAATCACACATACCTGATGACGAATTCCATGGAGAAATCTTTGGATTTCGAGGATGGAACTAATGAAAACTTGTTGTTTTTTGGAGCTATCTACGGTTGGTCGACTTCTCCTTTAATTTTCACTCCAATTAACGCTTGGTTTAGGTGAAATATTGATTAGGTTAAGTTATAGTTAGTTTACTAGGCTAAAACATACAAAAAAACATGCAGTTTAGGTGTTAAACGACGTAGTTTAGGGGTCCAACGCATAAGGGAAAGACTAATGACCCTAGATTTAGAAGATTGATGGCACAGATCACGGCCCGTCTAATATACTATCTAAGGGACCGCTGACCATGAAGACGATTGTGTTCCTTGGTGCACTAGCTGCTGGTCATGGAGTCTTCAACCACGAGCCCTACCACGGCTCTTGTGAAGGACTACGGACCATGAATGTCGACATGGTTCGTCTCATGGGTTGGTGGTCTGCTAGCTCAGGTCTACGAACCCTCCATGGACTGCCATCAAGACCACGGCCCATGGAGGGATCTCTGGTCTGATGTGAGGGCTAGGGTTAACGGTGACTCTACACCACGGGCACCAGTATGGCCAGTGAGGTGGTCCGCAGTCCGTGAAGGGTGTTGAATTCCACATGCAGGTCAACGGGTCGTGGACCCTATCATAGTCCGTGAACCCTGCCATGGTTCACTAATTTTGGTGATTTTCTCTATACATTTCTAAGTCTAGTTTCCGAGGTGTTACAAGCGAACCAACTTCTGCAAAAGTGAGGCCCGCAAACACCACTAAATACAACCAACTCTCAAAACATTAAATGGACCCTTAATATTCATTAGAAATTCCATACAGACAAACCATAAATGCGAATTGGCTTAACTCAATGTTCCAAACTAAATGGAACCATTGAAACACTTATTCGAGGTCTCCTTGACCTAAGTCCTTTGTCAATCATAGAAAATAATTATAATTCCTGAAAAGGGAATATCAAGCTCAGGACTTCTAAAATCAAGGCATCAACTATGCCTAAAATCATCTCCTAAAACAAATGTAACTCTAAGATTCTGATCCGACTGTTCGAAACCTAAATGTCGATCAAAGTCAACCCAAAGGAAAAACTTCCACTATCTTTCACTTAAGGACCATAACTTCTCCAAAAGATTCCGAAGAAGAAAACAATAATTCTCTAACACCAATTTCAACATTCCAGAACTAATGGGATCGTTGAAATACCAATCCACTTAAACTCTTAACGAGAAAAATCACTTTTTAACAACTTTATCCTTCCAAATTACTAAATTCTCATCATTCATAACGTTTAGATCAAAACTCAAAACCAATTTAATAAATCATTCAAAAACTACTTGGGGCCAATATTGGGGGAAGAAAAATAGTAATTTTATGAAAATTTCTAAAAATAACTTAACGAGTCATTATATTATCCTCCACTAAAAACCATGTTCATACTTGAATTAAAGTAAAATATAGATAGTAAATGAAGCCTCAAAAAGCTTAGGATATATGGCACGCATTTCGGACCTTATCTCCCAAGTCGCATGACTAATTGAATTGTGTTTCCAATGCACCTTCACTAAAGTAATCTCCTTGGTCTAAAGCTTTAGAACTAGATATCAAAGATCTATAGGATCCTATTCATATGAAAAGTGTGGACCCAATACAAATGAATCAAGTGAAATGACATGAGACTCATCTAACACGTACTTCTGAAGAATTGTGACATGAAACATAGGATGCACAACTGACAAACTATGTGGCAAGGAAAATTTATAGGCCACATCTCCATTCGGATGATAATCTTAAAAGATCCAATGAATCTAGGCCTAATCTTGCCCTTTTTAAAAAAAAACTTCATCATACCTTTATGGGTGACATTCTTAGCCAAATATGATCACCGTCAATAAGCATAAGTCTCAAATACTCAAGTTTGCATAACTCTTTTGTCGACTCTAGTTGTTAACAATCTACCCTAAATCATATGTACCAATCTCTCTAAATGTTTTTATCTAAAGAGTCCATCTAAGCTGAATAAAACCAACCGGTTAGAGATCTAATGCCTTAAATTGGGCCACATAAATACTGGAGTGATAATTGTTTTTGTAGTCTAACTCTCCAAAGGGCAAATGTAAATGCCATATTCAACGCTACAGTCAATCACACAAGTTTGGAGAATGTTCTCCAACATGTGATTTGTCCAGTCGAGTAAACTATATGTATGACGTTGAAAAGCTCTTCTCATATCTTATCGAGCACCCAAATCATGTTGGAAAGATTTCCAAAAGTAGTTAACAATGCTCATTGATGAGAGATAATAGAAATATGGACTCCATATAGTCGCACAATCTAAATTACATAATTTTGGGCTAACTTTCTCTGTCGTATACTTTACCCCAACATACATGTAATGACTTGGTCAACTTGTCAACAACCACCAAAATAAAGTCATAACCACCCAGAGTTGTAGGAAAACTCACAACAAAATTTAGTTATATGCTCCCACTTCCAAGTAAGAATGGACATCCTTTAAGATATACCTCCAGGTTGCTGGTGCTCACACTTGACCTGTTGGCAATTCAGACACCTGGAAAGAAAATAAGCAAAATATCTCTTCATGCAAATCCACCAATAATGATGACACAAATCATGATAAATCTTTGACACTTCTTTATGAATGGAATATCATGAATAATAGGGCTTCTTAAGAATCAATAAACTTGCACACCTTTGGCACAAAAATCATGGATTTGATTTTGAAGACACTATTAGAATCAAGTACATTCTCATTGGCTTCTACTCTTATTGATTTATCTCAAATGAGAAAATACTTCTCATGATCAAACTAGTGCTCACGGATTTTCTCAACTAAGAAAGAAATTATATCTATACAAAAGCAATCAAACCACAACTCTACTTAGAAATATGTAATCGCACGAGATTGTTGGCTAAACTTTGAACATCATTAGCTAAAGTTCTCTCCTCAACAGTGATAGCGACTAGATTTACTATGCTAGAATTCTTCGTACAAAAACCATTAGCCATTATATTATCATTAATGATACAATCTTGTGATGTCATAGTCCTTTAGTAACTCAATCTACCTATGTTGCCTCAAGTTTGAATCCCTCTAAATGAACATTTACTCAAGACTCTGGTTGTTAATAAAGACCTCACAATGCACCCGATATAGATAATTCCACCATAGATTAAGCACAATACTGTAACAACCCTAAAAATGGATATGATAAGTAATGCTTAATGTGTCTAGAATGCCTACAATTAGACCAGGGTTCACACGGATTGATGCACGTAGAACCAGACCTTGGAACCCTTACTACAGCCAAGCCAACTAACTTGGGGAGTTAGTTGAGCTTGGAAAGGTTGGGTCCAACCATGTAGGGCTCTCGAATAGTATCTTAGGTTTGGAGGGTCTAGGGGTAAAATGGACTTTTTCCAGACTAAGAGTAGTATCGTAATTACCCTAAATATATAATTAATTATTTAATTACTAAGGTGGAGGGGCAATTTGGGGAGAGAGGGCCAAAATTTGGCTCTTGAAGTGAAGTCTTGCTCCACCCGGGTTCGAACCTAGGTGGAAGCAATGAATTAAAATTGTTTTTAATTTAAGTTGGTAAATTAATATAATTAATTTATATTTATTATTTATTAGCTGATTTAAAATAAAAGAAAATCAGATTTTTAATAATTAACTAAACCTTATTTGACTAAGTCCTAAACTAGACTCCTAAGCCTAATATAACTCTCTCCTCTCACGCCTATCTCTCAACACACGATCATTCTCTCTTCATATTCACGTTCTCTCTGCCAAATAAAGTACAAGAACAGTAAGTAAACCAAAGTTCTTCACACTTGAAGAGCTCACAATGAAAATTATAAACAAACAACTAATCAATCACGTAGGCAAAGAGAAGGTTTTCCGTCGAGTTTGGTGTTGAACTTTTGGTGTTGGACGTGTGTTTGGAGGAGTTCCTTGGGCAGCAAGTCGAGGTTTGAACGTCAAAAGGTATGGGTTCTCTTCTCTCTTGGTCCCTTTCCCAAGAGACCCCTTAAGGTTCAGATTATTCAGTCCGAAAACTAGGGTTGTTCCCCGTTGCATGTCCCTGTCACTAGCTCCCAATGATTCATAGGTTGGGTATGATTGCTGGTAGATTTAGGTGTATGTTGTGTTTTCGTGATGAATATGTTTATGTTTGTGCATTTGAAATCGTATGAATGACAATCTATGTGTTTTCGAAACTATGTGCATGTGTGTACAAGAATGTGACTATGACTAATGTTCTCTGTTTGATGCTCCAAAATGTGTAACGTTATGGTTGTTATTTTACGTGCATAAACCTATGTAAATCGTGATGTTCATATAAGATGAAATGTGGCTGATTTAAGTAACAATCTTTGGCTAAACGAATCCATGAAAATGCACCTAAAACATTATAAATGAACTATGGAATTTCCCAAAGAACTAATGTGTAATTTAATGAAAAAGGTGCAGAAAAATCGTGGAATAAATTTCCAAAACCTGGAAATAGGCTTTAGAAAGAATCTGGAAATTTTGGACGTCAAAAAAATTAAAAAAATATATGTGAGGTCTGCAGGGATCGAACCCAGGACCTCACTAAGGCTTACCCTAATAAATAAACAAAAAAAAAGAAGGTGTTAGGCGGGGCTCGAACTGGGGTTGTGGTCAGCGAAATTCGTCAGGGCAAAAGGGAATAAAAATAAAATATTGTTGTGGGGTTTTGATCCCACGACATGGCAGACCCCAGTTTATTTTTTTAAAAAAATATATGGGGTCGTGGGGAATCAATCCCACGCCCCTCAGCGAATGCAGAAATAAATAAAAAAAAGGGGGGGTCGTGACGCCCCTCAGCAACTGTAGTAAATTAAAAAAAAAGGGGGGGGGTCTGTGGGGGATCAATCCCACAACCCCTTGGTCAGTAGCAAAATAGGAGCATAGGAGAAGGTAGAAAAAAATTCATTAAAAACTTTGGGGTCGTGGGGAATCGATCCCACGCCCCTCAGTAAGCTGCAGCAATTTAAAAGAGAAGAAAAAAGAAGGGAAAACTTAATGTGGCCATTCGGGATCGAACCTGGATCCCCAAGCCAAGGGACACAAAAATTGAAAGTTAAGGAAAATGGCTAAGTGTTGTTCAAGGGATTCGAAACCGGGTTCCCTTACCCAACTTTCGTATTGACACATAAGTCTTACGTGATTTAAATAATTGACGAATGTTGTCTATAAGAATTAAATTGAGACTTCGATATACTTACAAGATGCATAAGTCTTGTACCACATAATCTTAGGAAGATATGAATCACTTAAACGAACTTTGAATAAAGCCTCATGGCATGTATGTATAGACCCATAAGTCTAACATACGTTTAAAAATAAGTGAACCTAAGATGTATGTAATGAAATAATGTAAACCTAGAAGGGTTAAGTACGAGTGTAAAACACACTAAATGGCCAAGTGTATTGGCATACGATGAAATGAATATTATGTAATGAAATGATGAAACCCTAGAAGGGTTAAGTAAGAGTGTGAAACACAGTAAATGGCCAAGTGCATTGGCATATGATGAAATGAACATTCACGTAACAAGGGGTGAGTAATTATGAAGAGCAATGTGCTAAAGTTAATGAATATGGTGACAACATGATAAGAGGCTAATGTAAAAGATGAGAGCAATCTAAAATGAGCCTAAGTAAATGTTACCAAAACGTACTCACCTATGAGAGTGTAAAGTTAATGAAGAGACCAGTCTCTATGAACACTCTAATGAAAGTATTGAGAATAATGTATACTTAATACTAATGATGAGATTAGAAATCATCTATTGAGCTATGATGTCCTCATACTAGAAGCCAGCTTCCATGATGTATGAGTTGAATGAAATGGAACTTTATACTGAGCACCGATAGACTAGCTATGAGTGGTGATGCCTTCTTTTGAGAAGGGCGGAGGTTCACGTAACTCTCATGAGATGAGACTGTCCGGCATGCCGGGTATGGGTCTCTTTATATCTCCTAATCTTCGAACCTATACTGCCAATATAGGGATCTGGCGGGGTTAAATTCCCATGTACGCTAGTATGTTTTGGGTCACTTTGACCGGTGATTCCACCTCTTTTCGGTGTGGGAGAGAAATTGGATTTCATGATGCTCACATGATCTATGTCGGTTAAAGTTAAAGTTCCCAAAGAATAAATGAGGCCAGCCTCAAATGATGCACATAATGAAATGAACAATACCAATGGTGTTAGGATAGGATAATCAAGAGGTGAGCTAGACTCAAGTAATGACACTAGGTTATTCTTGATCATTGCACAGCAAACCCGATGAAAGTCTTAAACTACATCCTAGGTATAGCTGGTGTTTACACTAGCTTATGAATGAATGAAATGAAGTACGTATGAATGAATGAAGCAGACTCTGTGTTTGCTAAGGAAGACTCCCTAGTTGAGGTCCCATATGTTGAGCCCTCATTTTGGGAAGTCTTAATGTCAAGTCCATGATTCCAAGGTCTCATGGAATATGAATGAATGACATGAAAGATGTCATGTGTTATATGCAATATGATATGTGCTATGTGTAAGATGTTTTGTGATGTGTGCAATATGATAAGTATGATGATGCATGTTACTCTCATGGCATGACTTTCCTAATCCAAATTTGGAAAGCTCACTGACTTTCCTAATCCAAATTTGGAAAGTTCACGAACTTTCCTAATCCCAATTTGGCAAGTCCACTGACTTGACTTTCCATAATCATGTTTTTAGGAAAGAGCTATTCTTACTCATGCATGTCCTTGGTGTGTGCTTGCATATACCCATACTTAGTACAAGTGTGTACTAATCCCATACAACTCTATATTTTTAGGTGCAGACACAGGTGGACGCTCGAACTTACAGGTTGACGTTGCAGCTATCCGGACGTGGAGCTTTCATCCGGACTTGGTAGACCCTCATACTTTCGAGGATGTATACCGTTATTATCTAGCTTAGATGTAGACTTTAGCTAGTGGAGCATGTTCCACTAGTGTTTCTTTCCACCTTCATTTCAGACTTTGTATTGGTACCGTGTTGGCAAAAATACGTTTAATGCAATTATGAACTGTTTCTTTCATTTGATTATCCCTATATTAGATGGTTGATTTGTGAACGCCTATTATGTTAAGTTTAAAATGTTTAGCATGAAATAAGGAAACAAAAAGTTCAAATTTTCCGCTAAAATTACCCTAGATGAAGTAAGAATGACGTATGTAGGCTTGTCTGCGACCTCTGATAGGTCAACGACACCGGTCTCGTCTGGGGTCTAGATTCCAGTCGTGACAAAGTTGGTATCAGAGCACTAGGTTAAATTTCGAGGATAATAAGTTCACATCAACCACATTGAGTAGTTTCTAAGTCATGGTATTGAAGTGCACCACTATCCTGAATTAGAGACTGCATGATGCGTAGGAAAATTTCCCTTCTTCTGATCTTATCGTGCTTTTCCTAATGTCTAATTTCTTGGTGTTATGAGCGTGTATAACATCAATCTTTGTTGTTTTGAGAGAATGAATACTAGGAGAACCATTGGTCAGAGGAGAGGAGGTGCAGCTGCTGGGGACAATCAGGTTCCACCCCAGGTTCCAGCTGAAGGAGTGGCTATGCCGGTTAACCCAGCTGGGTTGACTGATGCGGAGGTGCGGGCATCTCTGGCCCAGATGGTACAGGCCATCATTATGCAGGCCCAGGCCATGACTGCCCAGGTCAACCGGCAGAATGTTCAGAGGGAGAACCCACTAATTCGTAGCATGGCTGACAGGCTGAGGGACTTCACGAGGATGAATCCTCCCATTTTCACAAGGTCTAAGACTTCAGAGGACCCCAGGAGTTTGTGGACGAGGTGCATAAGATTTTGGTGGCTATGGGGGCCACAAACACTGAGAAAGCAGAGTTGGCTTCCAATCAACTCAAGGATGTTACACAGACTTGGTGCAAAATGTGGTAGGATAGCCGAGCTTTGGGTGGAGTTCCGGTCACTTGGGAGCTGTTTAAGACAGCCTTCCTAGAGAGATTCTTTCCCAGGGAGATGAGGGAGGCAAAGGTTGAGGAGTTTATCAACCTTAAGAAGGGTTCAATTACAGTCAGAGAGTATTCCCTGAAGTTTGTTAAACTATCAAGGTATGCTACTTTCCTTTGTATCTAACAGCAAGGAGGATATGAGTACTGAAGTTTGTTAAATTATGCAGGTATGCTACTTCCCTTGTATCTAACAGCAGGGATGAGATGAGCAGGTTCCTCACAGGAATCAACGGAGATCTGGAGGAGGAGTGTCGGTCTGCGATGCTCCATGATAACATGGACCTCTCCAGGTTGATGGTGCATGTCCAGCAGGTAGAGGACAGCTGTAAGAAGAGGGGCGTTCGTGATGCTAGGAGGCCTAAGCCTCAAGATCAGGCAGGTCCCAGCCATGGAGGCCACAGAAACAATTTTGGCGTCCGTGAGTAGCCCAGGTTCAAAAAGGGGCAGTAGAGTTCTGGGAACTCTAATTCTCAGAGGAGTACAGCACCTAGAGGAGGCAGACCTGAGCCCAAGAAGGGCAATGGAGGTGAGATGCAGCGTCCCAGAAAGAACTATGCTAAGTGTGGCCGTGCTCACAGTGGAGAGTGCAGACAGGGCACTAATGCCTGCTTCGGTTGCGGTAAGAGTGGGCACATGGTTAGATACTGCCCACAGAATAGAGGTCAGGCTGTAGGTAATGCTCAGCCTAGGCCTAATCCACAGGGTGCAGCAGCAGCCGATCCTCCTAAGAGGAACAGGTTCTATGCCCTGAAGGGCAGGGAGGAGCAAGAGAAGTCCGCTGATGTGGTCACAGGTATGCTGCAAGTATTTTCAACTTGTGTTTATGCTTTACTTGATCCAGGGTCTACGCTTTCCTTTGTAACTCCTTTGCTTTCTCTCACTTTTGAGATATTGCCTGAAGTTCTGCATGATCCTATAGTGGTTAGTACACATTTAGGAGAAAATGTAAGAACTGATAGAGTATACAATGATTGCCCAATAGTTGTAAGTGGTAAGACTATGTGTGCAGACTTGGTTGAGTTACCCATGCATGATTTTGATGTTATTCTTGGCATGGATTGGCTTCACAGTTGTTATGCTTGTTTGGATTGTCGTAGTAGAGTGGTGAGATTTCATTTCCATAATGAAAAAGAGCTAGTCTGGGAGGGGTACAACTCGAGTCGTACTAATCCCTTGATTTCGAACCTTAAGGCCAATAAAATGATGTCCAATGGGTTATTGTGTCATCTTGTGAGTGTTAATGATTTAGATCATGACATTTCTTCCATAGACTCAGTACCTGTAGTGAATGAGTTCCTAGATGTATTTCCTGATGATTTGCCTGGAGTCCCTCCCCCTCGAGAGATTGACTTTGGTATCGACTTAGAACCCGATACTAAACCAATTTCAATTCCTCCCTACATAATGGCTCCAGCGGAACTCAAAGAGTTGAAGCTGCAGTTAAAAGATCTCACTGATAAGAGTTTCATTCAGCCGAGCATATCCCCTTGGGGCGCTCCAGTGTTGTTTGTGAAAAATAAGGATGGAACCCTTAGAATGTGTATCGATTATCGGCAGCTCAACAAAGTCATTATAAAGAATAAGTATCCACTTCCCAGAATAGATGATTTATTCGATCAGCTCCAAGGGTCTAGTTTCTTCTCTAAGATTGATCTTCGTTCAGGGTATCATCAGCTTAGGGTTAGGGATGGAGATATCCCAAAGACAGCCTTTCGTACTCGTTATGGTCATTATGAGTTCTTAGTTATGTCATTTGGTCTCACGAATGCACCTGCTGCATTTATGGACCTCATGAACCGAGTCTTCCGTGAATACCTTGATTCTTTCGTCATAGTATTCATTGATGACATCCTCATCTACTCTAGAACCAAAGAAGAGCATGAACAGCATTTGAGACTAACCTTGCAGGTACTTAGACAACATCAGTTATATGCCAAATTCAGCAAGTGTGAATTCTGGCTTAGATTAGTGACCTTCCTGGGTCATGTTGTATCCGATCAGGGCGTGGAGGTGGATCCCAGGAAGACTGAGGCTGTGAAGAACTTGTCAAAACCTTTTACTCCGACTGACATCCGTAGCTTTCTGGGATTGGCTGGTTACTACCGCAGGTTCGTGGAGGGCTTTTCTTTCATTGCTTCCCCACTGACAGCTTTGACTAAGAAGAAGGCCAAGTTTGAATGGACGGAGACTTGTGAGAAGAGTTTCCAGGAGCTCAAGGACAGACTCACTTCAGCCCCGGTGCTTACTTTGCCTAAGTGTGGTGAGAATTACACTGTTTATTGTGATGCATCTAGGGTTGGTTTGGGTTGTGTTCTTATGCAGGTTGGTAAGGTGATAGCTTATACGTCCAGACAGCTCAAGGTTCATGAGAAGAATTATCCCACTCATGAACTGGAGTTGGCAGCTGTGGTGTTTGCACTGAAACTGTGGAGGCACTACTTGTATGAAGTGCATGTTGATGTGTTCACAGACCACAAGAGTCTCCGGTACGTGTTCACGCAGAGGGAGTTGAATCTACGTCAGCGGAGATGGTTGGAGCTGTTGAAAGACTATGATATGAATGTCCACTACCATCCAGGTAAGGCTAATGTTGTAGCTGATTCTTTGAGCAGGATGAGCATGGGAAGTACAGCCCACATTGAGGATGAGAAGAAGGAGTTGGTGAAAGATGTACACAGGCTGGCCAGACTGGGTGTGCGGTTGGTTGACTCTTCTAGTGGGGGTATTTCAGTTCATCCTAGTTCTCAATCATCCTTGGTAGTTGAAGTCAAGCAGGGTCAGCATCTCGATCATGTGTTGATGGAGCTGAAGGACTCAGTGTTGATAAAGATGAATGAGTCTTTCGCTTTGGGGGGTGACGGCATACTTAGGTATCAGGACAGGTTGTGTGTATCGGATGTGGATGATTTGCAAACCAGGATTGTTGCAGAGGCCCATGGTTCCAGATATTCCATACATCCAAGTTCCACCAAGATGTATCATGATCTTAAGCAGATTTATTGGTGGGATGGCATGAAGAAGGACATTCCAGAATATGTGGCCAAGTGTCCTAATTGTCAGCAGGTTAAGGCAGAACATCTTAAGCCTGGCAGTCTTACTCAGATTATTGAGGTTTTGATTTGGAAGTGGGAGGCCATTAATATGGACTTCGTGGTTGGTCTTCCGAGGACTAGGAGACAGCATGACTCCATATGGGTTATTGTGGACAGGATGACTAAGTCTGCCCAGTTTATCCCTGTGAAGTCTACTTACAGAGCCAAGGATTATGCGAGACTCTACATTGATGAGATTGTGAGATGGCATGGGATTTCTTTGTCTATCATTTCAGATAGAGGAGCTTAGTTTACTTCACATTTCTGGAGATCTTTCCAGAAGAGCTTGGGTACGCAGGTAAAGCTTAGTACTGCCTTTCATCCTCAGACTGATGGGCAGGCAGAGCGCACCATTCAGACATTGGAGGACATTTTGAGAGCGTGTGTGATTGACTTCAGGGTTAGCTGGGATGACCATCAACCTTTGATAGAGTTCTCGTATAATAATAGCTATCACTCCAGCATTGGGATGGCACCGTTTGAGGCACTGTATGGTAGGAGGTGTAGATCTCCAGTTAGGTGGTTCGAGGTTGGAGAGTCATCCATTTTGGGTCCAGAGATCATTCATGATGCCTTAGAGAAGGTCAGGGTGATTAGGGACAGGTTGGCTACTGCTTACAGTCGGCAGAAGTCATATGCAGATAACAAAAAATGGCCCTTAGAGTTTGATGTTGGTGACCAGGTCAATTTAAAGATATCACCTATGAAGGGGGTGATGAGGTTTGGCAAGAAGGGGAAGTTGAATCCGAGGTATGTTGGGCCATATAAGATCCTACAGCGTGTGGGTGAGGTTGCCTATGAGTTGGCCTTGCCTGCGGAGCTAGCTTCTGTCCATCCAGTCTTTCATGTATCCATGTTAAAGAAGTGCCTAGGTGATCCAGCATCGATTCTACCTGTGGAAGGTTTGGGGGTCGATGAAGACTTGTCCTACGAGGAGGTACCTATTGAGATCTTAGACAGACAGATCAAGTGGCTGTGGAACAAGGAGATTGCCACAATGAAGGTGTTGTGGAGGAATCATCTTGTTGAGGGTGCTACGTGGGAGGCTGAGGCCGATATGAGATCCCGCTACCCTCATCTTTTCAGCTCTTGAGGTTAGACTTCCTACTCTTAAGTCTAAGTTTCCTTATCTCTCCATTTTTGTTGCTATTGATTGACTGCGCATAGTGATTATGTTATGATCTGATTGGCATTATGCTACATAGTAGTAGTGTCATTTGGCGACGAATGTTCCTAAGGGGGGGATAATGTAACAACCCTAAAAATGGATATGATAAGTAATGCTTAATGTGTCTAGAATGCCTACGATTAGACCAGGGTTCACACGGATTGATGCGCGTAGAATCAGACCTCGAAACCCTTGCTACAGCCAATCCAACTAACTTGGGGATTTAGTTGATCTTGGAAAGGTTGGGTCCAAACATGTCGGGCTCTCGAATACGAAGATTTACTCGAAGGAGTCTTTACCGGACTTAAAAAGGGGAAATCTTAGGTTTGGAGGGTCTAGGGGTAAAATGGTCTTTTTCCAGGCTAAGAGTAGTATCGTAATTACCCTAAATATATAATTAATTATATAATTAATAAGGTGGAGGGGCAATTTGGGGAGAGAGAGCCAAAAATAGGCTCTTGAAGTGAAGTCTTGCTCCACTCGGGTTCGAACCTAGGTGGAAGCAATGAATTAAAATTGTTTTTAATTTAAGTTGGTAAATTAATATAATTAATTTATATTTATTATTTATTAGCTGATTTAAATTAAAAGAAAATCAGATTTGTAATAATTAACTAAACCTTATTTGACTAAGACCTAAACTAGACTCCTAAGCCTAATATAACTCTCTCCTCTCACGCCTATCTCTCAACACACGATCATTCTCTCTTAATATTCAAGTTCTCTTCTTCCAAATAAAGTACAAGAACAGTAGGTAAACCAAAGTTATTCACACTTGAAGAACTCACAACAAAAATTATAAACAAACAACTAATCAATCACGTAGGCAAAGAGAAGGTTTTCCGTCGAGTTTGGTGTTGAACTTTTGGTGTTGGACGTGTGTTTGGAGGAGTTCCTTGGGCAGCAAGTCGAGGTTTGAACGTCAAATGGTATGGGTTCTCTTCTCTCTTGGTCCCTTTCCTAAGAGACCCCTTAAGGTTCAGATTATTCGGTCCGAAAACTAGGGTTGTTCCCCGTTGCATGTCCCTGTCACTAGCTCCCAATGATTCATAGGTTGGGTATGATTGCTGGTAGTTTAGGTGTATGTTGTGTTTTCGTGATGAATATGTTTATGTTTGTGTATTTGAAATCGTATGAATGACAATCTATGTATTTTCGAAACTATATGCATGTGTGTGCAAGAATGTGACTATGACTATTGTTCTTTGTTTGATGCTCCAAAATGTGTAACGTTATGGTTGTTATTCTACGTGCATAAACCTATGTAAATCGTGATGTTCATATAAGATGAAATGTGGCTGATTTAAGTAACAATCTTTTGGCTAAACGAATCCATGAAAATGCACCTAAAACATTATAAATGAACTATGGAATTTCCCTAAGAACTAATGTGTAATTTGATGAAAAAGGTGCAGAAAAATCGTGGAATAAATTTCCAAAACCTGGAAATAGGCTTTAGAAAGAATCTGGAAATTTTGGACGTCAAAAAAATTAAAAAAATATAAGTGAAGTCTGCAGGGATCGAACCCAGGACCTCAGTAAGGCTTACCCTAATAAATAAACAAAAAAAGAAGGTGTTAGGCGGGGCTCGAACTGGGCTGTGGTCAGCGAAATTCGTCAGGGCAAAAGGGAATAAAAATAAAATACTGTTGTAGGGTTTCGATCCCACGACATGGCAGACCCCAGTTTATTTTTTAAAAAAAATATATATGTGGTCGTGGGGAATCAGTCCCACGCCCCTCAGCGAATGCAGAAATAATTTAAAAAAAAGGGGGGGTCGTGAGGAATTGATCCCACGCCCCTCACAACTTCAGTAAATTAAAAAAAAAAGGGGTTGTGGGGGATCAATCCCACAACCCCTTGGTCAGTAGCGAAATAGGAGCATAGGAGAAGGTAGAAAAAAAATCATTAAAAACTTTGAGGTCGTGGGGAATCGATCCCGCGCCCCTCAGTAAGCTGCAGCAATTTAAAAGAGAAGAAAAAAGAAGGGAAAACTTAATGTGGCCATTCGGGATCGAACCTGGATCCCCAAGCCAAGGGACACAAAAATTGAAAGTTAAGGAAAATGGCTAAGTGTTGTTCAAGGGATTCGAAACCGGGTTCCCTTACCCAACTTTCGTATTGACACATAAGTCTTACGTGATTTAAATAATTGACGAATGTTGTCTATAAGAATTAAATTGAGACTTCGATATACTTACAAGATGCATAAGTCTTGTACCACATAATCTTAGGAAGATATGAATCACTTAAACGAACTTTGAATAAAGCCTCATGGCATGTATGTATAGACCCATAAGTCTAACATACGTTTAAAAATAAGTGAACCTAAGATGTATGTAATGAAATAATGTAAACCTAGAAGGGTTAAGTACGAGTGTAAAACACACTAAATGGCCAAGTGTATTGGCATACGATGAAATGAATATTATGTAATGAAATGATGAAACCCTAGAAGGGTTAAGTAAGAGTGTGAAACACAGTAAATGGCCAAGTGCATTGGCATATGATGAAATGAACATTCACGTAACAAGGGGTGAGTAATTATGAAGAGCAATGTGCTAAAGTTAATGAATATGGTGACAACATGATAAGAGGCTAATGTAAAAGATGAGATCAATCTAAAATGAGCCTAAGTAAATGTTACCAAAACGTACTCACCTATGAGAGTGTAAAGTTAATGAAGAGACCAGTCTCTATGAACACTCTAATGAAAGTATTGAGAATAATGTATACTTAATACTAATGATGAGATTAGAAATCATCTATTGAGCTATGATGTCCTCATACTAGAAGCCAGCTTCCATGACGTATGAGTTGAATGAAATGGAACTTTATACTGAGCACCGATAGACTAGCTATGAGTGGTGATGCCTTCTTTCGAGAAGGGCGGAGGTTCACGTAACTCTCATGAGATGAGACTGTCCGGCATGCCGGGTATGGGTCTCTTTATATCTCCTAATCTTCGAACCTATACTGCCAATATAGGGATCTGGCGGGGTTAAATTCCCATGTACGCTAGTATGTTTTGGGTCACTTTGGCCGGTGATTCCACCTCTTTTCGGTGTGGGAGAGAAATTGGATTTCATGATGCTCACATGATCTATGTCGGTTAAAGTTAAAGTTCCCAAAGAATGAATGAGGCCAGCCTCAAATGATGCACATAATGAAATGAACGATACCAATGGTGTTAGGATAGGATAATCAAGAGGTGAGCTAGACTCAAGTAATGACACTAGGTTATTCTTGATCATTGCACAGCAAACCCGATGAAAGTCTTAAACTACATCCTAGGTATAGCTGGTGTTTACACTAGCTTATGAATGAATGAAATGAAGTACGTATGAATGAATGAAGCAGACTCTGTGTTTGCTAAGGAAGACTCCCTAGTTGAGGTCCCATATGTTGAGCCCTCATTTTGGGAAGTCTTAATGTCAAGTCCATGATTCCAAGGTCTCATGGAATATGAATGAATGACATGAAAGATGTCATGTGTTATATGCAATATGATATGTGCTATGTGTAAGATGTTATGTGATGTGTGCAATATGATAAGTATGATGATGCATGTTACTCTCATGGCATGACTTTCCTAATCCAAATTTGGAAAGCTCACTGACTTTCCTAATCCAAATTTGGAAAGCTCACTGACTTTCCTAATCCAAATTTGGAAAGTTCACGAACTTTCCTAATCCCAATTTGGCAAGTCCACTGACTTGACTTTCCATAATCATGTTGTTAGGAAAGAGCTATTCTTACTCATGCATGTCCTTGGTGTGTGCTTGCATATACCCATACTTAGTACAAGTGTGTACTAATCCCATACAACTCTATATTTTTAGGTGCAGACACAGGTGGACGCTAGAACTTACAGGTTGACGTTGCAGCTATCCGGACGTGGAGCTTTCATCCGGACTTGGTAGACCCTCATGCTTTCGACGATGTATACCGTTATTATCTAGCTTAGATGTAGACTTTAGCTAGTGGAGCATGTTCCACTAGTGTTTCTTTCCACCTTCATTTCAGACTTTGTATTGGTGCCGTTTTGGCAAAAATACATTTAATGCAATTATGAACTGTTTCTTTCATTTGATTATCCCTATATTAGATGGTTGATTTGTGAACGCCTATGATGTTAAGTTTAAAATGTTTAGCATGAAATAAGGAAACAAAAAGTTCAAATTTTCCGCTAAAATTACCCTAGATGAAGTAAGAATAAAGTATGTAGGCTTGTCTGCGACCTCTGATAGGTCAACGACACCGGTCTCGTCTGGAGTCTAGATTCCAGTCGTGACAAAGTTGGTATCAGAGCACTAGGTTAAATTCCGAGGATAATAAGTTCACATCAACCACATTGAGTAGTTTCTAAGTCATGGTATTGAAGTGCACCACTATATGGAATTAGAGACTGCATGATGCGTAGGAAAATTTCCCTTCTTCTGATCTTATCGTGCTTTTCCTAATGTCTAATTTCTTGTTGTTATGAGCGTGTATAACATCAATCTTTGTTGTTTTGAGAGAATGAATACTAGGAGAACCATTGGTCAGAGGAGAGGAGGTGCAGCTACTGGGGACAATCAGGTTCCACCCCAGGCTCCAGCTGAAGGAGTGGTTATGCCGGTTAACCCAGCTGGGTTGACTGATGCGGAGGTGCGGGCATCTCTGGCCCAGATGGCACAGGCCATCACTATGCAGGCCCAGGCCATGACTACCCAGGTCAACCGGCAGAATGTTCAGAGGGAGAACCCACTGATTCGTAGCATGGATGACAGGCTAAGAGACTTCACGAGGATGAATCCTCCCATTTTCACAGGGTCTAAGACTTCAGAGGACCCCAGGAGTTTGTGGACGAGGTGCATAAGATTTTGGTGGCTATGGGGGCCACAAACACTGAGAAAGCAGAGTTGGCTTCCTATCAACTCAAGGATGTTACACAGACTTGGTTCAAGATGTGGTAGGATAGCCGAGCTTTGGGTGGAGTTCCGGTCACTTGGGAGTTGTTTAAGACAGCCTTCCTAGAGAGATTCTTTCCCAGGGAGATGAGGGAGGCAAAGGTTGAGGAGTTTATCAACCTTAAGAAGGGTTCAATTACAGTCAGGGAGTATTCCCTGAAGTTTGTTAAACTATCAAGGTATGCTACTTTCCTTTGTATCTAACAGCAAGGAGGAGATGAGTACTGAAGTTTGTTAAATTATCCAGGTATGCTACTTCCCTTGTATCTAACAGCAGGGATGAGATGAGCAGGTTCCTCACAGGAATCAACGGAGATATGGAGGAGGAGTGTCGGTCTGCGATGCTCCATGATAACATGGACCTCTCCAGGTTGATGGTGCATGTCCAGCAGGTAGAGAACAGCCGTAAGAAGAGGGGCGTTCGTGATGCTAGGAGGCCTAAGCCTCAAGATCAGGCAGGTCCCAGCCATGGAGGCCACAGAAACAATTTTGGCGTCCGTGAGTAGCCCAGGTTCAAAAAGGGGCAGTAGAGTTCTGGGAACTATAATTCTCAGAGGAGTACAGCACCTAGAGGAGGCAGACCTGAGCCCAAGAAGGGCAATGGAGGTGAGATGCAGCGTCCCAGAAAGAACTATGCTAAGTGTGGCCGTGCTCACAGTGGAGAGTGCAGACAGGGCACTAATGCCTGCTTCGGTTGCGGTAAGAGTGGGCACATGGTTAGAGACTGCCCACAGAATAGAGGTTAGGCTGGAGGTAATGCTCAGCCTAGGCCTAATCCAAAGGGTGCAGCAGCAGCCGATCCTCCTAAGAGGAACAGGTTCTATGCCCTGAAGGGCAGGGAGGAGCAGGAGAAGTCCGCTGATGTGGTCACAGGTATGCTGCAAGTATTTTCAACTTCTGTTTATGCTTTACTTGATCCAGGGTCTACGCTTTCCTTTGTAACTCCTTTGCTTTCTCTCACTTTTGAGATATTGCCTGAAGTTCTGCATGATCCTATAGTGGTTAGTACACATTTAGGAGAAAATGTAAGAACTGATAGAGTATACAATGATTGCCCAATAGTTGTAAGTGGTAAGACTATGTGTGCAGACTTGGTTGAGTTACCCATGCATGATTTTGATGTTATTCTTGGCATGGATTGGCTTCACAGTGATAATCCCTTAAAAGGTTGGGAAAAACATAAAACAACAATAAAAATAGAATTAATAGATGAAAATAGTTTAATAACACAAAAACCATTAAAATATAATTTTGATGATTTAAAAGAATTCAAAATGCATATAGAAGAATTATTAAAAAATAATTATATACAAGAAACGAATAGTAAACATACAAGTCCCGCTTTTATAGTAAATAATCATAATGAACAAAAAAGAGGAAAAAGTAGAATGGTGATAGATTATAGAAATCTAAATGCCAAAACTAAAACTTATAATTATCCAATACCAAACAAGATATTAAAAATAAGACAAATACAAGGATATAATTACTTTAGTAAATTTGATTGTAAATCAGGTTTTTATCATTTAAAACTAGAAGATAAATCAAAACAATTAACTGCATTTACAGTACCACAAGGATACTATGAATGGAATGTTTTACCATTTGGATATAAAAATGCACCAGGTAGATATCAACATTTTATGGATAGTTATTTTAATCAACTAGAAAATTGTATTGTCTATATAGATGATATATTATTATTTTCTAGAACACAAGATGATCATATTAAGTTATTAGAAAAATTTATACATATAGTTAAACATTCAGGAATAAGCTTAAGTAAAAAGAAATCAGAAATTATGAAATCTCAAATAGAATTTTTAGGAATTCAAATAGACAAAAATGGTATAAAAATGCAAACGCATATAGTACAGAAAATAATTAATTTAGATGAAAACATAGACACAAAAAAGAAATTACAATCCTTTTTAGGATTAGTAAACCAAGTACGAGAATATATACCAAGACTAGCAGAATACTTGAAACCTTTACATAAAAAACTTAAAAAAAATGTAGAATATCATTTTGATAATAAAGATAAAGAAAATATAAGAAACATTAAAAACTTATGTAAAACATTACCAAAACTTTATTTTCCTAATGAAAATAGAATATTTATTTATATAGTTGAAACAAATTCAAGTAATCATAGTTATGGAGGAGTATTAAAATATAGATACGAAAATGAAAAAATAAAATATCATTGTAGATATTATTCAGGATCTTATACTGAACCACAAATAAAATGGGAAATTAATCGTAAAGAGTTATTTGCATTATATAAATGTCTATTAGCATTTGAACCATATATTGTATATAATAAATTCATTGTAAGAACAGATAACACTCAAGTAAAATGGTGGATTACAAGAAAACTAGACGACTCAGTCACAACAAAGGAAATAAGGAGATTAGTATTGAATATATTGAATTTTTCATTTACAATTGAAATTATTATAACTGACAAAAATACAATTGCAGATTATCTCTCCAGAGAAAAATACAATGAAAGAACTATTATCCATGATGACAACACTTTGTCAAAAAAAGGAAAAGATAGAAGCAGAAGTACAAGAACTAAAAACAGCTAACAGTCAGCAGCATGACTATAAACATGCGGAGATACGTCGTTCGGCAGACGGTAAACAGCCAGAGATAAAAGGTGACGATGAGAAACACCTAAAAACTCAATATACTAAAAATATGTTAGTTGCAGGTATTGCAGGTACAAGTACAGGAATTACGGAAAAAGCTATTCCAAGAAATACAAATTTAAATAGCCTATTTACCAAATCATTTATTCCTAAATTCCAACAAAGTACTCCAACACCTCAAACTTCTACCTATGCAGCAAGCATCCACAGCGACAAGAAAAGATATAATTACATATCCCAATCATATATTGATAATATATACAAAATCCAAGCGTTTCTAAACCTAAACCCCCGATCCACACAAACAAAAAATACCAACGAAAACTACATAACCCAAAAACTACAAGGATACAACAAACTTATAGCACAACCCAAAACCAGTGCAAACCTAGTAAAAACATGTTACAATTATGGACTTTTGAGTACCGTATATACCTTCGACGGAGATGAAATTATTGGTATACCAGAATTACACAAAGCATTTACCACATTTAAGAGAATTACAAAAGGAAATTTATTTTTCATAAAATTCTATACAGCAACAGCAGAGATACTCTATGACAAAATAAAATCTCCAATTCAAGTTATAAAAATAGGATTGACAAAAGATATGATTATACCAGAGGAGATTGAAAAACAAGAAGAGATACAGAAAAATGATATACCTAGTTTTTATGCTAACAAAAGAATAATTGGCATATCAACTATCATACAAGAGTTAGCGAATAATTATTTAAATGGAAATGCAATATGGAGCTACTATGCAAGAGATCAAATAATGATTTATGCAAATTCTAAGGAGCTAAGAAAAACAGATATGGATGAAGTACAGAAATGGATTTTATCCTTATTAAAACCAGAAGAACAACCTACTACAAGAGCGTTGAAAAAACAATTTATTTCAGAAGAATTATTAACAAGATATTGCAAATTAATTGGTCATAAATATCCAGACCATTATTGTTCAAAGTGTAATGGAGAAACAAATATAATTCCAGAAGTCAGTTTGGAATAAACGAAGAAGAAGATAAGAATAGAAGAAGAAGAGATAAGATCGAAATAGTTAGTATTTTGTTTTTATGTAAATAAGTCAAAAGTTTGTAAAGTCTGTCGGCCATATTATAAAGGCCATTTGTCGTTTTGTATAAAGGAGTGTCGGCCATATAATAAAAGTAAGGCCACTATGTAAAAAGTAAAGTTGTTTGTCATTTTGCGTCGGCCGAATGATATAAGGCCATGTGTAAAGTCAAGTGTCGGCCACTGTTTTTGGCCAATTGTGTGAGTTTTGTATTATAAATAGAGGGCTTTCCCTCAGCAATAAAATCATCAGCTTCCCACCATATCTCTCTAACAAACCTCCCTTCCGCTACCCCCAATTTGCAATACTTCAATAAAATATATAAAAGACATCTATGCCCTCAAGTCAAATGAGGACATACTTTAAATTCACTTGAATGATGCTACGATCCAAGTCTTGCTTCCCAAATGCTCCTCACCTACCAACCACTATAGAGATAGATAAAAGCATGGAATTAGTACAACCACATGTACTAAGTATGACATAATGTCTAAAAATCATGAAAACGGACATTTATTTGAAATATGCATCTTTTGATTTAAATATCATAATATAACAATAATAACAACATTTAACATCTTATAAACACATAAAAAATAATTTAATCAAATTATCTCTTTATTTAGAAGCACATTAGAGTGACTTCAACTCACTGTACAGTGATTTTCTTCACTGTTACAGTGAAGTTGCTTACCTTCACCTAAGACACCTTCTAGCATGTAATTATCCCACTAAATGTTATCCTAAGACTCACTTAAGCCACACAAAGAGATACCGGACATACACCCTCTCTAAGCATGCCTAAACGATCCTCAAGACTACTTATAATGAGACACATACACACTTACAATACACCAAACACATAACATGTATAATATGACATTCTCCTTACCAAGGCTATCAAAAGACTTACTTAAGTACTCCTAGAAGATAACGCACATACACCCTCTTCAAGGTTACCTAAATAATCCTTAAGACTTCCTAAGTTTAGATCATTCCCTAAAGAATCAACCAACTTCCCTAACTAGAGTCATTCTCAAGACTTTCGTAGATAAGACATGAAGAGGTCATCCTTTATGCCCTCTTCATACTTTAACTAAGGAAACTTAAGTCACTCTAGATTAGGTACTCATTCATTTACATGCTTCATAACATAAGCCATCAATTCATTAGTTCATTAAGAGACATTAATCACATAGAAGACATTCAAGTAATGGTCTTGGAGAAGACCTAGGGACTCTCACTAACATCTTCAAAGCCTATTTTGCAATGTCTAGATAGCGTCCCATACCACCACCTAAACTTTGTAGAACTTCTCTAATGATAATAGGTTTACCACATGATGAGGATAGGAAATAACGTATATAGACCATGGTAGCAAAACATGGAATCCGGAGTTCTAACCTACTCCGATGAGGGTGTTCTACTTGCCAATGGTAGAAATTGGACACATCTCATGTAGGCACATGGTTAAGGAATATGAAGGGCTTACTTTTTATTATAGTCTCATACTTTAATTAGAACTACTTTCCTTACCATACTCACTAGGTGTTAGCCTTTGTTCTCATAGAGTAATTCACATTAAAGGTTCATACAAAGGGTTCCATATCAAGTTCATAACCCAATTACATTTACCCTACCAAATAAGTCCCCTAGGGCTGCCTTACTATGGCGACAAGAAGCTCATAATGAATTTGCTAAGGATTGATAAGTCCATCATTCAATACAAGTAGGATACCATTACAACTTTCTACTTCAAGTTTCATAACCTTACCACTAGGTTCAAGGTTTCAAATAAAGGACCCTCTTAACATCATTCAAGGTCTCATGTCATTCATACATACAAGACTAAGAGGCTTTATCATCCTAAGTCAAGACTTTTCATATTCACATTCATACATGCATCAAGTAAGGGACATAAGTCTACCAACACAAGACACAACATACTTTACTTTATTACGTAAATTCTTTGAAGTACTTAGGCATGACCCTTATCATCTTTTTGTCATCCTATTAATTACTACAAAATCCTCAATATAACCATTATAGACTCATATTGTCAAGTAGGAACAACCATGCATCAACTCTAAGACTACACACATGAACATATAGTCATAGTCTAACATGATCACCTAAATAGCATCAATAAAAAAAACCACATACTTTAACATTACTTCACATGTAGGTAGATATGATAATACTTTGCATAATCAACTACAAAAATCATCATATTACTTCAAATAGTTGCCGACAAGACCATAATTATCATAATACATAATGTAATGCCGACAAGGACATATTAATCACATACACCGCCACCATAAGTGGACCATACCAATCACAACATAATTCAAAACCTATAATACTTAAAATAAAGATAATAAGGGAAGCTTAGCACCAATCCATTCTGTCCACTTCAATCAATGTCTAAATCATCCAATTCAATACCATAAGGCCCTTACCCATGGCCATGAACATCAATTCAATGCATAAATCATAATACACAATGAAAATAGGCTAATTCATCATAGATTTATCAATCTAATACAGACCATACAACAATTGAATAAAATTATTACATCATTCAATAACCCATAGAAAACTACACCATAATTCATAAGCATTAAGACAATATCACTTAACCCATAAAGTAGTCAAAAACTAGGGTTCATCAATTACATGGGTTCATAGGTTAATTGAGTTAAAATCATATAATTAACAACAATATAAACAATACTTAATGATTAAAAACCTTTTATGCAAGAACCCATGGATAGATCATAAAATTGGACAAGTTCATCTTTGAAAACTTTAGAAAAGTTCTTTGAATTTGGGCTCCTTGATGAATAGAGTTTCAAGGATCAAAAACCATACCTCAATGATTATAATACTCAAATTTGATGAAGAATCACCACTCAAAATCTCCAATCCAAGCTCTCCCTTGAGATTTGGCTTCAATGTAGTTCTAAGGAATATCTAAGTGATTTTGGGGTTTTGATTTTTAAGAATGAATTCTTCTAAGTGTTAAAGACATATAAACATGTCTAAAATATCACAAAGAACCTTATGGAACCTCCAAACTTATAATTTTCATGTGGAGTGAATTTACAATTTCACCTTTACCATTACAGTGAATCTGCGCAAGAGAACAGGCTCAAAAACGGATGGCCATCGATGGCTCGTCCCTTAACCAACGGACTGTCCTATTGGTCCGTGGTTTGGGACTGAGGCTGGTCTTTGGCTGGCCTTCCCTGAAGTATATGTGCTGACCTACGACACACCATCGACGGGGTGTTGACTAGCCCACTGGGCATCGACTGCCTCCGTCTTTTGGGGCTGTCTAGGCAGTCTTTGCTCAATGAAAAGGACCCTTGGATGGTCCTTGGGGGTTGTTTGCCCGGACTTTTCCAACTCAAACATGATCTTATATAATTTTAGGACCTCTCAAATAAATTTTATCAAAAACGAACACGTAAAACTCGATGAAACATTCCAAGACACACAAGGTCATTTTAAGCTACATCTTCCGAACGTCATGGACGTTCTTGGACGTTTGACCTCCAAGCTTCATGAAACTTGACACGCTGCCTATATATACAATAATAACTCATTTAAGGACCTCATAACCTCATGAATAATATATAAACACATAAAACCACAAATGAGGCACATAGGTGACTTAGTCGTCGAATATCTTAGTCGTCCCTTGGCGTTTGACTTCCAATTCGCCTAAACTCTTAGAAACTTCCTCAATACCACATTATATACATATTTAGGACCTTATAACATCATCAAAACAACGTAAGGCTTTAGCTTCACCTAAGTCATTTTTGGGATCTTACACAAGGTCTCTAGCAACAATCTCCTTGAACCTTAACTATGTGACCACATAGGACTCTAGATTAGTGAATCCACCTAGATAGCTATGTATAAATGGTTGCACCTTAAGCAAGTGTTAACCCTATCTTTTCGGTGAGGGAGTAGAACACCGGATTCCATATAGATCACAAGGTCTCATGTCGGTTATTGCACTTATTTCCCTAATGTAAAGTAAATGAACAAGTTAAGTATATGAAATCTTATTAGGGTTGTATTAAAGGCTACTACATAGTGTGAGGGAGGGTATGAGACTTCTCTTACACATTGCACATGTGGGATCCTAAGAGATGGTTCTAGTAGGGTTCTCTTATGGTTATGATTATGATTATGATTATGTTGGTAAGCTATGCGTAATATGGATGTATGAAGTGTGTCATGAAAATGTGAGAATTTGTTGTAAGTATGAAGTGGGTTGCTTAATGTGATACTTATATTTGGACAAGGTTATGGGGCTTTATCCTAGGCATTGCACAAGTGTTGCATGGGTTTTTTACTTGGTTTGGTTGATATTATGTTGAATTGACTTACAATGCTTATATATATGTCCATGTTGAGTTAAATTGATAGAAAGCATGATTTTGACGAAAACGTCTTCTCAAGCAATTATGATTTTTATGCATAGAAATCATACTTAGTACATGTGGTTTGTAATAACCCATATTTTCTCCCTTTTTCCCAAACATTTTAGGTTCGGGCCATTGAGGAGATACGTGGTATTAGAGAAGAAGACTTGGATCATTCCTAAGTCAATTGGTGAGTCCTCGTGAGTTCCGAGGATAGAGCCACTCATGAAGTCTTATTAGTTTTGTCTATGATTGAGACAATTATTCCATTCTCATGGTGAGACTTCCTTGTAGCCTATATGGAAATATTTTAATAGACTAATGGCTATACCCAAACTATTGTGATTAACTTTTTAGATGGTTAAGAACTATTAGACTATGTTGTTAAATTTTAAGTGAGAAGCCTATGTAAGCTTCATAAGAGAGGGGTCTATGTAAACCCATATACGATATGCGATAAGTCTATGTATACTTCACTATATAGAAAAGTTTTAATTTCTTCGTATTTTCATTACCTAGGATATGTGATAACGAATGCTTAGGGCTTGCCTAAGTCCTCTTCGAGGACAAAGACGCCGGTTACATCTATGAGGTACTTTGGATCGTAACAAACTTGGTTCAGAGTATTAGGTTGAGTAATCTTAGGATTGATGTATCACTAAACCACGTCTATGTAGGGTCTTATTATTAATTGCGAAGCCCATCATACTTATGAATGAAAGACTATGTGATGCTTAGGAAATTTCACTCTCTTTTATTCTTAGTCATGCCTAAAAGTCTTATATATATTTAGTCCTTTTCTTCTAACATTTTTCTTATGCTTATAAGTAATAAATACAAGAAGGAACAATGCTTGAAGGGCCGAAGAGGAGAATTTGAATGAGGCGGTTCCCCCTCAAGCTCCTCAAAACCCTCAAGTTTTTATTAAAGAAGGGGCTATCTATAATGTCGAGATAAGGTCGGCCATTCATATCTTGACGCATGTGTTCGCTACTCATGTTGCTAGGGATTCATGGGTGCAAGGGAATCCCAATGTTAATACCACCGCTTCAAGGATTAGGGATTTCACAAGGATGAATCCCCTTACTTTCTATGGTTCTAAGGTGGAGGAGGACCCATAAGGGTTCATTGATGAGCTGTTCAAAGTTGTTGATGCTATGGGTGTTTCTTGTCAAGAAAAGACGGAACTAGACACCTTCCAACTCAAAGACGTGGTTCAATTTTGGTATGAGCAATGGAAGGATGAGAGGTCGGTTATAGAAGCTCGGATTACTTGGGGATATTTCAAGACGACTTTCCTTGATAGGTTCTTTCCCTTGGAATTAAGGGAGAGTAAAATGCAAGAATTCATCATACTTCATCAAGGGAGTATGAGCGTGAACGAGTATAGTCTCGAGTTCACTCAACTATCAAAGCATGCTCCTACTATTGTTGTAGATTCTAGGGCTAAGATGAACAAATTTTCATGGGGTTTATCCGATCTTTTGGTTAATGAGTGTAAGTCGGCTATGTTTATTCCCAGCATGGACATCTCTTGTCTCATGGTTCAAGCCGAACAAATTAAGGAGCAAAATCTTAAGCAAGTTTGTAGAGAGTTGAAGAAGGTGAGAACCAAAGAGGGGAATTCTTCTAAAAGTAGGTTTGAGGTTCAAGACAAATTAAGCTTCAAGAAGAGGTTCCTTAACCGTATCCCAAAATCCTAAACCCTAAACCCAAACCCAAAATACAAAAACCACAAAATTAAACACTAAACCATAGATATTACAATTCAAATCCTCAACTCCAAACCCTAAAACCTAAAAACAACCTAAACCCTAACCCAAACATTAACCCTAACCCTAACCCTACCATAAAACCTAAACCCAAACATTAAAACTAAACAATTGATATTAAACCTCAAATTCTCAACACTAAACCTAAAAACCTAAAAAAAAAAAAACTTACCCTAACCCTAACCCTAACTTTAAATTATAAACACAAAACCCTAAACCCAAAATACCAAAACCCAAACTTTAAATACTAAACCATAGATTTTAAACTTCAAATGATAAACCCTGAACCATAAAACGATAAAAAAAACCTACACCCTATACCTAATCCTAACCCTAACCCTAAACCCTAAAACCTAAACCATAAGATGAAAAAAAAACGAAGTCAAATATACCAAAACCCAAACATTAAACACTAAACCATAGACTTTAACACTCAAATCCTAAACCACGAACCCTAAAACCTCAAAAAACTTAACCCTAACCCTAACCTTAACCCAAACCCTAACTCTAACCTTAACCCTAACCCTAACCCTAACCCTAAACTATAAACCCGAAACCCCAATCCAAAATACCAAAATTCAAACATTAAACACTAAACCATAGATATTACAAATCAAATCCTTACCCCCAAACCCTAAAATCTAAAAAACAACCTTAACACTAACCCTAACCATAACATTAACCTTAACACTAACCCTAACCCTAACATTAACCTTAACCCTAACTCTACATTAAACCATAAACTCCAAGACCAAAATACGAAAACGCAATCATTAAACACTAAACCAATGATATTAAACCTTATATCCTAAACCCTAAACCGAAAAACCAAAAAAAAAAAACTAACCCTAACCCTAACCTTAGCCCTATCCTTAACACTAAACCGCAATAAAAAGCTAAAAGAACTCTAAACCCTAACACTAACCCTATCCCTCACCCTCACCCTCACCCTCACCCTATCCTTAATCCTAACCTTAAACCCAAAGGCAAAAATACCAAAACCCTAACATTAAACACTAAACCATAGATATTACAACTCAAATTCTTAATCTCAAACCCTAAAACCTAAAAAACAACCCTAACCCTATTATTAACCCTAACACTAACCCTACCATAACCCCTAAACCACATGCTCAAAATACGAAAACCCAAACATATATTAAAAACTAAACCATTGATATTAAATCCTAAATCCTAAACCCTAAACAAAAAAACCTAAAAAAACCATAACCCTTACCCTAACCTTAACCCTTACCTTAACTCTAAACCATAAACCCGAAACACTAAAACCAAAATACCAAAACCCAAAGATTATATACTAAACCAACGATTTTAAACCTCAAATGCTAAACCTTGAGCCATAAAACCTAAAAAAAACCTAGACACTAACCCTAATCCTAACCCTAACAATAACCCTAAACCCTAAACCCTAAATCCAAAACAAAAAACCTCAATCCAAAATATGAAAACCCAGACAATCAACACTTCACCATAGATTTTAAACCTTAAATCATAAACCACGAACCCTAAAACCTAAAAGAAACCTAAACTCCAACCCTAACCCTAACCCAAACCCTAACCCTAACCTTAAACCTAACCCTAAACGCTAACCCTAAACCATTAACCCAAAACCCCAAGCCTAAAATACCAAAACCCAAACATTAAACACTAAACCATTGATTTCACACAAAAAATTCTAAACCCCAAATCTTAAAACCTAAAAAAAACTAAACCCTTACCCTATCCCTATACCTAACACGAACCCTTACCCTAACCTTATAATTAATCCTAACTATGTGCCTGCATAGGTGTAGCTATAGGAAAAGCCATGTAAACGCTAAGAAGCATGACCTTACTCTAGGCAAGTAAGGATCCCTCATCCGATAGGGGTTAATATCGGGATTCCATGTCTAGCTCTCATGGCATTTGTCGGTTAAGCTAACTCCCACAAAGAATTGATTTGAAACTAATTATCTTGTATATGGTTGAATTTATGTATGTATGTCGTGAAGTGCTCAATCCACATTAGTTACCGAGTAGGAGCATTGAGTGGGAGTAGTAGTATGGGATTCTACTCTCACATTGCACTTGGTGTGACATATACCTACTATGGGAGAAGAGTACCTTCATGAAATCCATGTGAATGAGTACTATGGTGTAGTGTTATGGATGATTATTGTGGAGTACTTGAGTAAATGGAATCCATTAGGAGCACTAAGTGGGAGTGGTAGTATGGGATGCTACTCTCACATTGCACTTGGTGTGACCTATATTTTCCATGAGTGTTTTGCATATGTTAGCCAAGGGCGTGGATTTGATTTCCAACGAAGTAAGCCTAAGATTTGGTAGTTTTAAGGGTCGCTTTGGTGTGCTTTAAAGGGAGGTGTAATGAAAATCCCTTCTTAGCTCACTTTAGGGAGTCTTAGGATAACCTTGGGTTAGGGCAACATCAAAGGAAAAAGAGTTCATATGACTTGGACCGTGCCATTCACTGTAAGGTCTTCATTGTAAGAATCCAATATATTCACTGTGATGCTTTATTCAATTTTCATTGTAAGTTTAGTAAGTTCATTGAAATGTTCCTTTTGATTACTCTATGTTTTGGTAAAGTTGCCATAAAGTGTTGATTGTCGATTCTTATGTTGGTTTCTTTCTAGATTCATGAATGTTATACTTGAATTTGCATGAAAAGCTATTCTTACTAAAATGTCCCTTTTTGCATGTTTATTTGCTTATGCCATACTTAGTACATTATTGTACTAACCCCATTATTTTATATACCTTATGAGTATAAGTTGGAAGCCTTTGGAGGATCGAAGTTGAAGCTTGGGAATTCTATCTCTCAAGAATTGGGTATATCCTCATATATTCGAGGACATAGTTTTATGTTTCTTAGTTTCCTTATTAAGACTTAAAAATGTATTTACTCTATTGTAAAGGTCCGTGTCCCTAAGATTCTAAGTCGTGTCTTTAAGTTGGCTTGTGACGATAAGATTTCCTAGTATTTATGAAAAGACTCCTTTATTTATTATTATCGTGAAAAGTTTTAATTCCGCACTACTTTTCATGCTTTATGTTATGAATGCTAGATAGAGGGCTTGTACGAGACCCCAAAGGGGTCAAGTACACCCGGTGATGATTCGAAGGTTTCCCTAACTTTTAGGGGGTGCTTTCGGGTCCTCACAGACTAGGTATCAGAGCATAAGGTTTTGGGAAATAGTTTAAGGTCTAAAAGTCTAACAAGCCACGTCTAGTAGTATCTTGGTCATTGGTGTGAGTCGCGACACATCCATGGGCAAGAGTCTATAGGACGATAGAGTTTCACTTTCTTCATTACTCTTGAATCGTTCCATAGAACTTAATTCGATAAGATCTCTCTCTTCTTCTCCTTTGCCCGGTGGTTTTCTAGGTGTGATTGCTTGGAAAGGGAGATGGTTCTAAGTTGAGGGAGAGAAAAAAGGTGAGTTTTGATTATATGATGGTTTTGTGGCTAGAAGAGTAAATATGAAGGTAAGATTTAAGAATTGTGATGTGATGTCATTTATGGCTAGGTGTGATTTATGAGATTGGAAGTGTAGAGGTGAGAAACTTTATGGGGATTTAGTTCTAAGCATGGTAAGAGTTATAAGGATTGAATAAAGTGCCTTTGAGGACAAATGAGTTATTTTGTGATTATGTTCAATGATGGTAGAAATGCTTTAAGGTGTAAATTTGAGGAAGTTGAAATAATGAGGGGATTTTATAGAAGTTAAAGGCAACTCTATTGTGTGACTAATGTTTCATAGTTGTTCTTGTGATTGGTAGATGTTGTGGTGTAGGCTTACACTAAGATGGAAATGTGGTATGAATATCTAGTGAGCAAGTTTTGTTCCATGAGATTGAGTTAAGTGGTGCCTAAGTGTTGAATGAGGTGATGTTTAAGAGAGTTTGTCTAGGCTTGAATCCAAAAAGGGAAATGATTTGCTTAACTTGTAAGGTTGATGTTTAGACTTAATGTGCATGAGTTAGAAGTAGTAAGAGTTCCTACCTTGTGAGGGACCTAATGGTGCTTTGAAGTATGAGTCCTTGAAGATGGATTTACCCTAAGTGGGGGAGAATGAGTTGACTAAAATAGCATGTAATGTACTTAGTCCAAGAGAATCCTCAAGGTTCACTAAGTGGGAGTGGTAGTATGGCATGCTACTCTCACATTGCACTTAGTGAAACTTTTCAGGTCTCTTTGGAGTAAGTTAAGATGGTCTTGTCTCTCATATTGTCATGTCATCTTGTTAAAGTTGCTTGAAAGGTGCATTATGGAAATTTTAAAGCATGTCACACAGCAAAGTTTTGAATTCACTCTAAGTAAGTCCACATTTTGGAAAATTGCATTTTTTTTATGAATTATGGTTTCAAGGTGTTATGGAATGATCTTATGTGGTTTTACAGTTCATATAATTATGTCATCTTGAAAAATTGCTCAAAGAGTGGAATTTTGAAAGCTTTGTATGTTTGGCAGTGTTACAGTGAATGTTCACTGTGAAAAATATGTAATTTGAGAAAAATTTGCCTTGCCTTAATTGAAGTTTAAATATCTGCAAAGTTATTGTATATGAGCATGTTTAATGTTGGAGAAGGTAGTTCCTCCATAAAAGAAGTTTAAGGTTGAGTTTTGACTTTGTGAAGTTTGGCAAAAGTTGTCTATGTTGATAAGTGTTGAAAGTGTGAAATGATGCTCCTTGCTAATTGATGCTTTGATTGTTGATTGTTGATGTTCTGATCATGATCTAAGTGAATAGTATGATGCTAAGAGATTCCTTGTTGTTCTTAAAAATTTAAGTGTCATTCGAGGACGAATGTTATTCCAAGTGGGGGAGAATATAACGCCCCAAAATGAACTAAGGTGAACTAGAGCCTCATGATTTTTTATTGAGTTGACTTTAAGTTAAACGGAGTTATTTTAGTGTCCTTAGGCAGTGTGCAAAGTTTCGTGAAGTTTGGAGGTCAAACGACCAAGAACGTCCAAGGCATTCGAAAGATATGCCTTGAGTCAACCTTGTACGTCTAGGCGAGTTTCGTCGAGTTTTATGTGTTCGTTTTGGATGAAATTCATGTGAGAGGTGTTAAACTTATATATGATCAGATTTGTGTTGGAAACGTCCGGGAAATTATCCCCAAGGACCATCGAAGGGTCCTTGAGGAAGGACCCAAAACCTGGTAAGCAGGCTGTCCCAGGCAGCCTTGGCGACGGAGCAGTCGACGGCCTGTCATGGCTGTGACGCCCCGTCGCAACGTTCTGTCATGGGGGAATAGTTCAAGATTGCTTAGGGGACCCTTGGCAAGCCTCTAAAGTTTGCAACGGATGGTCAGGACGGGCCGTTGCACCCGTGACGCCCCGTCACAAGCAGGTCGTCGCAAGTCTTGTCCCTGTGCGCAAATTTTTCTCCCAAGTTAGGGGTGAACTTGTAAATTCACCCCACGTCTAAATAAGAGTTTGGAAGGTTTGTTAAGGGATTTTTAGGTTATATTAAATGAGTTTTAAACCCTAGACCTAGACAAGACCCCCTCACTTCAACATTCAAACTCTCTCTCTAAAGAAAACTCTCTCAAAGTCACCGTTGAAGCCAAGGCTCAAGGAGGGAAAGGAGGGCTGATTTCGACTTGTTTCTTCATCAAAATTAGTGTATTTCCTTCTCTTAAAGGTATGGTATCCATTCTTGAATATCTTTTCATTCAAGAAGCCAATTTCCAAAATGGTTTTCAAAAGGGGTTTCTAAACTCAATCTTCTAACTTTGATTTCTAGTATGGGTCTTCTTGTATTTAAGTTCTAATGGTTTAAATGTATATATCATGGTTTTAATTGATGACTTTGATGTTAAAAACTCCATGAAACTCTTGTATATGCATACTTCAACTTTTGTCTTGGAAATGGGTTATGTGAGCATGATTTGAGTAAGGTACGAATTTGGGTCTTCTTGTGTATGTCATGTTGGTGTAGCTACTGCCCTAAGGGCCTTCATATGGTGAAATATTGATAAATTGCTTATGGTTAATGATGGTTTGATTTATTGATGAGTTGCTCTCATTGTATAGTTCTTATTATGAATTGCTATTTGAGTGGTATGGTCCACCTTATGGGTGGCGGTGCTAACTGATGAACTTGATGATGTTTAGTATGTGTTGATTAGGTAACTTCGAAGGTTTAATATGTGAAATGAAGATATATTGAAATGGGTCTTGTATTGTGTTTTGTATAGCTTGAATTGTATGTTTGACCTAGTTTATGTCTAAATGAAGTATATGACTATGAGAAGCATGTAGTGTGTGTAACTTGATGAATCAAGGTTAAAGTATGAGTAGAACTTGATGATAATGAGATGATGCTTATATGCAAGGTGTGCACATGTACACACACACACACACTTTAAAGATTGTATTATGCCAAGTTGAGGAAAAAGGGGAATCTTGAGGTGGACACACTTCATGAGTTAAGATGTAGTGTCTAGTAGCAACCTCTCCATTCCTAGTGAGCTTTCTAAGATACAATATTATGTTGAGAAATCCGTGGGGAGTTATGCCTAGCACCGAGAGGATATGAAGGGGAGGTGGATTGCACTTCGTGAGTTGAGATGTTGTAATCCAAAGTACCTCTTGAGATGAGTACTCCTCGTTAGTAGAGAGTGAGTTACTTAGTAGCAATCTCCTTATCCCTTATCTATGTGCCCGCATAGGTGTAGCTATTGGAAAAGCCATGTAAACGCTAAGAAGCATGACCTTACTCTAGGCAAGTAAGGATCCCTCATCCGATAGGGGTTAATATCGGGATTTCATGTCTAGCTCTCATGGTCTTTGTCGGTTAAGCTAACTCCCACAAAGAATTGATTTGAAACTAATTATTTTGCATATGGTTGAATTTATGTATGTATGTCGTGAAGTGCTCAATCCACATTAGTTACCGAGTAGGAGCATTGAGTGGGAGTAGTCGTATGGGATGCTACTCTCACATTGCACTTGGTGTGACCTATACCTACTATGGGAGAAGAGTACCTTCATGAAATCCGTGTGAATGAGTACTATGGTGTAGTGTTATGGATGATTATTGTGGGGTACTTGAGTAAATGGAATCCATTAGGAGCACTAAGTGGGAGTGGTAGTATGGGATGCTACTCTCACATTGCACTTGGTGTGACCTATATTTTCCAAGAGTGTTTTGCATATGTTAGCCAAGGGTGTGGATTTGATTTCCAACGAAGTAAGCCTAAGATTTGGTAGTTTTAAGGGTCGCTTTGGTGTGCTTTGAAGGGAGGTGTAATGAAAATCCCTTCTTAGCTCACTTTAGGGAGTCTTAGGATAACCTTGGGTTAGGGCAACTTCAAAGGAAAAAGAGTTCATATGACTTGGACCGTGCCATTCACTGTAAGGTCTTCATTGTAAGAATACAATATATTCACTGTGATGCTTTATTCAATTTTCATTGTAAGTTTAGTAAGTTCATTGAAATGTTCCTTTTGATTACTCTAAGTTTTGGTAATGTTGCCATAAAGTGTTGATTGTCGATTCTTATGTTGGTTTGTTTCTAGATTCATGAATGTTATACTTGAATTGCATGAAAAGCTATTCTTACTAAACCGTCCCTTTTTGCATGTTTATTTGCATATGCCATACTTAGTACATTATTGTACTAACCCCATACTTTATATACCTTATGAGTATAGGTTGGAAGCCTTTGGAGGATCGAAGTTGAAGCTTGGGAATTCTATCTCTCAAGAATTGGGTATGTCCTCATATATTCGAGGACATAGTTTTATGTTTCTTAGTTTCCTTATTAAGACTTAAAAATGTATTTACTCTATTGTAAAGGGCCGTGTCCCTAAGATTCTAAGTCGTGTCTTTAAGTTGGCTTGTGACGATAAGATTTCCTAGAATTTATGAAAAGACTCCTTTATTTATTATTATCGTGAAAAGTTTTAATTCTGCACTACTTTTCATGCTTTATGTTATGAATGCTAGTTAGAGGGCTTGTACGAGACCCCAAAGGGGTCAAGTACGCCCGGTCATGATTCGAAGGTTTCCCTAACTTTTAGGGGGTGCTTCCGGGTCGTGACAAAACCTAACACTAAACCCTAACCCCTAAGTACAAAAAAAAAGCTAAGTCCAAAATACAAAAAAACCTAAACATTAAGCACTAAACAATAGATTTTAAACCTCAAATCCTAAACAACAAAACCCTAAAACCCAGAAAAAAACTAAACCCTAAACCCTAACCCTAACCCTATCCCTAACCCTAACCCTAACCCTAACCCTATCCTTAAGTGTAACCCTAAACCCTAAACCCTAAACCAAAATCCCAAAGCCCAAAATACAAAAACAATAACATTAAATACTAAAACATAGATATTACAATTCAAATCCTCAACTCCAAACCCTAAAACCTAAAAAACAACCTAAACCCTAGCCCTAACATTAACACTAACCCTAACCCTACGATACACCCTAGACCCAAATATGAAAAACTAAACAATTGATATTAAACCTCAAATCCTTAACCTAAACGCAAAAACCTAAAAACACAAAAACCCTAACCCTAACCTAAACCCAAACCTTAACCCTAACCCTAACCCTAAACTATAAACCCAAAACCCTAAACCCAAATACCCAAACCAAAACTTTAAATACTAAACCGTAGATTTTAACATCAAATACTAAACCCTGAACCATAAAACCTTAAAAGAAACCTACACCCTAGCCCTGATCCTAACCCTACCCCAAACCCTAAACCTAACCCATAAACCCTAAATCATAAGTCCAAAGAAAACCTTATGTCCAAAATATGAAAACCCAAACATTAAACAGCAAACCATAGACTTCAAAACTCAAATCCTAAACCACAAACCCTAAAACCTAAAAAAAACTAAACCCTAATCCTAACCCTAACCTTAATCCTAACCCTAACCCTAAACCATTAAGCCGAAATCCCAAGCCCAAAGTACCAACACAAAAACATTAAACACTAAACCATAGATTTTAAACCAAAAATCCTAAACCGCAAAACCTAAAACCTAAAAAAAACTAAACCCTAACCCTAACTATCCCTAACAAGAACCCTAACCCTAGCCCTATCCTTAACCCTAACCCAAAACCTTAAACCCAAAGCCCAAAATACCAAAACCCTAACATTAAACACTAAACCATATATATGACAACTCAAATCATTAACCCCAAACCCTAAAACCTAAAAAACAACCTAAACCCTAACCCTAACCCTAACTAACATAAACCTAATAACCACCATAAACACCCTAAACACCAAGCCCCCAAAACAAATTAAACACTACCAATGAGAAACCTCAAACCTAAACCCAAAAACCTAAAAAAAAAAAAAACCTAACCATAACCCCCAACCATAACCTTAACCCTAATAGCCCAAAATACCAAAACCCAAAAATTAAATACTAAACAATAGATTTTAAACCTCAAATGCTAAACCCTAAACCCTAAAACAAAAATAAAAAACACCTATACCTAACCCTAATCCTAACCCTAACCCTAACCCTAACCCTAAACCCTAAATCATAAACCATAAATCCAAAAAAAAAAAACTAATTCCAAAATACGAAAACCCAAACATTAAACACTAAACCATAGACTTTAAAACTCAAATCCTAAACCACAAACCTTAAACACTAAAAAAACATAAACCCTAACCCTAACCCTAACCCAAACCCTAACCCTAACCTTAACCCTAACCGTAACACTAAACCATTAACCCAAAACCCCAAGCCCAAAATACCAAAATTCAAACATTAAACACTAAACCATAGATTTTAAACCAAAAATCCTAAACCCCATAACCTACAACCTAAAAAAAAACTAAACCCTAACCCTAACCCTATCCCTAACACGAACCATAACCCTAGTCTTATCCCTAACCCGAACCCCAAACCATACACCCTAAACCCTAAACCCAAAGCCCAAAATACCAAAACCCTAACTTAAAACGCTAAACCTTAGATATGACAACTCAAATACTTAACCCCAAACTCTAAAACCTAAAAAACAACCTAAACCCTAACCCTAATATTAACCCTAACCCTACCATAAACCCTTAACCCCAAGCCCAAAAAACCAAACCCCAAAATACCAAACCCCAAACATTAAACACTAAACCATTGATATTAAACCTCAAATCCTAAACCGCAAATCCAAAAACCTAAAAAAAAAATAACCCTAACCCCAACCCTAACCTTAACCCTAACCCTAACTTAAACCATAAACCTGAAATGTTAAGCCTAAAATACCAAATCCCAAAGATTAAATACTAAATCATAGATTTTAAACATCAAATGCTAAACGCTGAACCATAAAACCTAAAAAAACTACACCTAAACCTAATCATAACCCTAACCCTAAACCCTAAACCCTAAAAAACAACCTATGTCCAAAGTATGAAAACTTAGACATTAAACACTAAACCATAGATTTTAAACCTCAAATCCTAAACCACAATCCCTAAAACCTAAAAAAACCTAAACCCTAACCCTTACCCAAACCCTAACCATAATTTTAACCCTAAACCATTAACCCAAAACCCCAAGCCCCAAATACCAAAAGCCAAACATTAAACACTAAACCATAGATTTTAAAAAAATATCCTAAACCCTAAATCCTAAGAAAAGAATCACAGGCTTCAAGGAAAAACAGGGACCTCTAACTTATTAGGAAGCCCTCTTTTTGTTGGTAGGCCTATGATTATTTATTTTTCTGACCTTGTTAATAAAGTGATCTACAGGATTACAGGGTGGCATACAAAACAACTTAGCTTCGGGGGAAGGGCTGTATTGATCAAACATGTGCTGCAAGCTCTACCCGTCCACCTACTCTCAGCAGTAACTCCACCTTCCACTGAGCTCAAATAGATTCAAATGCTTATGGCTTATTTTTTCTAGGGATGGAGGAGTGAAAACAAAAACTACCTTTGGGCCTCATAGAAGAACTTAAGCTTCCCTCCTGAGGAAGGGGGAGTGGGTATGATAAACCTTAAAGATGTTTATATGTCTTTTCAATATATGCAATGGTGGATCTTTGGGACTAAAAACACCTTGTGGGGAGGGTTTATAAAAGCCAAGTACTGCCAAAGATCCAACCCTATGTGTATGAAATAGGATACTGGGGAATGTCTGATTTGGAAGCTTATGATGCAAAATAGAAGCAAAGTGGAGCAGCACATTCAATGGAAACTTAAATCTAGCAGTTGTTCCTTTTGGTGGGATTAGTGGTTAGGTGTGGGTCCTCTTGCTCACTTCACTTTAACAGTAACAGGTTCAACAATTGCACAGTAGAAGAATTTTTTATGGAGGGGCAATGGAACTACAATAAGATTATCCAACAGGCACCTCCCTGTGAACTTGCCAGCATGCTAGAAACAATATTCCCTCTCCAATAACAGCTCCCCGGTCAGGCCTACTGGAAACTCAACACCAATGGCCTGTTTAGTTGTTCATAAGCCTGGAATAAAATCAAGGAAACGAGATCAAAATCTCACTTCAATTCTCTCATTTGGCATAAGAACATTCCTTTCAAATCTTAATTTTTATTATGGACAACCTTAAGAGGCAAACTCCATACTAATAAAAAACTAACTAGTTTTGGCATTGAACCAACAAATTGTTTTTGTTGTTATAACATGTCAGGACAAGATAAAATAGAGCATACCTTCAACATGGAGCATTTGCACCCTATGTTTGGAGATGCTTTATAGAAATGATTGGAGTCAAGATAGATCATCTAAGAGACCCAAAATGAGTTAGGGTGTCTAGAGCCTAACATGTTTGTAATAAGGTTCTAAGGTATTATAATGGTTTATAATATGGTATTAAGAAAGTATGTAAAGTTTGAGGTGATTTGGAAGTCAAATGTCAAGGGACGACCAAGACATTCGACGACTAGTCACCTATGTGCATCATGTGTCTATACATGCTTATATTTATATGTCATGAGTTTTTGAAGTCTTAAAATGAGTATAAATGAGTTTTATAAGCAGTTTATGGAGTTTCAATCTGTTTGGAGGTCAAACGTCCAAGAACGTCTAAGACGTTCGAAAGTTAGCCCTTGAGACGTCCAAGTGTGTCATGATGGGGCCTAGTATGTTTGGACGTGTTACGTGTATTTGTTTTTGGTGAAACTTATGTGGAAGGTCCTTGACTTGTTCATGTTCATTTTTACGTTGGAAAAGCCTGGGAGTGACTTCCCAAGGGCCCCGTAAAAGGGCCCACAAGAAGGACCCAAAGGCTGTCGAGACACTGCCTTGGCAGTGTCAATCGACTGAACCAAACGACGCCCCGTTTGTTGACAAACGGACCATTGATGAGGTGTCGTCAATGCACACTTAGACTGGGAAAGACTAAACCAAATAACAGCCCAAGGTTCAATCGACGGAAGCCACAAACAGTCCGTCGATGGACCTACAGGGCGTCGATGGTGGCCGTCGATGAAGTTTGGTGCATCACTGCCTAGCGACTGCTCACTTAAGGGGTAAAGGACAAATTAACCCCAAGTCCTAATCTGACCCTACTTGATTTATTTAGATATTTTTGGGTGTATATAAGTGATCAAAAACGTGATCAACCCATTCCCAAACCAATTCACACAAATTAAACTTTCCCTCCAAAACCAATTCTCCATTGATGGTGAAGCTCAAGAATAGCTTGGACTTTGGAGCTCCATGGATTCTTCATCATGTTTTAGAGGTTTTCATCTAGATAAAGGTATGGTGATCCTTCATCTCTAAGTAACCTTTTAGTTGGAGAGTTAATCTCAAAGTTTTCAAAGAAGTTTCATGATCAAATCTCTTCTTCTTCAATCTAGCCATGGGTTCTTTCTAAAAACGTTTTTAATGGATAAATCATGATAATTGATGTTAATTTTTTGGTTTATCATGATTTTCAATCCAATTGAATGATGAACCCATGTCCCTTCCCAAACTCGATTTAGCCCTTGCATGGGCATTGTGATCGTGGCTTTCTATTGATTGAATTGTGATTCTATTACATTTAATTGCTTATATCTACAGTTATTTAAGTATATTGATGTTGAATTGTTGATGAATGATCAAATTTGATGAATGTATGAAGATTTGAAAAAAAAACTAGCCTATGTTCTATGTATTGATTGTAAGTTCGGCTTCATGGTGATTGTTGTAGGATTTCGATTGTGTATAGATCATTGCAGCTACTGTCTTAGGTTTATATTATTAATAAAGAGTTGGTATGAACCTATGATGATCAAATAAAAGGAATCTTGGTAAGATTGACCTACATTCTTTAGCCTATAGATTGATGATTCTAGCATGCTTATTGTGAGATTCAATTATGTTAAAGTAATAATTAGCTACTGCCTATGATTTAATGTGATTATGAATTATATGTAGTGGATCCAATGTGGATCAATGCATGATAGTTTGAATAGGATTAACCTATGTAAATTTAACGTTCATGATTTCCTAATATTAAGCATGCTTACAGTGTCTCAAAATTATTGGAAATTGTAGTAGGATCTCGTCTAGGTAATGATTTCTTTAAAATACTTCCCTACATGTACATTATTTATAAATTTTTATTGATTATCAATACTAGGGAAATTGGTTGATGATCTATGTCTATCTATTCCTTGGAATAATGGTGATGTTTTGCACTAGCGGTAGCATTACCTTGTAGTAGCTTATACATGACTTCATATATGATTATGGTACTTTAGCTACTTCCCTATACTTGATTTAGTGATGAAATAGTAGTAATGTTCAATGATGACCAAAGGTTAAAGGATTGGTAAGAATTGCTCTACTATTCTATTTCTCTACATTCCTATATTATTGTAGTTGATGAAGCCTTGTATGGCATTGTGCGGTATTATCCACTTATGTTAGCGGTGTTTACTTTATAGTCATTATATATGTGTTGACTATAGCCTTGAAAGTAAATTGATGAAAATAGGAATGAGTAGTTATGATTATCACCTTATGTGTAACTTGTGCCTAGTCTTCTATTTTAGTTGTGAATCTAGGTTATGTTACTATTGTTATGAGCATGTAAATTGTTGTGTTAAGATCATGACTATTGCTTGACCCTTTCTTAAGGATATTATGAAGATTCCAAAGTCCATGAAAGAAAAGTTTTGATAAAATCCATGTTTTCTCATGTTTATTATGCATCTTAACATGCTAGTTGTGAATTTGACTTCATGAGATAATGAGATATGATGTCCTCATACTAGAAGCCAACTTTCATGACGTATGAGTTGAATGAAATAAAACTTTATACTGAGCACCGATAGACTATCTATGAGCGGTGATGCCTTCTTTCGGGAAGGGCGGAGGTTCACATAACTCTCATGATATGAGACTGTCCGGCATGCCGGGTATGGGTCTCCTTATATCTCCTAGTCTTCGAACCTATACTGCCAATATAGGGATCTGGCGGGGTTCAATTCCCATATACGCTAGCATGTTTTAGGTCACTTTGGCCGGTGATTCCACCTCTTTTCGGTTTGGGGGAGACACTGGATTTCATGATGCTCACATGATCTATGACGGTTAAAGTTAAAGTTCCCAATGAATGAATGAGGCCAGCCTCAAATGATACATATAATGAAATGAACGATAACAAAGGTGTTAGGATATGATAATCAAGAGGTAAGCTAGACTCAAGTAATAACACTAGGTTATTCTTGATCATTGCACAGCAAACCTGATGAGAGTCTTAAACTACATCCTAGGTATAGCTGGTGTTTACACTAGCTTATGAATGAATGAAATGAAGTATGTATGAATGAATGAAGCAGACTCTGTGTTTGCTAAAGAAGGCTCCCTAGTTGAGGTCCCATATGTTGAGCCCTCATTTTGGGAAGTCTTGATGTTAAGTCCATGATTCCAAGGTCTCATGATATATGAATGAATGATATTAAAGATGTTATATGCTATATGCAATATGATATGTGCTTTGTGTAAGATGTTATGTGTTGTGTGCAATATGATAAGTATGATGATGCATGTTACTATCATGGAATGACTTTCCTAATCCAAATTTGGAAAGCTCACTAATTTTCCTAATCCAAATTTGGAAAGCTCACTCACTTTCCTAATCCCAATTTGGAAAGTCCACTGACTTGACTTTCCATAATCATGTTGTTACGAAAGAGCTATTCTTACTCATGCATGTACTTGGTGTGTGCTTGCATATACCCATACTTAGTACAAGTGTGTACTAATCCCATTCAACTCTATATTGTTAGGTGCAGGCACAGGTGGACGCTAGAGCTTAGAGGTTGACGTTACAGCTATCCGGACTAGGAGCTTTCATCCGGACTTGGTAGGCCCTCATGCTTTCGAGGATGTCTACCGTTACTATCTAGCTTAGATGCAGTTTAGCTAGTGGAGTATGTTCCACTAGTGTTTCTTTCCCTTTTTATTTCAGACATTGTATTGGTGCCATTTTGGCAATTATACATTTAATGCAGTATTGAACTATTTCTTTCAGTTGATAATCTTAATGTTCGATGGTTGATTGTGAAGATTATGAATATAAGTAGAATTACCTTTATGCATGATAAGAAACAAAAAGTTTCAAATTTTCTGCTAAAATTAACCTAGATGAAGTAAGAATGATGTAAGTAGGCTTGTCTGCGACCTTTGAGAGGTCAACGACGCCGGTATCGTCTGGGTATAAACTCTGGTCGTGACAAAGTTTGTATCAGAGCACTTGGTTAAATTCCGAGAATAATAAGTTCATATCTACCTTATTGAGTAGTTTCTAAGTCATGGCAGTGAAGTGCACCACTATCCTGAATTAGAGACTGCATGATGCGTAGGAAAACATCCCTCCTTCTGATCTTATCGTGCTTTTCCTAATGTCTGATTTCTTAGTGTTATACGCGTGTCTAACATCAATCTTTGTTGTTTATAGAGAATGAATACTAGGACAACCATTGGTCAGAGGAGAGGAGGTGCAGCTGCTGGGACAATCAAGTTCCACCCCAGGCTCCAACTGAAGGAGTGGCTATGCCGGTTAACCCAGCTGGGTTTACTGATGCGGAGGTGCGGGCATCTCTGGCCCAGATGGCATAGGCCATCACTATGCAGGCCCAGTCCATGACTGCCCAGGTCAACCGGCAAAATGTTCAGAGGGAGAACCCACCGGTTCGTAGCATGGCTAACAGGCTTAGAGATTTTACGAGGATGAATCCTCCTATTTTCACGGGGTATAAGACTTCAGAGGATCCCCAGGAGTTTGTGGACGAGGTGCATAAGATTTTGGTGACTATGGGGGCCACAGATACTGAGAAGGCTGAGTTGGCTTCCTATTCACTCAAAGATGTAGCACAGACTTGGTGCATGATGTGGCAGGATAGCCGAGCTTTGGGCGGAGTTTGGGTCACTTGGGAGCTGTTTAAGACAGCCTTCCTGGAGAGATTCTTTCCCAAGGAGATAAGGGAGGCAAAGGTTGAGGAGTTTATCAACCTTAAACAGGGATCAATAACAGTCAAGGAGTATTCCCTGAAGTTTGTTAAACTATCCAGGTATGCCACTTTCCTTTGTATCTAACAGCAAGGATGAGATGAGTACTTAAGTTTGTTAAACTATCAAGGTATGCTACTTCCCTTGTATATAATAGCAGGGATTAGATGAGCAGGTTCCTCACAGGAATCAACGGAGATCTGGAGGAGGAGTGTCGGTCTGCGATGCTCCATGATAACATGGACCTCTCCAGGTTGATGATGCATGTCCTACAGGTAGAGGAAAGCCGCAAGAAGAGGGGCATTCGTGATGCTAGGAGGCCTAAGCCTCAAGATCACGCAGGTCCAATCCATGGAGGCCACAAAAACAATTTTGGCATCCGTGAGCAGCCCAGGTTCAAAAAGGGGCAGCAGAGTTCTGGGAACTCTAATTCTCAGAGGAGTACAACACCTAGAGGAGGAAGACCTGAGCCCAAGAAGGGAAATAGAGGTGAGATGCAGCGTCCCAGAAAGAACTGTGCTAAGTGTGGCCGTGCTCACAGTGGAGAGTGCAGACAGGGCACTAATGCCTGCTTCGGTTGTGGTAAGAGTGGGCATATGGTTAGAGACTACCCACAGAACAGAGGTCAGGCTGGAGGTAATGCTCAGCCTAGGCCTAATCCACAGGGTACAGCAGTAGCGAGCCTTCTAAGAGAAACAGGTTCTATGCCCTGAAGGGCAGGGAGGAGAAGGAGAAGTCCGTTGATGTGGTCACAGGTATGCTGCAAGTATTCTCAACTTCTGTTTATGCTTTACTTGATCTACGGTCTACGCTTTCCTTTGTAACTCCTTTGCTTGCTCTCACTTTTGAGATATTCCCTGAAGTTCTGCATGATCCTATCATGGTTAGTACACCTTTAGGAGAAAATGTAAGAACTGATAGAGTATACAGGGATTGCCCAATAGTTGTAAGTGGTAAGACTATGTGTGCAGACTTGGTTGAGTTACCCATGCATGATTTTGATGTTATTCTTGGCATGGACTGGCTTCACAGTTGTTATGCTTGTATGGATTGTCATAGTAGAGTGGTGAGATTTCATTTCCCTAATGAAGAAGAGCTAGTCTGGGAGGGGTACAACTCGAGTCGTCCTGATCCCTTGATTTCGAACCTTAAGGTCAATAAAATGATGTCCAAGGGGTTATTGTGTCATCTTGTGAGTGTTAATGATTTAGATCATGACATTCCTTCCATAGACTCAGTGCCTGTAGTGAATGAGTTCCTAGATGTATTTCTTGATGATTTGCCTAGAGTCCCTCCCCCTCGAGAGATTGACTTTGGTATCGACTTAGAACCCGATACTAAACCAATTTCAATTCCTCCTTACAGAATGGCTCTAGCTAAACTCAAAGAGTTGAAGCTGCAGTTAAAAGATCTCACTGATAAGGGTTTCATTTAGCCGAGCATATCCCCTTGGGGCGCTCCAGTGTTGTTTGTAAAAAAGAAGGATGGAACCCTTAGAATGTGTATCGATTATCGACAGCTCAACAAAGTCACTATAAAGAACAAGTATCCACTTCCCAGAATAGATGATTTGTTCGATCAGCTCCAAGGGTCTAGTTTCTTCTCTAAGATTGATCTTGGTTCAGTGTATCATCAGCTTAGGGTTAGGGATGGAGATATCCCAAAGATAGCCTTTTGTACCCGTTATGGTCATTATGAGTTCTTAGTTATGTCATTTGGTCTCACGAATGCACCTGCTGCATTTATGGATCTCATGAACAGGTACCTTGACTCTTTCGTCTAGTATTAATTGATGACATTCTCATCTACTCTAGGACCAAGAAAGAGCATGAACAACATTTGAGACTAACCTTGCAGGTACTTATACAACATCAGTTGTATGCCAAATTCAACAACTGTGAATTCTGGCTTAGATTAGTAACCTTCCCGGGTCATGTTGTGTCCGATCAGGGTGTGGAGGTGGACCCCAGAAAGACTGAGGTTGTTAAGAACTGGCCAAAACCTCTTACTCCCACTGACATCCATAGCTTTCTGGGATTGGCTGGTTACTACCGCAGGTTCGTGGAGGGCTTTTCTTCCATTGTTGCCCCACCGAAAGCTTTGACTAAGAAGAAAGCCAAGTTTGAATGGACAGAGACTTGTGAGAAGAGTTTCCAGGAGCTCAAGGACAGACTGACTTCAGCCCCAGTGCTTACTTTGCCTAAGTGTGGTGAGAATTACATTGTTTACTAATATGCATCTAGGGTTGGTTTGGGTTGTGTTCTTATGCAGGTTGGTAAGGTGATAGCCTATGCGTCTAGATAGGCTCAAGGTTCATGAGAAGAATTATCCCACTCATGACCTGGAGTTGGTAGTTGTGGTGTTTGCACTGAAGCTGTGGAGGCATTACTTGTATGGAGTGCATGTGGATGTGTTCACAGACCACAAGAGTCTCCAGTACGTGTTCACACAGAGGGAGTTGAATCTACGTCAGCGGAGATGGTTGGAGCTGTTGAAGGACTATGACATCAATGTTCACTACCATCCAGGTAAGGCTAATATTGTAGCTGATACTTTGAGTAGGATGAGCATGGGAAGTACCGCCCACGTTGAGGATGAGAAGAAGGAGTTGGCGAAAGATGTACAGACATTGGCCAAACTGGGTGTGCAATTAGTTGACTCTACTAGCGGGGGTGTTTCAGTTCATCCTCGTTTTGAATAATCCTTGGTAGTTGAAGTCAAGTAGAGTCAGCATCTCGATCCTGTGTTGATGGAGCTGAAGGACTCAGTGTTGATAAAGATGAATGAGTCTTTTGCTTTGGGAGGTGAAGGCATACTTAGGTACCAGGACAGGCTGTGTGTACCAGATGTGGATGATTTGCGGACCAGGATTGTTGAAGAAGCCCATGGTTCCAGATATTCCATACATCCAGGTTCCACCAAGATGTATCATGATTTTAAGAAGATTTATTGGTGGGATAGCATGAAGAAGGACATTGCAGAATATGTGGCCAAGTGTCCTAATTCTCAGCAGGTTAAGGCAGAACATCTTAAGTCTGGCGGTCTTACTCAGATTATTGAGGTTTCGACTTGGAAGTGGGAGGACATTAATATGGACTTCGTGGTTGGTCTTCCGAGGACTAGGAGACAGCATGACTCCATATGGGTTATGTTGGATAGGATGACTAAGTCTGCCTACTTTATCCCTATGAAGTCTACTTACAGAGCCGCGGATTATGCGAGACCCTACATTGATGAGATTGTGAGATGGCATGGGATTCCTTTGTCTACCATTTAAGATAGAGGATCTCAGTTTACTTCACAGTTCTGGAGATATTTCTAGAAGAGCTTAGGCACGCAGGTAAAGCTTAGTACTGCTTTTCATCCTCAAACTGATGGGCAGGCAGAGCGCACCATTCAGACATTGGAGGACATGTTGAGAGCGTGTGTGATTGACTTCAGAGATAGCTGGGATGCCCATTTGCCTTTGATAGAGTTCTCGTATAATAATAGCTATCACTCCAGCATTGGGATGGCACCGTTTGGGGCACTGTATGGTAGGAGGTGTAGATCTCCAGTTGGGTGGTTCGAGGTTGAAGAGTCATCCATTTTGGGTCCAGAGATCATTCATGAGGACTTAGAGAAGGTCAGGGTGATTAGGGACAGGTTGGCTACTTCATACAATCGGCAGAAGCCATATGCAAATAACATAAAATGGCCCTTAGAGTTTGATGTTGGTGACTAGGTCTATCTGATAATATCACCTATGAAGGGGGTGATGAGGTTTGGCAGGAAGGGGATGTTGAGTCTGAGGTTTATTGGGCCATATGAGATCCTACAGCGTGTGGGTGAGGTGCCCTATGAGTTGGCATTGCCTGCGGAGCTAGCTTCTGTCCATCCAGTCTTTCATTTATCTATGTTAAAGAAGTGCCTAAGTGATCCAGCATCGATTCTACCTGTGGAAGGTTTGGGGGTCAATGAAGACTTGTCCTACGAGGAGGTACCTGTTGAGATCTTAGACAAGCAGGTCAAGCGGCTGAGGAACAAGGATATTGCCACAATGAAGGTATTGTGGAGGAATAATCTTGTTGATGGTGCTACGTGGGAGGTTGAGGCCGATATGAGATCCCGCTACCCTCATCTTTTCAGCTCTTGAGGTTAGACTTCCTACTCTTAAGTCTAAATTTCCTTAACTCTCCATTTTTTTTGTTGCTATTGCTTGATTGTGTATAGTAACTATGTTATGATCAGACTGCATTACGCTAGATAGTAGTAGTTTCATTCGGGTACGAATGTTCCTAAGGGGGGGGATAATATAACAACCCTAAAAATGGATATGCTAAGTAATGCTTAATGTGTCTAGAATGCGTACGATTAGACTGGGTTCACACGGATTGATGCATGTAGAACCAGACCTGTGAACCCTTTCTACAGCCAAGCCAACTAACTTGGGGAGCTGGTTGAGCTAGGAAAGTTTGGGTCCAACCATGTAGGGCTCTCGAATACGAAGATTTACTCGAATGATTCTTTACCGGACTTGAAAAGGGAAAATCATAGTTTTGGAGGGTCTAGGGGTAAAATGGTCTTTTTTCAGGCTAAGGGTAGTATCGTAATTACCCTAAAAATATAATTAATTATTTAATTAATAAGGTGGAGGGGCAATTTGGGGAGAGAGGGCCGAAAATTGGCTCTTGAAGTGAAGTCTTGCTCCACCCGGGTTCGAACCTAGGTGGAAGCAATGAATTAAATTGTTTTTAATTTAAGTTGGTAAATTAATGTAATTAAATTATATTTATTATTTATTATCTGATTTAAAATAAACGGAAATCAGATTTTTAATATTTAATAAAAACCTTATTTGACTAATACCTAAACTAGACTCCTAAGCCTAATAAAACTATCACTCTCTCACGTCTATCTCTCAAAATACACGATCATTCTCTTTTCTTTTTCACAATTCTCTCTGCCAAATAACTTCAAGAACAGTAGGTAAACCAAATTTCTTCACACTTGAAGAACTCACAACGAAAATTATAAACAAACAACTAATCAAACACGTTAGGCAAAGAGAGGGTTTTTCCGTCGAGTTGGTGTTGAAGCTCTTGGATTTTTGGACGTGTGTTTGGAGAAGCTTTGGGCAGCAAGTTCAAGGTTTCAACGTCAAAAAAAAGGTATGGTTTTTATTCTCTCTTGGTTCCTTTCCCAAGAGACCCCTTAAGGTTCAGACGAATCTATTCCGAAAACTAGGGTTGTTCCCTGTTGCATGTCCCTGTCACTAGCTCCCATTGAATCATAGGTTGGTTATGTTTGCTGGTAGAAAACTAGGGATGAAACGTGTTTTCGTGATGATTATGTGCTTATACGTATGCTCGGAATTATGTGAATTATGTTGATGTCTTTCCGAAAATGTAATTATGTGCCTCGGGTTAAGGCTCTAAAATGTGATGTTGTGGTTGTATTTCATGTACAAATGTTTATGTAAAATCGTGATGTTCATATGAGATGAAATGTGGCTGATTTGAGTGATAATCTATTGGCTAAACGAATCCATGAAAATGCATCTAAAACGTTCTAAATGCACTATGAAATTCCCCTAAGAACTAACATGCAATGTAATGAAAAAGAAGCTGAAAATGTAACTCAATTTTCCAGCACTTTGTTGTTAATTGCAACCAAGTTAAGTGGTTTAAAATTTCATGAAAAGTGAAGAAAAACAAGTGAGGTCATTGAGGGTCGAACCCGTGACCTCACCACGATAAAACTTGTGAAAATAAAGAAGTGAAAAACAATGTGAGAAGGGGGAATCGAACAGGGGTCTTGGCAGGAAAATAAGCTATGAAAAATAAGGAATGAGAGGAGTGGGATTCGAACCCACAACCTCTCAGACAGCTTAAGGAAAAATAAAATAAAAAAAATGTGAGGCGTGGGAATCGAACCCACGACCTCTTGGCAGTAAATGAGAGTTAAAAGAAAATCAAAAGAAAAGAAATGTGAGGCGTGGGAATCGAACCCACGACCTCTAGGAAGTAAAGGAGATCTAAAAGAAAAAATAAAGAGAGGCTGTGGGGGTTCGATCCCACAACCTCATGGTCAACGCGAATAAGTCAAGGAAAGGGAGTTTAAATATAAAAAAAAAGGGGGGGGGGAGGCTGTGGGGGTTCGATTCCACAACCCCTCGGCCAAGGAAGAGAATTTCAAAGGGAAGAAATAAAAAGGAAATGTTGATGTTGGGGCTCGATCTAGGGTCCCAATGTCATGTGGACCGAAATTAAATAAAAAGAAAAATGTAAAGTGTTGTCCAAGGGATTCGACAATGGGTTCCCTTGCCCAAATTCCGTATTGATACATAAGTCATACGTGAATTAAATATTCAAGAATAATGCTGCCTACTTAGATCGAAATCGAGATCTTGGCATACATAAAAATGCATAAGTCTTGTACCACATAATCTTAGGAAGATATGAATCACTTAAACAAACTATGAATAAAGCCTCATGGCTTGTATGTATAGACCCATAAGCCTAGCATACGTTTAAAAATAAGTGAACCTACGATGTATGTAATGAAATGATGTAACCCTAGAAGGGTTAAGTATGAGTGTAAAACACACTAAATGGCCAAGTGCATGGGCATACGATGAAATGAATATTATGTAATGAAATGATAAAACCCTAGAAGGGTTAAGTAAGAGTGTGAAACACACAAATGGCCAAGTGCATTGGCATATGATGAAATGAACATTCACGTAAAAAGGGGTGAGTAATTATGAAGAGCAAATGTGCTAATGTTAATGAATGTGGTGACAACATGATAAGAAGCTAATGTGAAAGATGAGAGCAATCTCAAAAGAGCCTAAGTAAATGTTACCAAAACGTACTCACCTATGAGAGTGTAAAGTCAATGAAGAGACCAGTCTCTATGAACACTCTAATGAATGTATTGAGAATAATGTATCCTTAATACTGATGAGATGAGACATCATCTATTGAGCTATGATGTCCTCATACTAGAATCCAGCTTCCATGACGTATGAGTTGAATGAAATGGAACTTTATACTGAGCACTGATAGACTAGCTATGAGAGGTGATGCCTTCTTTCGAGAACGGCGGAGGTTCACCTAACTCTCATGAGATGAGACTGTCCGGCATGCCGGGTATGGGTCTCCTTACATCTCCTAGTCTTTGAACCTATACTGCCAGTATAGGGATCTGGCGGGGTTCAATTCCCATATACGCTAGCATGTTTTGGGTCACTTTGGCCGGTGATTCCACCTCTTTTTGGTGTGGGGAAGACACTGGATTTCATGATGCTCACATGATTTATGTCGGTTAAAGTTAAAGTTCCCAATGAATGAATGAGGCCTGCCTCAAATGATACGCATAATGAAATGAACGATACCAAAGGTGTTAGGATAGGATAATCAAGAGGTAAGCTTGACTGAAGTAATAACACTAGGTTATTCTTGATCATTGCACAGCAAACCCGATGAGAGTCTTAAACTACATCCTAGGTATAGCTGGTGTTTACACTAGCTTATGAATAAATGAAATGAAGTACGTATGAATGAATGAAGCAGATTCTGTGTTTGCTAAAGAAGGCTCCCTAGTTGAGGTCCCATATGTTGAGCCCTCATTTTGGGAAGTCTTGATGTTAAGTCCATGATTCCAAGGTCTCATGGTATATGAATGAATGATATGAAAGATGTTATGTGATATATGCAATATGATATGTGCTATGTGTAAGATGTTATGTGTTGTGTGCAATATGATGTTTATGATGATGCATGTTACTCTCATGGCATGACTTTCCTAATCCAAATTTGGAAAGCTCACTAACTTTCCTAATCCAAATTTGGAAAGCTAACTCACTTTCCTAATCCAATTTGGCAAGTCCACTGACTTGACTTTCCATAATCATGTTGTTAGGAAAGATCTATTCTTACTCATCCATGTCCTTGGTGTGTGCTTGCATATACCCATACTTAGTACAAGTGTGTTCTTATCCCATACAACTCTATATTTTTAGGTGCAGGCACAGGTGGACGGTAGATCTTACAGGTTGACGTTGCAGCTATCCAGACGTGGAGCTTTCATCCGGACTCGGTAGGCCCTCATGCTTTCGAGGATGTCTACCGTTACTATCTAGCTTAGATGCAGGCTTTAGCTAGTGGAGTATGTTCCACTAGTGTTTCTTTCCTTTTTTATTTCAGACATTGTATTGGTGCCATTTTGGCAATTATACATTTAATGCAGTATTGATCTATTTCTTTCAGTTGATAATCTTAATGTTAGATGGTTGATTGTGAACATTATGAATGTAAGTAGAATGACCTTTACGCACGATAAGAAAAAAAAGTTTCAAATTTTCCGCTAAAATTAACCTAGATGAAGTAAGAATGACGTAAGTAGGCTTGTCTGCGACCTCTGAGAGGTCAACGATGCCGGTCTAGTCTTGGGTCTAAAATCCGGTCGTGACAATGATAGTACAGTATAGGTTGATAGAAACACTTCAGATAAGGGGAATAACAACAATGGAAACTGTATTATGGAAGCTAGAATTCCTCCACCCATTAAAGTCTCGTCCAATTTTGATACATACAAACCCAACCATCCCAAAAATAACCAAGACAGTCAAAGGAAGAACCAAAAAAATAGCCAACAACAACATCTCAGACCTCATAACAACAATGCCAATAACAAAAACAATTCCAACAAAATTGCTGATCCTCCTCCTCCCACTGTGGCACAAACCTTAGAGAATAGATTGAAAGCCATTCAAAACAATAATGTCCCCAAGTTAAAAATAGCTCCTCCTATCATTTCAACTAAGCAAGGATACCCCTATATAACATTCCATGAGGATGACTTCATGAACAAAATGGCTAGCTGATGTAGGTATACGTTGGTGGGTAAATTCACCAATTCCATGCCCAGAATGGAGTCAATCAGGAAAAGCTGTATTGCTCAAACGCATCTCATTGGAAATGTTAAGATTGCACACTACAACTCGAGACATATTTACACAGATTTTGATAATGAAGCTGACCACATTAACGTTTGGACAAAGCAAAAATTGTTCATTGCAGTTCATTCAATGAAAATTCAAATGTGGAATCCAGACTTCAAACCACAAGAAGAGAGTCCAGTGGTGCCAATTTGGATCACATTACCCGAGCTACCTTGGCATTGTTACTATATGGATACACTCACTTCTATGTTGTCTCCTATTGGTAGAGCTTTATATCTTGACTCGGCGACTATGCAAAAAACTAGGGGTAGTGTGGCAAAGGTCAGAATCCAGATTAATCTAACTAAGGAAAGACCTAGACATGTTTTGCTTGGTTATTCGAAAAAAAATCTAACCAGAGGCAAGTGGAAACTAGTTGAATATGAAGAAGTGCCACCTTGCTGCACTTACTGTAAAAAGCAAGGCCATTTTATGGTTTCCTGTCCTGCAAAGGCAAAAGATGAAGAAGTTCAGCAAAGAAAGGAAAAGAAAAATAGCAAAAAAGTGCAAGACAAACAACACAGTATAGCAACAAAAAGCAATCAGGCACATGATGAAAACAAGGAGAAAATGCAGTCAAAGAATCAGAACCAAACCAAAGAACAACCTGCTATGCATAATACTCACAAAGAAGAACAATGGCAAGTCCAAGGAAGGAAAAGGAACAACAACCAAACTCAGATCTGGGATCAAAGCAAGGTACATAACTCTCACATGCAGGTACATCAAATCAAGGATACTCAAAAGGATACTCAAAAGCAGCAAAGTATACAAGGAACAGGTATGAATGCTAACACTTTGACAAATAATGAGATAGAATCTTGTGATCAGATTCTTGCACCCCCACCCCTTGTAATTGTTGATGATGGTCATTTTTGTGACAATGACACCCTTCCCCTGTAATTGTTGTTAAAGATCATTATTGTGACAATGACAACCCTTCCCCTGATACCCCCATTGTGTTGGCTGATGAAGTTAGTGGAGGAAGGATGGTTGAGAAGGAGGAACTTTCTAACTTGAAGAAAGGGGAACCAAAAGGGAGGGTTAAATCTCAAACCCGTGCTACCACTAAAATTCAACTGGGAAAACAGAAAAATCAAAACACTATTAAAGCTCACAAGGATCAGAAAGATACTCAAACTGAAACACAACAGGTTCATCCAAAAGAGGTTGAGGACAAACAGAAAAAAGGGGGCATAGACAAAGATATAGGGAACAAGGCTAGTACCAGCAAACAGGAGCAGACTCCTAAAACTAAGAACAAGCCTAATTAGAAGAAGAGAGCCGCAAATAAAAAGAAACAAGCTAAAATGCAAAAACAAGATGACCAGAATAATACTCAAGCTACAGCGACAATTCCATGTAAGAAATTTATCATGGTAGATAAGCAACAAGGCATGGACGTGTTACCCCTCAAGATTCAATATAACACCCCCCTCCACAGGGTGAACCTCCAGATCAAACACATATGCAGAGAATTGGCATAATCCGAATAACAGATGAATATGATGTGGAAAACTCGGAAGATGAAGTGGATATAGACAACTAGCATATTAATGATCCGGGCGATGATGATGAAATCAATGAATCATTGATGAAAGCATTTAGTCTAAACAATGACAAGGTATTGGAGAAAGAAATCAATAGGCTACCAATAAGCACGGACTTTCCCCTAGAGGCATGCACTTGGAAAGACTTCCTTTAAAAAAACCTCCTCTGTCTATTAATTCCACTGCAGGCAGACCAAATACCAGATTATTTAACTCTACATCATCTCAGTGATAAGTACAATCATCTGGAATGCTAGAGCTATCAATACCCAAGGTGCTCTTGCAAGACTTAAAAATCTCAAAAATATTCATCACTTGTCTATGATTGCTGTGTTGGAGCCTTTTTCAAACAACATCCACATAAATATGTTTAAAAGTATGGTTTCCATGGATCATGCTACTAGCAACACCAATGGAAAGATTTGGCTTTTTTGGACAAATGACATTTCCTGCAAGGTTTTAGAAGCTGATGAACAACAAGTCAGTTGTGAACTTAGTCATGTGGAGGCTGCAGATACTTATATAAATACTTTCGTTTATGCAAAGTGTAAAGACTATCTCAGGAGAACATTATGGGATATGATGATACATTTTGCGAATATAAATATTACCATTCCTTGGTGCACAGTTGGTGATTTCAATGTCATCACAGATACAAATGAAAAACTTGGAGGCATCCCCTAGAACATTGGTGTAATTGAAGCTTGTGGACTCATGGACTTGGGATTCCATGGACCTAAATTCACTTGATCTAACCAAAGGGGCATCAATGCTAGAATTTCGAAAAGGTTGGACAGAGCTATGGTCAATGATAGGTGGTTGCAAGTCATGCCCCATACTAGCATCACCCATCTCCCTTCTATGGGTTTCGATCATTGTCCTCTTCTCATTGAAATGAGTGTCAGAACAGAAAACCATATCAAGTACTTCAAATTTCTCAACTTTTTGGAAGATCAACCCTCATTCCTAACTATGGTGACAGACTGCTGGAACAGGCAATTAGAAGGAAACCCCATGTGGATCTTTCATTAGAAAATGAAGAGGGTGGCTTGTACTCTTAGTACCTGGTCCAGAATGCAGTGTGGGCATGTATATGTTATCGGCAAATATTATGAGGAGAAAGTTAAAGTCGCATAAGAGAATACTATTCAAGACAACTCTGAGGAAAATAGAACTAAACTTCATGAGATTAATGTGGAATAGATAAGATTTATGAAGTTTGAAAATTAGATTCTCAGACGAAAATCACAACTCCAATGGTTCAAGAAGGGGATTGTAACACTATGTATTTTCATTCCTTGAAAAGAGGAAGAAGAAGAAAGCTTTTTATTCACAAAATCCGCAATGAAAAGGATGAGTGGATACAGGGAGATGAACACATTGCTGAGGCAGCCTGTGAACACTTTCAGAACATTTTCACAAGAGAAGATAATCTCATTGATGAAATTCCTATGAATTGTATTCCTAGGATGGTCAATCAAGAACAAAATGACAGATTAAAGGCACTTCCTAATATTGATGAGCTAAAGGAAGTAGTCTTTTCCATGAATTCAAACTATGCTGCAGGGCTTGATGGGATGAACAAATGTTTTTTTTAGAAATGTTGGAGCACTATTAAGAAGGATCTTCTGGCAGTCATTCTGGCATTTTTAGTGGTCAAGTGCTTACAAAATATTTATCTCATGCTTGCCTTGTCTTGATTCCCAAAGTGAAAAACCCCAATAAACTTTCTGAGTGTAGGCCCATAAATTTGAGCAATTTCACTAATAAGATCGTCTCTAAACTTTTATGTCTCCGACTGGCTGCTATTCTTCCGGACCTTATTTCTTCCAACCAATCAGGCTTCGTCAAGGGAAGAAGTATCTCTGAAAACATTATGATGGCCCAGGAGATCATTCATCAAATAAAAAAAACTACGATTGGTAGTAATGTGGTTATCAAGCTGGACATGGCCAAAGCGTATGACAGAGTTTCTTGGTCCTATATATGGCTCATTCTAAGGAAGATGGGATTTGAAGAAATCTTTATTGACATGACATGGAGGATAATGGCTAACAACTGGTACTCCATTATTATAAATGGTAAGAGGTCTGGTTTTTTCCACTCCACAAGAGGTCTTAAGCAAGGAGACCCATTATCCCCAACCCTATTTATTTTGGGTGTTGAGGTTCTTACCAGATCCTTAAATAGACTTTACCACAACCCTCAATATCACAGTTTTCATATGGAAAGCAGGGGCCCTAAGATCAACCATTTGAGTTTTGCGGACGACATTATTATTTTCACTTCGGGAAGAAAGACATCTCTCGATCTTATAATGAACACTTTGGCTAAATATAAGAGAAAATTGGGCCAACTCATTAACAAAGCCAAAAGTCATTTCTTACTTCATTCCAATGCCTTCAACAATACTTGTGACAGAATCAAGAGATGTACATGTTTCCAGCAAAAAGAAGCTCCTCTCACTTACCTTGGCTGTCCTCTATTTATTGGTCGACCAAAGATTATTTATTTCTCCGACCTCACCAATAATATAGTGAACAAAATCACAGCTTGGCAATCTAAGATGTTGAGCTTTGTGTAACAACCCTAAAAATGAATAGGATCAAGACTTAGGTGTTTCAAGAATGCTTGCGATTAGACCAAGGTCCACACGTATTGATACACGTAGAACCAGACCTCAGAACCCTTACTACGACCAAGCCAACTAACTTGGGGAGTTAATTGAGCTTGGAAAGGTTGGAACCAACCATGTGAGGCTCACGAAAACGAAGATTTAATCAAAAGAGTTTTTACTGGACTCAGAAGAAGAAATTTTAAGTTTTGAGGGTCCAAGGGTAAAATGGTCTTTTCCAGGCCAAGGGTAATATTGTAATTACCCTGAGTAATTAATTATTTAATTAATTAAGTTATAAAAATAAAGAAATTCGAGTGGGGCAACCCGAAGTGACCCATTTTCGCAAAATGGGGTCACCCGGGTTCGAACCCCACTAGAAGCAAGATTAAACTTGCTTTTATTTTAATGTGTTAACTTAGTTTTTAATAAATAATTAATATTAGCTGATTTCGGAAAAAGAAATCAGATTTTTATTAATTTTTATTAATTATTGAGTTGACTAATTCAAACCCACAAAGTCCTACTTCTACTAGAATTCTATCTCCCTTTTCCCCACTCTCTTTGCACGATTTCTTTCTCTCTTTCACTCTCTTTTTCTTGTCTGAAAACGTGAGAAAACAATCAGCAAAAGCAAAATAAAGTAAAGGCAAAAGTTCATCAAGAACTTGAAAGATAGAAACTCAAAGAGAAAACAATCCGGTAACGTTAAGCAGAACAACTACGCTAGTCGGGTGAGGTGTGACTTTGGGTGTGTGGAATGATTTGTGGAGGAGTTCTTGGGCAGCATTTTGAACATTTAACAAGAAAACAAAAGTATGGGTTTTCTTACTCTTGGTCCCTTTCCCAAGAGACCCCTAGGACTCAGTGTATTCGGCTCAAAAACTAAGGTTGATTCCCCTATTGCATGTCCCTGTCATTAGCTCCCAATGAATGTAGGTTGGTATGAATGCTGGTAGACTTAGGATTATGTGATGTTTGTGCTGAATGTAATGTATTGGATGTATGTTAATTCATGAAAATGCAACCATGTGTGTGTTCTAATTAAGAAAAACAAAATGTGTATGACATGTTGAGTCTCGGCCTAGGGGCTTGATTTTGTTAATATTTTGTTGGTTGTGTTATGTACACTAATTGAAGTAAAATGTGATGTTATGTGACATGAAGTGTGGCTGAATTGAGGAGTAAACATTTTGGTTAAGAATTCGTGAAAAATTGTATTAAAGAACGGACCAAACGAACTATGTATTGTCCTATGAATCTACTAACCAATGGAGATAAAAAAAATGAGTAAAGAAGCTACTTTGAATTTCCAGCATTTTGTTGATATATCTCTGCCAAATTAAGATGTTTAAAATGCCATGGAAAATAAGGAAGATTTGGTGAGGTCTTTGAGGGTCAAACCCGAGACCTCACCCCTTTAAAAATCAAAAAATAAAAAATAAATAAAGAAGAAGAAAATTCGTGTGGTGAGGGGGATTCGAACCTGCCTTGGCTGGGAACTAAGTGTGAAGAAAAAGAAAATAAGAAATGAGAGGGGTGGGATTCGAACCCACACCCTCTCGGTTAGAAACCAAGTAAAAGGAAAAATAAAGAAAATTTTTGAGAGGCATGGGATTCGAACCCACGACCTCTATGCGGATGAGAGGAGTAAAAAAAAATAAAAATGAAATGAGGCTGTGGGGATTCGACCCCACAACCTCATAGTCAACTCAAATAAGTCAACTTTCAAAAAGGAGAATAAAATAAAGAGGTTGTGGGGGTTCGAACCCACAACCTCTCAGCCTTAAGCGAATGGAAGGGAAAGGAAAATAAAGGAGAATTGTAGTGTGTCTGAGGGGACTCGACCTCGGGTCCCAAAGTCTCCTATAGGTCGAAACTAATAAAAGAAAAACGAAAATGGGGTTGTGGGGGCTTGAACCCACAACCCATCGGCCAATGCAAGGAAAGTTTTAAATAGACAAGTAACCCTTCAATGTAAACATTGTGATTCGACTTAGAGTTAAAATGTTATGACTATTAGAATAAAATCTATTAATAATGTAAATGACATTCAATTGATTCAAGACTTGGGATTCCTTGCCCAAACTCCCGTTTGATACATAAGTCATACGTGAACAAATCATCCAAGAATAATGCCACCTACTTAGATCAAATTCAAGATCTTGGCATAACTACAAGATACATAAGTCTTGTACTACATAATCTTAGGAATGTAAGAATTACTTAATGAACTACGAATGAAGCTTCATGGCTTGTGTGTATAGACTCATAAGTCTAATATACGTTCAAAAGTAAGTGAACCTAAGATGTATGAAATGAAATGATGAACCCTAGAAGGGTTAAGTATGAGTGTAAATACTCTAAATGGCCAAGTACATTGGCATATGATAAGATGAACAATGAAATGATGAAATGAACATTCACATAATAAGAGGTGAGTAACTATGAAAAGCAAAGGTGCTAATGATAATGAATGAGGTGACAACATGATATGAGGCAAATGTAAATGATGAGAGCAATCTCAAATGAGCCTAAGTAAATGTTACCAACACGTACTCACCTAAGAGAGTGTAAGATAATGAAGAGACAAGTCTCTATGAACACTCAAATAAAAGTATTGAGATTAACACACTCAATACGAATGATGAGATGAGAAATTATCTAATGAGCTATGATGTCCTCATACTAGAAGCCAGCTTCCATGACGTATGAGATGAATTTAATGGAACTTTATACTGAGCACCGATAGACTAGCTATGAGCGGTGATGACTTCTTTCGGGAACGGCGGAGGTTCACGTAACTCTCATGAGATGAGATTGTCCGGCTTGCCGGGTATGGATCTCCTTATATCTCCTAGTCTTTGAACCTATACTGCCAATATAGGGATCTGGCGGGGTTAAATTCCCATGTACGCTAGCATGTTATTGGATCACTTTGGCCGGTGATTCCACCTCTTTTCGGTGTGGGGGAGACACTGGATTTCATGATGCTCACATGATCTATGTCGGTTAAAGTTAAATTTCCCAATGAATGAATGAGGCCAGCCTCAAATGATGCACACAATGAAATGAATGATACCAAAGGTGTTAGGATAGGATAATCAAAAGGTGAGTTAGATTCAAGTAATGACATTAGGTCATTCTTGGTCATTGCACAACGAACCTAATAAAAGTCTTAAACTACATCCTAGGTATAACCGGTGGTTACACTGGACTATGAACGAAATGAAATAAAGTACGTATGAATGAATGAAGCAGACTCTGTGTTTGCTAATGAAGATTCCCTAGTTGAGGTCCCATATGTTGAGCCCTCATTTCTGGGATGTCTTAATGTCAAGTCCATGATTCCAAGGTCTCATGGCATATGAATAAATGGTATGAAAGAAGTTATGTGCTACATGTAAAATGTACTGTATGCTATATGATATGTGCTATGTGTAAATGTTATGTGCTGTGTGCAAATGTGAAAAGTATGATGATGTATGTTATTCTCTTGGTATCACTTTCCTAATCCAAATTTGGAAAGCTCACTTACTTTCCTAATCCAAATTTGGAAACTTTCCTAATCTCAATTTGGCAAGTCCACTGACTTGACTTCAAAAAATCATGTTGTTAGGAAAGAGCTATTCTTTCTCATGCATGTCCTTGGTGTGTGCTTGCATATACCCATACTTAGTACAAGTGTGTACTAACCCTATACAAACTCTACTATATTAGGTGCAGGCACAGGTGGACGGTAGAGCTACAGGATCATCGCTGTAGTTATCCGGACGTCCAGCATTCATCCGATTTTTGGTAGGTCCTCATGCTTTCGAGGATGCTACTATTTATGTTCTAGCTTAGTTTAGGAGTTGAGCTAGTGGAGCATGTTCCACTAGCGTTTATTTCTTATTTTATTCAGACTATGTATGGATGCCATTTTGGCAATTATACGATTATGTTATTGAACTATTTCTTTCATTTGATTATCTCTTAATGTTTAGATGGTTGATGTTGAACGAATTACGAATGTATTAGAAAAGTTTAGTAAGTAATGTTTAGAAACGAAAAGTTTCAAATTTTCCGCTAAAATTAACCTATGTAAAGTAAGAATGACGTAAGTAGGCTTGTCTGCGACCTCTGAGAGGTCAACGACGCCGGTCTCATCTGGGGTCTAGATTCCAGTCGTGACAGAGTTGGTATCAGAGCACTAGGTTAAATTACGAGAAAATAAGTTCACCTCAACCACATTGAGTAGTTTCTAAGTCATGGTAGTGAAGTGCACCACTATCCTGGATTAGAGACTGCATGATGCGTAGGAATGTTTCCCTTCTTCTGATCTTATCGTGCTTTTCTAAATGTCTGAATTCTTGGTGTTATGAGCGTGTCTAACATCAATCCTTTTTGGTTTTTCCAGAGAATGAACACTAGGAGAGGATTTGGTCAGAGGAGAGGAGGAGCAGCTGCTAGGGGTGATCAGGATCTACCCCAGGCTCCAGCTGAAGGAGTGTCCATGCCAGTTAACCCAGCTGGGTTGACTGATGCTGAGGTGCGGGCATCTTTGGCCCAAATGGCACATGCCATTACCATGCAGGCCCAGGCTATGACTGTCCAGGTCAACAGACAGGATGTTCAGAGGGAGAACCCACCGGTCCGTAGCATGGCTGACAGACTGAGGGATTTCACGAGGATGAATCCTCCCATTTTCACAGGGGTTAAGACATCGGAGGATCCTCAGGAGTTTTTAGATGAAGTGCATAAGATTCTGGTGGCTATGGGGGCCACTGACATTGAGAAGGCTGAGCTGGCTTCCTATCAGCTCAAGGATGTTGCACAGACTTGGTGCAAGATGTGGCAAGATAGCCGTGTCTTAGTTGGAGTACCAGTCACATGGGAGCTGTTCAAGACAGCATTTCTGGAGAGATTCTTTCCTAGGGAGATGAGGGAGGCCAAGGTTGAGGAATTCATCAACCTCAAACAAGGCTCCATGACAGTCAGGGAGTATTCCCTGAAGTTTGTTAAGCTGTCAAGGTATGTTGTTTTCCCCCAAGTATTTAATAGTAAGAATAAGAATAATACTGAACCTTGTTGGAATCTCCCAGGTATGATACTTCCCTGGTTTCTAACAGCCGGTATGAGATAAGCAGGTTCCTCACAGGAATCAATGGAGACCTGGAGGAGGAGTGTCGATCTGCTATGCTCCATGATAATATGGATCTTTCCAGGTTGATGGTGCATGTCCAGCAGGTAGAGGACAGCCGCAGAAAGAGAGGTGTTCGTGATGCTAGGAGGCGTAGGCCTCAAGATCAGGCAGGACCCAGTCATGGAGGCCACAGGAACAACTTTGGCGTCCGTGAGCAGCCCAGGTTTCAGAAGGGGCTCTCCCACCAAGGGGAGTCAAGTTCATCCAAGAGTCGCTATGATAGGGATTCTGAGTCCAGAGTTAAGAGAAACAATGGAGTAGATACACCTCAAGAGAGGCCACCTTGCAAGAAGTGTGGCAAACTGCATGGAGGAGAGTGTATGATGGGCTCTAATGCTTGTTACAGCTGTGGAAAACCGGGCCACATGGTGAAAGATTGTCCAAATAGGAGGAGTCAAGAACAAGGGAAGGAGAGAGTTCAGACTAATGGCCCGAATGAAGAGGCTCCAAAGAGGCAACGATTCTTCGCACTCAAGTCCAGGGGTGCAGGGGAAGGCACTTCTGATGAAGCCTTGGGTGCGTAACCTTAATTAGCCTTTCATATATTTGACTGTATATGGTGTTTATGCCCTAGTATGAGGTTAATAGGTTTGAAGTCATCATATTGGTTGCTGATGTATATGATTTTTATGTTGACTTTGTGTTGTATCCTTTGATGAGACTAGTTTAGGGAAGAATTCTTTAGTCTATTAATGTAAAGCTACTAGTAGGTTTCAAGGAGGTGTTCCATCATGTTAATATGTGAATAAGATATTCACCAGTGAAAGTATTGAAGTACCTATGTATGCGTAGGTTCTATAGATGACATACTTATTGTTAGTAAAGAGTAGTGTCATTCGGGGACGAATGTTCCTAAGGGGGGGATAATGTTACAACCCTAAAAATGAATAGGATCAAGACTTAGGTGTTTCAAGAATGCTTGCGATTAGACCAAGGTCCACACGTATTGATACGCGTAGAACCAGACCTCAGAACCCTTACTACGACCAAGCCAACTAACTTGGGGAGTTAATTGAGCTTGGAAAGGTTGGAACCAACCATGTGAGGCTCACGGAAACGAAGATTTAATCGAAAGTGTTTTTACCGGACTCAAAAGAAGAAATTTTAAGTTTTGAGGGTCCAAGGGTAAAATGGTCTTTTCTAGGCCAAGGGTAATATTGTAATTACCCTGAGTAATTAATTATTTAATTAATTAAGTTATAAAAATAAAAAAAATCGGGTGGGGCAACCCGAAGTGACCCATTTTCGCAAAATGGGGTCACCCGGGTTCGAACCCCACTAGAAGCAAGATTAAACTTGCTTTTATTTTAATGTGTTAACTTAGTTTTTAATAAATAGATAATATTAGCTGATTTAGGAAAAAGAAATCAGATTTTTATTAATTTTTATTAATTATTGAGTTGACTAATTCAAACCCACAAAGTCCTACTTCTACTAGAATTCTATCTCCCTTTTCCCCACTCTCTTTGCACGATTTCTTTCTCTCTTTCACTCTCTTTTTCTTGGCTGAAAACGTGAGAAAACAATCAGCAAAACCAAAATAAAGTAAAGGCAAAAGTTCATCAAGAACTTGAAAGATAGAAACTCAAAGAGAAAACAATCCGGTAACGTTAAGCAGAACTACTACGCTAGTCGGGTGAGGTGTGACTTTGGGTGTGTGGACTGATTTGTGGAGGAGTTCTTGGGCAGAATTTTGAACATTTAACAAGAAAACAAAGGTATGGGTTTTCTTACTCTTGGTCCCTTTCCCAAGAGACCCCTAGGACTCAGTGTATTCGGCTCAAAAACTAAGGTTGATTCCCTATTGCATGTCCCTGTCATTAGCTCCCAACGAATGTAGGTTGGTATGAATGCTGGTAGACTTAGGATTATGTGATGTTTGTGCTGAATGTAATGTATTGGATGTATGTTAATTCATGAAAATGCAACCATGTGTGTGTTCGAATTAAGAAAAACAAAATGTGTATGGCATGTTGAGTCTCGGCCTAGGGGCTTGATTTTGTTAATATTTTGTTGGTTGTGTTATGTACACTAATTGAAGTAAAATGTGATGTTTATGTGACATGAAGTGTGCTGCATTGAGGAGTAAACATTTTGGTTAAGAATTCGTGAAAAATTGTATTAAAGAACGTACCAAACGAACTATGTATTGTCCTATGAATCCACTAACAAATGGAGATAAAAAAAAAATGAGTAAAGAAGTTACTTTGAATTTCCAGCATTTTGTTGATATATCTCTGCCAAATTAAGATGTTTAAAATGCCAAGGAAAATAAGGAAGATTTGGTGAGGTCTTTGAAGGTCGAACCCGAGCCTCACCCCTTTAAAAATAAAAAAATATATAAATAAAGAAGAAGAAAATTCGTGTGGTGAGGGGGATTCGAACCTGCCTTGGCTGGGAACTAAGTGTGAAGAAAAAGAAAATAAGAAATGAGAGGGGTGGGATTCGAACCCACACCCTCTCGGTTAGAAACCAAGTAGAAGGAAAAATAAAGAAAAATTTTGAGAGGCATGGGATTCGAACCCACGACCTCTATGCGGATGAGAGGAGTAAAAAACAAAAATGAAATGAGGCTGTGGGGATTCGACCCCACAACCTCATAGTCAACTCAAATAAGTTAGCTTCCAAAAAGGAGAATAAAATAAAGAGGTTGTGGGGGTTCGAACCCACAACCTCTCAGCCTTAAGCGAATGGAAGGGAAAAGGAAAATAAAGGAGAGTTGTATTATGTCTGAGGGGACTCGACCTCCGGTCCCAAAGTCTCCTATAGGCCGAAACTAATAAAAGAAAAACGAAAATGGGGTTGTGGGGGCTTGAACCCACAACCCATCGGCCAATGCAAGGAAAGTTTTAAATAGACAAGTAACCATTCAATGTAAACATTGTGATTCAACTTAGAGTTAAAATGTTATGACTATTAGAATAAAATCAATTAATAATGTAAATGACATTCAATTGATTCAAGACTTGGGATTCCTTTCCCAAACTCCCGTTTGATACATAAGTCATACGTGAACAAATCATCCAAGAATAATGCCACCTACTTAGATCAAATTCAAGATCTTCGCATAACTACAAGATACATAAGTCTTGTACTACATAATCTTAGGAATGTAAGAATTACTTAATGAACTACGAATGAAGCCTCATGGCTTGTGTGTATAGACTCATAAGTCAAACATACGTTCAAAAGTAAGTGAACCTAAGATGTATGAAATGAAATGATGAACCCTAGAAGGGTTAAGTATGAGTGTAAATACTCTAAATGGCCAAGTACATTGGCATATGATAAGATGAACAATGAAATGATGAAATGAACATTCACATAATAAGAGGTGAGTAACTATGAAAAGCAAAGGTGCTAATGATAATGAATGAGGTGACAACATGATATGAGGCAAATGTAAATGATGAGAGCAATCTCAAATGAGCCTAAGTAAATGTTACCAACACGTACTCACCTAAGAGAGTGTAAGATAATGAAGAGACAAGTCTCTATGAACACTCAAATAAAAGTATTGAGATTAACACACTTAATACTAATGATGAGATGAGAAATCATCTATTGAGCTATGATGTCCTCATACTAGAAGCCAACTTCCATGACGTATGAGATGAATGAAATGGAACTTTATACTGAGCACTGATAGACTAGCTATGAGCGGTGATGCCTTCTTTCGGGAAGGGCGGAGGTTTACGTAACTCTCATGAGATGAGACTGTCCGGCTTGCCGGGTATGGGTCTCCTTATATCTCCTAGTCTTTGAACCTATACTGCCAATATAGGGATCTGGCGGGGTTAAAATCCCATGTACGCTAGCATGTTATTGGATCACTTTGGCCGGTGGTTCCACCTCTTTTCGGTGTGGGGGAGACACTGGATTTCATGATGCTCACATGATCTATGTCGGTTAAAGTTAAAGTTCCCAATGAATGAATGAGGCCAGCCTCAAATGATGCACACAATGAAATGAATGATACCAAAGGTGTTAGGATAGGATAATCAAAAGGTGAGTTAGATTCAAGTAATGACATTAGGTCATTCTTGGTCATTGCACAACGAACCTAATGAAAGTCTTAAACTACATCCTAGGTATAATCGGTGGTTACACTGGACTATGAACGAAATGAAATGAAGTACGTATGAATGAATGAAGCAGACTCTGTGTTTGCTAATGAAGATTCCCTAGTTGAGGTCCCATATGTTGAGCCCTTATTTCTGGGATGTCTTAATGTCAAGTCCATGATTCCAAGGTCTCATGGCATATGAATAAATGGTATGAAAGAAGTTATGTGCTACATGTAAAATGTACTGTATGCTATATGATATGTGCTATGTGTAAATATTATGTGCTGTGTGCAAATGTGAAAAGTATGATGATGTATGTTATTCTCTTGGTATCACTTTCCTAATCCAAATTTGGAAAGCTCACTTACTTTCCTAATCCAAATTTGGAAACTTTCCTAATCTCAATTTGGCAAGTCCACTAACTTGACTTCCAAAAATCATGTTGTTAGGAAAGAGCTATTCTTTCTCATGCATGTCCTTGGTGTGTGCTTGCATATACCCATACTTAGTACAAGTGTGTACTAACCCTATACAAACTCTACTATTTTAGGTGCAGGCACAGGTGGACAGTAGAGCTACAGGATCATCGCTGCAGTTATCCAGACGTCCAGCATTTATCTGGTTTTTGGTAGGTCCTCATGCTTTCGAGGATGCTACTGTTTATGTTCTAGCTTAGTTTAGGAGTTGAGCTAGTGGAGCATGTTCCACTAGCGTTTATTTCTTATTTTATTCAAACTATATATGGATGCCATTTTGGCAATTATACGATTATGTTATTGAACTATTTCTTTCATTTGATTATCTCTTAATGTTTAGATGGTTGATGTTGAACGAATTACGAATGTATTAGAAAAGTTTAGTAAGTAATGTTTAGAAACAAAAAGTTTCAAATTTTCCGCTAAAATTAACCTATGTAAAGTAAGAATGACGTAAGTAGGCTTGTCTGCGACCTCTGAGAGGTCAACGACGCCGGTCTCGTCTGGGGTCTAGATTCCAGTCATGACACTTTGGAGGCAAAGCGACTCGAGTAAAACATGTCCTTCAATCTTTTCCAATTCACCAACTGTCAGATATTTCCCCTTCTTCAGCTGTCATAAAACAAATCCAAGCTATTATGGCAAACTTCTTCTGGGGGTGGAGAAATGATGAAAAGAAATACCATTGGTCGTCTTGGAAAAACTTGAGTTTTCCTCAAGATGAAGGTGGAATTGGTTTCAGACTTTTGAGTGATGTTTCATCCTTCCAATACAAACAATGGTGGATTTTTAGGTCCAAGAGAACACTTTGTTGAGGTTTACTAAGGACAAAATATTATCAAAGATCAAATCCAGTGACCAAAAAATGGGACACTTGCGAATTCCATGCTTGGAGATACATGACGCGCAACAAGCACACTTTGGAAACACATATTCACTGGAAAGTCAAATCTGGATCTTGCTCTTTTTGGTGGGATAATTTGCTAGGCATTGGCCCTCTAGCTCACCCTTCTAGAGACAGTAAAATTTTAAACAAAGACACCATTGCAGATTTTATGGAAGGAGATCAATGGAACATACAAGAAGTCATTCAACACGCTCCACAGGAACATGTACACAACATACTGGCGAAGCAGTTCCAGCTACTGCGAGGCAGTCTTGATCAACTGGTTTGGAGTCTTAATACAAGTGGTCAATTCACGTGTACTTCTGCATGAAATGTGATTAGGGAGCAGAGATCAAAAACCAAATTCAACACATACAATTGGCATAGAAGCATCCCTTTCAAATGCTCATTTCTTTTGTGGAGAGCTGTCTGTTACAAACTTCGCACAAATGAAAAACTTGCCATGTTTGGTGTTGATCCCAGTGAATGCTACTACTGCAATACTCCAGGCCAGGACACCATCGAACACACCTTCAATTATGTAAATTTTGCTAAAAAAATCCGGAAATACTTTTCTATTTACTTAGGTATCCAAATAGATCAATTGCCCCTCCGAAATATAATTATGAATTGGTGCAATTCAAGCTACTACAATGATGCACACAAACTTATTATTCAATCCACTCCAATCTTTATTTGTTGTAACTTGTGGGAAAATAGGTGTGCTAAGAAATATGGCGGCAAGCAATCTAGTTTTTCTAGAGTCAAATTTGATGTGTTTAAGGACACTACTAAAATGCTTCATATAGTGTTTCCTTATATCTCTTGGCCCTCAAGTTGGAAGAATCTATGTGTCCTCATTGAGCTATACTATCATGACATCAAGGTTACCTTAGTACAATGGATTAAGCCTCCGAATGTGTGGGTTAAACTAAACACTGATGGATGTGCTCTGTGCAATCCAGGGAAGATAGGGGCAGGAGGTATTCTCAGAGATTCTGATGGGATGCTGCTGTTCGCTTACTCAGTTCCTCTTTGGGAAGGAACCAACAACCAAGCAGAGGTAGAGGCTGTAAGCTTTACCATTTTATGGTGTGTTCATCTCAACTATCACAAAGTCATTTGGAGGTTGATTCGCAGATGGTAGTGGACTGGTTGCTCGCCAAATCATATCCCCCGTGGAACATAACTTCCCAAGTGCAAAAATTGCAAATGCTCACTGCTCACATCCCACTCTTCACATGCATTCATACACTTAGAGAAGCAAAATATGTGGCAGATGCACTCTCCAAACAGAGCCACCAAATCACCACCCCATAAGTTTACTTCAACAATCAGCAATTACCTAAGGAAGCAGCAACATATCTTCAACTGAACATGGCTGGTCTGGCAAGTTTCAGAAGAAGGAAATTGAACAGAATCAAGAAACCTCCCTGAATTTTTTTCATTCAGTGATGAACCTGATAGAACATGAATTCTAACAGGCTTATCCTTTTGTGGTGATCTCATCATCTTCACATTGGCTAATTCTTTGTTAGGTTATAGCTCTTATGAAGAGATTTTTCTTTTACATGTAAAGGGAGAGTCTCCCTCATTTATGCTTTCCTAGTTTCTTTGTATCGAGAAGAGTCCTCTCATAGGATTTATGTGCTTTCCTAGATTCTATGTATAGAGAGAGTCCTCTTATAGGGTACTTAGATGATACGATCAAATCTAGTTTGGGGAAGAGTTGGAGAACCTACTAATTCCACATTTGGTGTTCCTTAGTAGGCTACCAACTCTTTAACCACCATAGTTCGGAGGTAAGGTTCTTATTCCCTCCTCCTAGTATTTTTTTCTATTTATCTATGATAAGGACTGGGGATGTCACTCAGCCCCTACCCCTCCAAGGGTATTTTAAAAAAAATATTAAACACTGAACCATAAATATTACAACTCAAATCCTTCACCTCAAACTCTAAAACATAAAAAAAAAAAAACTAAACCCTAACACTAACCCTAACATTAACCCTAACTGTAACCATATTATAAACCATAAACCCTAAACCAAAAAACCTAAAAAAAAAAAACTCTAACCCTAAACCTAAACCTAAACCATAAACACAAAAGCCTAAGCCCAAAATACCAAAACCCAAACATTAAACACTACATCATAGATTTTAAACCTGAAATGCTAAACTCTATACCATAAAACCTACAAAAAACCTACACCCTAACCCTAATCCTAACTCTTACCCTAACCCTAAACATTAACCAGAAACCCTAGCCCAAAATACAAAAAACCAAACATTAAACACTAAACCATAAATTTTAAACCTCAAATCTAAACCACAAACCCTAAAACTTAAGAAAAACCTAAACCTTAACCCTAACCCTAACTCTAACCCTAATCCTAACCTTAAACCTAACCCTAAACCATTAACCCAAAAAACCAAGCCCAAAATATCAAAACCAAAACATTAAGCACTAAATAATAGATTTTAAACCAAAAATCCAAAACCCCAAAACCTAAAACCTAAAAAAAAACTAAACCTTAACCCTAACTCAAACCCTATCCTTAACCCTAACCCTAACTCAAACCCTATCCTTAACCCTAACCCTAAACCCCAAACAATAAACCCAAAGCCCAAAATACCAAAACCCTAACATTAAACACTAAACCATAGATATTACAACTCAAATCTTTAACTCCAAACCCTAAAACCTAACAAACAACCTAAACCCTAATCCTAACCCTAACATTAACCCTAACCCTAACCCTATAATAAACCCTAAATCCCAATCCCAATCTACCAAAACCAAACATTAAACACTAAACCATTGATATTAAACCTTAAATCCTAAACCCTAAACCCAAAAACCTAAAACAAAAAAAAAACTAACCCTAACCCTTACGTTAAACCATAAACCCGAAACCCTAAGCCAAAAATACCAAAACCCAAACATTAAATACTAAACCATACATTTAAAACCTCAACTGCTAAACCCTGAACCATAAAACCTAAAAAAAAAACATACAGCCTAACCCTAATCCTAACCCTAACCCTAACTCTAAACCCTAAACCCTAAGTCCAAAAAAATGTCCAAAAAAACCCTAAGTCCAAAATACAAAAACCCCAAAATTAAACACTAAAACATAGATTTTAATCCTCAAATCCTAAACCACAAAACATTAAAACCTAAAAAAAAAAACTAAAACCCTAACCCTAACCCTATCCCAAACCCTAACGTTAACCTTATCCTAACCATAACCATAACCATAAACCCAAAACCCCAATCCCAAAATACCAAAGCCCAAACATTAAACACTAAACCATATATTTTAAACCAAAAATCATAAAATCCAAAACCTAAAACCTAAAACAAACCTAAACCCTAACCCTAACCCTATTCTTTACCCTAACCCTAAACCTTAAACCCTAAACCCAAAGCCCAAAATACTAAAACCCTGAAATTGCTAAACCGTAGATATTACAACTCAAATCCTTAGCCCCAAACCTAAAACCTAAAAAACAACCGATACCCTAATCCTAACCCTAATATTACTCCTAACCCAAACCCTACCATAAACAATAAACCGCAAGACCAAAATACCAATAACCAAATATTAAACGCTAAACCATTGATATTAAACCTCAAATCCTAAACCCAAAACTCAAAAACCTATAAAATCCAAAACCCTTACCCTAAATCTAAACCATGAATCATACACCCGAAACCCTAAGCCCAAAATACGAAAACCCAAACATTAAATACTGAACCATAGAATATAAACCTGAAATGCTAAACCTTGAATAATAAAACCTAAAAAACACCTACACCCTAACCCTAATCCTAACCCAAACCCAAACCCTAAACCCTAAACTCTAAACCTTAGTCCATACAAAAACCTAAGTCAAAAATATGAAAACCCAAACATTAACCACTAAACCATTGATTTTAAACCTCAAATCCTAAACCACAAACCCTAAAACTTTAAAAAAAAAACTAAGCCCTAACCTTACCCTAACCCAAACCCTTACCCTAACCTTAACCCTAACCCTAACCCAAACCCTTACCCTAACCTTAACCCTAACCCTAACCCAAAACCATTAACCCAAAAATCCAAGACCAAAATACCAAAAATCCTTAAACCCGAGATCGAAAACCTAAAAAAAACATAAACCCTAACGTTAACCTTATCCCTAACACGAACCTTAACCCTAACCCTATCTTTAACCCTAACCCTAAACCCTAAACACTAAACCCAAAGCCCAAAATACCAAAACCCTAACATTATAAACTAAACCATAGATAATGCAACTCAAATCCTTAACCCCAAACCCTAAAACATAAAAAACAACCTAAACTCTAACCCTAACCCTAACATTAACCCTAACTCTAACCCTACCATAAACCCTAATCCCCCAGCTAAAAATACCAAAACCCAAACACTAAACACTAAACCATTGATATTAAACCTAGAATCCTAAACCTTCTACCCAAAATCCTAAAAATACTCAAAACCCTAACCCTAACAATAACCCTAAACTACCCAAAACCCTAAGCCCAAAATACCAAAATCCAAATATTAAATACTAAGCCATAGATTTTAAACTTCAAATGTCAAACCCTGAACCATAAAACCTAAAAAAAACCTACACCCTAACCCTAATTCTTACGCTAACCCTAATTCTAACCCTAACTCTAAACCTTAAACTCTATGTCGAAAAAAATGTCCACAAAAACATAAGTGTAAAATACGAAAAGCGAAACATTAAACACTAAACCATAGAATTTAAACCTCAAATCCTAAACCACAAACCCTAAAACCTAAAAAAAAAACTAAGCCCTAACCTTAACCCTAAATCAAACCCTAACCCTAACCCTAACCTTAACCCTTACCCTAACCCTAAATAATTAACCTTAAACCCCAAGCCTAAAATACCTAAACCCAAGCATTAAACACTAAACCATAGATTTTAAACCAAAAATCCAAAACCTAAAACCTAAAAAACACCCTAAACCCTAACCCTAACAATAACCCTAACCCTAATATTAACCCTAACCCTAACCCATTGATATTAAACCTCAAATCCTAAACCCTAAATCCTAAAACCTATAAAAACCCAAAATACTAACCCTAACCCTAAACCATAAACCCAAAATTCTGCCCAAAATACCAAAACCCAAACATTAAATTCTACACAATAGATTTTAAACCTCAAGATCTAAACTCTGAATCATAAAACCTAAAAAAAAACCTACACCCTAACAATAATACTAATCGTAACCCTAACCCTAAACCGAAAGACCAAAAAAATGTCCAAAAGAAACCTAAGTCCAAAATACGAAAACCCAAACATTAAAAACTAAACGAGAGATTTTAAACATCAAATCTTAAACCACAACACCTTAAAACCTAAAGAACACCTAAAACCATAACCTTTACCCTAACCCTAACCCTAAACCATTAACCCGAAACCCCAAACCCAAAATACCATAACCCAAACATTAAACACTAAACAATAGATATTAAACAAAAAATCCTAAACCCCAAAACCTAAAACCTAAAAAAACTAAACCCTAACACTACCCCTATCCCCAAAATAAAACCTAACCCTAACCCTTTCCTTAACCCTAACCCTAAACCCTAAACCTAAACCCAAAGCCCAAAATACCAAAGCCCAAACATTAAACACTAAACCATATATTTTAAACCAAAAATCCTAAAATCCAAAACCTAAAACCTAAAACAAACCTAAACCCTAACCCTAACCCTATCCTTTACCCTAACCCTAAACCTTAAACCCTAAACCCAAAGCCCAAAATACCAAAACCCTAAAATTGCTAAACCATAGATATTACAACTCAAATCCTTAACCCCAAACCTAAAACCTAAAAAACAACCTATACCCTAACCCTAACCCTAATATTACTCCTAACCCAAACCCTACCATAAACAATAAACCCCAAGACCAAAATACCAATAACCAAATATTAAACGCTAAACCATTGATATTAAACCTCAAATCCTAAACCCAAAACTCAAAAACCTATAAAATCCAAAACCCTTACCCTAAATCTAAACCATAAATCATACACCCGAAACCCTAAGCCCAAAATACCAAAACCCAAACATTAAATATTGAACCACAGAATTTAAACCTGAAATGCTAAACCTTGAATAATAAAACCTAAAAAACACCTACACCCTAACCCTAATCCTAACCCAAACCCAAACCCTAAACCCTAAACTCTAAACCTTAGCCCATACAAAAAACCTAAGTCAAAATATGAAAACCCAAACATTAACCACTAAACCATTGATTTTAAACCTCAAATCCTAAACCACAAACCCTAAAACTTTAAAAAAAAAAACTAAGCCCTAACCTTACCCTAACCCAAACCCTTACCCTAACCTTATCCCTAACCCTAACCTAAACCCTTACCCTAACCTTAACCCTAACCCTAACCCAAAACCATTAGCCCAAAAATCCAAGACCAAAATACCAAAAATCCTTAAACCCATTGCCCAAAATACCAAAACCCTAACATTAGAAACTAAACCATAGATAATGCAACTCAAATCCTTAACCCCAAACCCTAAAACATAAAAAACAACCTAAACTCTAACCCTAACCCTAACATTAACCCTAACTCTAACCCTACCATAAACCCTAATCCCCCAGCTAAAAGTACAAAAACCCAAACACTAAACACTAAACCATTGATATTAAACCTGGAATCCTAAACCTTCTACCCAAAATCCTAAAAATACTCAAAACCCTAACAATAACAATAACACTAAACCATAAACCCAAAACCCTAAGCCCAAAATACCAAAATCCAAACATTAAATACTAAGCCATAGATTTTAAACATCAAATGTCAAACCCTGAACCATAAAACCTAAAAAAAACCTACACCCTAACCCTAATTCTTACCCTAACCCTAATTCTAACCCTAACTCTAAACCTTAAACTCTATGTCGAAAAAATGTCCACAAAAACATAAGTGTAAAATACTAAAAGCCAAACATTAAACACTAAACCATAGAATTTAAACCTCAAATCCTAAACCACAAACCCTAAAACCTAAAAAAAAACCTAAGCCCTAACCTTAACCCTAAATCAAACCCTAACCCTAACCCTAACCTTAACCCTTACCCTAACCCTAAATAATTAACCTTAAACCCCAAGCCCAAAATACCTAAACCCAAGCATTAAACACTAAACCATAGATTTTAAACCAAAAATCCAAAACCTAAAACCTAAAAAAACCCTAAACCCTAACCCTAACACGAACAATAACCCTAACCCTAATATTAACCCTAACCCTAACCAATTGATATTAAACCTCAAATCCTAAACCCTAAATCCTAAAACCTATAAAAACCCAAAATACTAACCCTAACCCTAAACCAAAAACCCAAAATCCTATGCCCAAAATACCAAAACCCAAACATTAAATTCGAAACAATAGATTTTAAACCTCAAGTGCTAAACTCTGAATCATAAAACCTAAAAAAAAAACTACACCCTAACCATAATTCTAATCGTAACCCTAAACCTAAACCTTAAACCCTAAACCGAAAGACCAAAAAAATGTCCAAAAGAAACCTAAGTCCAAAATACGAAAACCCAAATATTAAAAACTAAACGAGAGATTTTAAACATCAAATATTAAACCACAACACCTTAAAACCTAAAGAAAACCTAAAACCATAACCTTTACCCTAACCCTAACCCTAAACCATTAACCCGAAACCCCAAACCCCAAATACCATAACCCTAACATTAAACATTAAACAATAGATATTAAACCAAAAATCCTAAACCCCAAAACCTAAAACCTAAAAAAACACTAAACCCTAACACTACCCCTATCCCCAAAATAAAACCTAACCCTAACCCTTTCCTTTACCCTAACCCTAAACCCTAAACCTAAACCCAAAGCCCAAAATACCAAAACCCTAACATTAAACACTAAACCATAGATATTACAACTCACATCCTTAACCCTAAAACCTAAAACCTAAAAAACAACCTAAACCCTAACCCTACCCCTACCCTTAACCTTAACCCTAACCCTAACCATAAATCATAAACCTGAAACCCCAATCCCAAAATACCAAAGCCTAAACATTAAACACTAAAGCATAGATTTTAAACCAAAAATCCTAAAACCCAAAACCTAAAACCTCAAATAAACCGAAACCCTAACCCTATCCCTATCCCTAACATGAACTGTAACCCTAGCCCTATCCTTAACCCTAACCCTAAACCCTAAACCCTCAACCCAAAGCCCAAAATACCAAAACCCTAATATTGCTAAACCGTAGATATTACAACTCAAATGCTTAACCCAAACCCTAAAACCTAAAAAACAACTTAAACCCTAACCCTAACCTTAATATTACTCCTAACCCAAACCCTACCATAAACACTAAACCCCAAGCCCAAAATACCAAAAACCAAATATTAAACGCTAAACCGTTGATATTAAACCTCAAATCCTAAACCCAAAACTCAAAAACCTAACAAATCCAAAACCCTAACCCTAAACCTAAACCATAAATCATACACCCGAAACCCTAAGCCCAAAATACCAAAACCCAAACATTAAATACTGAACCATTGAATTTAAACCTGAAATGCTAAACCTTGAACCATAAACCTTAAAGACACCTACACCCTAACCCTAATCCTAACCCAAACCCTAACACAAAACCCCAAACCCTAAACCCTAAGTCCATACAAAAAACCTAAGTCAAAAATATGAAAACCCAAACATTAACAACTAAACCAATGATTTTAATCCTCAAATCCTAAACCACAAACCCTAAAACCTAAAAAAAAAACTAAGTCCTAACCCTTACCCTAACCCTAACCCTTACCCTAACCTTAACCCTAACCCTAACCCAAAACGATTAACCTAAAACTCCAAGACCAAAATACCAAAACACAAATATTAAACACTAAACCATATATTTTATCCCAAAAATCCTCAAACCCAAGACCTAAAACCTAAAAAAAACTAAACCCTAACCTAACCTTATTCCTAACACGAACCTTAACCCTAACCATATCTATAACCCTAACCCTAAACCTTAAACACTAAACCCAAAGCCGAAAATACAAAAACACTAACATTAAAAACTAAACCATAGATAATACAACTCAAATCCTTAACCCCAAACCCTTAAACATAAAAAACAACCTAAACTCTAACCCTAACCCTAACATTAACCCCAACTCTAACCCTACCATAAACCCTAATCCCCCAGCTAAAAATACCAAAACCAAAATACTAAACACTAAACCATTGATATTAAACTTGAAATCCTAACCCTTAACCCAAAAACCTAAAAATACTCAAAACCCTAACCCTAAAGCATAAACCCGAAACCCTAAGCCCAAAATACCGAAATCCAAACATTAAATACTAAACCATAGATCTTAAACCTCAAATGTCAAACCCTGAACCATAAAACCTAAAAAAAAACCTACACCCTAAACCTAATTCTAACCCTAACCCTAAACCCTAAACTCTATGTCCAAAAAAATGTCCAAAACAACATAAGCCTAAAATACGAAAAGCCAAACATTAAACACTAATCATAGAATTTAAACCTCAAATCCTAAAACATAAACCCTAAAACCTAAAAAAAAACTAAACCCTAACCTTAACCCTAACTCAAACCCTAACCCTAACCCTAACCCTAACCTTAATCGTTAACCTAACCCTAAAGAATTAACCTTAAAACCCTAAGCCCAAAATACCAAAACCCAATCATTAAACACTAAACCATAAATTTTAATTCAAAAATCCAAACCCCCAAAACCTAAAACCTAACAAACACCCTAAACCTTAACCCTAAGCTTTTCCCTAACACGAACCCTAACCCTAACCCTAACATTAACCCTAACCCTAACCCTATATATAAACCCTAAATCCCATGCCCAAAATACCAAACCCAAACATTAACCACTAACCCATTGATATTAAACCTCAAATCCTAAATCCTAAATCCTAAAACATATAAAAACCCAAAATTCTAATCCTAACCATAAACCATAAACCCAAAATCCTAAGCCCAAAATACCAAAAACCAAATATTAAATTCTAAGCCATAGATTTTAAACCTCAAGTGCTAAACTCTGATTCATAAAACCTAAAAAAAACCTACACCCTAACCATAATCCTAACCCTAACCCTAAAGCATTAACCCGAAACCCTAAGCCCAAAATACCAAAATCCAAACATTAAATACTAAACCATAGATCTTAAATCTCAAATGTCAAACCCTGAACCATAAAACCTAAAATAAAACTACACCCTAACCCTAATTCTAACACTAACCCTAAACCCTAAACTCTATGTCCAAAAAAATGTCCAAAAAAAATAAGCCTAAAATACGAAAAGCCAAACATTAAACACTAAACCATAGAATTTAAACGTCAAATCCTAAACCACAAACCCTAAAACCTAAAAAAAACCTAAACCCTAAACTTAACCCTAACTCAAACCCTAACCCTAACATTAACCGTACTCTAACCCTAAATAATTAACCTTAAAACCCCAAGCCCAAAATACCAAAACCCAATCATTAAACACTAAACCATAGATATTAATTCAAAAATCCAAAACCCCAAAACCTAAAACCTAAAAAACACCCTAAACCTTAACCCTAACCTTTTCCCTAACACGAACACTAACCCTAACCCTAACATTAACCCTAACCCTAACCCTATATATAAACCCTAAACCCCAAGCCCAAAATACAAAAACCCAAACATTAACCACTAACCCATTGATATTAAACCTCAAATCCTAAACCCTAAATCCTAAAACGTAGAAAAACACAAAATTCTAATCCTAACCCTATACCATAAACCCAAAATCCTAAGCCCAAAATACCGAAATCCAAACATTAAATTCTAAACCATAGATTTTAATCAAGTGCTAAACTCTGAATCATAAAACCTAAAAAAACCTACACCCTAACCATAATTCTAATCGTAACCCTAACCCTAAACCCTAAACCCTAAGCCCAAAGTCCAAAAAAATGTCCAAAAAAACCCTAAGTCCAATATACTAAAACCCAAACATTTAAAACTAAATGATAGATTTTAAAAATCAAATCTTAAACCACAACACCTTAAATCCTTAACCCCAAACCCTAAAGCCTAAAAAATAACCTAAACCCTAAACCTAAACCTAACCTTAACCTTACCCTTAACCCTAACCCTAACGACGAATAATAAACCCGACACCCCAATCCAAAATACCAAAGCCCAAACATTAAACACTAAAATATAGATTTTAAACAAAAAATCCTACAAACCAAAACCAAAAACCAAAAAAACCCTAAACCATAACCCTAACCCTATCTCTAACACAGATCCTAACCCTAACCCTATCCTTAACCCTAACCCTAAACCCAAAGCCCAAAATACCAAAACCCTAACATTACTAAACCGTTGATATTACAACTCAAATCCTTAACCCCAAACCCTAAAACTTAAAAAACAACCTAAACCCTAACCCTAACCCTAACATTAATCCTTACCCAAACCCTACCATAAACCCTATGCCCAAAATACCAAAAAACAAATATTAAACACTAAACCATTGATATTAAACCTCAAATTCTAAACCATAAACTGAAAAACCTAAAAATCTAAAACTCTAACCCTAACCCTAACCCTAAATTTAACCTTAACCCTAACCCTAACCATAAACCATACACCCGAAACCCTAAGCCCAAAATACCAAAACCCAAAAATTAAATACTAAACAATAGATTTTAAACCTGAAATGCTAAACCTTGAACAATAAAACCTAAAAAACACCTACACCCTAACCCTAATACTAACACAAACCCTAACCCTAAACCCTAAACCCTAAGTCCATAAAAAAACCTAAGTCAAAAATATGAAAACCCAAACATTAAACACTAAACCATTGATTTTAAACCTCAAATCCTAAACCACAAACCATAAAACCTAAAAAATAAACTAAGCCCTAACCCTAACCCTAACCCATACCCTAAACTAATATTAACCTAGCTCAAGAGAATACTCAGGATGAAAATAGTGTAAGTTTGCAAATTATCCAGCCTTCCAAACGCGATGAACTCAATACAAGGCGAGAGAATAGTGCTCAAGGATCCTATGCGCAGAGACAGTCAATATCTAATGGTCAAACACAAAGCCAACACAAGGTCATGGAATAATATATGGAAGTACAATCAAGGAAAGCTGATTTCTAGGCAGAACACGAGCAAAATAACCAAATTGGTCAAAACAAATCTATGAACCTCCCAATCGAGAAAGTTGTTGAGGAAGTTATTGAAGTGGAGAGCATTTCTCAATTTTCATTTGGTGTCAAACCGATGCTCACAATAACAACTCATGAAGGAAAGCATCACCAAGGTAAGATTGACGACACTAAGGTTTCTAACTTGAGTCAACTGCAGGGGCAAACTACAACAATCAGCAAAGCACATGCCAAGGAATGCACTTTGGACAACAATGTAATACGTAAGTCCCTTGACCCTATCTCTAGTCATGTTGATACATTTTTGAGACATGATCAAATTTAAAAAGCTCCCACAAAGGAGCAGGAAGTGGTTAATGCATATGAATAGGTGGAGAGTCGAAAAAACATCACAAGTGATAATTAGATTCATGGAAATGGAAATTCCAACATAAACCAAACTCATATGACTACTGGAGGGGGAAATTTTGTAATCAATAGCTACCATCAAGCTTTTCCCACAATATCCAACAACTTTGAAAAACACTGCACCCCTGTCTAGAAAAATCAACCTACCCTTCCCCTTAAACAGCCTATGGGTAATACAATGCCTGTTACATGTAATAACAAGATCAAAATGCTATACCTGCTCCTTACACTGTGGTGAAAACACTAGCAGCCAGATTGAGACAAATTCATGAGACACAAGAAATCCCGATTAAGTTATTTCCCCCTAGACACACCACAAAATAAGGACATCCGGCTGTGATCTTTGATATGAATGATTATATGAATGTATTGACAGTTGATTGTAAGTATACTTTAATAGGCAAATTTAGTTCTACTATGCCAAAGGTGGAACTTATAAGGAAAACCTTCATCATGCAAACACAATTGAGTGGAGGGGTTAATATAGATCACTACAATGCTAAGCATGTATTTATAGACTTTCAAAATGAACTAGACTATAACACTGTTTGGACTCAACAAAGAATGACTATAGAAGGTAAGCTAATGAGGATACAAAAGTTTACTCCTCACTTTAGACCTGAGGAGGAAACACCTATTATTCCGGTTTGGGTGTTACTGCTAGGGCTGCCATGGCACTGTTTTAAGACGCCCTTCCTTACTCCTCTCCTAGAATCTGTAGGCAAAGTATTATACCTTGACACAGCTTCCCTCAAAAGATCTCGAGCAGGTATGGCCAAAGTTAAAATTCAGGTGGACTTAATAAAGACAAGACCAAAACATATGTGGATTGGCTTAGATGATGATGACGTTACCATTGGGAGATGTCAACCTGTTGAATATGAATACATACCTCCCTATGTTATTATTGCAAACATTAAGGCTATGAAACAGATGAATGCAATTTCAAAGTCCAAGATGAAGAATACAGCAAGAGGAAGGAGGCTGAAACAGGTAAAAAAGAACAAAATCTTGAAGAGCAATAACAAAAAGGAAAAGAGAATAACCATTCCAATGTTGGAGAATCAGAGTATACGCAATAACCAAATCACAAGGAAGGAAACAAGCAAAAACAACCTGAGCAGCAAAGAGAAGAGGAATGGCAAGTTCAAAGAATGAAAAATGTCACGACTGGAATCTAGACCCAAGACGAGACCGGCATCATTGACCTCTCAGAGGTCGCAGACAAGCCTACTTACGTCATTGTTACTTTATATAGGTTAATTTTAGCGGAAAATTTGAAACTTTTGTTTCCTAACATACTTATAAAAACATTCTCATTAATACGTAATTGTTCACCATCAACCATCTAACATTAAGAGATAAGCAACTGAAAGAAATAATTCAATTCTTATTAAGCGTATAATTGCCAAAATGGCACCAATCCATAGTCTGAATAAAAACAGGAAAGAAACGCTAGTGGAACATGCTCCACTAGCTCAACTCTAAAACTAAGCTAGAATATAAAACAGTAGCATCCTCGAAAGCATGAGAACCTACCAACTCCGGAAGAATGCTGGACATTCGGATAACTGCAACGATGATCCTGTATCTCTATCGTCCACCTGTGCCTGCACCTAAAATAGTAGAGTTTGTATAGGGTTAGTACACACTTGTACTAAGTATGGGTATATGCAATCACACACCAAGGACATGCATGAGAAAGAATAGCTCTTTCCTAACAACGTGATTTTTGGAAGTCAAGTCAGTAGACTTGCCAAATTAGGATTAGGAAAGTTTCCAAATTTGGATTAGGAAAGTAAATGAGCTTTCCAAATTTGGATTAGGAAAGTCAGTGAGCTTTCCAGATTTGGAATAGGAAAGTGATGCCATGAGAATAACATACCTCATCATACTTTTCACACTTGCACACAGCACATAACATTTACACATAGCACATATCATAAAGCATACAATACATTTTGCATGTAGCACATAACTTCTTTCATATCATTCATTCATATGCCATGAGACCTTGGAATCATGGACTTGACATTAAGACATCCCACAAATGAGGGCTCAACAGATGGGACCTCAACTAGGGAATCTTCATTAGCAGACACAGAGTCTACCTCATTCATTCATACAAACTTCATTTCATTTCATTCATAGGCCAGTGTAACCACCAGCTATACCTAGGATGTAGTTTAAGACTTTCATTAGGTTCGTTGTGCAATGACCAAGAATGACCTAATGTCATTACTTGAATCTAACTCGCCTTTGATTATCCTATCCTAACACCTTTGGTATTATTCATTTCATTATGTGCATCATTTGAGGCTGGCCTTATTCATTCATTGGAAACTTTAACTTTAACCGACATAGATCATGTGAGCATCATGAAATCCACTGTCTCCCCCACACCAAAAAGAGGTGGAATCACTGGTCAAAGTGACCCAATAACATGCTAGCTTACATGGGAATTTAACCCCGCCAGATCCCTATATTGGCAGTATAGGTTCGAAGACTAAGAGATATAAAGAGACTCATACCCGGCATGCCGGACAGTCTCATCTCATGAGAGTTACGTGAACCTCTGTCCTTCCCGAAATAAGGCATCACCGCTCATAGCTAGTCTATCGGTGCTCAGTATAAAGTTCCATTTCATTTATCTCATACGTCATGGAAGCTGGCTTCTAGTATGAGGACATCATAGCTCATTAGATGATTTCTCATCTCATCATTAGTATTAAGTGTGTTAAGCTCAATACCTTCATTAGAGTGTTCATAGATACTGGTCTCTTCATTATCTTATACTCTCATAGGTGAGTACGTATTAGTAACATTTACTTAGGCTCATTTGAGATTGCCCTCATCATTTACATTAGCCTCATATCATGTTGTCACCACATTCATTATCATTAGCACCTTTGCTTTTCATAGTTACTCAGCTCTTATTACGTGAACGTTCATTTTATCATATGCCAATGCACTTTGCCATTTAGTGTATCTTACACTCATACTTAACCCTTCTAGGGTTCATCATTTCATTATATACTTCTTAGATTCACTTACTTTTGAACGTATGTTAGACTTATGTGTCTATACATACAAGCCAAGAGGCTTCATTCATATTTCGTCTAAGTGATTCATATCTTTCTAAGATTATGTGATACAAAAACTTATGCATCTTGTATGTATGCCAAGATCTTGATTTCGATCTAAGCATATGGCATTATTCTTGGATATTTTATTCACGTATGACTTATGTATCAATACGGAAGTTTGGGCAAGGAAACCCAAGTCTTGAATCAATTGGATATCATTTATATTTTTCATTGATTTTATTTCTAATATTCATAATATTATAACTCTAAATTAAATCTAAATATTAACATTGAAGGATTAATTTTCTCCTTAATAATACTCCTAAGTTGGCCGAAGGGTTGTGGGTTCGAACCCCCACAACCCCTTTTAATTTTTTATTAACAACATCTTGTACATTCTCGCCTAAACCAAGAGGTTGTGGGATCAAATCCCCACAGCCTCTTTTATTTCTTTGTCATTTAATTCGCAGAAATAGGGAGGTTGTGGGTTCGAACCCCCACAGCCTCCTTATTTTTAATTCAATTTCGCTAGGGGCTATGAGGTGGTGGGTTCGAACCCCCACAACCTCCTAATTTTTATTTAATTTTAGCTATGCTAAGGGCCTTTGGCAGTGAGGTCGTGGGATCGAACCCCCACAACCTCACTTGCTTTGTTAATCATTTTCGCCCCTCTCCATTTCCAGCCTTGAGGTCGTGGGTTCGATTCCCACGCCTCACATTTTGTTTTTTCTTTATTTTTCCTCTACTTTCTTTCCCCAGCATTGCTTGTTCGATTCCCCCCAGCCCCATTCTCCTTTTTTTTTTTTATTTCCTTGCGTCAACAGCAGCTAAGGGGTTCGATTCCCCTTAGCCCCCTCACATTTTCTTTTAAACTTTTCAGCCCCTTGGTCATGTGAGGTCTTGGGTTCAATTCCCATTGACCTCACCTATTTTATTTCCTCTTAAAAACTCAGATTTAATCCTCATTTTTGAGTACACAAATCTGGATTTTTTTTTACAATTCTCACCTTTCTTAACTCAACTTTTCATGCTAGTTTCTTAGGGCATTTCATCAACTACTTAGTACGTTATTTAGGTGTGGTTTAGGGAGTATATTTAACACAACGTTTACACTCAAAACTTACCATTTCACACACCATATGAACAACATATTAAGCATAAGTTTAGCACAAAAACACAAGCAATAACATGCCTTTTTACCTCTCCAAAATAGTGACTAAACATCACTTCCCAAGTGTACTCACATACGAAATTTTTCTTTGATTACACCGTGGTCATCAATTTTGAAACATCATGCACATACATATTTACATTCAACATAAGAACATCATACATGCCTAAATCTACCAGCACAAAATACCCAACCTACAAAGTCATTTGGGAGCTAGGGACAAGGGCATACAATGGGGAACAACTTAGTCTTTGGATTGAATAACTTGAATAGTGAGGGGCCTCTTGGGAAAGGGACAAAGAGAGAAGAACCCATCCCTGAAGTTCTTCAAAAGATGACTAAACCACGCTGCCTATTCCCCACAAATCCAAAGTTTCACCACCAGAAGAACAAGCAAAATCCGTCGAGATATTGATTTTTACCTTTCGTTTTAAAGATTATTCTGCTTTTGAGTTTTTAGCTTTCAAGTTCTTGATGAACTTTAGCATTCACGTTTGTTCTTCTTTTCTTTTGGTTGAGGCAGAGCGTGAATGAGAGTAAAGAGAGTGAGAAACGTGTGGGAGAGTTGGCTTAGGATTAGGAGATAAGGGAGAGACTTAGTCAAATTAGGATTAAATAATAATTAATAAATAAAAATCTGACTTTTCCTTTTTCTTAAATCAGCAATTAAATATTAATTAATTAAATTAATTCACTAAATAAAATAAATCAAATTAAATCATTGCTCCCACCTAGGTTCGAACCCGGGTGGAGCAAGATTTCACTCAAAGGGCCAACTTCGCCTCTCTCTCCCCAAATTGCCCCTTTACTTTATTAAATAATTAATTAATTACATATTTAGGGTAATTACGATACTACCCCTAGCCTGGTAAAAGACCATTTTACCCTTGGACCCTCAAAACTTAAAATTTCTTCTTTTAAGTCCGGTAAAGACTCTTTCGATTAAATCTTCATTTTCGTGAGCCTCACATGGTTGGTTCCAACCTTTCCAAGCTCAATTAACTCCCCAAGTTAGTTGGATTGGTCGTATTAAGGGTTCTGAGGTCTGGTTCTACGCGTATCTATCCGTGTGGACCTTGGTCTAATCGCAAGCATTCTTGACAATCTAAGTCTTGATCCTATTAATTTTTAGGGTTGTTACATATAATAAGCAACACGAAGAGAAAAATCAAAAAACTGCATGGAGACCTACTTCACCACAAAACAGAATGATGCATGAACAAAAATCAAGCAGAAAGCAACAAACATGTCCCAATATTATTGTACATCAAAATAATTTTACTAACTTGAAGAGAAAGGAACAAGGAAATGAAGAAAAGGAAGAAAATACCAACAGGGGAGGAACAACAACACAAGAAACACTAGGACATGCAATGGATCAAAGTCAAAAAGCAAAAGGTTCAAACAAGGATACAGGTATCATAGCTATACAACCTACCTCTAATAAAAGTAATAGTAATGTTGTAAATTGTGTTGATGAAGTTGAAGGAGGGATAGATGGGGGAAGTCAGGAGAACCACACGAACTTGCAGGAAAGGGTGTCCAAAGGGGGGAATCTGCCTGATGTTCTGCATGAGGTTATCCACATTGACCATAGTTCTGACCCTAGAGCCTCTGCAACCACTGAAACAACACACCAAAATCACAAAATGCAATAAAACCAAACAGATGCAAATTCTCATACAATGACAGAAAATGGCAAAGTCAAACAATAGATAGAGGTAAGAAAAGAAAAGGCTCAAAAAAAGAATCTATGGCAAAGGTTATGGGAGCAAAAGTAAGCACTAGCAACCAAGAAGACACTCCAAAGAGTAAGAATAAACCTAGTAAGAAAAAGAGGTAAGTAGCAAAAAAGAGACAAAATGCTCAAAATGAGAAAGAACACCAAAGTGAACAGAATGAAGAGGGTGAAGGCTGCAAAGAGTTTATTGTGGTTGATGATAAACAAGCTATGGATATTGTTCCTCTACAGACACAATTTATGACACCACCACCTACAGTTCCTCCGGATAAACAATTCACTAATTGCAAAGACAATCAAATGGCTAATATTGATGAATATGAAGTTTAAATTCTGAAGGCGAAGTGGATGGAGATAATCAATCCTTATTGTACAATGATGATGATGATGAGTTTTATGAGTGCATAATTAAAGCATTCAGTCCTCATGATAATCAAAAGCTGGAGGATGAACTTCAACAAGTGACTAAAAATCAGGAATTATCTCCAAAAGGATAACAGCATGGAAAATTTCATTTCAAAGAATCAAGATGTGAACATTGTCATTGCAGGCATACCAAATACTAGATTTTCACTTCCAAATCATCCCAATGATTATACACTTAATTGGAATGTGAGGGGGATCAACACTCAAGGGGTATTGGAAAGAATCCAAATGCTAAAGAAAATACATCATTTATCTATCATTGTTGTTTTGGAACCTTTCTCGGATAGTATTCATGTTCAAAGTTTCAAAAACCAATTAGCTATGGAACATGCTGTAAGTAACTGTAATGGAAAAAACTAGATTTTTGGGATTCTGAAACTGACTGTGTAATACTTCAGGAGGATGAGCAACAAATCACTTGTGAGATAAAGCAAGTTTAAGTTAGCAATAATTTTATCACTACTTTTGTGTATGCCAAGCGTAAGGATCATCTCAGAAGGTCATTATGGGATACAATGTTATATCATGCTGCTGAAAATAATAGACCATGGTTTTCAATAGGTGATTTTAATGTTATTATTTTTATTGATGAAAAGCTGGGAGGGGTTCCTTATAACATGAAAAAGAGTCTTGAGTTCATTTATGTTATTGAAGCTTATGGGCTGCTAGATATGGGTTTCAGTGGGCAAAAATTTACTTGGACTAATAAGAGAGGCATACATCACAGAATTTGGAAGAGGCTAGAAAGAGAATTTGTCAATGATAAGTGGTTGGAAAAAATGTCTCAGACCACCATTACACATTTACCTTCTATAGGGTCAGACCATTGCCCCTTAGTGATGGAAATGAGCATCATGGAGGAAAAACACATCAAATATTTTAAGTTTCTTAACTGTTGGGTTGATCAACCTAGTTTCCTGGATACTGTTAAAGCTTGCTGTGAAAGGCTCATTGAGAGTGACAGCATGTGGAAATTTCGGCATTAATTGAAAAGGTTATCCAACACCCTTAGTTCTAGGTCAAGGGGTGAATTTGGAGATATCTTTGTCAACGTCAAGGAGTTTGAATAGAAGGTCAAACAGGCTGAGGATAATCTGATTCATGATAACACTGAGACCAATCGATCCTCCCTGCATGAATTGAATGCAGAGTACATAAAGTTCCTAAAGATTGAGTATTCCATTTTAAAACAGAAAACCCAACTTCACTAGTTCCAAGATGGTGATTCCAACAAAAAATACTTCCATTCCTTGATAAGAGGAAGAAGAAGAAGATTGTTTATTCACAAGATTACCAGTGATGATGGGGAGTGGTTACAAGGAGATGAGAATATTGCTGAAGCTGCCTGTGAACATTTCAAAAGCACTTTCACAGGAGAGAATAAATTTATTCATGAAGAATCTATGAACTCTATTCCTAGAATGATTACTCAGGATAAATAAATAAACCTCACTGCCATTCCTACTTTGGAAAAGTTGAAAGAGGTGGTATTTTCTATGAATCCTAACTCAACATGGGTTGAATGGGAATTTTTTTTTGATATGCTTGAACATTATAAAGCATGACTTGATGGGGGTGATTCAGTCTTTTTTCAGTGGGCAAATGATACCAAAGTACTTCTCTCATTCCTGCATTGTTCTTTTGCCTAAAGTGAATAACCCCAACAAGATGACAGAGTTTAGACCTATCAGTTTGAGTAACTTCACTAGTAAGATTATCTCTAAACTTAAAAGCTCTAGACTAGGTCCTATTATTCCTACTTTGGTTTCTCTTTATTAATATGGTTTTGTAAAAGGAAGGAGTATTTCTGAAAACATCATGTTAGCTCAAGAAATTATTCATCAGATTAGGAAACCTATTATCGGGAGTAATATGACCATCAAGCTTGATATGTCCAAGGCATATGATAGGGTTTATTGGTCCTACATTTTCCTAGTCTTGAGAAGAATGGGGTTTAATGAAATTTTCATCGATATGGTAAGGAGGATCATGTCTAATAATTGGTACTCTATTATTGTCAATGGCAAGAAACATTGTTTCTTTCACTCAAATAGAGGTCTAAAACAAGGTGATCCATTATCCCCTGCACCTATTTATCTTAGGTGCAGAAGTACTTTCAAGATCCCTTAACAGAATACATTTTCATCCAGATTATCATGGTTTCTTAATGGAACAGAGAGGGCCCCAGGTGAACCATCTTAGTTTTGCAGATGACATTATTCTGTTTACTTCAGGAAGACACAAGACTCTAAAGCTTATTATACTAACTCTGAAGTCTTATGAGGAAGTCTCAGGCCAAATGGTGAACAAAGACAAAAGTTATTTTATGATTCACTCTAGTGCATTTAATAGCACTAGTGACTGAATCAAAAGAGTGACTGGTTTCAAACAGAAGGAGGGTCTTATTACTTACCTAGATTGCCCTTTATTTATAGGGAGGCCTAGAATCATCTATTTCTCCGAAATTATTGATAAAGTGCTTAACAGAATTAAAGGATGGCATACAAACATTTTGAGTTATGGAGGTAGAGCTATTTTGGTAAAACATGTCCTACAATCCATCCTTATTCACTTATTATCTTCTGTCACTCCCCCAAGAACTGTCTTAAACAGATTCAAAGCTTCATGGCTGATTTTTTTTGGGGATGGAGAGACAACAAGAAAAAATACCAGTGGTCTTCTTGGAATAATTTTAGTTTCCCTATTGAAGAAGGAGGCATTGGTTTCAGGAATTTGCAAGATGCGTGCAAGGCTTTCCAGTACAAGCAGTGGTGGATTTTCAGATCCAAACAAACCTTATGGGAAATTTCATGAAAGCTAAATACTACCATAGGTCCAACCCTATTAGTAAGAAATGGGATACTAGATATTCACTTACGTGGAAACAACTTATGCACAACAAACACAAAGTGGAAGAAACCATTTAATGGAAGATCAACTCAGGCACATGTTATTTTTGGTGAGACAATTGTCTTTAAATTGGACCTCTTGCTAGATTGTCTAATGATTGTAATAGGTTCAACAATGCTACTGTTTCAGGTTTTTGGATTAATGGTCACTGGAATTTGAATTTGCTGAAGCAACAGACTCCTCAATGCGAATTAGCCAACATTCTAGCTACTGATATTCACATCCAACAGGGCATTCCATATCATGGATTTTAAACTAAAAATCCTAAAACCCAAAACCTAAAACCTTAAAAAACCCTAAACCTTAACCCTAACCATATCCCTAACACAAACCGTAACCCTAACCCTATTCTTAACCCCAACCTAAAACCCGAAACCCAAAGCCCAAAATACAGTACCCTAACATTAAACACTAAACCATAGACATTATAACTCAAATCCTTAACCCCAAACCCCAAAATCTAAAACACAACCTAAACCCTACCCCTACCCCTAACATTAACCCTAACCATAACCCTACCATAAACACTAAACCCCAAGCCCAAAATACCAAAACCCAAACATTAAACACTAAACCATGGATATTAAACCTCAAATCCTAATCCCTAATCCCAAAAATCTAAAAAAAAAAGACAAAACCCTAACCCTAACCCCAACCCCAACCTTAACCCTAATCCATAACACTAACCCTAGTCCAAAAACCTAAAACACTAAGCCCAAAATTCTAAAACCCAAACATTAAAAACTAAACAATAGATTTGAAATCTCAAATGCTAAGTCGTGAACCATAAAACCTAAATAAAAACCTACACACTAACCCTAATCCTAACCCTAACCCTAACCCTAAGCCTAAACCCTAAATGCTAAACCCAAAGTCCACAAAATACCCTAAGCCTAACCCCTAATCCTAACCTTAACCCTAACCCTAACCCTAAATCCAAAACCCAAAACCCTAAATACAAAAACCCAAACAATAAATACTAAACAATAGATTTTAAACCTCAAATGCTAAACCCTGAAATATAAAATCTAAAAGAAGCTACACCCTAACCCTAACCCTAACCCGAGCCCTAACTCTAAACCCTAAACCCTAAGTCAAATAAAAAACCTAAGTCCAAAATACGAAAAACAAACATTAAACACTAAGCCATAAATTTTAAACCAAAAATCCTACAACCTATAAAAAAAACTAAACCCTAACCCTAACCCTTACCCTAACCTTAACCCTAATCCTAACCCTAACCCGGAACAATAAGCCCAAAATACCAAAACCAAACATTAAACACTAAACAATAGATTTTAAACCAAAAATCCTAAACCCCAAAACCTAAAACATAAAAAAAATATGAACCCTAACCCTAACCTTATGCTTAACAGGAACCCTAACCCTTACCCTATCCTTAACCCTAACCCTAAACCCTAAACCCAAAGACCAAAATAACAAAACCCTAACATTAAAAACTAAACCATATATATTACAACTCAAATCCTTAACCACAAACCCTAAAACCTAAAAAACAACCTAAACCTAACCCTAACCCTGACATTAACCCTAACCGTAACTCTACCATAAACACTAAACCCCAAGTCCAAAATACCAAAACCCAAACATTAAACACTAAACCATTGATATTAAACCTCAAACCCGAAACACTAAACCCAAAAACCTATAAAAAAAAAATAACCCTAACCCTAACCCTAACCTTAACCCTAACCCTGACAATAAACCATAAACCTGAATCCCTAAGCCCAAAATATAAAAACACAAATATTAAATACTAAACCATACATTTTAAACCTCAAATGCTAAACCCTGAACCATAAAACCTAAAAAAACCACACCCTAACCCTAATCCTAACCCTAAACCCTAAATCCTAAGTCCAAAAAAAAACTCCAAAAAAAACTCTAATTCCAAAATACGAAAACCCAAAAATTTAACACTAACGATAGATTTTAAACTTCAAATCCTAAACAACAAACCATAAAACCTAAAAAAAACTAAACCCTAACCTAACCCTAACACAAACCCTAACCCTAAACCATTAACTCGAAATCCCAAGCCCAAAATACCAAAACCCAAACTTTAAACACTAAACCTTAGATTTTAGACCAAAAATCCTAAACCCCAAAACTAAAACCTAAAAAAAAAATAACCTTATCCCTAACAAAAACATTAACCCTAACCCTAACCCTACAATAAACCCTAGACTCCAAGCCCAAAATACCAAAACACAAACATTAAACACTAAACCATTGATATTTAACCTCAAATCCTAAACCCTAAACCAAAAAAATAAAAAAATAAAAAAATCCTAACCCTAACCTTAACCGTAACCCTAACCCTAAACCATTAACCAAATACCCCAAGCCCAAAATTCAAAAAACCAAATATTAAACACTAAACCATAGATTTTAAACCTCAAATGGTAAACCCTGAACCATAAAACCTATAAAACCTACACCCTAACCCTAATCGTAACCCTAACCCTAACTCTTTCCCTAACCTCTACCCTAACCCTAACCCTAAACCATTAACCTGAAACCCCAAGCCCAAAATACCAAAATCTAACATTAAAAACTAAACCATAGATGTTAAACTAAAAATCCTAAAACCTAAAAAAAACTAAACCCTAAACCTAAACCTTAAACCCTAAACCCAAAGCACAAATTACCAAAATCCTAACACTAAACACTAAACCATTGATATTAAACCTCAAATCTTAAACACTAAACCCAAATAACAAAAAACATCATAACCCTAACCTTAACCCTAACCCTAAAGCATAAATCCGAAACCCTAAGCCCAAAATACCAAAACCCAAACATTAAATACTAAACCATAAATTTAAACCTCAAATGCTCAACTCTGAACCATAAAACATAAGAAAAAACCTATACCCTAACCCTTATCCTAACCCTAACCCTTACACTAAACCCTAAACCCTAAACCCTAAGTCCAAAAAAACAGTCCAAAAAAAAACCTAAGTCCAAAGTAAGAAAATTCAAATATTAAACACTAAACCACAGATTTTAAACCTCAAATCGTAAACCAAAGACCGTAAAACCTAAAAATAACCTAAATCCTAACCCTAAACCTAACCCAAACCCTATCCATAACCTTAACCCTAACCCTAACCCTAAACCATTAACCCAAAACCCCAACCCCAAAATAGCAAAACCCATACATTAAACACTTAACCATAGATTTTAAACCAAAAATCCTAAACCTCAAAACCTATAATAAAAAATAAAAAAAAACTCAAACCCTAACCCTATCCTTCACCCTAACCCTAAACCCAAAGCTCAAAATACTAAAACCCTAACATTAAACACTAAAATATAGATATTACAACTAAAATACTTAACCCTAAACCCTAAAACCTAAAAAATAACCTAAATCCTAACATAACCCTAACATTAACCTAACCCTAACCCTACCATAAACCCTAAACCCCAAGTTCAAAATACCAAAACCCAAACATTAGACACAAACCAATGATATTAAACCTCAAATCATTAACCTTAAACCCAAATACCTAAAAAAAAACTAAAACCCTAACCCTAACCTTAAACCTAACCATAGCCCTAAACCATAAACCCGAAGCCCTAAGCCCACAATACCAAAACCTAAACATTAAATACAAAACCATAGATTTTTGTAAGATCCCGAAAATGACTTAGGTGAAGCTAGAGCCTAACATGTTTTTCATGGTGGTGTAAAGTCTTAAATGGTCTATAAAGTTTTATTGAGGCATTATCTAATATTTAAGGTGCATTGGAAGTCAAACGTCAAGGGACGATCGAGACGTTCGATGACTAAGTCACTTGAGTTCCTCCTATGTGGTTATGTGTGGTTCTATGTGTGTATGTGTGATGCATGATATTATATGGTCCTTAAATGAGTTTATATGGTGTATATAGGCATTGTGTGAAGTTTTGTGATGTTTGGAGGTCAAACATCCAAGAACGTCCATGACGTTCAAAAGATGTGCCTTGAAATGACCTTTTGTGTCTAAGCATGTTTCGTAGAGTTTTACGTGTTCGTTTGGATTAAACTCATGTCGTAGGTCCTAAAATCATATACGTACATGTTTGGATCGGAAACATTTGGATACGACTCCACGTAGGACCCACAAGTGGCCGTAGAGAAGGACCCCAACTTGGAACTCAACACTGCCAGGCAGTGTCCTAACGACGACCCAAACGACGGCCAGTCAACCAGGCGATGGCCCGTCGATGGGTCTCATCGATGGGGACATGTGGCCTGTAGGTTTAGGAGTTGCAGGTGCAAACCATGAGACTCCCTCGACGGGGCGCGGTCTCACTCATGTACCGTCGATTCTGGCGTCGATGGTGCTGAAAATTTTGGCAGTTTTCTGTTAAGACTTGGGGTTTTTGGGAAATTCACCCCAAGTCTTATAAAAAGTGGGGACGGTTTTTTTAGTGTTTAGGGGTATTTTAAGAGTATATAAGTGATTAAACTCTCATTTAAACCCTAGCATCTAAATCAAAACCCCTTCCCTTCTAAAGTTTTCCCAAAAACATTCATGAGAGTTCAAAGTGTAGATGAAGCTTGAAGATGGGTATTCAATGGAGTATCTTATTCAATTAGCATTGGGTTCTTCAAATAAGGTATGGGAGTTCTTCATCTAAGGCTTTCTATCACCATAGACCCAATTTCAAATATGATATTCAAAGATTTCAAAAAGATAAAAAAGTCCAATTTCTACTCTATGTCTTGGGTTCTTGCGTGAAACATTTTCAAAGCTTAAGATATTATGTTATTGATGTATAATTGATGTTTTACAATGAAATTATCCATGAACCCTTCACCTCTCAAATCTCTTAATTTCACTAAAATATGGGTGAATTGATTATGCTTTGAGATAAATGAATTCATCTGTAGATTGTTATGGGATTTTGATTCATGTATAGATTATGTATGTAGGATGTATAGGCTGTTTCAATTTGATTAATTGATTACTAAATATTTCTAGATCTATTGACTATTAAGCTTATTAAATTGATATGAACTTAATGCTTATAGATTCTAGTGTAGATTTCTATGGGCTTTCTAATGATGTAAGGATTGTATTCAATTGATATATACTTGGTCTTATATTGATAAATCTATAAAGAATTGACTTAGATTCATTGAGTATTATGATTTATGTATTGAATTGATGTTCATTGCCATGGATTAGGGATTTATGGTATTCAATTGGATGGTTTAGCTTTGGATTGAATTGATGAGATCAAGTGGGTGGTATGCTGCACTAACTCTCTTATCATTATGTATAGATATTGTAATTAGTTCTTAGATTATATGTGATTTGTATGGTCCACTTATGGTGGCGATGTTATGTGAATTGTTGTGGCCTTATCGGCGTTATTTTAAGTATTATGATGATCATGGCATTGTCGGCACTACTTGAAGTAATATGTTGATTTGTGTAGTTGATTATGTGAAGTATGAACATATCTACCTATACGTGAAGTAATGTGGTAGTATGTGTTCTTTTATTGAAGTTATTAGGTGATCATGTTATACTATGACTATGCGCTTATATGTGTAGTCTTAGAGTTTCTACATGGTTGTTCCTAACTTGGTTATATGAGTCTATAATGGTTATGTTGATGATGATAAAGTAATGAATAGGTTTACATAAGGTTGATAAGGGTCATTCCTAAGTGTCTAAAGAATGTTATGCTATATGTGTTAAAGTGATGTATTGTTGTGTCTTGTTTAGGTAGACTTGTGTCCCTTACTTGATGCATGTATAAATATGAATATGTGATGTCTTACTCTTGAATGAATGAAAGTTAGGTGAGACCTTGAATGATGATAAGAGGGTCCTTTATGTGAAACCTTAAAACTAGTGGTATGGTTACGAAACATGAAGTCGAAAGTCGTAATGGTATCCTTCATGTAATGAATGATGGACTTAAGGTTGATTGTATGGAATGGCATCATATCAATCATTAGGAAAGTCATGATTAGCTTCTTGTCGCCATAGGGAGGTAGCCCTAGTGGACCTTTCTTTGGTAGGGTAAATGTAATTGGGTTATGAACATGATATGAAACCCTTTTGTATGAACCTTAATGTGAATTAATCTATGAGAACGAAGGCTAGCACCGAGTGAGTATGGCAAGGGAAGTAGATCTAGTTAAATAATGAGGCTAGAGTACAAAGAAACCCTTCATATTCCTTAACCATGTGCCTACATGGGATGTGTCTAAGTTCTGGGATTAGCAAGTAGAACAACCTCATCGGAGTAGGATAGACTCCGGATTCCAAGCTTTGCTACCATGGTCTATGTTGGTTATAGCCTATTCTCATCATATGGGATACTTACTAGCATTAGAGAAGTCCTATGAAATTTAGGTGGTGGTGTGGGACGCTATCTAGACATTGCACAATAGGCTTTAAAGGTGTTAGTTGGAGTCCCTAGGTCTTCTCCAAGACCATTACTTGAATATTCTCATGTGATGAATGTCTCTTAACTAAACTAAGAAATGTAATGTCTTAAGTTAAGAAAGAATGTTAAATGAATAAGTACTTATCTAGAGTAGTTAAGGGTTGTCTAGTTAAGGTATGAAGGGGGCAAGGGAATGGTCACTTTATTTCTTACATAGATAAGTCTTAGTAATGATTCTAGTTAAGGAAATTTATTGGTTGTGTAGACATGATCAAAACTTAGGTAATTCTTAAGGACTACTTAGGTAATCTTGAAGATTTCAATTATGGAAATTCTCTTCTTGAGTTACTTGGGTAGGTCTTTGGATAATCTTTTAAAGGAGAATGTCATGTTTGATGTATGCTTTTGTATTAAGTGAGAATGATTCTATCCTAGGTACTCTATAGGATCCCTTGTGTGTGTGTGAAAAGGATTGTATGGGCGGTAGCTCCACACTCACCAAAGTGAACCTTGGAATCACCTTTGGTAGGAAGATCTCATGTTTATGTGCTTGATGTATTGTAAGTGATTGTACCTCATTCTAAGTAGTCTTGAGGATCAATTAGACATGCTTAAAGAGGGTGTATGGGCGGTCTCTCTTTGTGTTGCTTAAGTAAGTCTTAGGATAGATTTTAGTGAGGGTATTATATGTAAAATGATGTGTAAAGTGAAGCTAAGGAACTTCATTGTACAGTGAAGTAGTTACTGTAATGTTTCTTAAAAATGTGATATTTGCTTAAATTATTTCTTATGTATTTCTAAGTTGATAAACGTTATTCTTATGCTTATAATATGATATTTAAATTAAAATTTATGAAAAGCATATTATTGACTAAATGTCCCTTTTTCATGGTTTTTGCATGGCTTCCATACTTAGTACATCTAATGTGCTAATCCCTTCTTTTCCCTTTTTGACTGAAGTGTTGGGAATTGGAAGTCTTGATGTTCCATGGAAGATGGATAGGTTTCTAAGGGTTGAAGATGAAGTATTGGTGAGTCCTCATCGATTCGAGGACAATGTCCACATGATCTGTTATGTCTAAAGTCTTTTTTTTATGTCTTGAATGGGCTTAGTCCCAAGTGTTGTATACTTTAAATCTAGATGGATCAAGGGGTTATTGTAAAGGTTTAATGTTTTAATGAAAGTCTTCTGCTTATGGATTGTTTATGAAAAGAGTTCTTCGTGTGTGAAGAAAGTTTTAAATTTTTACTCATTTTAGTATGATTATTATGTAATGAATGATACGAGAGGCTTAGATGAGACTTCTTGAAGTCTCATTTGCCGTGTAACGATCTAAAAGATACTCTAACTTCTATGGTGTACTTGAGGGTCGTGACAAGCTTGGTATAAGATCATAAGGTTTGGGAGTGTCGTAGTTGTCTCATGAACCACATCTAATAGAGTCTTGTTTATAATGTGAAGCGCTCCACATTATGAATAAGCGACTTTTGGGTGCTAGGAAAAGTTTCACTTCTACATTAATCTAATCGTGCCTAAGAGACTTGTAATGGTGTCTTTCCCTTGTATCCCTTATGTGTTTGGTCATTTGAGTGTGCCTTTTTGAAGATTGGGTTGAGGGAGAGAAAAAGATGAGATGTGGTTTGTTAGATGATGTGTGAAAGATGGTGTTGATGACCTTAGGTTTGTTTAGTTACCTTTTGAAGGGTAGAGTAATTAAAAATAATGGTAAGGTATAGAGTTAGTAATGTAAAGGACTGATTGTTGAGGTGGTTTGAAGTTGTTTAAGACCCAACCATAGAAAAGGAAGTTGAAGAGATTTGAAAGATTAATGGTAAGTTTCACCTAGTAAAGGGAATGTAATGGTTACATGGTTGAACCTTGAGAGTCTTTAGTTTTCATGAACTAGACTTTGGGAGAGGAAGTATTGGTGAGGTTTAAGGTGCCTTGAGGGAGTTCCTTGAGGTAGATGTTATGTTGACCTTATAATGGGTTTCTCCTAAGAGGGGGAGTATGGTGAAGAGTATGGTTGTTGGGAATGAGGTACCCTTAACCTTTCTATATGTGTCTATTCAAGACTAAAACAAAGAGTTCTTAATAACTTGATTTGTGTAGGAGTCTTTTATGGAAAATGAGTTCCAAACATTCTCCTTATGATATGCATGCTTGGTTGAAATTGAATTTCTTTAACTTCTTGCATTGTGTATTTTATGAAGCCATTATTAGGTTGTAAAAGGTTGAATATTAGCATGTCTATGTCATGAATTATCAAAAATTGCATTTTTGAAAAAGTTGCTCAAATCACTGTAGGTACTGCTTGTTCACTGTGAAGATTTTCAAAAATTGATTAATCGGTCTAAAATTGTTGTTATGTGACTATCACAGATGTATATGATCATGCTAATGAATACAAAATGAGTTTTACCATTTGGAATTAAGGAGATGAGTTTTGTAGCATGATGAGTTATAGAATCTATTCTAGTTTCTTGTTGTGTTGTGAATCTCTTGCTTATGTGAAAATGATGTTTTCTTCTTGATTATGTTCTATATGGTATAGTTATGAGTCGATAGCTGGATCTCCACTCTTGGAGGTGTTCGGAGAGTGGCAAGTGTCATTCGAGGACGAATGTTGTCCAAGTGGGGAAGAATGTAAGATCTCGAAAATGACTTAGGTGAATATAGATCATAACGTGATTGTAATGGTGGTATAAAGTCCTAAACTGGTCTATAAAGTGTTATTGAGGCAGTAGCTAAGAGTTTAGGTGCATTGGAAGTCAAACGTCAAGGGATGACCAAGACGTTCGACGACTAAGTCACCTAAGTGCCTCATATGTGGTTATGTGTGGTTCTATGTGTGTATGTGTGATGCATGAGATTATATGGTCCTTAAATGAGTTTATATGGTGTATTTAGGCGTTTCTCAAGTTTCGTTTAGTTTGGACGTCAAACGTCCAAGAACGTCCATGACGTTCGAAAGATATGCGTTGAAATGACCTTGTGTTTGTAAGCATGTTTCGTAGAGTTTTATGTGATCATTTTGGATAAAACTCATATGGGAGGTTCTAAACTCGTATACTTACATGTTTGGGTTGTAAACATCCGGGTACAAATCCACGTAGGACCCACAAGGGGACCTAGAGGAGGACCCCAACTTGGAACTCAACACTGCCAGGCATTGTCCAAGCGACGACCCAAACGACGTCCAATCGACTAGGCGACGGCCCGTTGATGGGTCTCGTCGATGGATACATGTGGCCTTCAGGTTTAGGAGTTGAAGGTGTAAACCACGAGACCCCATCGACGGGGCATGGTCTCACCCACGGGCCGTCGATGTTGGCGTCGATGGTGCTGAAAATTCTCGTAGTTTTCTGTTAAGACTTGGGGTTTTTGGGAAATTCACCCCAAGTCTTATAAAATGTGGGGACGGCTATTTTAGGTGTTTAGGGGTATTTTAAGAATATATAAGTGATTAAACTCTCATTTAAACCCTAGCATCTAAATCAAAACCCCTTCTTTCCTAATGTTTTCCCAAAAACCTCTATGAGAGTTCAAAGTGAAGATGAAGCTTGAAGATGGGTCTTAAATGGAGTTTCATCTTCAATTAGCATTGGGTTCGTCAAATAAGGTATGACAGTTCTTCATCTAAGGCTTGCTATCACCTTAGAGAAAATTTCAAAGATGATTTTCAAAGATTTCAAAAAGATGAAAAAGTCAAATTTCTACTCTAAGTCTTGGGTTCTTGCATGAAATGTTTTCAAAGCTTAAGATATAATTTTATTGATGTATAATCGATGTTTTCCAATGAAATTCTCCATGACCTTGTCCTTCTCAAATCTCTTAATTTCACTAAAATATGGGTGAATTGATTATGCTTTGAGATTAATGAATTCATGTGTAGATTTTTATGGGCTTTTGATTCATGTATAGATTATGTATGTATGATGTATAGGCTGTTTCAATTTGATTAATTGAGTAATGAATACTCTTAGATCTATTGACTATTAAGCTTATTGAATTTATATGAACTTAATGCTTATAGATTCTAGTGTAGATTTCTATAGGCTTCCTTATGATGTAAGGATTGTATTCAATTGGTATCTACTTGGTATTAGATTGATAAATATATATTGAATTGACTTAGATTCCTTGAGTATTATGATTTATGTATTGAATTGATGTTCATGGCCATGGGTAAGGGCCTTATGGTATTGAATTGGATGGTTTAGCTCTGGATTGAAGTGGTGAGATCAAGTGGGTGGTATGCTGTCTGAACTCTCTTATCATTAAGTATATATATCGTAATTTAGTTCTTGAATTATATGTGATTGGTATGGTCCACTTATAGTGGCAGTGTTATAAGAATTGATGTGACTTTGTTGGCGTTATGTTAAGTATTATGATGATCATGTCCTTGTTAGCACTACTTGAAGTAAGATGTTGATTTGTGTAGCTGATTATGTCAAGTATGATCATATCTACCGATATGTGAAGTAATGTGGAAGTATGTGTTCTCTTATTGAAGTTATTAGGTGATCATGTTATACTATGACTATGTGGTTATATGTGTAGTTTTAGAGTTACTCCATGGTTCTTCCTCACTTGTCTATATGAGTCTATAATGGTTATGTTTATGATTATAAAGTAATGAATAGGTTGACATAAGTTTGATAAGGGTCATTCCTAAGTGTCTAAAGAATGTTATGCTATATGTGCTAAAGTAATGTAATGTTGTGTCTTGTTTAGGTAGACTTGTGTCCCTTACTTAATGCATGTATGAATATGAATATGTGATGTCTTGACTTAGGAAACTAAATAGTCTTAGTCTTGAATTAATGAATGTTAGGTGAGACCTTTAATGATGATAAGAGCGTTCTTTATGTGAAACCTTAAACCTAGTGGTAAGGTTACGAAACTTGAAGTCGAAAGTCGTAATGGTATCCTTCATGTAATGAATGATGGACTTAAGGTTTATTGGCTGGAACAGCATCATATCAATCCTTAGGAAAGTCATGATGAGCTTCTTGTCTCCATAGGGAGGTAGCCCTAGTGGACCTTTCTTTGGTAGGGTAAATGTAATTGGGTTATGAACTTGATATGAAACCCTTTTGTATGAACCTTAATGTGAATTAATCTATGAGAACGAAGGCTAGCACCGAGTTAGTATGGAAAGGGAAGTAGCTCTAGTTAAAGAATGAGGCTAGAGTACAAAGAATCCTTTCATACTCCTTAACCATGTGCCTAAATGGGATGTGTCTAAATTCTACATTTGCAAGTAGAACAACCTCATCGGAGTAGGATAGAACTCCGGATGCCATGCTTTGCTACCATGGTCTATGTTGGTTATTGCCTATCCTCATCATATGGGATACTTACTAGTATTATAGAAGTTCTATGAAGTTTATATGGTGGTATGGGACGCTATCTAGACATTGCACAATAGGCTTTGAAGGTGTTAGTTGGAGCCTCTAGGTCTTCTCCAAGGCCATTACTTGAATGTCTTTATGTGATGAATGTCTCTTAACTGAACTAAGAAATGTAATGAATTAAGCTAAGAAAGAATGTTAAATGAATAAATACTTATCTAGAGTAGTTAAGGGTTGTCTAGTTAAGGTATGAAGGGGGCAAGGGAATGGTCACTTCATTTCTTACCTAGATAAGTCTTAGTAATGATTCTAGTTAAGGAAATTGATTGGTTGTGTAGACATGATCCAAACTTAGGTATGTCTTAAGTACTACTTAGGTAATCTTGAAGAGGTCAATTATGGACATTCTCTTCATGAGTTACTTGGGTAGGTCTTTGGATAACCTTTTAAAGGAGAATGTCATAATTGATGTATGCTATTGTATTAAGTGAGAATGATTCTATCCTAGTTATTCTATAGGATCCCTTGTGTGTGTGAAAGGGATTGTATGGGCGGTCGATCCACACTCGCCCAAGTGAACCTTGGAATCTCCTTTAGTAGGAGGATCTCATGTTTATGTGCTTGATGTATTGTAAGTGATTGTACCTCATTCTAAGTAGTCTTGAGGATCACTTAGGCATGCTTAGAGAGGGTGTATGGGTGGTCTCTCTTTGTGTTGCTTAAGTGAGTCTTAGGATAGCTTTTAGTGAGGGGATTATATGTAAAATGATGTGTAAGTTGTAGTTTGAGTCCTCTCGAGGACGGGCCCCCTTTTTTTGGGAAAGGATAGTGGGTAGGGCTTATCTTTCCCTTCAACCAGCCACTCTTTTAGTTCCCAAAATATATATAATCCAGAATCCTTTTAAGCGCCTTATCACGAAAGTTACCGAGCAAAATTGAAGATAAGAAACTTCACTGTACAGTGAAGGGGACTTCACTGGAACAGTAAAGTAGTTACTGTAGTGTTGCTTAAAATGTGATATTTGCTTAAATGATTTCTTATGTATTTCTAAGTTGATAAATGTTATTATTATCCTTATAATATGATATTTATATCAAAATTTATGAAAAGCATGTTATTGACTAAATGTCCCTTTTTCATGGTTTTTGCATGGCTTCCATACTAGTACATCTAATGTGCTAACCCCTTCTTTTCCCTTTTTGACTAAAGTGTAGGTAATTGGAAGTCTTGACGTGCCATGGAAGATTGATAGGATTCTATGGGTTGAAGATGTAGTATTGGTGAGTCCTCATCGATTCGAGAACAATATCCACATGATCTGTTATGTCTAAAGTCTTTATTTTATGTCTTGAATGGGCTTAGTCCCAAGTGATGTATACTCTAAAGCTATATGGTTCAAGGGGTTATTGTAAACGTTTAATGTATTAATGAATGTCTTCCGCTCGTGTATTGTTTATGAAAAGAGTTCTTCGTATGTGAAAAAAGTTTTAAATGTTTACTCATTTTAGTATGATTATTATTTAATGAATGATACGAGAGGCTTAGATGAGACATCTTGAAGTCTCATTTGCCGTGTGACGAACTCAATGATACTCTAACTTCTAGGGTGTACTTGAGGGTCATGACAATTTTAAACCTCAAAATGCTAAACCCTGAACCATAAAACCTAAAAAAACCTACACCCTAACCCTAATTCTAACCCTAAACCCTAAACCCTAAGTCCAAAAAAAGTCCACAAAAAACTATTAGTCCAAAATACAAAACCCAAACATCAAACACTAAAATCGAAAAAAATCTAAACACTAACCTAACCGTAACCCTAACCTTAACCCTAACACTAACCCTAAATCATTAAACCGAAACCCCAAGCCCAACATACCAAAGCCAAAATATTAAACACTAAACCTTAGATTTTAAACCAAAAATACTAAACCCCAAGACCTAGAAGCTAACAAAAACCCTAACCCTATACTTAACCCGAACATTAACCCTAACCCTAACCCTACAATAAACCCTAGACCCCAAGCCAAAAATACCAAAACACAAACATTAAACACTAAACCATTGATATAAAACCTCAAATCCTAAACCCTAAACCCAAAAACCTAAAAAAAAAATGTCACGACACGAAAGCACCCCTTAGAAGCTAGGGACAACTTTCGGATCGTGGCAAGGCGTACTTGACCCTTTGGGGTCTCATACAAGCCCTTGAACTCCCGTTCATTACATAAGACATGAAAAGTAGTGCGGAATTTAAAACTTTTCACGAATAATTAAATAAAAGAAGTCTTTCATAATTTCTAGGAAATCTCATCATCACAAGCCAACTTAAATACATGACATAGAAACTTAGGGACACGGACCTTTACAATAAAAGAAAAATACATAATAAGTCTTAATAGTAAAACTAGGAAACATAAACTATGTCCTCGAATATATGAGGACATACTAAATCTTGAGAGAGTAGAATTCCCAAGATTCAACTTCAGCCTTCCAAAAGCTCCCAACCTATACTTATAAGTATAGAAAATATGGGGTTAGAACAAACAATGTACTAAGTATGACATATGCTGTCACATCCGAGTTTAACCCCCAGACGTAACCGGCGTCGTCGTCCTCTAAGAGGACTAAGACAAGCCTCTTAGCCCCATCATAGCATTCATCGATTAAAAATGTGAAGGAATTTAAAACTTTTTATCTATAAACTACTCGGAGGTTTACATAGACCTCTACATACACCTAGTCATATTTATATCAAGTATACATAGACTTTTTCGTATAAAAAGATTACATTGTCTTCTACTTTTATTTCACACATTTATAATAAGAGAAATAATAGTCATAAAAGCCGTCTCATCTCATAAACCATCTATCAAGACAATAAATCTTGGGCATAGCCCTACATCAATACAAGAAGTTACATATAGGCTATATACAACATCGTCTCAAATGAGTAATAGAATCAATACAAAATTTTAGTAACTAAGTAACATAAGATCAAGATGTCGGCCACGCCCTCGGGAGAATGAGGACCTATCACTTGGATGGTTAGAGATCCAAGTCTTCCTTTCCAGGAATTCGAAACAAGATCAACGACCCGAACCTAAAATGTTTGGGAAAAGGAAAAGAAATGGAGTTAGTACTCCACATGTACTAAGTGTGGAACCACATATACAATTACTAATCAAATATACTTAGAAAAGGACATTTAAGAACATCATTATAAAACATGTATACGAGTGAAACATAGTAAATCAAAACATACTAAATATATCCTTCATAAAGTCACAATTGCAATGATCAAGTAAATTCCCATAACTATTACTTAATCAAGTAACCTATCAAGACTACAATTAGCAATCAACCTTACGTAACATACTCTTCCATTTCATGAAAAAATTCTTCTTTAATCAAAAGCTACAACCTTATACTCATAAGCATGTTATTCAATGTACATAGTCATTTACATTACATCACTACTTTACATACATAATATTGACCTCTCAAAGCTCCCATCAAGTCCAACTAGTGCAAGGCTTAGGTATAGTGCCATACCCCTACCTAAGCTATAGCCAAGCCCTTTCAATACTAAATCAAAGCTTGATGACATGATATCTAAGTCTATCATCTTACCCTAGACTCAATACTCAAGAAATAGGCATGAAGAACTTCCATTCATTACAATATACTCATAATCAATGCAATAACAACCATTAAAGATGATTTAAACAATAATTAGATCAATTACATCAATTCAATCCAAATTCATATCAATCCCAATATCAAGGGTTAAGGGTTAGGGGTCATCACCCACAATCTAGATCAAACTACATCAATTCATCATAATCAAGTTGCAATACATGATAATCTATTCACTATAACCCAAAGAATACATAAACAACTCAATTCATAACAACAAACTCGAAATTGGATGAAACCCATATGAAACTCAACTTTTGGAAAACCTTTGAAGGAGCCCTTTGAGGAAAGAATCTCAAAGGTGAATTAGATCCCATACCTTAAGATTTGATGACGTTTTTATGGTCAATTTCGTGCTAAATCAGCCCCCAATGATCTCCCGAAGTTGTTCTCCAATGGAGTCTTCCAAATAGAGAGAGAAAGTAGAGAGAAGGAAGAGAGTTTTGTTTGGAGAATTGTGATTAGGTTAATGAAGGTTGGTATTTATAGTAGGATCTTAAGTCACTTAATTAGTCTCCCCTTAAACCCCTAATTACCCCTAAGACACTTTAATGAATTAATCAAACTTAAACTAGCTTCTTTAAAATATTACAGCCCCTCCCCGACGGCTCCCTGACGACGGGCCGTCGTGGGCGTGACGGACAACTTCCCCCTCCGTCCTGCACATCCGTCACGTTAGTCAGAGACTGTGCAGGCGGAGGATTTTTCCCAGAAACTGAGTCTGGCACGACGGTGGCTTCGATGCCCCGTTGCGCCTGTGACACCCCGTCATGGGGTACGTCATGACCTACTGTTTCAAGGATCCTCCTCGAGGGTCCTTGGTTGGTCCTCGGGGAGTCGAACCCTGTCTTTTACAACATGAAACCATCCCTTACTATGTGTTATACCTATTGTTACAAACTTTTACTAAATTCCGACTCTTTAACTTGGTTAAACTAAAAGGACACTCTAGCCCTCTTGTGAACCAACTTACCGGATGATATAAATGTTTTGGTTGACAAAACACTTCAACAACTCCATATACGCCTAATTTGGCTAGGAACAATGGTTTAGACCTTAAGGAGCCTGTTTAAGTCTTATCACATGACTTTGGGATTTCAAAATGTTACATTATCCCCCCCTTAGGAACATTCGTCCCCGAATGACACTAAGCACTCTTTAAAAGAAGGAATAAACTCAAGACTAGCAGCTCAACCAATTCACAATATTCAGTTAACATGAATCAAATCATTTCAATAAAACACTTCAAAACATAAATTTATCATACCTAAGCTCAAAGTTTCCTCATGTAACACTTTCTACTCACAACACACATGAGCTCAATCATTTGATACACAAGTCGATTAGCACAAAGTTCATCTTATGAATATGCTTAATATAACATCCACAAGGACTCACTATATCACAATACACGACTTGACTCAAATATGCAAAAAGCAAAACAAATTTCAAATTTATTTAAGGTCACCTTACAGTGACTTCATTGTGAAGTCTCAAAAACTAAGATTTTTTAAGAAATTCACCAAAACATCAAGGATTCACAATAACTAGCGTAATTATATCATTAGAAAGAATAACTAACCTTAATCATCAAAAAGATGAGGATAGCGGGTTTTCATGTCGGCTTCCGCCTCCCATTTTGCACCCTCAACTAGGTGGTTCTTCCATAACACTTTCACGGAAACCACCTCCTTATTCCTCAACCTTTTCACTTGCCTATCAAGGATTTGGATAGGAACCTCCTCATAAGAGAGGTTTTCCTTGACTCAAATACCTTCAATAGGGAGAATTGACTCGGGATCCCCAACACACTTCTTCAACATCGAGACATGGAATACCGGATGAACCGAAGCTAAATCGTTAGGTAGTTGTAAGCGATAGGCAACTTTACCAACTCTTTCCAAAATCTCATAAGGACCCACGTAACGAGGGCTCAACTTCCCTTTCTTGCCAAATCTTACCACCCCTTTCATAGGTGAGATTTTTAGATACACCTTGTCACCCTCTTCAAATTCCAAATCTCTTCTCCTATTATCGGCATAGGACTTTTGACGACTATAGGCTGTTTGCAACCTATTCCTTATGATATGCACATTCTACAAAGTCCTATAAATCAGGTAGGGACAAAAGATCGATGATTCACCAACTTCAAACCATCCTATAGGAGACCTACACCTCCTACCATACAAGGCTTCATAGGGAGCCATGGAGATGGACGAATGGAAACTATTATTATACGCAAACTCCACCAACGGCAAGTGCTTATCCCAACTCCCTTTAAAATCAATAACGCAAGCTCTAAGCATATCTTCAAGAGTTTGAATGGTGCGTTCCGCTTGACCATCCTTTTGAGGATGAAAAGCGGTACTCAATTTCACTTTAGTACCCAAACCTTTTTGAAAAGACTTCCAAAACCTAGATGTGAATTGTGCACCCCGATCCGAAATGATGGATAACGGAATACCATGGCGACACACAATCTCATCTATGAAGATCTTCGCATAATCCTCCGCCGAATACGTAGATTTGACGGGAATAAAATGAGTGGACTTAGTCAATCTATCAACAATCACCGATATAGAATCAAATGACTTTTGAGTCCGAGGCAACCCTACCACAAAGTCCATATTAATGTCTTCCCACTTCCAAGTAGGAATTTGGATCTCTTGTAGTAAGCCACCCGACTTTTGATGTTCCGCCTTCACTTGTTGGCAATTTGGCCACTTAGCAACAAATTCCGCTATGTCCTTCTTCAAACCTTCCCACCAATATATATCTCAAAGATCATGATACATCTTAGTAGAACCCGGATGGATGGAATAGTGGGATCCATGGGCTTCATCAAGGATCCGATCCCTCAGTCCATCAACATCAGGAACACATAACCTCTCTTGGTACCTCAACACACCATCTCCTCCTAAGTACAAGGACTCATTCATCTTACCAAGAACAGATTCCTTCAACTCCATCAATAGTTAATCAAGGTGTTGTTTGGACTTTACCTCAACCACCAAAGATGATTCAGAGCTATGATGAACCGTGGCACCTCAATTTAGAGAACTCTCCAACCGCACCCCTAATCTAGCCAAAACATGAACATCCTTCACTAGATTTTTCTTGTCTCCGCCTAGATGAGACACACTACCCATAGTCATACGGCTTAGAGTATCTGCCACCACATTGGCCTTGCCGGGATGATATAGGACACTCATATCATAATCTTTTAACAATTCCAACCACCTTCTTTGTCGGAGATTCAACTCTTTTTGAGTAAACATATATTGCAGACTGTTATGATTGGTGAAAACATCTACATGAACACCATACAAGTAATGTCTCCATATTTTCAAAGCAAACACCACGGCCGCTAACTCAAGGTCATGGGTAGGGTAATTTTTCTCATGCACCTTGAGTTGCTGTGAAGCATAGGCAATCACCTTCCCATATTGCATAAGCACACACCCCAAACCTATGCGGGATGCATCACAATACACAACGAACCCCTTAGAACCTTCCCGTAAGGTTAACACCAGAGCGGAAGTAAGCCTATCTTTCAGTAATTGGAAACTCTTCTCGCAGGCCTCCGACTACTCAAACTTTTTACCCTTTTGAGTCAATGACGTCAATGGAGATGCAATGAATGAAAGACCATCTACAAGCCTTCGATAATAGCCCGCTAGACCCAAGAAACTCCTAATGTCAGTTGGGGTCAAGGGTCTAGGCCAGTTTCTTACCGCATCAGTTTTCCTTGGGTCTACCTCAACTCCCTCACTAGAGATGATGTGCCCAAGAAACGCTACCGACCTCAGCCAAAACTCACACTTGCTATACTTGGCAAACAATTTATGCTCCTTAAGGGTTTGCAAAACCACCCTTAAATGAACCATGTGATCAACCTCAGTCTTCGAATACACCAAGATATCATCGATAAATACAATAACGAATGCATCAAGGTAACTTCGAAACACCCTATTCATTAGGTCCATGAACGCCACCGAAGCATTTGTGAGACCAAAGGACATAACCACGAATTCATAATGCCCATATCGAGTCCGAAAGGCCATCTTTGGAATATCTTCATTTATCACCCTAAGTTGGTGATACCCTGACCTCAAGTCAATTTTGGAGAAGTAACTCGCTCCTTGGAGTTGATTAAATAAATCATCAATCCGAGGAAGAGGATACTTGTTCTTGACAGTAACCTTGTTGAGTTGGCGGTAGTCAATACACATTCTCAAAGACCCATCCTTCTTTTTCACGAGCAAAACCGGAGCACCTCACGGAGAAATGCTAGGCCTTATAAAGCCCTTGTCTAGCAAATCTTTAAGTTGTGCCTTCAACTCCTTTAACTCGGCCGGAGCCATTCTATAAGGAGGAATAGAGATAGGGTTTGTTTCCGGTAGCAAATCAATACCGAAATTGATTTCCCGTTCGGGAGGAATGCCGGGAAGGTCATCAGGAAAGACCTTCGTAAATTCACTCACCACGGGGACCGACTCAATATGAGGAATTTCGGAATCAACTTCTTGGACTTTCACAATATGATAAAGACACCCCTTTGAGATCATTTTACACACTTTTAGACATGATATGAAACGACCTCTTGGAAGAGAATTTCCACCTTTCCACTAAAAAACGGGTTCATTTGGGAAACTAAACCTCACAACTCTAGTTCTACAATCAATGGAAGCGAAGCTAGCATGTAACAAATCCATACCAAAAATAATGTCAAAATCAAGCATGTCTAGTTCAACTAGATCTACATGAGAAACTCTATGGGGCATAGAAATAGGACAATTTCGATAGACTCTTTTTGCTACCACTGACTCACCCACCGGAGTAGACACCAAAATAGGTTCAAGCAAAACATCGGGTGAAGTACCAAACTTTTTGGCTACTAAGGGAGTAACGAAAGACAAAGTAGCACCCGGATCAAGCAAAGCATACACATCAATAGCAAAGATTTATAACATACCGGTCACCACATCGGGAGAGGCCTCTTGGTCATCTCTCAAACGAAGAGCATAAAAGTGGTTCTTTTTGGGAACATCACTAGAAACACTTGAATGACCACCCCTCTCTTGTCCTTTAGCATTTGGACAATCCCGCACTTTGTGACCAATCTTTCCACAACCAAAGCACTTGTCCGAACCTAGGAGGCAAAACCTAAATGTTTCTTCCAACATTCCTTGCAAGGTGGATTCTCAATAGACGAGTTCCCACTTTTCCCTTTTTGAACTCTTGGCCTAGGGACCTTCCCATCCTTAGCCTTGGGAAATTTGGATGGAACTTGATTTGAGAACCTTTTCTTGAATCTAGGCTTTTCTTGAATTCCAAACCTATCTTTAGTAGTTCCACTATCAAAAGACCTTGCCCTTCTTGAATCCTTATCCTTATCCTTCCTTTTTGCTCTAGACTCCTCAACCCTTTTTGCATGCACCATGAGACGACCAATATTCATGTTATTATGAAGCATAGCCGATTGACATTCTTTTTGCAAATCGTCCGACACACCTGTCACGAATCGACTCATCTCGTCTCTAGGATCGGATACCAAGGAAGGAGCATACTTAGCCAATTGAATGAACTTCAAAGATTACTCATGAACACTCATTTCTCCTTGGCGTAGATTGATAAACTCCACCACCTTAGTTTCTCTCATCTCTCTAGGGAAGAACCGATCAAGGAAAGCCCTTTTGAACAACTCCCAAGTCACTGGCCCACTTTGACGTGGCCTATTACCTTTCCATTGCACATGCCATATTTGAGCCACATCCTTGAGTTGGTATGAGGCCAACTCGGCATTCTCACTAGAAGACAACCCCATAGCACACAAAATCTTGTAAATCTCATCAATGAATTCTTGAGGGTCTTCATCAACCTTAGACCCTTAGAAGATAGGAGGATTCATTCGGGTGAAGTCCCTAAGTCGGAAAGCCATAGTTTGCTCATGAACTCTAGGTGCCAAATCCCTATTAGCTTGGGCAGTCATGGCTTGGGCTTGCACCGTTGCGGCTTGATCTTGAGTAGTCATGGCTTGAGCCATTTGAGCAAGAATAGCCCTCATCTAAGCCTCTTCCATAGGTGGAGGATCAACGGGAACCTGATCATCAACAGCAATCTCTTCAAGGGGAGGAGCTGGATCACCACGTGGAGGGATTCCTGCAGCAGCAATCTCCTCCTCAAGTCTTCTGGCTGCATTCCTTCTAGTATTCATCTCCTATAACCAAAACACAAGGTCTAAGCAAATACATATACGATTTACGTTCTAGAGGCACGATATGGATTTCAAACAATGAGAGTGATTCCTAAGCATCAAATAAGTTCCTATTCATAAGTGTGGCGCGCTTCACAATTATGAATACAAACCTATGTAACATGGTTGAGAGAGACATTATTATCAAGGATATTCAACCTCATGCTCTGATACCAAGTTTGTCACATCCAGGTTTACCCCCCAGACGTAACCGGCGTCGTCGTCCTCTTAGAGGACTAAGACAAGCCTCTTAGCCCCATCATAGCATTCATCGATTAAAAATGTGAAGGAGTTTAAAATTTTTTATCTATAAACTACTCGGAGGTTTACATAGACCTCTACATACACATAGTCATATTTATATCAAGTATACATAGACTTGTTCGTATAGGAAGATTACATAGTCTTCTACTTTTATTTCACACATTTATAATAAGAGAAATAATAGCCATAAAGGCCGTCTCATCTCATAAACCATCTATCAAGACAATAAATCTTGGGTATAGCCCTACATCAATACAAGAAGCCACATATAGGCTATATACAACATCGTCTCAAATGAGTAATAGAATCAATACAAAATTTTAGTAACTAAGTAACATAAGATCAAGATGTCGGCCACACCCTCGGGAGAATGAGGACCTACCACTTGGATGGTTAGAGATCCAAGTCTTCCTTTCCAGCGATTCGAAACAAGATCAACGACCCGAACCTAAAATGTTTAGGAAAAGGGAAAGAAATGGAGTTAGTACTCCACATGTACTAAGTATGGAACCACATATACAATTACTAATCAAATATACTTAGAAAAGGACATTTAAGAACATCATTATAAAACATGTATACGAGTGAAACATAGTAAAGCAAAACATACTAAATATATCCTTCATAAAGTCACAAGTGCAATGATCAAGTAAATTCCCATAACTTCTACTTAATCAAGTAACTTATAAGGACTACAATTAGCAATCAACCTTACCTAACATACTCTTCCATTTCATGAAAACATTCTTCTTTAATCAAAAGCTACAACCTTATACTCATAAGCATGTTATTCAATGTACATAGTCATTTACATTACATCACTATTTTACATACATAATATTGACCTCTCAAAGCTCCCATCAAGTCCAACTAGTGCAAGGATTAGGTAGAGTCCCATACCCCTACCTAAGCTATAGCCAAGCCCTTTCAAGTTACTTCGATTAGTCTATATCTTATTCATTCATTTTAGTTTAGGGAAACCTTGCCTTAACCGACATAGACCACATGAGCAAATGTGGAATCCGGTGTCATGAAACCTTACACCGATGGAAGGTGGTCTACCGGCCAAAGTAGAACCTAACATAAACTTAGCTATCTAGGTGGATCCACTAGTTAGTATCCTATGGTGGCAACATAGTTGATGGAGCTTGGGGAAAAAGAACCATGGACATATCAACTCTACACCCTATTTGGGTCATGAGGCTATCCATCCCGTGAGAACCGTAGTGAACCCTACCTTTCCTTAAGAAAGTGTCACTCCCTCACATACAAGCCCACTCGGTGCTAAGCTAGGTCCCTTTTTATTGAAAAGCCTTTACTCTTATCATAATCATATATATATATATATATATATATATATATATATATATATATATATATATATATATATATATATATATATATATATATATATATATATATCATAAGGCCTAGCCCTCATATACATTCGTTCATCAAAGCTCAATAAGAATTGTCTGAGAAATGATCCTTTCATTAACAACTCAAATAGGTGAAGTTAGCCCATGCACATCGCATAACAATAGGGCACATCTTTACATAACAACTTCCTATATCATGTACTCCTAGGCAACCTCAAAACCAACCTAAAGCATTCCAATTCAATCATCATATCAACCTATCACCTTAAACAAGGTATACTTCAACACACATTATTACTTGGTGACAAATAACTCACAATTTGAAGTAAGAATTAGGATAATCAAGACATACCAATACTTCTCCATAGTTCAACCAGAAGGGCCTTACCATCAACCCATAGAATAACCCAATTCGGGTGATCATCCCAATGTAAATCAATAACTGACATAAAAACTAATTTAAGAGAAGCAATATACCACGATGCAATACTAAATCAAAGCTTGATGACATAATATCTAAGTTTATCATCTTACCCTAGACTCAATACTCAAGAAATAGGCATGAAGAACTTCCATTCATTACAATATACTCATGATCAATACAATAACAACCATTAAAGATGATTTAAACAATAATTAGATCAATTACATCAATTCAATCCAAATTCATATCAATCCCAATATCAAGGGTTAAGGGTTAGGGGTCATCACCCACAATCTAGATCAAACTACATCAATTCACCATAATCAATTTGCAATACATGATAATCTATTCACTATAACCCAAAGAATACATAAACAACTCAATTCATAACAACAAACTCGAAATTGGATGAAACCCATATGAAATTCAACTTTTGGAAAACCTTTGAAGGAGCCCTTTGAGGAAAGAATCTCAAAGGTGAATTAGATCCCATACCTTAAGATTTGATGACATTTTGAGGGTCAATTTCGTGCTAAATCAGCCCCAAATGATCTCCCCAAGTTGTTCTCCAATGGAGTCTTCCAAATAGAGAGAGAAAGTAGAGAGAAGGAAGAGAGTTTTGTTTGGAGAATTGTGATTAGGTTAATGAAGGTTGGTATTTATAGTAGGATCATAAGTCAATTAATTAGTCTCCCCTTAAACCCCTAATTACCCCTAAGACACTTTAATGAATTAATCAAACTTAAATTAGCTTCTTTAAAATATTACAGCCCCTCCCCGACGGCTCCCCAACGACGGGCCATCGTGGGCGTGACGGACAACTTCCCCCTCCATCCTGCACATCCGTCACGTTGGTCAGAGACTGTGCAGGCGGAGGATTTTCCCCAGAAACTGAGACTGGCACGACGGTCGCTTCGACGCCCCGTTGCGCCTGTGACACCCCGTCATGGGGTACGGCATGACCTACTGTTTCAAGCGGAGGGTCCTTGGTTGGTCCTCGGGAGTCGAACCCTGTCTTTTACAACATGAAACCATCCTTTACTATGTGATACACCTATTGTTACAAACTTTTACTAAATTCTGACTCTTTAACTTGGTTAAACTAAAAGGACACTCTAGCCCTCTTGTGAACCAACTTACCGGAAGATATAAATGTTTTGGTTGACAAAACACTTCAACGACTCCATATACTCCTAATTTGGCTAGGAACAATGGTTTAGACCTTAAGGAGCCTGTTAAAGTCTTATCACATGAATTTGGGATTTCGAATTGTTACATATGCAAAAACATGTAAAAAGGGACATTTTGATAAAATAACCTTTCATGCCAATTAAGTAAAATATTCATGAATCAGCAAAACATCATAAGAACCATCATTTAACACTTAGATAACAGTTTCCATAATTTTAAACCAAAAAAAGCATTTACAGTAAAATTCCAAAACTTTACGGTAACTAGATGACCATTTACAGTGAACTGCTCAAGTATACAAATTTCACATAAGTACTCTTGTCCAATAGTACTCTTAGTCACACTAAGTGCAATGTTAAAGTAGAATCACATACTACCACTCCCACTTAGCTCTCCTAATGGATTCCCAAGTATTTGAGCACTTTACAACAATTAAACCAACATTACAGTGAACCATTTTTAAGACATTATAGTGAGTTTAAAAGATTTATAGTGAACTAAAGACTCCAACAATGGTGAACTTCCAAGGCATTTCCAATGAGGAAGCGAATTCTTTTTCGCAGGAGTTTCCCTACCTAAAAATAATCCTAAGATTCTCCAAGGTAAGACATGAATAAAACGTCTAAACACTTCCTTCATTTCACACCCAAGGGATCCTCAAGACTACCCCGTTCGGCTTACTCACCTCGGGAGAACAAGTCACCACTCAAATCACAACACGTTAGAAGGACACCCAACAAAACACCAAAGTCTTCCTTTTTGGAATGCCTACTTAGTGCAATGAGTACATAGCGTCCCATACCACCACCTACCCTAAGTAGTATGCTCTTTTAGAAGGTTTGGCACAAAGTATTCCCTTTCATAAGGTCCTACATAGTGCAATGTATCGGTATCTTCCCATACCTCTACCTACCCTATGTAGAACATTCTTTTAGAAGACTTAGTTCATTCAATTCACATAAGTAGCACATGCTTGAAGAAGAATTATTACTTTCATTACTCTTGTGGGGGGTTAGCTTAACCGACAAAGACCATGAGAGCTTAACATGGAATCCCAATATTAACCCCTATCGGATGAGGGATCCTCACTTGCCTAGAGTAAGGTCATGCTTCTTAGCTTTTACATGGCTTTACCAATAGCTACACCTATGTGGGCACATAGTTAAGGGATAAGGAGATTGCTGCTAAGTAACTCATTCTCTACTAACGAGGAGTAATCATCTCAAGAGGTACATTGGAATACAACATCTCAACTCACGAAGTGTAACCACCCCTTCTTCATATCCTCTCGGTTCTATGCATAAGTCCCCATGGATTCTCAACATTATAGACTATAGGTTAAGGATAAATAGTGAATACCACATCTCAACTCACGAAGTGCATTCATCCTCCGACCTATCTTTGAAAGCTCATTAGGAATAGTGAGGTTGCTACTAGACAATTCATCTCAACTCACGAAGAGTGTCCACTCCAAGACTCCACTTTTTACTCAACTTAGCATCATTCATTCACTAAAAGTGTGTGTGTACATGTGAGCACACCTTCATATAAGAATCATTCATGCACATTATTTCTAAACATACTTTAAACCTTCATTCATCAACTCACACACCTTACAGACTTCACATAATCACATTCTTCATTTAGACCTAATCTAGATCAAACATATATTTCAAGATTCACCAAAACACACTACAAGACCCATTTCCAATATCTCTTCATTTCACATATTATACCTTCAAGATCACATTCTCAACACATACTAAACGAAATAAATTCATCAAATAAACACCGCCACCAAGAAGATGGATCATACCACTCAAGATCAATTTATAATAAGAACAATACAATATAAGCAACTCTTCATTTTAACATGCCATAAAAAGCTATAAGCATTTTATCAATATTTCATCATCATAAGTCCCTTAGGGCAGTAGCTAAACCAACATCACAACACAAGAAAACCAAAGTTCATTCTCTACATAAACATTCTCACTTAACCCATATCTCTAGCTAAAAGTTTGAAATATGCATTAACATGAGTTCATAAGGTTTTTGAAATTAAAATCACCAATTAATGCTAGAATAAAAACATTTGAATCATTAAAACACTTTTACAAGAAGACCCATACTTAGAATCAAAGATAGAAGAAAATAAAGTTTGGAAACCCTTTTTGAAATCTTTTGGAATTGACTCCTTGAATGGAAGAGGGTTCAAGGATTGATACCATACCTTATATAAGGTAAATCCCAAAGATTTTTGGTGAAGAAGTAGACCACCAACTGCCCTCCTAGTCCTCCTTGTGTTTTAGCTCGAATGGTGACTTTGACAGAGTTTGTCTTTAAAGAGAGAGTTTGAATTTTGAAGTGAGGGGTCTTGTCTAGGTCTAGGGCTTAAAACTAACTTAATATAACTTAAAAACCCTAAAATATTAGCCTAGGTTCATAAAATACTTGGGATGAATTTAGAAAACACCCCAAGATTTAACAGGCAATGTTGCAGCTTTTGGGACAGCCACCATCGACGGACCAACCAACAGTCCGTTTGTCAAGGGACGGGCCGTTGGTGAGGTCTCGTTGGTTGGGGCTGCAACTAACCAACTTGCATATGTTCTTGTCCAAACGATGGACCAGGTCGATGGGCCGTTGCCTGGTCGACTGGCCGTCGATTGGCTCGTAAATAGCACACAATTTTGGCAGTGTTGGCCCAAGTCTTGGGCCCTTCATCTAGGGCACCTTGTGGGTCCTAGGTGGGGTCGTGCCTGGACGTTAAACCTATAAACTAAGTCTTCTAGGTCTTAGGATCACATCACATTAGTTTCAAGTAAAACAAAGACGTAAAACTCACTAAACCACCTCAAGACACACAAGTACTTTCTAAGTCACACCTTCCGAACGTCATGGACGTTCTTGGTCGATTGACCTCCAAACATAACCAAACTTCACACACTGTCTAAGAACACTAAAGTAACTCATTTCAACTTAAAATTAACTTGAGAAGCAACCACAAAACTCTAGTTCCGCTTAGTTTGTTTTAGGGCTTTACACCTAACCCTATCACTAATCCTAACCTTAACCCTAACCCTAACCCTAAACCATTAACCCGAAACCCAAAGCCCAAATACAAAAACCCAAAAAGTAAACACTAAACCATAGATTTCAAACCTCAAATGGTAATCCCTGAACCATAGAACCTAAAAAACAACCTACACCCTAACCCTAATCCTAACCCTAACCCTATCCCTATCCCTAACCCTAACCCTAACCCTAACCCTAAACCATTAACCCAAAACCCCAAGCCCAAAATACCAAAACCCAAACATTAAACACTAAACAATAGATTTTATACCAAAAATCCAAAAACCTAAAATAAACCTAAACCCTAACCCTTACTGTATCCTTTACACAAACCCTAACCCTAACCCTATCCTTAACCCTAACACTAAACCCTAAACCCTAAACCCAAGCCCCAATATACAAAAACCCTAACATTAAACACTAAACCATTGATATTAAACCTCAAATCTTAAACCTTAAACCCAAAAACCTAAAAAAAAAAAAAAAAAAAAAAACTTAAACCAGAAACCCTAAGCCCAAAATACCAAAACACAAACATTAAATAATAAACCATAAATTTTAAACATCAAATACTAAAACCTGAACCATAAAACCTTAGAAAAAACCTACACCCTAATCGTAATCCAAATCCTAATCCTAACCCTAAACCATAAACCCTAAACCCTAAGTCCAAAAAAATGTCCAAAGTACGAAACTTAAATATTAAACACTAAACCATAGATTTTAAACCTCAAATCCAAAACCAAAATCCCTAAAACCTAAAAAGAACATAAACCCTAACCCTAATCCTAACCCAAACCCTATCCATAACCTTAACCCTAACCCTAACCCAAAATCATTAACCCGAAACCCCAAGCCCAAAATAGCAAAACCCAAACATTCAACACTAAACCATAAAATTTTAACCAAAAATCCTAAAACGAAACCTAAAAAAAAATAAAAAAACCTAACCCTAAACCTATCCCTAACACAAACCCTAACCCTTACCCTATCTTTCACCCTAACCCTAAGCCTTAAACCCTATACCTAAAGCCCAAAATACCAAAACCATAACATTAAACACTAAACCATAGATATTACAACTCAAATCCTTAACCCCAAACCCTAAAACCTAAAAAACAACCTAAACCATAACTATAAGCCTAACATTAACCCTAAACCTAACCCTACCATAAACACTAAACCCCAAGCCCAAAATACCAAAAAACAAACATTTAACACTAAACCATTGATATTAAACCTCAATTCAAAAACCCTAAACCTAAAAACCTTAAAAAAACAAAAAACCTAATCATAACCCTAACCCTAACCCTAAACCATAAACCCAAATCCCTTAGCCCAAATTACCAAGACCCAAACATTAAATACTAAACTATAGATTTTAAACATTAAATGATAAACCATGAACCATAAAACCTAAAAAAACCTACACCCTAACCCTAATCTTAACCATAACCTTAACCCTAAACCGTAAACCCTAAACCCTAAGTCCAAAAGAAACCTACGTCTAGGTTATGAAAACCCAAACATTACACACTAAACCATATATTTTGAACCTCAAATCCTAATCCACAAACCCTAAAACCCAAAAAAAACTAAACCCTTACCCAAACCCGAACCCAAATCCTAACCCTAAACCATTAACTCGAAAACCCAAGCCCAAAATACCAAAACTCAAACATTAAATGCTAAACCATATATTTTAAACCAAAAATCCTAAACCCCCAAACCTAAAACCTAAAAGAAAACCTAAAAACTAACCCTAACCCTAACCCTAAACCCTAAACCCAAAGCCAAAAATACCAAAACCCTAAAATTAAACACTAAACCATTGATATTACAATCAAATCCTTAACCCCAAACCCTAAAACATAAAAAACAACCTAAACCCTAACCCTAGCCCTAACATTAACCCTAACACTAACCCTACCTAAATGCTAAACCCCAAGCCCAAAATTCAAAAACCCAAACATTAAACACTAAACATTGATATTAAACCTCAAATCCTAAATCCTAAATCCATCAACCTTAAAAAATCCAAAACACTAAACCTATGCCCAAAATACCAAAACGCAAATATTAAATACTAAACCATAGATTTTATAGCTCAAATGCTAAACCGTGAACCATAAAACCTAAAAACAACCTACACACTAACCCTAGTCCTAACCCTAACCATAACCCTAATTCTAAACCCTAAGTCTAAAAAAAAGAAGTCCAAAAAAAACCCTAACCGTAAACCATAGATATTACATCTCAAATTCTTAACCCCAAACTCTAAAACCTAAAAATATATCTAAACCCTAACCCCAAACCTAACATTTACCCTAACCCTAACCCTATCATAAAACCTAAACACCAAGCGCAAAATACCAAAATCCAAACATTAAACACTAAACCATTGATATTAAACCTCAAATCCTAAACCCTAAAACCAAAAACCTCAAAACAACCCTAAGCCTAACCCTAATCCTAACCTTAATCCTAACCCTAACCCTAAACCATAAAACCAAAACCCAAAACCCTAGGCCCAAAATACCAAAACCGGAACAATAAATACTAAACCATAGACTTTAAACCTCAAATGCTAAACCTTGAAATGTAAAACCTAAAAAAAACTACACCCTAACCATAATACTAACCGCACCCCTAACCTTAATCCTAACCCTAAACCATTAACCCTAAGTCCAAAATACGAAAACAAAACATTAAACTCTAAACCATATATTTTAAACCTCAAATCATAAACCACAAACCCTAAAACATAGGGAAAAAATAAAGCCTAACCCTTACCCAAACCCTAACCCTAACCCTAAACCATTAACCCGAAACCCCAAGCACAAAATACCAAAACCCAATCATTAAGAACTAAACCATTGATATTAAACCTCAAATCCTAAACCCTAAACCCAAAAACCTACGAAATCCAAAAACTCTAACCCTAACCCTAATCATAAACCATAAACTCGAAACCCTAAGCCCATACCAAAATCCTAACATTATATACTAAACCACAGATTTTAAACCTCAAATGTTAAACCTAAACCAAAATCCTAAAACTAACCCTAATACTAACCCTAACCCTACCCTATGCCCTAAGCACTAAATCCTAAGTCCAAAAAAAAACCTAAGTCCAAATTACGAAAACCCAAACATTAAACACTAAACCATAGATTTTAAACCTCAAATCTTAAAGCACAAACCCTAAACCTAAAAATAACCTAAACCCTTAACCCAAACCTTAAACCTAACCCTAAACCTAAACCTAAACCATTAACCCGAAGACCCAAACATAAAATACCAAAACGAAAACATTAAACACTAAACCATTGATGTTAAACCTCAAATCCTAAACCCTAAACTCAAAAACCTAAAAAAATCCAAAACACTAACCCTAATCTAAAAACTCAAAACCCTAAGCCCAAAATACAAAAACCCAAACATTAAATACCAAACCATAGATTTTAAACCTCAAATGCTAAACCGTGAACCCTAAAACCTAAAAAAAAAACTACACACTAACCCTAATCATAACCCTAACCCTACACCTAAACCTAAACCTTAAACGCTAAACCCTAAGTCTAGGAAAACCCTAACTCTAACCCTAACCCTAACCCTAACCCTAACCTTAACCCTAAACAATAAACCCAAAACCCAAAGCCCAAAATACCAAAACCTAAACAATAAATACTAAACCATAGTTTTTAAACCTCAAATGCTAAACCTTGAACCATAAAACCTAAGAAAACATTTGCACCCTAACCCTAATCCTAACCCTAACCCTAACTCTAAACCCTAAATCCTAAACCCTAAGTCCAAAAAAAAAGTCCAAAAAAAAAACTCTATGTCGAAAATACGAAAACCAAACATTAAACACTAAGCCATAAATTTTAAACCTCAATTCCTAAACAAAAACCCTAAAACCTAAAAAAAACTAAACCCTAACCCTAACCTTAACCCTAATCCTAACCCAAACACTAAACTATTAACTCGAAACCCCAAGCCCAAAATACCAAAACCCAAACATAAACACTAAACCATAGTTCTTAAACCAAAAATCGTAAACCCCAAAACATAAAACTTAAAAAAAACCTAAACCCTAACCCTAACAGTATCCTTCACATAAACCCTAACCCATACCCTATCCTTAACCCTAATCCTAACCTTATCCTTAACACGAACCCTAATCCTTACCCTATCCTTAAACCTAACCTTAAACCCCGAAACCCAAAGCCCAAAATACAAAAACCCTAACATTAAACACTAAACAATAAATATTACAACTCAAATACTTAACCCCAAACCCTAAAACCTAAAAAACAACCTAAACCCTAACCCTAACCCTAACATTAACCCTAACCCTAACCCTACCATAAACCCTAAACCCCAAGTCATAAATACAAAAACCCAAACATTAAACACTAAACCATTTATATTAAACCTCAAATCTTAAACCCTAAACCTAAAAATCTAAAAAAAAACTAACCCAAACCCTAACCCTAAACCATAAACATGAATCCCTAAGCCCAAAATACCAAAACCCAAACATTAAATACTAAACTATATATTCTAAACCTTAAATACTAATCCCTAAACCATAAAACCAAAAAAAAACTATACCCTAACCCTAATCTAAACCCTAACCCTAACCCTAAAACCTAAACCCTATTTCCAAAAAAAAAAAAAACCAAAAAAACTGTAAGTCCAAAATACGAAAACCCAAAAATTAAACACTAAACCATTGATTTTAAACCTCAAATCATAAAGTACAAACCCTAAACCCTTAAAAAAACTAAACTCTAACCCTAACCCTAACCATAACCCTAAACAATCAACCCAAAACCCCAAGCCCAATATACCAAAACCCAAACATTAAACACTAAAACTTAGATTTTAAACCAAAAATCCTAAAACCCAAAACCTAACCCTATTCCTAACACGAACATTAACTCTAAGCCTAACCCTACAATAAACCCTAGACCCCAAACCCAAAATACAAAAACCCGAACATTAAACACTAAATTATTGATATTAAACCTCAAATCGTAAATGCTAAACCCAAAAACCTACCAAAAAAAACCAAACCCTAAACCAAACCCTAACCCTAACCTTAACCCTAACCCTAACCCTAACCCTACACTATTAACCCAAAACCCCAATCCCAAAATACAAAAACCCAAACATTAAACACTAAACCATAGATTTTAAACCTCAAATGGTAAACCGTGAACCATAAAACATAAAAAAAACTACACCCTAACCCTAATCCTAACCCTAACCCTAACCCTAACCCTAAACCATTAACCCAAAACCCAAAGCCCAAAATACCAAAATCCAAACATTAAACACTGAATCATAGATTTTAAAATAAAATTCCTAAAACCTAAAAAAAGCCTAAACCCTAACGCTAACCCTATGCTTTACAAAAACCCTAACCCTAACCCTATCCTTAACCCTAACCTTAAACCTTAACCTTAAACACAAAGCCCAAATTACTGAAACCCTAATATTAAACATTAAAATATTGATATTAACAAAAAAAAAACATAGTTTTTAAACCTCAAATCTTAAACCCTAAACCCAAAAACCTAAAAAAAATCAAAACCCTAACCTTAACCCTAACTATAAACCATAAACCAGAAACCCTAAGCATAAAATACCTAAACCCAAACATTAAATACTAAACCAAAAATTTTAAATCTCAAATGCTCAACCTTAAACCATAAAACCTATGAAAAAACCTACTTCCTAACCCTAATCGTAACTGTAACCCTAACCCAGAACCCTAAACCCTAAGTCCAAAAACAAACCTAAGTCCAAAGTACAAAAACTCAAATGTTAAACACTACACCATAGATTTTAAACCTCAAATCTTAAACCAAAAATCCTAAAACCTGAAAAAACCTGAACCCTAACCCTAACCCTAACCCAAACCCTATCCATAACCTTAACCCTAACCCTAACCCTAAACCATTAACCCGAAACCCCAATCCCAAAATAGCAAAACCCAAACATTAAACACTAAACCATATATTTTAAAACAAAAATCCAAAACCCCAAAACCTAAAACCTAAGAAAATCCTAAACCCTAACCTTAACCATAAACCTAACCTTCACCCTAACCCGAAACCCTAAACCCTAAATCCAAAGCCCAAAATACCAAACCTCTAACATTAAATGCTAAATCATAGATATTACAACTCAAATCCTTAACCCCAAACCCTAAAGACTAAAAAAAAACCAAATTCCTAACCCTAACCCTAACATTAACCCTAACCCTAACCCTAGCATAAACCCTAAACTCAAGCTCAAAATACCAAACCCAAACATTAAACACAAAACCATTGATATTAAACCTCAAATCCTAAACCCTAAACCCAAAACCTAAAAAAAACAAAACCCTTACCCTAACCCTAACCATAAACCATAAACCCGAAGCCCTAAGCCCAAAATACTAAAACCCAAACATTAAATACTAAATCATACATTTTAAGCCTCAAATGCTAAACCTTGAACCATAAAACCTTAAAAAAACGTACACCCTAACCCGAATCCTAATCCTAACACTAACCCTAACACTAAACCTTAAACCCTAAGTCCAAAAAATAAGTCCAAGAAAAACTCTAATTCCAAAATACGAAAACCCAAACATCAAACACTAAACCATAGAGTTTAAACCTCAAATCCTAAATAACAAACCCTAAAACCTAAAAAAAACCTAAACCCAAACTTAAACCTAACCAAAACCCTAACCCTAACCCTAACCCTAAACTATTAACCCGAAACCCCAAGCCCAAAATACCAAAACCCAAAAATTAAACACTAAACCTTAGATTTTAAACTAAAAATCCTAAACCACAAAACGTAAAACCTAAAAAAACCTAACCCTATCCCTAAAACGAACATTAACCCTAACGCTAACCCTACAATAACCCCTAGACCCCAAGCCCAAAATACCAAAAAGTAAACATTAAACACTAAACCATTGATATTAAACCTTAAATCCTAAACCATAAACCCAAAAACGTAAAAAAAAAAAAACTAACCCTAACCCTAACCCAAACCTTAACCCTAACCCTAACCCTAAACCTAAACCATTAAACTGATACCCAGAGCCTAAAATACAAAAACCCAAACATTAAACAATAAACCATAGATTTTAAACCAAAAATCCTAAAACCTAAAAGAAAACTAAACCCTAACCCTAACCCTATCCTTTACACAAACCCTAACCTTAACCCTATCCTTAACCCTAACCCTAAACCCTAAACCCTAAACACAAGGCCCACAATACCAAAACCCTAACATTAAACACGAAACCATTGATATTAAACATCAAATCAAAAACCATAAACCCAAAAACCTAAAAAAAAAAACTAACCCTAACCCTAACCCTAAACCATAAACCCGAAACCCGAATCCCAAATTACCAAAACCCAAACATTAAATACTAAACTATAAATTTCAAATCTCAAAAGCTAAACCATGAACCATAAAACCTAAGAAAAAACCTACACCTTAACCCTAATCCTAACCCTAACCCTCACCCTAAACCATAAACCCTAAACCATAAACCCTAAGCCATAAACCCTAAACCCTAAGCCACCTGATAAGAGACAGCAAATCTGTCAAGTTAATACAATACCTCTGTTTGATGAATATGCCGTTGAGAATTCTGAGGATGAACTGGAAAGGGACAATCACTCTCCAGAGGATCAGGATGATGATGATGATGATGAGATAAGTAAGGCTCTCATTAAAGCCTTTAGTCCCCATAATGATCAGACTCTTGAGGAGGAGACTCAACAGGTTACTTAGAGTCAAGGATTATCTCCAAGAGGGTTCCAACATGACAAATTTCACTTCAAGAACCAAGATGTCAATACTGTCACTGCTAGCAGACCTAACACCATGCTCTTTGCCTCTAGACATTCCCAATGATTAGTACAATCATATGGAATGTGAGAGGGATCAACACTCAGGGAGTGTTGGAGAGACTCAAGATGCTCAGGAAAATGCATCATTTATCTGTTATCACATTCTTGGAACCCTTCTCTAACAGTGTTCATGTTCAAAGCTTTAAGGCTCAGTTAAACATGGAAAATGCTACTAGTAATTGTAATGGTAAAATTTGGTTTTTTTGGAGCAGTGATATTGACTGTAATATTCTTGATGAAGATGAACAGCAAATCACTTGTGACATAAAACACAATGAATTCCAATACCAATTTACTAGTACTTTTGTTTATGCTAAATGCAAACAACACCTTAGGAGACCTCTTTGGGATAAAATTCTTCAACAAGCCACAATGGCTGACAATCCTTGGTGTACTGTGGGTGATTTCAATGTCATTACTTTGGTAGAGGAAACACTGGGAGGAGTGCCATACAACATAAGGAAAAGCATGGATTTCATTGCTGTCCTTGAAGCATGTGGCCTCTTGGACATTGGTTTTAGTGGCCATATATTCACTTGGTCTAATAAGAGGGGTATTAACCATCGAATCTGGAAAAGATTTGACAGGGCTATGGTAAATGATTCTTGGTTGGAAAAATGCCTCAAACTACTATAACTCATTTGCCATCAACAGGGTCAGACCACTGTCCTTTTCTCATGGAAATGGTTTCCATGGAGGCTGACCACATCAAGTACTTCAGATTACTCAATTGTTGGGTTGACAATCCTCAATTCATGGAAACTGTAAAAACTTATTGGGATAAAGAAGTGACAGGTAATGGTATGTGGAGGTTTCACCAAAAAATAAAAAGATTGTCAAACACACTTAGTGTTTGGTCAAAAATTGAGTTTGGTGATATTTTCCAAAAAGTGAGGATGTATGAGGAACAGGTGCAAAAAGCTGAAGAAAATTACATGCTGGACAAAAGTGACTCTCACAGGAGTGCTCTTCATGAAATCAATGCTCAATATATCAAATTTCTCAAGTTGGAGGACACTATCTTGAAACAGAAAACACAGCTGCAATGGTTTAAGGAGGGTGACACCAACTCCAAATATATCCACTCTGTTATAAGGGGAAGAAGAAGGAAACTATTTATTCATAAAATTGTCAATGAAAATAGGGATTGGATACAAGGTGAGAACAACATTGCTCAGGCAGCTTGTGAGCATCTCAAGGCTATCTTCACAAGAGAGGAAAAACTTATTAATGAACATACCTTGGAGTGCATTCCAAAAATTATTAGTCATGCCCAAAATACTCACCTCACCAATAAACCTGATATGAATGAACTTAAGGAGGTGGTATTTTCTATGAATTCTAACTCTGCAGCTGGTCCTGATGGTATGAATGGGTACTTCTTCCAGAAGTGCTGGCACATTATCAAGAATGATATAATGGGAGTGGTTCAGGATTTTTTCTGTGGTCAAATGATTCCTAAATACTTCTCCCATTGTTGTATTGTGCTGCTCCCTAAAGTGAACAATCCAAACAAGCTTACTGAGTTTAGGCCTATAAGCCTGAGTAACTTTACTAGTAAGATTATATCTAAACTAGTAAGTAACAGACTTACTCCTATCCTCCCTTCTTTAATTTCTCCCAATCAGTCCGGATTTGTGAAAGGGAGAAGTATTTCTGAAAGTATCATGTTAGCTCAGGAAATCATTCACCAAATCAAAAAACCCAACATTGGAAGCAATGTCATTATTAAATTGGACATGGCAAAATCATATGATAGGGTCTCATGGGCATATATTTGCTTGGTTCTAAGGAAAAATGGTTTTGATGAGGTGTTTATAGATATGGTGTGGAGAATCATGGCCAATAATTGGTACTCAATCATTGTCAATGGCAAGAGGTATGGTTTTTTTCACTCCACTACAGGTCTCAAGCAAGGTGATACACTTTCTCCAGCCCTATTTATTTTAGGGGCTGAGGTATTATCAAGATCACTTAACAGGTTACACAATCATCCGAATTATCATGGTTTTTTCATGGAAATGAGGGCCCCCCAAGTTAACCATTTGAGCTTTGTTGATGACATAATTCTATTCAGCTCTAGAAGATGCAAAACTTTAAAGCTCTTAATGGCTACTTTAAAGGAGTATGAGGATACTTCTAGGCAACTTATTAATGGTGGCAAAAGCCACTTTATGCTACACTCTAGTGCTTTCAATAGCACTAGAGATAGAACTAAAAGGCTGACAGGCTTCAAAGAAAAGTAGGGTCCTACTACTTATCTAGGATGCCCTTTATTTGTTGGCAGGCCTAGGAACACTTATTTTTCTGATCTTGTTAACAAGGTTGTTTGCAGAATTACAGGTTGGCAAAACAAACAACTTAGTTATGGAGGCAAAGCTGTACTCACTAATCATGTTCTTCATGCCTTACCTATTCATCTTCTAGCTGCAGTAACCCCTCCAGTGACAGTACTTAGGCAAATCCAAATGCTTATAGCTGATTTTTTCTGGGGATGGAAGAGTGATAGGAAGAGGTATCACTAGGCTTCTTGGAAAAATCTAAGTTACCCATATGAGGAAGGGGGGGGGGGGAATGAGAAACTTACAAGATATTTGCAAAGTTTTCCAACTCAAACAGTGGTGGATTTTTAGAACCAAACAAACTTTTTGGGGAGATTTCCTAAGAGCCAAATATTGCCAAAGATCCAATCCAGTAAGCAAAAAATGGGACACAACAGATTCATTGACTTGGAAATATATGTTGAAGAATAGACAACAAGCTGAGCAACATATTCACTGGAAGCTTCAAGCTGGGAATTGTTCCTTTTGGTGGGACAATTGGCTTGGCAATGGACCTCTTGCAAACTTCACAACCAACAGCAACAAGTTCAACAACTCTACAGTTGCTGAATTCTGGGAGGAAGGGAGGTGGAACTGGAGCAAACTAATACAAGAGGCACCTGCTGATCAACATGGACACATCCTGGCAAGTGAAATCTCACCTCAGCAGTATCTCTTAGACCAGACAGTTTGGAGGCTCAACTCTCATGGAGGATTCAGTTGTTCATCAGCTTGGGAGGAGATTAGAGAAAAAAGAGATAAACATCACTTCAACTCTCTTTTATGGCATAAAAACATTCCTTTAAAGACCTCTTTATTATTATGGAGAACCCTTAGGGGTAAACTCCCTACTAATGATAAACTAACCAGTTTTGGCATTGAGCCATCATAATGTGTCTGCTGTTTTGACAGGTAAGGTATGGACTGCATAGAACATATTTTCAACACAGGAAAATTTGCAGCTAGGGTATGGAACAACCTTGCAGGCAGTGCAGGCCTGCAACCAGATCACTCTTCCCTGAGGGCATTGATTCAGCAATGGTGGACTGCCAGGCCTAAAAATGCATCCCATAGCATGCTTCTGCAAGCCACCCCAATCTTCATCTGCTGGAATCTATGGAAGAACAGGTGTGCAGCCAAGTCTGGAGGCAAAACAACCAACATCAACAGGGTCAAATATGCTATCTACAAAGACAGCTATATGCTTACCAATGCTTTCCCTCAGATCCACTGGCCTGCCAAGTGGACAGATTTAATGTAGATGAGTGAAAGATGTGTGCATGACATAAAAGTGAGCATGGTAACATGGCTTAAACCTCCAGAATAGTGTCTCAAAGTGAACACTGATGGCAGTGCACTCACTAATCCTGGAAGGCTGGGAGCTGGAGGTATCTTAAGAGACAAACAAGGCAAATTGGTAATGGCTTTCACAACACCACTTGGAGAAGGAACAAACAACAAAGCTGAAATAGAGGCAGACATCTTTAGTTTAACTTGGGCACTTGAATTGGGATATAGAAACATAATATTGGAGCTTGATTCTCAACTAGTAGTACATTGGATCTTAAAGAAGACAGTCCCTCAATGGAGCATCATCACACAGCTGGGGAGATTGCAAAATCTCATCTCCCAAACCCAAAACTTCAAGTGCTTACATATATTCAGAGAAGCAAATTGGGTGGCTGATGCACTCTCCAAACACAGCCACAAGACAGACATCCCACAGGTGTACTTCAACAGCCAACAAATGCCTAAGGAAGCAAAGTCATACTACCATTTAGATCTTCTGGAGATGCCGAGCTTTAGGAGAAAGAAGACCAAAAAGATTAAGGAACCTCCTTGATCACTTTTGTACCTTTTCAACTTAGCTATTATTCAAATTTTAGCTACTTTGAATAGGTTAGCTTAGATTATATTTTTGTTTGTAAAGGGAGAGTCTCCCTTGTTTATGCTTCCTAGATACTTTGTAATGAGAGGAGTCCTCTCCTTAGGTTCTTAGTATTTTGGTTTCATCTTTTTTGTAAGGGGAAGAGTTGACTTCCTTTATGGAAAGTTGACTCTAAACCATCTTAGGTTTGGAGGTTAGGTTTATGTCCCCCTCCTTGTATTTTGTTTTGTTATTAATGTTAAGGCCTGGGGGTGTTGCTCAGCCCCAACCCCTCCAAGGGTAATTAAAAAAAATAAAAATAAAAAAAAAAGTACAAAAAAATGTCCAAAAAAACCTAAGTACAAAGTACAAAAACTCAAATATTAAACACTAAACCATATATTGTAAACCTCAAATCCTAAACAAAAAACCTAAAACCTACAAAGTACCTAAACCTTAACCCTAACCCAAACCCAAACCCTATCCTAACACGCCCTAAAATGAGCTAATGTATATAGAGCCTAATATGAGCCAATAAATGTTAATTAAATATTAATAAAGTGTTTTACATCTTGCATAAATGATTTGAAGTAATTTGGAGGTCAAACATCCAAGAACGTCCAAGACGTTCGAAAGTTGGTCTTTAGACGTGTCACAACCCAAAAGCATACCCTAGAAGATAGGATACAATCTTGGATTGTAACCGGCGTCGTCGACCTCTCGGAGGTCTAAGACAAGCCTCTCATATCATTCATTGCATTGGCATAGTAAATTTAGCGGAAAATATAAAACTTTTCATAGCACATCATATGGTAGAAACATCATATCATATATATATAAAACATAAGTCATAATACATAGTTAGACTCTAAGTCTCTTTTCCATCTTAAACTCAATAACTTTAGAGTACATTAAGGACAAGGCCCTTAAGACATAATACAAAGCTATACATTACTAAATAGACTTTACAATAAGTACATATTAGGAAGTCCTTGAACTTAAGGATTCCTTTCCTTGAGCTTGGGAAATCACCTATCAAGATCCTCAATCATAGACCTACTTTAAGCATTCCATAGCCTACACTTTGTGTAAAAAGTAAGGAAGAATGGGATTAGCACAAGAATGTACTAAGTATGGCAACCATGCAAAAACATGCATTCAAAAGGGACATTTCCTTTGAAATCATACTTCATGCCATTTTGAGTAAATTGTCATAAAACCTTTATCAATAGCATTTATATCGTCCACATACTTCATAGAAACACAATAAAAGGCCAAACATCATAGAAAAGCACATATAGAATTTAAGTACAATATGAGGTCACTTTATAGTGAACTCCATCACTTTTACAGTGAACTCTTATTCTTAACTCATTAGTCTTCCAAGTAATCCTTTAGGGATACTTGGTGCAATGTATCACCTTAGGAACACAAGAGAAAAGCCATACATAGCATCTACACAAGACAACACATGCCATCATAGAAGTACATTATAACATAACATAGTTAAACCAAGACTAAAAGGACATTACAATGAACTCCTAATCATTAGGCACATATACTTAATTTACTTCACGTTGAACCTTGTAAAACCTAAATCATGTCCCCAATCTAGATCCACTAGTGCAATGCACATGTAAGGCCTCATAACCTCACACATGCTTAGTAAACCTATCATGAGGTCACAAGCCTTTACATTCAAATCATATATCAACATGTATAGAGGAAACAACTCACTTATGTCAACTAATACCATCACCATATAGTCAACAAGATTAACATCATGTATAAACAATCATATCATGCACATCTTCATGATCAATAGACAAATACTGTTATGTCATACATAAAGGACACATACATAATCATATGCATTAGGGTACCCTCCTAAGACTTCCTAAGGAATCACTTGTGCAATGTCTAGATGGGTTCATTACTTCCACCTATTCTAAGTAACTTACCTTAGGTCCTCCTAGTTAGGATCCTATTCAATTACTTCCATTGTCCATTTAAACTTTAGGGAAATCATAGCCTTAACCGACATAGACCATGGGTGCTAATCATGGAATCAAGTGTCATAAAACCCTACACCGATGGAAGGTGGTCTACCGGCCAAGGTAGAACCTAACATAAACGTAGCTATCTAGGTGGAAATCCACAAGCTAATATCCTATGGTGGCAACATAGTTTATGGAACTTGGGGGAAAAGAAACATGGAAATATCAACTCTACACCCTTTGTTGGGTCATGAGGCTATCCACCCCGTGAGGACCGTAGTGAACCCTACCTTTCCTTATGTAAGAAAGTGTCACCCCTCACATGAGGACCGTAGTGAACCCTACCTTTCCTATGTTGGAAAGTGTCATCCACTCATCTACAAGTTCACTCAGTGCTTGGCTAATTTCCCTTTATTGAAAAGCCTTTATTAACATTTATTTATAAAAACATAGGCTTAGGATATTCGTCATTCATATGCTTATAACATATTCAAGCACCTATCTAGTTTTAGAGTATTCTTGGGCACCCCTAGCAAGGCCCCTCTCACTAACTAGATCATCCATGTGTCTGAGTGTATACTTAGATGTGAGCAAACCTTTCATATAACACATAAGGTCACACATGTTCATATATTCATCCTTCATATACATAATAACCAAACCTAGGAGTTATCCTATCAAGATACACATGTGCAATGTATAAACAAGGTCCCATACTCTTGCCCATACTAGTACACCTATCAAGTCATCCTAGTAAGGGAATACAAATCATACATTCATAAACATCACTTTATTATGCATAGTAGTAGACACTAATGAATATGAGAACTACGTTTCATTTAGACATAATGACTTATACTACTTGTAATATGCATGTAAGTGAGAGTGTGTGTACATAGACCAACATGATCACATAATGTATATCAATAACTTCTTGAGTCAGCCACCCTCTTAGACAACATTACACTTCCAAGCACATAGCACACAACACATAATAGCATAGGAGGCAAGACAATATATACAATGTAATCAAGACTCCTAACTTTAGCTATTTACACTTTCATATAAGGGTACATAGGTAAGGGGTTATTAACAATTTTAACACATCAATGGCAGCACCTATACTTTACCCTAACATGGTTATACACATGCTCATTCAATAGCCACACAACCTAATTCACAACTAGAATAGGAAAGTAGGCATAAGCTTCTCATAGTATCATTTTAAGCACATGTTCATAAGTTCATCAATTTGCCTTCAAGGCCATAGTCAACACATATATAATGACAATAAAGTAAACACCTCCACCATAAGTGGACCATACCACACAATGCCATACACGGCTTCATCAACATTATTATAGAAGAATAGAGAAGTAGAAGAGTAGAGGAAATAAGCATTCTTACCAATCTCTCACCCTTTGATCATCATTGATCAATACACCTTATTCATCAATAAGACACATATATGGCAGTAGCTAAATGTACTTTAAACATATAAGAAACCATGTACAAGTCGCTACAAGATTATACCATAACATAATACAACATATCAACATACTAGGAAAGTAGGGTAACATAGATCATTAGCTAACTTCCCTTACATTGATTTTATATCATAGTTCATACATATATAAGTCTAAGGCAGTATCTAAACCTACATTTAACCATATTGAAATCATGATCACATACCTTCAAGATTAGAGTTACAACATAGGCATTTAGGCTTATCGATTTGCTAGAGTATAGAAGACTTTACAAATAATATGAACTATCTAAGGGTTTGATCATCATTCATATTTCATCAATAATATACACATTAGGTAGTAGATAATTAGATAAGAAGTCAACACTAAATCATGCTTCATCAAATCACAATTCGAGATTCATCACACACATAGATTTTTGACTTCATAGCCTAAAGGAAATCTATATCAATTCATACAAGCCCTTCTTAATTTGAACATTTAGGATTTATGCCTATAAACTTCATCCATTACATCACCCTAAAATAGTAGATACAGCAGTTCATACATAATCAAGAGTCTGCACAACCGATCTCACAATCGACTCCAAGACAACATGTAAAAACATAGGCTATTCATACTCAAAACTTCATATATTTATCATCATGGACTGATCATCATCAATTCACCATCAATTAATTTAAATAACAATAAGCACAAGCAATTCAACGTAAGAGAATCACCAATTAATCAAGAATAGGCCATAATCACAAAGCCCATGCAAGAGCTAAACCAATTTTTGAAGAAACATGGGTTCATCATGAAATTGGAGTGAAATCACATTCAAATCACTGTATTAACTTCAATTCATCATTATTTAATCATTAAAAACGTTTTGAGAAAGAACCCATGGCTAGATTGGAAACTTGATCATAAGATTTCTTTAAAAACATTGAGAATGGCTCTCTAGATGGAAAGATAACTAGAGATGAAGATCACCATACATTTATCTACAAGAAAACCTCTAAAACTTCATGATTCATCCATAGAAAACCCAGCTTGAATCTGTTCTTGAGCTTCACCAACAATGGTTGTTTTAGAGAGAACATTTTTGGGAGGGAAAGGCTTAAAACATGTGAGAGGATTTGGGAATGGGTTAATCATGTTTTATATGACTTATATACACCTAAAATTAACTAAATAAACCTATTATAGTCAGGTTAGGACTTGGGGTGAATTTCCCATTCACCCCTTTAAGTGACAGCACGCAGGCTGCCAACCTACAGGCCACCCGCGACGAGGTCAGAGACGGGGTGTCATGGGCATGTCGGGGTGTCATGACCTCCGTCGCCCATGACTTAGCCAAATTATTGGCTCAAGAACTTCCCAATACAAGTACCCTTGACGGTACCTTCTCGACGGGCCGTTGGGGGACCAACGATCCGTCGTTGGGTCCGTCAAGGAACACTGCCCAGGCAGTGTCTAGGCAGCTTTGGGGTCCTTCTTTGGGGCCTCTTGCGGGGCCCTTTATAAGTCGTACACGGACGTTTACAACGCGATTACAAAAATTAACATGTTATAGACCTTCCACATAAATTTCATCCAAAACAAACACCTACAAGACGTCCAAACAACCTTGACCCCAACATGACATACGATGAACGTCTTAGGGGCTATCTTTCAAACGCCTTGGACGTTCTTGGGTGTTTGACCTCCAAACTTCACGAAACTTCATACAATAACATTAAACATCATTTAAAACAATTTCAAGACTTATTAGACTCAGTTCATACAATTTAGGCATGCATACACACATGAGGCACATAAGCGACTATTTGTCGAACGTCTTGGACGTCCCTTGACGTTCGACATCCAAATCACTTCAAACTTTGCACACTGACTTTATATCATATACTAAGGAATTTTAGGACCTTATAAAATTAAGACGAACATGCTAGGCTCTAGACACTTTATCTCATTTTCGAGGTCTTACAAGACGTGCTAGTGAGTCCTTGTCTGTTTGGCTTGATTTTATGTGTTTTTTGGAGTTGAGAAGCAGTGTAGTTGAACCTAGTACCTTAATAGACATGTTAAGGGTCAAAACATCCGGTTATGACTCCCCAGGGACCACCCGAAGGGGCCCCAATGAGGACCCAAACCTTGGACAAGAGGCTGCCCAAGGCAGTATGCAGGAGCAAGAATGAAACCTTGCACTCACGATGCGCTCCTAGAACGCACCTCACTGCTTCAAAAATTATACAGGGCAGAATTGGGAGTCTTTCACGTGACGCGCAGCCCACTCCCAGATCTGGTTGCGTCGTTTTTAAGTCAATTTTGACATGTCTAAGAGTCCCAATTCGTGTGGGGGTGTTTTGGTAACATAGGGAACGTTTTATTAACTACTTTTAGGACCTTTTAAACCCTTTCCCTAGCAAAAACCCCAACGCCCATTAAGAAATCAAATTCCCAAAGTTCTCTTCTCTTCGAAAAACCACAAAACCTACTTTGAAGACCAAGCTCAAGAACATGCTATGGAGTTGGATTCTTGGAGGTTTCTTCTCATATTTTCATGGGATTTTTAATGAATAAGGTATGATGATCTTTCATCCATAGATAAACATTCTTATACGAAGTCCTTTCAAAGTTTTTCAAAACATGATACTAAGTCTAAAATTCTATCTTTTAATCTAGCGATGAGTTCATTCTCAAATTGATTTCAAAAGCATTCTAATGAAGAATATATGTTTATTTAATGATTTTATGATGAATTTATATCCAATTTTATGAAGAACCCATGATCCTCCTAATTTCTCAAATTGGCCTATAATGTGGGTCTTGTGATCTTGATTTTATGTTTATAAAATTGTGATTAGATTGTATAAAATAGATTATTGCTATTATTTTCTATAACAATTGAATATGAATTGTGGAGGAATGATCAAACATAATCATTAGTTGGGAGATTTGGTAAGTTGACCTACTTCTTCTAATTAGCCTCGAATGTATATTGAATTGTGTTGATTTATATGGTCCACTTATGGTGGCAGTGTTTATATTCTTGTACATGTTTATGTGTTATGATCATGGAATTGAAGGAATTAGATACAATATGAATTGATATGATGATTCCTGTGTTAGGAAGTTGAAGGATTTATCCTTGATTCTAATAGCATGTCTAAGTGAATTGATGTTATGTGATGTTTTGTGTATAGTCTTCTACACTACTTGTTTGACCTAGGTGTTGAGATGATGCTATATGTATATGTGTGATGATCATATTAGGGTTAGGTGTGGTCTGTATCGCTAATGATGAAGAATATCCTTAATGCATGACCCCTACCCATATGAACCCTATATGAATGTGTGATCAATGTATGTTAGGAGTCTTATATTCTATTGTTGAATGTGTACTTGCCTCCTATGATGTAATGTGAGTGTGTGTATTCTATAGTCCTCAATACTCTATATGATTGTATGAATTGAGACTTGAAGAATGTTGTACATGTGTTGTGCTCTTTAGAGGGTGGTTTCCTCAATACTTTGTGATAGACTTTTTGTGATCATGTTGACCAATGTACACACACACACTTCATGCATATATATGAGAAGGATATATTCATGATGACTAAGGAAAAGATAGTTGTCCTATGCATCGTTACCTTTTTCTATGCATGTAAAGTATATGATTAATGAAGTTATGAACATGTGTTCCTAAATGTGTTTATGTGAAGGTAGATCCCACATATATGCATACACACACATGCATGTATGAATATGATATGATTATGTGACAGAACATTCTCACATAAGGTAGGTTCTATGGTGAATGTAGAATTCTCACCCTAGATACCTTTGAGCTACATGATATATGAGGGACTAAGTCCCTAAGGCCTATTCTTTATGAGTTAATGTTATCTAAAAGCTTAATATATAGATTAAAAAGGGAGTTAGAGCCTAGAACCAAGTGAACATGACAAATGAGAGTGGGAGCTTCACGTTAGTAAGTCCGGCTTCCCACAAACAGAACTTTCATGTTAGTAAGTCCGGGTTCCCAACATAGATGTTGTCTCATCAAATGGAAACCTCCACGTTAGAAAGTCAAGGTTTTTAGAAGCAATCTCCATGTTACATAACTACGTGCCCCCGTAGGTTATAGCTTGTGGTTTCCACCTACATAAGCTATGTACGAATGATTGAACCTTCGGCAAGTGTTAACCCTCTCTTTTCGGTGTCGAGTAGAACACCGGATTCCATGTAGCTCTCATGGTCTGTGTCGGTTATGGCTATGTCTCCCGAAGGTTAATAACTAATTAAGATAAGAATATGAACTCTAATATAAATTCCTTGAGAAGTGTACTCAGTATGGGAGGACTATGGACCCTACCTATACATTGCACCAGATGACATCAAGAAAGGATAGGATTGGAGACCCTTACGAAGTAAAGACTTATGTTATGTATGACTTGTATGAATGCATGTTAAGTGACCTTGTTATGCTAAGATATGTATTATGACTATGCATGTGAATTACACTTGTGGCTTCTAAATGAGTTTACTTAGTATATGTGGGGGTATGGGACTCCATGTGTACATTGCACAAGTAAGCTTGTGAAGGGGTTATGAGGGTAGTTTACCTATAATATGAACTAAGTGATTTATGACTAAAGTTGTAGTAAAGGAAAGAGTCCTTATATGATGATATCAAGTATGTGGCTTTGTTGCTAGTTGTAAATGAATATGTTATGACTTGTTGAGTGTGTTATGACTTGTTGAATATATTATGACTTGTTGAGTATGTTATGCATAGTATATGGTGACTTCTTAGGTACACTTGGTGGAAGTAGTATTATGGGATGCTACCTACACATTGCACTAGTGTGACTAAAGTTATCTTAGGTGATGGTTCTTATGTGAAGTTGATGTCTATGAGATGTTTGTGATTCATAAATATATGTGCTTGTGTTATGAATCATATTATGAAGGACTATTGTAAGGTGACCTCAAAGTGATACATTGTACTAAGTACACTTAAGGATTACTTAATAAAAGAAGTAAACTAAAAGAGAGGTAATATATGATGTGTATTGAATATGCTTATAAGTATGATAAATGGCTTTAAGTGCTATTATGAGTATTATCCATGTCTATATTATGTACGTGAACTATATTGATCTTATATGTGCCTATGTTCATGAAGTTTACTAAAAAGACATGTTGTATGATTTCAAATAAAATGTCCTCTTTAAATGCATGTTTTTGCATTGTTGTCATACTTAGTGCATTCTTGTACCAATACCATTCTTCTTCATCTTTTTACACCAAGTGTAGGTGGTGATGGCTAGAGGATGTCTCCTAGGTGAAGATCTTGGATAGATCTTCCAAGTTCAAGTAAAGGAGCCTTTATGATTAAAGGGTTGCCTATGTCAAGATGTTCTTCAAGTAGATGTAATAGCTTAGACTAATATTTGATATTGTGAAGGTTCGTGTCCCTATTCTATTCTATTGAGTTGTGTCTTAAGATGGCAAAGAGAAAATTAGAGTTTAACTATGTATTATGATATTTTATATATATGAAATAATGTTCTAGCATATGATGTGCTATGAAAAGTTTTAAATTTTCTGCTATTTTATGATTATGCAATGAATAATGTCTAAGGGCTTGCCTTAGACCTTCGAGAGGTCGACGACGTTGTGTTAATATTCAATAATACCATAACTTCTAGGGTATACCCTAGGGTCGTAACAAACTTGGTATCATAGTACAAGGTTTTAGGATTTGTCCATTAGTTTCAATGTTTCATTTTGCCACGTCTAGTAGAGTCTCGTATGATTGGTGGTGAGTCGCAACACATACGGGAGTCTATAGGACGATTGAGTTTCCCTTCTTCACTATTCTCATTTCGTACCATAGAACTTAACTCTATAAGATCTCTCTCTTATGTTTCCTTCTCCGGTAGTCTTTTAAATGTGATTCCTTGGAAGGGATGATTTCTCAATGCTTGAGGGAGAAAAGGTGAGTTTTTTATGCTTACCTTTATTTTATGGTTTGGTAAGTATTTGTGAAGGTGAATTTTTGTACATGTTGATGTGATGCCCTTTATGTCTCTAGGTGGTTTATGTGGAAGGAGATGCTATGTTGAGAAGTTATGATATGATATGGATGTATCTATTTAGTATTTGTCATTGTTGAATGGAGTTCCCCTTGAAATGATAGTATGCCTTATGATTATGTAGGATGGTAGCATGATGTTATGATATAGGCTTGAAAAGTGTTGGAGAATGTGGTATATAGTGAGAAAGATCAATTTTACCTTGATATATGCAAAATGCTTCATAGTTGTCCTTGTGTGGATTGGATTTTTTTTATAGGCTTGCTCTTAAGAAGGTGAGATATTGTGTTGAGCCTTGTAAGGTGATTGTGAAGTGTGCTAGCTAATGGGAGAAACACTATGACTAGTTAATGATTCTCTCTATGAACCTATTCTAAGAGTGGTAAAAAGGGGAAAAAGAGTTTATTCCATAAGTTGGAAGTATGATTACCCTAAAGGTGACTAAGGGGGATGTGTGGTATGTAACCCTTAGCTCTTAGTGAGAAAGAGAGAATTGAGGTTGACCTACTTTGAAGTGGTTAGTTGTCTTTTAAGCTTGAATTTAAATATGGTCAATTGAAAAAGTGCTTAGATTGTACCTAGGCATGGTTGGTTGGAAGTTTCACCAAAAGTGATGACCATTTTAGGTTTTTCTTGACTTGCCTCGACAATTGTGTTTAAGGGCATGATGTGATTTTGCTTACCTCAAGTGGAGGATAATGTGCATAGACGGTAAAGATTTTTAGGGCCCTTGTTGTCCCAATGTTGAGTTCCCTTGAACTTCTCTTGGTTGAAAATCACCTTGAAGTGTTGGTGAGAAGGATGTTCATAAGCTTAGATCCCAAGAGATGGATGATGTGCTTAGTTAATAAGGTTGGTAAGCTAAGATTCCCCTAGAGTTTGAGATGAGTTGCTCTTAAATGTGTTTATCCTAAGTGGGGGAGGATGATTGAGTAGTATGGTTGAATATATCCCTATCTTTTCCTTCTATTCCTACTCAAGCTTTAAATCAAAGACTTCCTTAGTAGCTTGTTCATGATAGGAGTCTTGCATAAAAACATAAGTTGCATGTTCTACATATGTTTTGCATGTCATTAATGACACTATGTTGTGCATATTATGAAAGGTCATTATTGCACGAAAAAGGAAATTTTAATAAATTTGCATGTTGCTCATGTTTTTGTGCATCCTTATATGATAAGTGTGCAATTTGATTTCACGAGGTAGCTTAATGAGCATGCTTGATGTCACTTATGAAGTGTGATTTTTGGCCCCACAATGAGGAATTGAGTCTCCTTTAAATAAGATAAGATGAGTCTCTTTGGGAAAAAAATGTGTGACTTTTGAGATTTGGGAAGTGTTATTATAGGGTCTCTCTTGAGGAGTCATGGTTTGTCTAGCCTATGTTTATTAGTGTGCCTATAAATTATGATAATGCATGCCTATGAAATCTAGTGATGTGCTAGAAATTGAAAGCTGTAAATTTACTTCCTAATATGGTGATATGTTTTGTATGACCTACCATGTTTATTTCATAAGGAAGGAAGTATAAGGATAATGTGGTTTGGAGTAAATAAATCCTCCTTAGTATGAATTAACCTCTATGCATTGCTTTTATGTGAACTCTATGATGCCATGTGTGTATGTTGTGACTAGGAGAAGGTATTACCTCCTTGAACAAAACTAAGCATGGTATTGTCATACATGACCTTGATGGTATTATGTCTAGACTATAACATTGTAATTAATATACCTTATTCATGATTTTTGTGCAACTAAATTAATTGTTTAAATTTTCTCATGAGTTGAAGTGTGGATTATGCCTAAGTGTAGAATTGGAATCCATAGTATGTTTAACCTTGTGATGAAATAATGAACATGCCTAATGTTGGAAAATGTAGTTCCTCCAAATGACAATGAATACGAAGAAGTATGTACGCATAGAAAGGATTATAGAAATAGTCCATGTTTGATTATGTTGCCTTGAATGCATGCTAGAAGGAAGTTGGTGTTCCTTGTAAGTTTGGTGCATTGACTTTTATGTGATAACATGTTGAAGTGTTGTGAGCTGCAATGGAATTCATTGAAGTCCTTGAAAGTGTTTAAAATGTTTTAGTGTCATTCGAGGACGAATGTTGTTCTAAGTGGGGGAGTATTGACACGCTCCCAAAATGATATAAGGTATATAGAGCTTAACATGAGCCTAAAAATGTTAATAACATGTTAATAAAGTGTTTTATAGCTCCCAGAATTGATTTGAAGTCATTTGGAGGTCAAACGTCCAAGAACGTCCAAGACATTCGAAAGTTGGTCTTTAAACGTTCTAGTGAGTCCTTGTATGTTTGGCTTGATTTTATGTGTTTTTTTGGAGTTGAGAAGCAGTGTAGGTTACCCTAGTACCTTAATAGACATGTTAAGGTTCAAAAGGTTCGGGTAAGACTCCCCGGGGACCACCCGAAGGGCCCCCAAGGAGGACCAAAACCTTGAACAAGAGGCTGCCCAAGGCAGCGTGCAGGAGAAAGAATGAGACCTTACCATCACGACGCGTGCCTAGCACGCACCTAACGGCCTCAAAAATTATTTGGGGCAGAATTGGAAGGCTTCCCCGCGACGCGCAGCCAACTCCCAAATCTGGTTGCGTCATTTTTAAGTCAATTTTGACATGTCTAAGAGTCCCAATTCGTGTGGGGGTGTTTTGGTAACTTAGGGGACGTTTTATTAACTGTTTTTAGGACCTTTTTAAACCCTTTCCCAATCCAATACCCCAACACCCATTAAGAAATCAAATTCCCAAAGTTCACTTCTCTTCAAAAAATCCCAAAACCTCCATTGAAGACCAAACTCAAGAACAAGCTATGGAGTTGGATTCTTGGATCTTTATTCTCATATTTTCATGGGATTTTTAATGTATGAGGTATGGGTATCCTTCATCCATAGATAAGCAGTCATCTATGGAGTCCTTTCAAAGGTTTTCAAAACATGATTCTATGTCTAAAATTCAATCTTTCAATCTGGCCGTGGATTCATTTTCAAATTGATTTCAAAAGCATTCTAATGATGAATATATGTTTATTTAATGATTTTATGATATATTTCTATCCAATTTTATGAAGAACCCATGCTCCTCCTCATTTCTGAAATTGGCCTATAATGTCGGTCTTGTGATCTTGATTTCATGTTTATAGAATTGTTATTAGATTGTATTGAATTGCTTATGGCTATTACTTTCAATATAATTAGAATATGAGTTGTAAAGGAATTATCAAATATGATCATTAGCTTGGATATTTGGTAAGTTGACCTACTTCTTCTAATTAGCCTTGAATGAATATTGAATTGTGTTGATTTATATGGTCCACTTATGGTGGCGGTGTTTACATTCTTGTACATGTTTATGTGTTATGATCATGGCCTTTAAGGCATTATATACAATATGAATTGATATGATGATTCCTATGTTAAGAAGTTGAAGGATTTAGCCTTGATTCTAATATCATGTCTAAGTTAATTGATGTTATGTGATGTTTTGTGTATAGTCTTCTACACTACTTGTTTGACCTAGGTGTTGACATGATGTTATATGTATATGTGTGATGAACATGTTAGGTTTAGGTGTGGTCGGTATGGCTAATGATGAAGAATATCCTTATAGCATGACCCCTACCCATATGAACCCTATATGAATATGTGATCAATGTATGCTAGGAGTCTTATATTCTATTGGTAAATATGTACTTGCCTCCTATGATGTAATGTGCGTCTGTGTAGAATATAGTCCTCAATACTCTATATGATTATATGAATTGAGACTTAAAGAATGTTGTACATGTGTTGTGGTTTTAGTGGGTGGTTTCCTCAATACTATGTGATAGACTTTTTGTGATCATGTTGACTAATGTACACACACACTTCGTGCATATCTATGAGTAGCATATATTCATGATGACTAAGGAAAAGATAGTTCTCCTATGCATCATTACCTACTTCTATGCATGTTAAGTATATCATTAATGAAGTTATGAACATGTGTTCCTAAATGTGTTTATGTGAAGGTAGATCTCACATATATGTATACACACACATGCATGTATGAATATGATATGATTATGTGATAGGACATTCTCACATAAGGTAGGTTCTATGGTGAATGTAGAATTCTCACCCTAGATACCTTTGAGCTATATGAGATATGAGGGAGTAAGTCCCTAAGGCCTATTCTTTATAAGATAATGTTATCTAAAGGCATAATATATATATTAAAAAGGGAATTAGAGCCTAGCACCGAGTGAATATGACAAATAAGAGTGGGAGCTTCACGTTAGTAAGTCCAGCTTCACACAAAGAGAACTTTCACGTTAGTAAGTCTGGGTTCCCAACATAGATGTTGTCTCATCATCTGGAAACCTCCACGTTAGAAATTCAAGGTTTCTAGAAGAAATCTCCATGTTCCATAACTATGTGACCCCGTAGGTTATAGCTTGTGGTTTCCACCTATATAAGCTATGTACGAATGGTTGCACCTTCGACAAGTATTAACCCTCTATTTTGTGTGTGGGAGTAGAACACCGGATTCCATGTAACTCACATGGTCTATGTTGGGTATGGCTATGTCTCCCAAAGGTTAATAATTAACTAAGATAAGAATATGAACTCTAATCTAAATTCCTTGAGAAGTGTACTTGGTATAGGATGACTATGGACCCTACCTATACATTGCACTAGATGACTTCAAGAAAGGATAGGATTGGAGACCCTTAAGAAGTAAATACATATGTTATGTATGACTTGTATAAATTCATGTTAGGTGACCTTGTTATGTTAAGCTCTGAATTATGACTATGCATGTCAATTATACTTGTGGATTCTAAATGAGTTTACTTAGTATATGTGGGGGTATGGGACTCTATGTGTACATTGCACAAGTAAGCTTGTGAAGGGGTTATGAGGGTAGTTTACCTATTATATGAACTAAGTTATTTATGTCTAAGGTTGTAGTAAAGGAAAGAGTCCTTATATGATGATATGAAGTATGTTGCTTTGTTGCTAGTTGTAAATGAATATGTTATGACTTGTTTAATATGTTATGACTTGTTGAGTATGTTATGGCTAGTATAGGGTGACTTCTTAGGTACACTTGGTGGAAGTAGTATTGTGGGATTATACCTACACATTGCACTAGTGTAACTTAGGAGTTGTCTTAGGTGATGGTTCTTATGTGAAGTTGATGTCTATGAGATATTTGTGATTCATGAATATATGTGCTTGTTTTAAGAATCATATTATGAAGGACTATTGTAAGGTGACCTCAAAGTGATACATTGTACTAAGTACACTTGAGGATTACTTAATAAAAGAAGTAAACTAAAAGAGAGGTAATGTATGATGTGTGTATTCAATATGCTTATAAGTATGATAAACGGCTTTATGTGATATTATGAGTATTATCCATGTATATATGATGTACGTAAACTATATTAAGCTTATATATGCCTATGTTAATAAAGTTTACTAAAAAGACATGTTGCATGATTTCAAATGAAATGTCCTCTTTAAATACATGTTTTTGCATGATTGTCATACTTAGTGCATTGTTGTACTAATACCATTCTTCTTCATCTTTTTACGCCAAGTGTAGTTGGTGATGGCTAGAGGGTGTCTCCTACGTGAAGAGCTTGGATAGATCTTCCAAGTTCAAGTAAAGGAGACCTTATGATTCAAGGGTTGCCTATGTCAAGATGTTCTTCAAGTAGATGTAATAGCTTAGACTTATATTTTATGTTGTGAAGGGTCGTGTCCCTATTCTATTCTATTGAGTTGTGTCTTAAGATGGCAAAGAGACATTAGAGTCTAACTATGTATTATGATATTTTATATATATATGAAGTAATGTTCTAGCATATGATGTGCTATGAAAAGTTTCAAATTTTCCGCTATTTTTACGATTATGCAATGAAAGATATCTAAGGACTTGTCTTAGACCTCTGAGGGGTCTACGACGCCGTGTTAGAATTCGAGAATACCATAACTTCTAGGGTATACCCTCGGGTCGTACCATATCCATAACCTTAACCCTAACCCTAACCCTAAACCATTAACACAAAACCCTAAGCCCAAAATATCAAAACCCACACATTAACACTAAACTATAGATTTGAAATGAAAATCCTAAACCCCAAAACCTAAAACTTAAAAAAAAACTAAACCCTAACTCTAACCCTATCCCTAACACGAACACTAACCCTAACCCTATCCTTCACCCTAACCGTAAACCCTAAACCCTAAACCCAAAACCCAAAATACCAAAACCCTAACATTAAATACTAAACCATAGATATTACAACTCAAATCCTTAACCCCAAACCCTAAAAACTAAAAACAACCTAAACCATAACCCTAACGCTAACATTAACCGTAACCCTAACCCTACCATAAACCCTAAACCCCAAGCCGAAAATACAAAAACCCAAACATTAAACACTAAAATATTGATAGTAAACCTCAAATCCTAAACCCTAAACCCAAAAACCTAAAAAAATCCAAAGTCCTAACCCTAACCTAACCCTAACCCTAACCCTAACATTAAACAATAAACCCAAAAACCTAAGCCCAAAAAACCAAAATCCAAACATTAAATACTAAACCATAGATTTGAAACCTCAAATGCTAAACCCTAAACCATAAAACCAAAAAACAACTACACCCTAACCCTAACTCTAACCCTAAACCCTAAACCCTAAACTGTAAGTCAAAAAAAACCTAAGTCCAAATTATCAAAACCCAAACATTACACACTAAACCATATATTTTAAACCTCAAATCCTAAACCGCAAACCCTAAAACACAAAAAAAAACTAAACCCTTACCGAAACTCGAACCCAAACCCTAACCTTAACCCTATGACTACCCCGAAACCCCAAGCCCAAAATATAAAAACTCAAACATTAAACACTAAATCATATATTTTAAACCAAAAATCCTAAATCCCAAAACCTAAAACCTAAAAAAAAAACTAAAACCTAGCCCTAAAACTATCCTTAACCCTAACCCTAACCCTAACCCTATCCTTAACCGTAACCCTAAACCCTAAACCCAATTCCTAAAATACCAAAACCCTAACATTAAACAACAAACCATAGATACTACAACTCAAATTCATAACCCCTTACCCTAACATTAACCCTAACCATAACCCTACCATAAACCCTAAACCCCAAGCCCAAAATACCAAAACCCAAACATTAAACACTTAACCATTGATATTAAACCTCAAATCCTAAACCCTAAAACCAAAAACCTAAAAATAATCCTAAGCCTAACCCTAACCCTAACCTTAATCCTAACCCTAACCCTAAACCATATACCCAAAACCATAAGCCCAAAATACGAAAACCCAAACACTAAATATTAAACCATATATTTTAAACCTAAAATGCTAAAACCTGAACCATAAAACCTAAAAAAGCTACACCCTAATCTAATACTAACCCTAACACTAACACTAAACCCTAAATTCTAAACCCTAAGTCCAAAAAAAAACCTAAGTCCAAAATACAAAAACCAAACATTAAACACTAAACCATAGATTTTAAACCTCAAATCCTAAACAACAATTCCTAAAACCTAAAAAAAAAATTAAACCTCAACCCTAAACCTAAACGATTGAAACAAAATCCCAAGCCCAAAATACCAAAACCCAAATATTAAGAACTAAATCATTGAAATTAAACCTCAAATCCTAAACCCTAAACCCTAAATCCTAACCCTAAACCTAACCATAAACCACAAACCCAAGAACCTAAGCCGAAAATACCAAAACCCAAACATTAAATAATAAACCATAGATTTTAAACCTCAAGTGCTAAACCTTGAACCATAAAACCTAAAAAAAACTACACCCTAACCCTAATACTAACCCTAAACCCTAAACCCTAAGCCCTAAGTCCAAAAAATGTCCAAAAAAAAAACCTAAGTCCAAAGTACAAAAACCAAAACATTAAACACTAAACCATAGATTTTAAACCTCAAATCCTAAACCACAACACCTTAAAACCTAAAAACCTAACTGTAAGCCTAAACTTAACCCTAAGCCTAACCCTAAACCATTAACTCGAAACCCCAAGTCCAAAATACAAAAAAACCTAAGTACAAAAAAAGGAACAATAGGCAGAAATTCTCTCTCTAAAATACGTTCAAGAAGCATTCATAATTAGAAACTGGAATATTCAAGAAAAGTTCACAATTAAGCAACTGAGAATTCATTCGCGTGAATTGGTTAATGGAGCAGGATAAATGATTCAATCTGCCGAACACATGTCAATTGGATGGCACTTTGAATCAATAATCATCACATTTTTAATCAGGCACAGAATCAACTCACGTTGAGTCTCAAATAGGGGATAAAGAACTTTCTGTGGAAGCAGTACCAAAATATGGTGAAAAGGTCGATGATAATCGGGATCGGGAGGATGTTTCTCTTAATCGAGGTAAAAAATCTACTTCTTCTCAAAATTGCGATGAAACCAAGGTGAATCAAGTACTTCAAATTACTGATTCAGTTGTGTGAAGCTCAAAATCAAAAGAAGAGACAACACCACCTGAGAATCGTGGTCTAAAAGAATTAGATTCAACTGCGCGTAGTTCAAAATCAATGGAAGGGATACATGCATCGGAAAATAGAGACAAAAATTGATCTATCTTGAGTAAGAATCAAAGGAACAATGTGGGTACGGTTTATTCATTTGTTCTTGAGGATCAATCTGCGAAAAAACCAATGTAGGCTGATAATACAAGGAAAAATAGTGACCAAAAAATCAACAAGGGAACAAAGCAGGTCATCTTTGTCATGACCGGAATCTAGACCCCAGACGAGACCGGCGTCGTTGATCTCTCAAAGGTCGCAGACAAGCCTACATACGTCATTCTTAATTCATCTAAGCTAATTTTAGCGGAAAATTTGAACTTTTTGTTTTCTTATTTCATGCTAAACATTCTAAACTTAACATCATGGGCGTTCACAAATCAACCATCTAATATAGAGATGATCAAATGAAAGAAACAGTTCATAATTGCATTAAACGTATTTTCGCCAAAATGGCACCAATACAAAGTCTGAAATGAAAGTGGAAAGAAACACTAGTGGAACGTGCTCCACTAGCTAAAGCCTACATCTAAGCTAGGTAATAACGGTATACATCCTCGAAAGCATGAGCGCCTACCAAGTCCGGATAAAAGCTCCAAGTCCGGATAGCTGCAACGTCAACCTGTAAGCTCTAGCGTCCCCTGTGCCTTCACCTAAAAATATAGAGTTGTATGGGATTAGTACACACTTGTACTAAGTATGGGTATATTCAAGAACACACCAAGGAGATGCATGAGTAAGAATAGCTCTTTCCTAACAACATGATTATGGAAATTCAAGTCAGTGGACTTGCCAAATTGGGATTAGGAAAGTTAGTGAACTTTCCAAATTTGGATTAGGAAAGTCAATGAGCTTTCCAAATTTGGATTAGGAAAGTCAGTGAGCTTTCCAAATTTGGATTAGGAAAGTCATGCCATGAGAGTAACATGCATCATCATACTTATCATATTGCACACAACACATAACATCTTACACACAACACATATCATATAGCATATAGCACATAACATCTTTTATAACATTCATTCATATGCCATGAGACCTTGGAATCATGGACTTAACATTAAGACTTTCCAAAATGAGGACTCAACATATGGGACCTCCACTAGGGAGTCTTCATTAGCAAACACAGAGTATGCTTCATTCATTCATATGTACTTCATTTCATTTCATTCATAGGCTAGTGTGAACACCAGCTATACCTAGGATGTAGTTTAAGACTTTTATCGGGTTTGCTGTGCAATGATCAAGAATAACCTAGTGTCATTCCTTGAGTCTAGCTCACCTCTTGATTATCCTATCCTAACACCTTTGGTATCATTCATTTTATTATGTGCATCATTTGAGGCTGGCCTCATTCATTCATTGGGAACTTTAACTTTAACCGACATAGATCATGTGAGCATCATGAAATCCAGTGTCTCCCCCACATTGAAAAGAGGTGGAATCACCGGCCAAAGTGACCCAAAACATGCTAGCGTACATGGGAATTTAACCCCGCCAAATCCCTATATTGGCAATATAGGTTCGAAGACCAGGAGATATAAGGAGACCCATACCCGACAAGCCAGGCAGTCTCATCTCATTAGAGTTACGTGAACCTCTGCCATTCCCGAAAGAAGGCATCACCGCTCATAGCTAGTCTATCGATGCTCATTATAAAGTTCCATTTCATTCAACTCATTCGTCATGGAAGCTGGCTTCTAATATGAGGACATCATAGCTTAATAGATGATTTCTCATCTCATCATTAGTATTAAGTGTGTTAATCTCAATACTTTCATTAGAGTGTTCATACAGACTGGTCTCTTCATTAACTTTACACTCTCATAGGTGAGTACGTTTTGGTAACATTTACTTAGGCTCATTTGAGATTGATCTCATCATTTACATTAGCCTCATATCATGTTGTCACCACATTCATTAACATTAGCACAATTGCTCTTCATAATTACTCACCCCATTTTACGTGAATGGTCATTTCATCATATGCCAATGCACATGGCCATTTGTGTGTTTCACACTCTTACCTAACCCTTCTAGGGTTTCATCATTTTATTACATAATAATCATTTCATCGTATGACAATGCACTTGGCCATTTAGTGTGTTTTCCACTCGTACTTAACCCTTCTAGGGTTACATCATTTCATTAAATACATCTTAGGTTCACTTATTTTTAAACGTATCCTAGACTTATGGGTCTATACATACAAGCCATGAGGCCTCATTCATAGTTCGTTAAGTGACTCATATCTTCTTAAGATTATGTAGTACAAGACTTATGCATCTTGTATGTATGCCAAGATCTCGATTTCGATCTAATAAGGTGGCATTATTCTTGAACATTCAATTCACGTATGACTTATGTATCAATGCGGAAATTTGGGCAAGGGAACCCAAGTTCGAATTCCTTGGACAACACTTACATTTTTCCTTGATTTTATTTTTAGTCCTCATGACATTGGGACACTAGATCGAGCCCCAACATCAACATTTCTTTTTAGTTCCTTTTCCTTAGCAACTCTCTCCCTTGGCCGAGGGGTTGTGGGTTCGAACCCCCACAACCCCCTTTCATTTTTCCTATTTTTTTTCCTTATCTACTTCGCAATAACCATGAGGTTGTGGGATCAAACCCCCACAGCCTCTCTTTATTTTTCTTTTATTCGCTTGGGACTGAGAGGTTGTGGGTTCAAACCCCCACATCCTCCTTATTTTAATTTCATTTAATTCTCTTGACTACCTCTGCGTTGGCAGTGAGGTTGTGGGATTGAGCCCCCCCAGCCTGACTTTATTTTCTTTTATTTTCCCTTTCTCCTTTACTCTCCTTCACAGCCTTGAGTTCGTGGGTTCGATTTCCACGCCTCAAATTTCCTTTCTTTTATTTTTCTTTCACTTCACTCACTGCCTGGAGGTCGTGGGTTTGATTCCCACGCCTCCCATTTTATTTTTTAAAATTTTTGCACTCTACTTTTTCAGCCAGCATACCCCATTTCGATTCCCCCTGACCCCTTTTCTTTTCTTGCGAGCTTAAGGCATCACACGGGTGAGGTCACAGGTTCGAATCCTGGTGGCCTCATCCCTTTATAATCAATTAAATATCCATATTTATTCCTCTACATTTAGCCTAAACTAAACTTGTAAGTTTGCTGGAAATTTAGCCTTTTCTTAGCTTATTTTCACCAACATTTTCACTTGAAAACTTAGGGAAATTCATAGATCATTTAACACTTTTTGGGGTGCATTTTTGATAGATTCGTTTAGCCAAAATATTCATACTCAAATCATCCCCACTTCCATTTTAATGAACATCACCATTTACATAGGTTTATGCACGTAAAATGACATTAAAAACAATATCAAATTTGAAGCCTAAATCCGAGATCTCATTTACAGTAACATTTTTGCACACACACACACTTGCACAAAATTTCTAATACATGGTTGTCTTTCATACGATTTCTAGTACACAAACATAATCATATTCATCACGAAAACATAGCATACACCTAAATCTACCAGCAATCATACCCAACATACAATTTATTGGGAGCTAGTGACAGGGGCATGCAAAAGGGGAAACAATCCTAGTTTTCAAATGAATAATATGAACCTTAAGGGGTCTCTTGGGAAAGGGACCAAGAGAGAAGAAAACCCATACCTTTTTGACATTAAACCCTTGACTTGCTGCCCAAAAACTTCACCTAAGAACACGTCTAAGCCTCCTCAATATCAACTCCACTCGAATGACAACCTCCCTTAGCCTAGTGTGCGATTAACGTTTGTTTTCTTGTGATTTCGTGTGAGTTCTTCAAGTGTGAAGAACTTGGTTTATTTTTCTGCCTTTGTATCTTATTTTGGCAGAGAATTTTCGTGTGAAAGAAGAAGAGATATTGAGCGTGAGAGTGGAGAGATAAACGTGAGAGAGAGTTGGAGTTATAGGAGGCTTAGGAGTCTAGTTTAGGACTTAGTCAAATAAGGTTTAGTTAATTATTAAAAATTTGATTTTTATTTTATTTTAAATCAGCTAATGAATAATAATTATTAATTAATTACATTAATTCAATAGCTTAAATAAAAATCACTTTAATTCATTGCTTCCACCTAGGTTCGAACCCGGGTGGAGCAAGACTTCACTTCAAGAGCCCAATTTCGGCTCTCCCTCCCCAAATTGCCTCTCCACCTTATTAATTAAATAATTAATTATATATTTAGGGTAATTACGATAATTCCCTTAGCTAGTAAAAGACCATTTTACCCCTATACCCTTCAAACCTATGATTTCCTCTTTTTAATTCAGGTAAAGACTCCTTCGAGTAAATCTTCATATTCGAGAGCCCTACATGGTTGGACCCAACCTTTCCAAGATCAACTAACTCCACAAGTTAGTTGGCTTGGCTGTAGCAAGGGTTCCGAGGTCTGGTTCTACGCGCATCAATCCGTGTGAACCCTGGTCTAATCATAGGCATTCTTGACACATTAAGCATTTCTTAACTTATCTATTTTTAGGGTTGTTACAATCTTGTTGGTCGAGAATCATTCAATCAGCCAAAAACACAAAGATTAGCTACTGCTCAAAAAGGTCAATATACTCTAACTAATTTTACTACTAATACTGATCGTGATTTGAATAGTAATGCTTGACATTCTAAGGATTTAGCTGTGCAAGATAATAGGTTGAATGAATCTAACTATCAAACTTATTTTCCTAAAATTTCTATGAATTTTGATCGAAATATGAATAAGGTTGCTACTGATAGAATCAAAAATAATCATGTTAATGTTGATGATTATCCAAAGAAAGATCAAATTCCAGAACTTGCTCCATATACTGTTATACAAACTTATACTGATAGGCTTAGATTTAACCAGTCAAAAAATAAAATCAGAACTAATCTTACTGAACCAGAAATCACTACTAAACAAGGGCTTCTTGTTGTTCTCTATGTGAAGGAAGAAATAGTTAAAGATTTAGCTTCTTCTTGTAAGTTCACTTTAATTCGTAAATTTGTAAACACAATGCCTAGAGTGGAACTTATTAGGAAGAATTTTATTCTACAAACTCACCTATATGGAGGAGTTAAAATAGCTCACTTTAATTCTTGATTTGTTTATATTGATCTTGATAATGAGTTAGATTATAATATGGTGTGGACTAAATGAAAGATGACTATAGCAGGACAAGTTATGAGAATACAGGCTTGGACACACAATTTTAAACCAGCTGAAGAAACTCCTCTTGTTCCAATATGGATTTCTTTGCCTGAACTACCATGGCATTGCTATAATGAAGAATTCATCACTAATCTGTTGTCACCTATAGGAAGAGTTCTGCATTTAGATTAAGCTTCTATTAATAAAACTAGGGGTAGTCAAGCTAGAGTTAAAGTTCAAGTAGAACTTAGTAAAGAGAGACCACCTCACATTTGGATGGGATATATTGGGGAGGATATCACTGATGGAAGGTGGCAGAAAATAGAATATGATAACATCCCTGATTATTGCTTTTATTGTAAACATCAAGGACATAAGGAAATTAATTGTATAATCAAACAAAGGGATGAAGATAACAAAAGAAGGAAAGAGATGGAAAAAAGTAAAACCCAAAAAGACACTGTTATTAAAGAAATGCAGGTACTTGAGTCTAATTCAGCAGGCAGAATGGAGGATGATAGTAATCAAAATTCTATCCCAAGAGAACAACAACAAAGACAGGTTCCTCAAGAAGAACCATGGCAGATGCAAAGGAGGAAAAATGCCAATCAACACCAACAAATGGCAAGTACACAAAAAGGTATAAATATTATTACCACTAAAAAATACTTATATAGATCTGGAAGTTCATAAACAACCATTAGGTTCTGAAGAATTGGAGAGGCATACTGCTCAAACTTCAAGTGGAGCTTAAAATCAATATCATCAGCAGAAACATGCAGTGATGCAAAGAAGGAATAATACCAGGGACCAGGTTACAGAACAACAACTGGGGGACACTCATGATATCAGAAGTGATGCTGAACTCAACTGAGATTAAAATCTAAAACATATAGTTGATACCACTCAATCAGGTATTGAATCAATTATCCCAACCCCTACACCCATTATTCAGTGTATTGGCAATGTTGGTGTAGATGATGGAGGTGTGGTTGGAACTGGTTAGGAGAAATTAGACAGTGAGGTCAGGTTATCCAAAGGAAAAGGGAAAATGAAACAAGTGGATGAGAATGTTGGTCAACACATTAACATAGATGATCATGAACCACCTAATAAACCTAGTAACAATAAATCACAATTAAAACTAAGTAAAAAGAGAAGAGAGGCTATTAAGAAAAAACAACATAAAGAAAAAGGTCATGATTCTTTAGAAATAGAAAAGGATGATGATTTTGATGAATATGGGGCACCCAACTCTGAGGAAGAGTATGATGAAGATACTCAATCCTTAGAGGAGGGTGATGACTTAGACCAAGAAATTAATTCAAAACAACAACCTCAAAGTGGACCTATGTTACACAGTAATAATCATGAAGATTTTCAGGAATTTACTAGAAAACATGGATTTTCTCCAAGAGGTAGAAAGCAATCTAGCAAAACAAATGATAGTGTCAACAAACCACATACTAGGTCTAGGAGTAGAGGTGTTTGATGATTAGAATCATATGTTGGAATGCTAGGAGTATAAATACTCTAGGTGCTTTGGAAACGTTCCAAAACCTTAAAAAAATTCGTAATCTGACTATGATTGCTATATTGGAACCCTTTGCAAATCAGTCAAGATTCTTTATGAGTTAATTTCAAATGAATCATTCTCATTGCAATGTTAATAATAAAATTTGGTTGTTTTGGTCTCACTGACGGGAGAGGCTGCTATTTGGTTCACTGAGCTCCCTTATAACTCAATTTTCACTTGGAACCAACTAAGGGACGTTTTCTTAGCACGTTACTACCCGGTCTCCAAGAAACTAAATCACAAAGACAAAGTGAACAACTTTGTGGCACTACCAGGAGAGTCTGTTAGAAGTTCTTGGGATAGGTTCACTTCATTTTTGAGAAGTGTCCCCAATCACCGTATAGATGATGAGTCACTAAAAGAATACTTCTACCGGGGACAGGATGATAATAATAAAGCGGTATTGGATACTATAGAAGGTGATTCTTATGGGGAGTGTCCTTATGCTGAAATTGCCGAAAATTAGAGAAAATCTCCCGGAATAGTAAAGCATGGAGTACTAGGAAGTCAGATACTGGGAGAAATACCTTTGCAGTGCAATCCACACACAACCCAGCCACATATGAGATTCGTGAAGAGATGGCACAGATGAGAACTGAGCTTGGGTTGGTGTTAAAACATGTCACTGAGGGTGATGAAAAGATAAACGCAGTGAACTACTTGTCTAAACCACCACCACCAACTGATGAATATTATTATGAGGAAGATTCCCATGTAGTAAATGATCAGACGGGGGGTTTCCGACCGAATGCCCAAGGCTCCAATCAGGAGAATTTGCACCAAGGTCAAGGGAATCAAGGTCGGAACTATGGTAACTACAACCGTGAGGGTAATTATGTCCGTGATGGAAATTACAACCGCGACAACAACTTCAATATGGTTAACTATGGTAACAAAAATGATAGGAGTGGGCCCTATGTTCCTCCTAAAAATCATAAAGTTGCTCCTAGTGATGGTGGAGGTAGTATGGCGCGAGTTGAGGATATGTTGCACAAGATGAGCAGGAGGTTCGATGCTAGTGATGCGCACACGAAAGAGTTAAGGAGTGATGTAGCGGGTATTGGACAGAAAGTCGATACACATGCCATATCGATTAAGCAGCTTGAATTGCAAATGGCCCAATTATCTGCGACTGTGAACACACGGCAACCGGGCACTCTCCCTAGCAACACTGTCCAAAATCCGAAAAATGATGGACACTGTATGGCAATTACTACTCATGGTGGTAAACAAACTATTGACCCACCTATGCCGTCTATTGTGGAAAAGGTGATGAGAGATAATGATAAAGTGGTAGAGGTTAGTGATGAAGTAGAAGATAACATTGAAAAAGATGCTGAAGTGCCTAAAAAGGTAACTCCCATGCCGAGACCCCCCCCCCTTTTCCTCAAAGATTAGTGAAAAAGACCGAGGATGGTAAATATCGGCGTTTTATAACAATGTTGAAGCAGCTTTCTATCAATGTCCCTTTGGTAGAAGCTCTTGAACAAATGCCCGGTTATGCCAAGTTTATGAAAGATTTGGTTACAAAGAAAAGATCGGTCACTTTTGAGGATGATGACAGAATGCAGCATTGTAGTGCTATTGCTACAAGGTCTTTAGTGTAAAAGAAAGAAGATCCGGGTGCATTCACTATTCCTTGTACAATTGGGTTATTACATTTTGCGTAAGCATTATGTGATCTGGGGGCAAACATAAATCTCATGCCCCTCTCGATTTACAAGAAGTTGGGTTTGGGTGATCCAAAGCCCACTGCGATGCGGCTACTGATGGCCGATCGAACAGTAAAAGGCCTATAGGGATACTCCATGATGTGCTAGTAAAAGTGGAGTCGTTCATATTTTCGGTAGATTTTGTTATTCTTGATTGTGAAGTCGATTTTGAGGTGCCTATTATTCTTGGGAGACCATTCGTTGCTACGGGTAGAGCCTTAGTTGATATGGAAAAGGGGCAAATGAAATTTCGGTTGAACAATGAAGAAGTAACTTTCAACATTTGTAGGTCCATGCGGCAGAGTGGTGAGCTCCAATCGGTATCTGCTATATCTTACAAAGTTGGTAAATCACCAGAGAGACAAATAGAAGAACATCTAGGTGTAGAAGCACTAGCGGCAGTGATAATGAATTTTGATAATGAATGCATTGAAGAATATGGGTCATTAGTCGCTGCTCTTGATCGTGGTAATGTTCGGTTTAAACCGAAGAAATATGAGCTAGACATTAAGAATCGCGAGTCTCCACCCGCTAAACCATCTATAGAGGAGGCTCCAAAGTTAGAACTAAAAGCTCTCCCACCTCATATCAGGTATGAATTCTTAGGAAACGTTGACACATTGCTGGTAATCATTGCATCAGCCCTGAATAAACAATAAGTTGAGAGTTTGGTGAAAGTGCTAAAAAGGTTCAAAAGAGCTATTGGGTGGACTATTGCGTACATTTTTGGGATCCCTCCTGGTATTTGTTCTCATAAAATCCAACTCATGCCCGATCATAAGCCAAGTATTGAGCACCAGAGACGCTTAAATCCACCTATGCAAGAGGTCGTGAAGAAGGAAATCATAAAATGGTTGGATGCTGGAGTAATATATCCGATCGCCAACAGTAGTTGGGTATGCCCTGTTTAGTGTGTACCTAAGAAAGGGGGAATGACTGTGGTCCCCAATTAAAAAAATGAACTTGTTTCAATGAGACTGGTGACTAGATGGAGGGTGTGTATGGATTACCGGAAATTAAATGCATGGACCGAAAATGACCATTTTCCCATGCCCTTCATGGATCAGATGTTGGATAGACTCGCTAGAAAAGGGTGGTACTGTTTTCTTGATGGTTATTCGGGGTATAATCAGATTTCTATTGCACCAGAAGATCAAGAGGAGACCACTTTTACTTGTCCATATGGGACCTTTGCGTTCAAGAGAATGCCGTTTGGGTTGTGCAATGCACCCGCCACATTTCAGAGATGTATGATGTCAATATTCTCTGACATGGTGGAAGATACTATTGAGGTTTTTATGGATGATTTTTTTGTGGTTGGTGAATCATTCGAGCGGTGTTTGAGCCATTTATCTGAGGTTCTTAAGAGATGTGAAGACTGCAATTTAGTACTAAATTGGGAAAAATACCACTTCATGGTGAAAGAAGGTATTGTTTTGGGCCATCGCATTTCAGAAAAGGGCATAGAGGTTGATCGAGCCAAAGTTGAGGTAATAGAGAGACTTCCTCCACCTATCTCTGTAAAAGGTGTGAGAAGCTTCCTTGGGCATGCAGGTTTTTACAGGAGATTCATCAAAGATTTCTCAAAAATTGCACATCCATTGTGCAAACTGCTGGAGAAAGATTGTAAATTTTATTTTGATGAATCCTGTCTTAAAGCATTCGGCGAGCTAAAAGAAAAATTGGTATCTGCACCTATCATTATTTCTCCGGATTGGAGCAGTCCATTTGAGGTGATGTGTGATGCGAGTGGGGTTGCCCTTGGTGTGGTATTGGGACAAAGAAGGGACAAAATCCTTCATCCCATTTACTATGCTAGTAAAGCCCTCAATGAAGCTCAGAAGAACTATACAGTAACTGAACAAAAGCTCCTTGCAGTATTTGCTTTTGAAAAATTTTGCTCCTATTTGCTAGGTACTAGAGTTAAAGTGCATACTGACCATTCAGCCCTGAGATATTTGATGGCAAAGAAGGATGCGAAAGCGAGGTTGATTCGTTGGGTATTACTACTGCAAGAATTTGACTTTGAGGTAAGGGATAGAAAAGGGACCGAAAATCAAGTTGCTGATCACTTGTCCCGTTTAGAAAATGAAGCTATGAGAGAGTTGGGGGATAAGACTGATATTGATGACACGTTCCCCGATGAGCATGTATTGGCTGCCTCACAAGACTTGATTCCATGGTTCGCAGATTTTGCGAACTTCTTAGCTTGTGATATTGTTCCATCGGACTTGACTTTTCATCAAAGGAAAAAGTTCATGTACGATGTGAAGAAGTTCTTTTGGGATGAACCATACTTATATAGGAGCTGTGCTGATGGGCTTATTCGGCGTTGTGTGCCTGAAGTTGAGATGTTGAGTGTTTTAGAGGTATGCCATTCCTCACCCTTTGGTGGACATCATAGTGGTATCCGGACTGCTCATAAATCTTACAATGTGGTTACTATTGGCCAACTATTCATCAAGATGCTCATGAGTTCACCAAAGCGTGTGATAGATGCCAAAGAGATGGCGGCATTTCAAGAAAGCATGAGCTCCCTCTAAACCCCATTCTTGTGATTGAGTTATTTGATGTTTGGGGTATTGACTTTATGGGTCCGTTTGTGAGTTCTCATGGAATGAAGTATATTTTAGTAGCAGTTGATTATGTATCTAAGTGGGTGGAAGCTATCGCCCTCGCGAACAATGAGGGGAAGAGTGTCACTGCATTCTTGAAAAAGAATATATTCTCTCGATTTGGTACCTCACGGGCAATTATTAGTGATGGGGGATCCCACTTTTTCAACAAATTGTTCAAGGGATTTTTGGAGAAATATGGGGTTCGCCATAATGTGGCCACTCCTTACCATCCTCAAACTAGTGGGCAAGTTGAAGTATCAAATAGGGAGATCAAACAGATTTTGTCAAAAACAGTGAACGCTAGTAGAACAGATTCGTCAAGGAGACTTGATGATGCTCTTTGGGCCTACCGGACAGTGTATAAAACTCCCATAGGTATGTCCCCATACCAACTAGTATATGGGAAAGAATGTCATCTTCCGGTTGAATTAGAGCATAAAGCCATGTGGGCTATGAAAAAGTTAAAAATGGACTGGAATGAAGCTGCAGAACAACGGTTAAATGGGTTAAATGAACTCGATGAATTTCGCCTAAAAGCTTATGAAAGCTCAGCCCTCTACAAAGAAATGATGAAGAAGTACCATGACCTAAAAATCGAGAAACGAGAGTTTATGATTGGGGATTCGGTGATTTTATTCAACTCTAGATTGCGCTTGTTTCCGGGCTAGCTCAAGTCCAAATGGACTGGCCCTTACTTGATCACCCAACTATTCCCTCAGGGAGCGGTTGAGTTGGAAAACAAGGAAGGTGTGTGGTTTAAGGTGAACGGACAACGTCTAAAAATCTATATAGGTCATGCGGAATCGGCGAATGAGGTGATTGAGGCATATCATCTTGATGAAGTCTGAGTAAACGACTGTCCTCAGTCGGGCCGTGACGTTAAATCAGGCGCTGGTTGGGAGGCAACCCAATATGAATCATCTAACCAATTTATAGTTTTCTTTCTAGTAACAGTAGCATTTTCTACTAATGGGTTGTAAATTTTCAGGTAGCACATCTCCAGGAAGTTCTGCAGAAAATTACTCTGCTACATTCACTGATGGATACATCGACGGACCTTCACGCCTGTGACGGACCGTCGCATTACTCCGTCGTGCCAGGTACGTTCTTTATTGTTTTGAAAAGTTAGGGAACATGCGACGGAATCCATGATGGACCATCACCGCTGTGACGAACCGTCATCGGGGTTTCGTCACTTCATTAACCAGCAACCCGACCCGACCCAACTAAGGAATTTCAAAAGTTTTAAAACTTTTTTAAACTCCCCACCCCTTCATTAAGCCGTTTCTTTCCCTCTTTCTCCCATTTCCTTCCCTTTCAACTTCCTTCCCTTCCCAAATTCCCCACATTCTCCCTTTCCCCATCCCAAATCTCCTTTCTTGGTCGGAATCTGTTGCTGTGATTCTCAGTTTTTCTTGTTGGGTGCCATCACTTCCGTGTTGTTTTCTCCTCTTCCAAGGTGTGTGTTTCTGAACTCTACCCATTTACTGTTCATTTTGGTCTTTATTTACTATTAGCATGTGGGTCTTTGATCTTTGACCATATCTTGTCTAACCTAGGTTATTAGTCCCACGAAATGCCTTGATAAAACGCGAGAAATTAGGGCTTCAGACTTGTAAATTTGATAGGTATTTAGGTTAAAGAGCGTTAGGGAAATGTTGGGTCTTTGGATTGAATCACATGGGTTGATTGTGGCATCCCCAGTTCTGTCTCTGAATGACAGAACGATACCCCGATGACGGACCGTCGTAACCACGACGGACCGTCATAGGGTGCGTCCTAACACCCCACAAATTGTTTTCTCCAAGTGTCCACCAACGAATACATGTGACGAACCGTCATGCCCACGACGGTCCATCCTGCACAACCGTCTTGGTTGTCAGAGACCCCTGTCCCAAGGGTCTCATCATTTTTCTAAGTGTCCACTGACGGACGCATGTGACGGACCGCCATACCCACGACGGTCCATCCTGCACAACCGTCTTGGTTGTGAGAGACCCCTGTCCTAAGGGTCTCATCACTTTTTCTAAGTGTCCACAGACGGACACATGTGACGGACTGTCATACCTGCGATGGTCCGTCCTGCACAACAGTATTGGTTGTCAGAGACCCCTGTCCCAAGGGTCTCATCACTTTTTCTAAGTGTCCACTGACGGAAACATGTGACGGACCGTCGTACCCACGACGGTCCGTCCTGCAGAACCGTCGTGACGGTCAAATATCCCTGTCTTAAGGGTCTCAACACTTTTTCTAAGTGTCCACTGAGGGACACATGTGATGGACCGTCATACCCACGACGGTCCGTCCTGCATAACCATCGTGACGGTCAGAGACCCCTGTCCTAAGGGTCTCATCACTTTTTCTAAGTGTCCCTGACGGACACATGTGACGGACCGTCATACCCACGACGGTCCGGCCTGCAGAACCATCGTGACGGTCAGAGATCCCTGTCTTAAGGGTCTCAACACTTTTTCTAAGTGTCCACTGACGGACACATGTGACAGACCGTCACACCCACGACGGTCCGTCCTACATAACCGTCGTGACGGTCAGAGATCCATGTCTTAAGGGTCTCAACACTTTTTCTAAGTGTCCACTTACGGACACATGTGACAGACCATCATACCCACGATGGTCCGTCCTGCACAACCGTCGTGACGGTCAGAGACCCATGTCCCAAGGGTCTCAATAATTTTTCTAAGTGTCAACTGACGGACACATGTAATGGGGCGTCATGCCCACGATGGCCCATCCTGTACGACCATCGTACCAGTCAGAGACCTTCCTTCTGAGAGTCTATATTGTTAAGTATAACATGAAGGACCCCATGACGGTCCGTCATACTAACGACGGGCCGTCACCAGGTCCGTCGTGCCTCACTGCTACTACAGTGCTGCCATTACTGCTTTGCATTTATGTGTATTTTGTCTCATTTTCTTTTCTTGTCATGTTTGCTCCTTCTAGTACTCATGATGATTCTTTACAGGTACTACCTCTCATGGCACCAAAACAAGATCGCGTTTAAGCACGTGTGCGTTCCAAGTCTGTCGCCCCGTCTGCCCGACTGGTGATAGGCTTTGATGATGAGCATGATCCCGAGTAAGTGCCCCCAGGCACTGCTACTATAGCACGAGCTCCACGTACATCGAGAGCCATGCCCAAGAAGGTGGCATCCGGCGTAGTCACTGCATCCCAGTCAGATGAGGAGCGCACACTGACCGGCACACCTTCTGGGTCAGCTGCCCAAGACGAAGGATCATATGGCTCCTTAGGAGTTTCGTGGTCAGAGGAAGCCTCCGGGTCCGCAGACGCCTCTGCACCCGCCACAGCTACACAGTCTGCCTTGGCTGATGAGGCTGACAGCACTGACTCCACTCCTGTCTCACCAACTGGAGTTCTTGCCCCGGTTGCCGACCAGCCCAACCGGTGATGTGTTAAAGGGCAATACCAAGTGTACTTGGACGCCAAGGTTCTTAATGATAAAGGCGTCATGACACAGACCCTTACACTGGAGAGGCGGGTCCTTACGGGAAGTCTCCCCACCATGCTGGATATACACACTCTCTTCACCAGACACCGGCTGGAGTGGACGGCTCATTCTTTGGGCCGCTACAGTGAGGAGTTGGTCCGAGAGTTCTATGCCTCTTATGTGGCCACTCTCCGATCACAGATAGATAGGCGGTCTGCCCTCGCCAAACAGGCCCCACTTGAGTACGTCCGAGTAGGTGTCATACAGGTCGACATCTCCCTACCAGTCATCCGCCGATATCTGTACGGCGAGGATGTTGATACCACCAGTACACCTCTCACCGCCGAGTTTGACTACCGGTGGCAAATTGTTAAAGAGGGCCGGTTCTTACGTGAGCCATCGCTAAGAGAGACCACCAAGAGGTGGATGGCCCAGCACTTTTCTATTGATGGAGAGGCTGCTGATTGGGTGATGGAGCCAAAGGGAGCCATCAGGAAGGCCAACTTGACCTTTACGGCCAAGTTTCTTTGGTTGATAGTCCGCCACTGCCTTTCCCCCACTGCTGCTAATAATATAGTCACATGGCATCGTGCAGTTCTGATGGCCGCAATGATAGCAGGGTTCGAGGTCGACTTCGCTTGACTTCTACAGGCGGTCATGCATGAGAGGGCCTTCAAGGTCACCATGACTTACACTTTTCCTTGCATGGTTTTCTCTTTATGCAGATCCGCAGGTGTGTCCATTTGGCACATTGACCAGCTCAGGCCCCCGCATGGAAATGTTGACATCGGCCTCATCAGGGATGAGGCCAATGAGTTGGCTCCACGCAGAGGGCCCCGCCCGGAGGTGGTCCCACTTGGTGAGAACCTGGCAGATACCATAGAGCATGCTCGTACGGCTTCCCAGGCTGCTGCTGCACATACTGACACTACCCCGGTTGAGTCTATCCTAGGTAGTAGCATTGCCCCGAGCTCCTCTCGCTCGGCTCATTCCGCCACTCTGGTCCCACTTGCTAGGGTCCAGAAACTCGAGGCCTAGATGGCTACACTTATGCATCACATACAGCCTTGGATGCAGAGATCTATTGCTGAGGCAGAGGAGCGCATGGAGCGCAAGATGGCACAGCACACAGAGAGGAAGATCGCAGAGATACATCAGCGCTTAGACGCTTTTGAGTTGCGAGTGCTAGCCCGACCAGCACCTCCGGTGGACATGTCGACCCTTCAGGCTGCGGTTAAGAGTCTGCGGGCTGATCTCAATACGATCTTAGAGGCAAGGGTGCCTGAGTTTGAGGCCCCTTCTGATGAGCCTGCTGAGGACACAGCGATGGCTGCTCTTTTTGCCACTTCTAATGTTCCACCACCTCCCCCACGAGAGTATGCCAAGAGACGCAGGGGTCGAGAGGAGGATGAGGCTAGGGCGAGGAAGAAGGAGCATCATGAGATGGAGGCTGCGAGGAGAGCCTCAATTGCTGACGAGGAGGCCCGCACGTTGAGGGCTGTAGAGTTAGCTGCCGGGGCATCTAGCTCCAGAATTGTAGATACTATGGGAGGCACTACTGATGGTGCTGTTGATGATGAGGACACTACTGAGGATGTCCAGACTACGCAGGGAGTGGGTTCCGGTGAACCGGACCCACCAGCTTGTTGATCGTCGACGCTTAGCGCCTCAGGTTTTCTTCACTTACCTTTCGTGTATTTTAGTTTTTTTTTATGCATTGGGGACAATTGCATATCTTTTGTTGGGGATGGGGTAAATGTAAAGTGAGTACTTGGGTGAATTCTGAGTAGCCCAAGTTCACGATCCTCTTTTGGGGTTTTCTTGCCTGTGTTCTTTTTCCCCAAAAGACTGATTACTTTTATTGTTGAACCGGCATGTCATATCTTATGTACATAGTATAACTCTGAAGCATAATGGCTAAAACAAATATGATATCCCGATAATCAAAATGATGCATGCCTAGGCATAGTAAGTGATAATTGTGTGGTTTGAAACATGAAATAAAGATACACTTCTGCATGATCCTGAATCTAAGACCTTATCTAGGTGACTAATAATCTGGGAATGTAAGGAATGTCAAGTGAGTGTGAGGTGAATTCGAATGTCCACCATCAATACTAAGCTAGAACTTGCCTGGTTAGTCTTGCTAAAAGTGAGTCAAATCAATCAATTAGGAAAGGATCATAGGCCCTTGTTCGAAATAGTCAATCTTGAGCCAAAAAAATAACAGAAAACCAAATGAAGTTAATCCCTTTTTGATCCAAATGAATTGAACTTAAAATAGATCTTTCTTTTTCACCCAATGATCTTTTCTGGGAACAATGTGTTGGCCCTGGTCCCTCCTTGGACATGTGCACCTCAGTTTATGACAAAAGCATAAGTTGAGGGTGGATAATGCAGAAAGCAACCTTGTTTTGGCCCTGACCCAACCATGGGTATTGTGAACCTTGACTCATGGCAAAATCATGAGTTGAGGGTGGCTGTTATCAGGAAAACCCCGGAAAGAGGGGTTGAAAGAATGAAGAGAAAGAAAGAACAAATCAGAAGTGACTAAAAAAAATATGAATAAAGTATACATATGAAGCAAAATAAACACAAGAAAAGAGAAAAGTCACTTACATATAAGGATAAGAAAGGGAAAACAGCAAGGTGAAAAGAAAATTGAGAAATAGGGTGAAATAAAATGATAAAAAGGTGGTACGCTTAGCCGATATGTCAAGGAGGGAAACAAGTCACTAAAGTATACCTAAATATACCCTACCTGACCCTGAGCCTATGTTATAATCTTAAAAAGTCCTATTGTGATCCTAAGAGTTGTATGACGAACTTGAAGTAGTGAAAATAAGGGCAAGCCTATGGCAATATGTATAAATGAGTTGTGAATTTGTTTTGACAGTGAGTGTCGAAAAGTGATCCTTATACTCAAACTAAAATCATTGTGTGAAAAATGAGGATGTTATTTAAAGTGAGGACAGTAGTTGCAACACCGAAAATATTAGCACCTCGGTGATAAATTGAAGAGGATAGGTGTCATTGCGTAATGAGTCTGTGTCATGGTCTGATTCTACACAAGTCAATGCCTAATAGTGATACCATGCATGAACATAATGAGAATGATCGGGATTGATAGCCAAATGATTGCGAAAGTTAAAATATGGATACACTTGTACAAAGCTTTTGTAGTGAGTCATAGTGCATCGCTTGAGGACAAACAACGAATTTAAGTTGAGGGTGTTGATGTACCGTGGTTTCACGGTATTTTTAATGCTTTTTCCTTAAGTTTAGTGTGTGTCGAAAGCCTTTTGTGTTGATTTTTATATAAGTTTCTCTTTGTTTGCATAAAATCTGTCCAAGGATAAACGCGGAAGTTTTTGAGAAAGAAATGCAGAAGAGACCACCTACGGAACTTATGACGGTCCGTCGAGACTATGACGGTCCGTAGGTGGCATCGTAGTGAGGAGAGAAGTTGCTGAAGGAAGATGGGGAATTTTGACCAAGTGTGGGATTACGGAAGTCCATGACGGACCGTCATGGCCATGACGGTCCGTCCTGCTTGTTCGTCGCGATGATCAGAGAAGTAGTCCCAGTACCCAAATTCCAAGAAGTTCAAGTATTTTGGAATGGACACCCTCGACGGACCGTCGTGTTTGAAACGGTCCGTCATACCTGTCCGTCGAGGGGAATGAAGAAAGCAAAAGAAGAATGTGTGAAGTATGGGACGACAGAGGCCATGACGGTCCGTCGTGTCCGTGATGGTCCGTCACGTGTTCCGTCAACCCAGACGCGTTTGTACAGATTTTTAGTAAATAGAATCCTTCTTTGATTAGATTTTGTTTTTATTATAAATAATTTGAAAAAACTCATTTTTGGGGTTAGACTTTTTGAATAATTTTTAGTTCTCTTGTTATAGTATTGAACTCTCAATTTTGGGAATTAAGATACTTTTCTTTTTCGGAATTGATTGTTGGTGATTTTATTGATTGATCAAGTTAAATTCTGGAATTTATTTGTTCTCATAAAAGTAAGTGCATGAATTCTTTCATTAACAATATATGAATTGTGTAATTATGAACATGGGTAACTAAACCTCATTAGTTGGGTTCTTTACTTGATACGACCGCTTTACTTCTTATTTGAGAATTAAGTTTGAGTGTATCAAAGATTCAGTCAATTCTAATCCGAAAACTAGGATTGTTCCCGTTGCATGTCCCTGTCACTAGCTCTCATTGAATCATAGGTTGGTTATGTTTGCTGGTAGAAAACTAGGAATGAAACGTGTTTTCGTGATGATTATCTGTTTATATGTATGCTCGGAATTATGTGAATTATGTTAATGTTTTTCCGAAAATGTAACTATGTGCGTTTAGGTGTGTTGCCGTGGCTACTGGTTACTGTTTAGGGCTTGAAATGGCATGATAGTTCTTTGTATTTCATGTACACATGGTTATGAAAATCGTGATGTTAATATGAGATGAAATGTGGCTGATTTGAATGATAATCTCTTGGCTAAACGAATCCATGAAAATGCACGTAAAACGTTCTAAATGCACTATGAAATTTCCCTAAGAACTAATATGTAACTTGATGAAAATATGCTGAAAAACTACAAAATTTCCAGCTTCAAGTGATGAATTTCGATCAAGTTAAGAGGGTTCAAAATTTTGTGAAAAATGAATTAAAACATGTGAGGTCACGGAGGATGGAACCCGTGACCTCACCATGTTAAAAACCATGAAAATAAAGAAGTTAAAAGTAAAGTGGTGAAGGGGATTCGAACCATGGTCTTGGCAGGAAAATAAGCTATGAAAATAAGAAATGAGAGGAATGGGATTCGAACCCACAACCTCTCAGACAGCTTAAGAAAAAATGAAAAGAAAAGAAATGTGAGGCATGGGAATCGAACCCACGACCTCTAGGGAGTAAAGGAGAATTAAAAGAAAATGAAAAGAAATCGAGATCTTGGCATACATACAAGATGTATAAGTCTTGTATCACATAATCTTATGAAGATATGAATCACTTAAACGAACTATGAATGAAGCCTCATGGCTTGTATGTATGGACCCATAAGTCAAACATCCGTTTAAAAATAAGTGAACCTAAGATGTATATAATGAAATGATGTAAACCTAGAAGGGTTAAGTACGAGTGTAAAACACACTAAATGGCCAAGTGTATTGGCATACGATGAAATGAATATTATGTAATGAAATGATGAAACCCTACAAGGGTTAAGTAAGAGTGTGAAACACACAAATGGCCAAGTGCATTGGCATATAATGAAATGAACATTCACGTATAAGAGGTGAGTAATTATGAAGAGCAATGTGCTAAAGTTAATGAATGTGGTGACAACATTATAAGAGGCTAATGTAAAAGATGAGAGAAATCTCAAATGAGCCTAAGTAAATGTTACCAAAACGTACTTACCTATGAGAGTGTAAAGTTAATGAAGAGACCAGTCTCAATGAACACTCTAATGAAAGTATTGAAAATAATGTATACTTAATACTAATGATGAGATGAGAAATTATCTATTGAGCTATGATGTCGTCATACTAGAAGCCAGCTTCCATGACGTATGAGTTGAATGAAATGGAACTTTATACTGAGCACCGATAGACTAGCTATGAGCGGTGATGCCTTCTTTCGGGAAGGGCGGAGGTTCACGTAACTCTCATGATATGAGACTGTCCGGCATGCCGGGTATGGGTCTCCTTATATCTCCTAGTCTTCGAACCTATATTGCCAATATAGGGGTCTCACGGGGTTCAATTCCCATGTACGCTAGCATTTTTTGGGTCACTTTGGCCGGGGATTCCACCTCTTTTAGCTGTGGGGGAGACACTTGATTTAATGATGCTCACATGATCTATGTCGGTTAATGTTAAAGTTCCCAATGAATGAATGAGTCCAGCCTCAAATGATGCACATAATGAAATAAACGATACCAAAGGTGTTAGGATAGGATAATCAAGAGGTGAGCTAGACTCAAGTAATGACACTAGGTAATTCTTGATCATTGCACAACAAACCCGATGAGAATCTTAAACTACATCCTAGGTATAGCTGGTGTTTATACTAGCTTGTGAATGAATGAAATGAATTATGTATGAATGAATGAAGCAGACTCTGTGTTTCCTAAACAAGACTCCCTAGTTGAGGTCCCATATGTTGACCCCATATTTTGGGAACTCTTAATGTCAAGTCCATGATTCCAAGGTCTCACAGCATATGAATGAATGATATGAAAGATGTTATTTGCTATATGTAATATGATATGTGCTATGCGTAAGATTTTATGTGCTGTGTGCAATAGGATAAGTATGATGATGTATTCTACTCTCATGGCATGACTTTCCTAATCCAAATTTGGAAAGCTCACTAACTTTCCTAATCCAAATTTGGAAAGCTCGCTGACTTTCCTAATCCAAATTTGGAAAGCTCACTAACTTTTCTAATCCCAATTTGGCAAGTCCACTTACTTGACTTTCCACAATCATGTTGTTAGGAAAGAGCTATTCTTACTCATGCATGTCCTTGGTGTGTGCTTGCATATACCCATACTTAGTAAAAGTGTGTACTAATCTCATACAACTCTATACTTTTAGGTGCAGGCACAGGTGGACGCTAGATTTTACAGGTTGACGTTGCAGCTATCCGGACGTGGAGCTTTCAACCGGACTTGGTAGGCCCTCATGCTTTCGAGGATGTCTACCGTTATTATCTAGCTTAGATGTAGGATTTAGCTAGTGGAGTATGTTCCATTAGTGTTTCTTTCCGTTTTTTTTCAGACATTGTATTGGTGCCATTTTGGCAATTATACATTTAATGCACTATTTAACTATTTCTTTTGGTTGATAATCTTAATGTTGGATGGTTGATTGTGAACATTATGAATGTAAGTAGAATGATCTTTATGCATGTTAAGAAACAAAAAGTTTCAAATTTTCCGCTAAAATTAACCTAGATGAAGTAAGAATAACGTAAGTAGGCTTGTCTGCGACCTCTGAGAGGTCAACGACGCCGGTATCGTCTGGGGTCTACACTCCGGTCGTGACAAAGTTGGTATCAGAGCACTAGGTTAAATTCCGAGGATAATAAGTTCACATCAACCACATTTAGTAGTTTCTAAGTGAAGGTAGTGAAGTGCACCACTATCCTGAATTAGAGACTGTATGATGCGTAGGAAAATTTCCCTTTTTCTACTCTTTATCGTGCTATCTAGAGCTTTGACACTTTGTGTCATTATAAGTATCTAACTTCCTTCTTGTGTGAGCGCGTAGAAGAATACACACATGAATTAGGATGGCCAAGTGGTCTAAGGCGCCAGACTCAACATCTGGCCTTCGCAACAAGGGGCAATGATAGAAATGCCCAGCGTGAACGAAAGACGTTTGATAAGAATGGTTGTTCGCATGGAGGTGAGTGCATGGTAGGTTCTAAAGCCTGCTATGAGTATTGATGAAGAGGAGAAGGCTAAGTTGGCTGCTTACTAGATCAAGGAGATGGCTTTGGTATGGATTACTTCATAAATGCTAGGCTACGATAGACTATCGAAACATGGTAGTAAGGTTAAGTTTCCGAATAAGTTAGAGTTAAAATGAATTCATGTTTGCATGTCATGTTGCTATTTTTTTATAGCGTGGACATGATTTTTGTGTTGCATGAGTTGTGAGGTTCATCAAGTTAAGTGCGATTGAGGAGGAAGTTCCTCAATCTCAAATATGAAGCTTCAGATAAGCTTGAGTAATATGCATTATCCAGAGTAAATGTGAAACAGAAATTCACAAAGAGTAAAGTCTCAAGTATGTTAAGATTGATCTTCGTTCAGGGTATCATCAGCTTAGGGTTAGGGATGGAGATATCCCAAAGACAGCCTTTCGTACCCGTTATGGTCATTATGAGTTCTTAGTTATGTCATTTGGTCTCACGAATGCACCTGCTGCATTTATGGATCTCATGAACAAGGTATTCCGTGAATACCTTGACTCTTTCGTCATAGTATTCATTGATGACATTCTCATATACTCTAGGACCAAGGAAGAGCTTGAACAACATTTGAGATTAACCTTGCAGGTACTTAGCCAACATCAGTTTTATGCCAAATTCAGCAAGTGTGAATTCTGGCTCAGATTAGTGACCTTCCTAGGTCATGTTGTGTCCGATCAGGGTGTGGAGGTGGACCTCAGGAAGACTGAGGCTGTTAAGAACTGGCCAAAACCTCTTACTCCCACTGACATCCGTAGCTTTCTGGGATCGGCTGGTTACTACCGCACGTTCAAGGAGGGTTTTTCTTCTATTGCTGCCCCACTGACAGCTTTGACTAAGAAGAAGGCCAAGTTCGAGTGGACGGAGACTTGTGAGAACAGTTTTGAGGAGCTCAAGGACAGACTCACTTCATCCCCGGTGCTTACCTTGCCTAAGTGTGGTGAGAATTACACTATTTATTGTGATGCATCTAGGGTTGGTTTGGGTTGTGTTCTTATGCAGGTTGGTAAGGTGATAAGTTATGTGTCCAAACAGCTCAAGGTTCATGAGAAGAATTATCCCACTTATGACGTAGAGTTGGCAGTTGTGGTGTTTGCACTGAAGCTGTGGAGGCACTACTTGTATGGGGTGAATGTGGATGTGTTAACAGACCACAAGATTCTCCAGTACGTGTTCGCGTAGAGGGAGTTGAATCTACGTCAGTGGAGATGGTTGGAGCTGTTGAAGGACTATGATATGAATGTCCACTACCATCCAGGTAAGGCTAATGTTGTAGCTGATGCTTTGATCAGGATGAGCATGGTAAGTACAGCCCACGTTGAGGATGAGAAGAAGGATTTGGCGAAAGATGTACACAGACTGGCCAAACTAGGGTTGCGGTTGGTTGACTCTACTAGTGGGGGTGTTTCAGTTCGTCCTAGTTCTGAATCATCCTTGGTAGTTGAAGTCAAGCAGGGTCAGTATCGCCATCCTGTGTTGATGGAGCTGAAGGACTCAGTGTTGATAAAGATGAATGAGTCTTTTGCTTTAGGAGGTGACGGCATACTTAGGTACCAGGACAGGCTGTGTGTACTAGATGTGGATGATTTGCGGGCCAGGATTGTTGTAGAGGCCCATGGTTCTAGATATTCCATACATCGAAGTTCCACCAAGATATATCATGATCTTAAGCAGATTTATTGGTGGGATGGTATGAAGAAGGACATTGCAGAATATGTGGCCAAGTGTCCTAATTGTCAGCAGGTTAATGCAGAACATCTTAAGCCTGGCGGTCTTACTCAAATTATTGAGGTTCCGACTTGGAAGTGGGAGTCCATTAATATGGACTTCGTGGTTGTTCTTTCGAGGACTAGGAGACAGCATGACTCCATATGGGTTATTGTGGACAGGATGACTAAGTCTGCCCACTTTATCCCTGTGAAGTCTACTTATAGAGCCGAGGATTATGCGAGACTCTACATTGATGAGATTGTGAGATGGCATGGGATTCCTTTGTCTATCATTTAAGATAGAGGAGCTCAGTTTACTTCACATTTTTGGAGATCTTTCCAGAATAACTTAGGCACGCAAGTAAAGCTTAGTACTGCCTTTCATCCTCAGACTGATGGGCAGGCAGAGTGCACCATTCAGACATTGGAGGACATGTTGAGCGCATGTGTGATTGACTTCAGAGGTAGCTGGGACGACCATCTGCCTTTGATAGAGTTCTCGTATAATAATAGCTATCACTCCAACATTAGGATGGCACCGTTTGAGGCACTGTATGGTAGGAGGTGTAGATCTCCAGTTAGGTGGTTCGAGGTTGGAGAGTCATCCATTTTGGGTCCAGAGATCATTTATGAGGCCTTACAGAAGGTCAGGGTGATTAGGGACAGGTTGGCAACTGCTTACAGTCGGCAGAAGTCATATGCAGATAACAAAAAATGGCCCTTAGAGTTTGATATTGGTGACCAGGTCTATCTGAAGATATCACCTATGAAGGGGGTGATGAGGTTTGGCAGGAAGGGGAAGTTAAGTCCGAGGTATGTTGGGCCATACGAGATCCTATAGCGTGTGGGTGAGGTGGCCTATGAGTTGGCATTGCCTGAGGAGCTAGCTTTTGTCCATCCACTCTTTCATGTATCCATGTTAAAGAAGCACCTAGGTGATCCAACATCGATTCTACCTGTTGAAGGTTTGGGGGTCGATGAAGACTTGTCCTACGAGGAGATACCTGTTGAGATCTTAGACAAACAGGTCAAGCGGCTGAGGAACAAGGAGATTGCCACAGTGAAGGTATTGTGGAGGAATCATCTTGTTGAGGGTGCTACGTGGGAGGCCGAGGCTGATATGAGGTCCCGCTACCCTCATCTTTTCAGCTCTTGAGGTTAGACTTCCTACTCTTAAGTCTAAGTTTCCTTATCTCTCCATTCTTTGTTGCTATTGCTTGACTGTGCATAGTGATTATGTTATGTTATGACTGGCATTGTGCTAGATAGTTAGTAGTGTCATTCGGGGATGAATGTTCCTAAGGGGGGGGGGGATAATGTAACAACCCTAAAAATAGATATGATAAGTAATGCTTAATGTGTCTAGAATGCCTACGATTAGACCGGGTTCACACAGATTAATGCGTGTAGAACCAGACCTCAGAACCCTTGCTACAGCGAAGCCAACTACCTTAGGGAGTTATTTGAGCTAGGAAAGGTTGGGTCCAGCCATGTAGGGCTCTCGAATACAAAGATTTACTCGAATGAGTCTTTACCGGACTAAAAAAGGGAAAATCTTAGGTTTGGAGGGTCTAGGGGTAAAATGGTCTTTTTCCAGACTAAGGGTAGTATCTTAATTACCCTAAATATATAATTAGTTATTTAATTAATAAGGTGGAGGGGCATTTTTGGGAGAGAGGGCCGAAAATTGGCTCTTGAAGTGAAGTCTTGCTCCACCCGGGTTCGAACCTAGGTGGAAGCAATGAATTAAAGTTGTTTCTATTTAAGTTGGTAAATTAATGTAATTAATTAATATTTATTATTTATTGGCTGATTTAAAATAAAAGGGTAATCAGATTTTTATTAATAATTAACTAAACCTTATTTGACTAAGTCCTAAACTTGACTCCTAAGCCTAATATAACTCTCTCCTCTCACGCCTATCTCTCAACACACAATCATTCTCTCTTCTCTTTCACGTTCTTGCTGCCAAAATAACTTCAAGAACAGAAATATAAAGCGAGTTCTTCACACTTGAAGAACTCATCACGAAAGATAAAAACAAATAACGAAATCAATCACGTATGCAAAGAGAAGGTTGTCCGTCGAGTTTGGTGTTGAACTTTTGGTGTTAGACGTGTGTTTGGAGGAGTTCATTGGGCATCAAGTCGAGGTTTGAACGTCAAAAAGGTATGGGTTCTCTTCTCTCTTGGTCCCATCCCAAGAGAGCCCTTAAGAATCAGTCAATTCTAATCCAAAAACTAAGATTGTTCCCGTTGCATGTCCCTGTCACTAGCTCCCATTGAATCATAGGTTGGTTATGTTTGCTGGTAGAAAACTAGGGATGAAACATGTTTTCGTGATGATTATGTGTTTATATGTATGCTCGGAATTATGTGAATTATGTTGATATTTTTCCAAAAATGTAACTACGGGTGTTTGGATGTGTTGCCGTGTCTACTGGTTATGGTTTAGGGCTTGAAATGGCATGAGAGTACTTTGTATTTCATGTACACATGTTTATGTAAATCATGATGTTCATATGAGATGAAATGTGGCTGATTTGAGTGATAATCTTTTGGCTAAACGAATCCATGAAAATGCACCTAAAACGTTCTCAATGCACTATGAAATTTCCCTAAGAACTACTGTGTAACTTGATGGAAATATGCTGAAAAACAACAAAATTTCAAGCTTCAAGTGATGAATTTCGGTCAAGTTAAGAGGGTTCAAAATGTTGTGAAAAATGAATTAAAACAAGTGAGGTCATGGAGGATTTAACCCGTGACCTCACAATGTTAAAAACCATGAAAATAAAGAAGTAAAAAGGAATGTGGTGAAGGGGATTCGAACCATGGTCTTGGCTGGAAAATAAGCTATGAAAATAAGAAATGAGAGGAGTGGGATTCGAACCCACAACCTCTCAGACAGCTTATGGAAAAATGAAAAAAAAAGAAATGTGAGGCGTGGGAATCGAACCCACGACCTCTAGGCAGTAATGGAGAATTAAAAGAAAATGAAAAGAAAGGAAATGTGAGGCGTGGGAATCGAACCCACGACCTCTAGGCAGTAAAGGAGAATTACAAGAAAAATAAAGTGAGGCTGTGGGGGTTTGATCCCACAACCTCATGGTTAACTCGAAATAGTCAAGGAAAAATAAATAAAAAAATAAAAGGGGCTGTGGGGGTTCGATCCCACAACCCCTCGGCAAAGGAAGAGAATTTTCAAAGGATAGAAATAAAAAGGAAACGTTGATGTTGGGGCTCGATCTAGGGTCCTAATGTCATGTGGACTGAAATTAAATGAAAAGAAAAATGTAAAGTGTTGTCCAAGGGATTCGAAATCGGGTTCACTTGCCCAAATTCCGTATTGATACATAAGTCATACGTGAATTAAATATTCAAGAATAATGCTGCCTATTTAGATCGAAATCGAGATCTTAGCATACATACAAGATGCATAAGTCTTGTACCACATAATCTTAGGAAGATATGAATCACTTAAACGAACTATGAAAGAAGCATCATGGCTTGTATGTATAGACCCATAAGTCTAGCATACGTTTAATAATAAGTGAACCTAAGATGTATGTAATGAAATGATGTAAACCTAGAAGTGTTAAGTACGAGTGTAAAACACACTAAATGTCCAAGTGTATTGGCATACGATGAAATGAATATTATATAATGAAATGATGAAACCCTATAAGGGTTAAGAAAGAGTGTGAAACACACAAATGGCCAAGTGCATTGGCATATGATGAAATGAACATTCACGTAATAAAGGGTGAGTAATTATGAAGAGCAATGTGATAAAGTTAATGAATGTGGTTACAACATGATAAGAGGCTAATGTAAAAGATGAGAGCAATCTCAAATGAGCCTAAGTAAATGTTACCAAAACGTACTCACCTATGAGAGTGTAAAGTTAATGAAGAGACCAGTCACTATGAAGACTCTAATGAAAGTATTGAGAATAATGTATACTTAATACTAATGATGAGATGAGAAATCATCTATTGAGCTATGATGTCCTCATACTAGAAGCCAGCTTCCATGACGTATGAGTTGAATGAAATGGAACTTTATACTGAGAATCGATAGACTAGCTATGAGCGGTGATGCCTTCTTTTGGGAAGGGCGGAGGTTCACGTAACTCTCATGAGATGAGACTGTCTGGCATGCCGGGTATGGGTCTCCTTATATCTCCTAGTCTTCGAACCTATACTGCCAATATAGGGATCTGGCGGGGTTCAATTCCCATGTACGCTAGCATGTCACTTTGGCTGGTGATTCCACCTCTTTTCGGTGTGGGGGAGTCACTGGACTTCATGATGCTCACATGATCTATGTCGGTTAAAGTTAAAGTTCCCAATGAATGAATGAGCCCAGCCTCAAATGATGCACATAATTAAATTAACGATACCAAAGTTGTTTGGATAGGATAATCAAGAGGTGAGCTAGACTCAAGTAATGACACTAGGTAATTCTTTATCATTGCACAACAAACTCGATGAGAGTCTTAAACTACATCCTAGGTATAGCTGATGTTTACACTAGCTTATGAATGAATGAAATGAAGTACGTATGAATGAATGAAGCAGACTCTGTGTTTGCTAAAGAAGACTCCCTAGTTGAGGTCCCATATGTTGAGCCCTCATTTTGGGAAGTCTTAATGTCAAGTCCATGATTCCAATGTCTCATGGTATATGAATGACTGATATGAAAGATGTTATGTGCTATATCTAATATGATATGTGCTATGTGTGTGATGTTATGTGCTGTGTGCAATATGATAAGTATTATGATGCATGTTACTCTCATGGCATGACTTTCCTAATCCAAATTTAGAAAGCTCACTGACTTTCCTAATCCAAATTTGGAAAGCTCACTGACTTTCTAATCCAAATTTGGAAAGGTCACTAACTTTCCTAATCCCAATTTGGCAAGTCCACTTACTTGACTTTCCATAATCATGTTGTTAGGAAAGAGCTATTCTTACTCATGCATGCCCTTGGTGTGTGCTTGCATATACTCATACTTAGTACAAGTGTGTACTAATCCCATACAACTCTATATTTTTAGGTACAGGCACAGGTGGACGCTAAAGTTTACAGGTTGACGTTGCAGTTATCCGGACGTGGAGCTTTCATCCGGACTTGGTAGGACCTCATGCTTTCGAGGATGTCTACCGTTATTATCTAGCTTAGATGTAGGCTTTAGCTAGTGGAGCATGTTCCATTAGTGTTTCTTTCCGTTTTTATTTCAGACATTGTATTGGTGCCATTTTGGAAATTATACATTTAATGCAGTATTGAACTATTTCTTTCGGTTGATAATCATAATGTTAGATGGTTGATTGTGAACATTATGAATGTAAGTAGAATGACCTATATGCATGTTAAGAAACCAAAAGTTTCAAATTTTCCACTAAAATTAACCTAGATGAAGTAAGAATGATATAAGTAGGCTTGTGTACGACCTCTGAGAAGTCAACGACGCCGGTCTCGTCTAGGGTCTACACTCCGGTCGTGACAGAAATAATCAAATAAGGGGTGTAGCCAATAAACATTGGCTTATTAATGTAAGTGTACCCAAAAAGAAGAAGAATGAAAAATCTAACTCATAAGTAGGGTAGCCAATCGTTTCCTTAGTCTTGTGAATTGCTTACTCTATTCATTATAGGTATGAGACTACAATGAATCATTGAACTTGTAAGTGAAACATAAGATCAAAGTAGATCATTGAACTACACAACAAGAAGATAGAAAAGAATGAAAAATAATCTAAGTGTAGAGATGGCCACTCACGGCCTAAGTATCAAAAATATGAATGTGTGTTTAAGTTGTTCTAAAATTATGTTCATGATTCGAAGGTCTTATGTTCATATAGAAAATGAGTTGTGTGCCTTAATTGCATGAGAATGTGTCATATTTACATCATAAAGAAAATTTAACGTTTTAAGTGAACAGTAACGTGATTACAGTAACATTTACACTTTGTTTAGGAAAGAGCTTTCCTTGTTCATGCATCATCCCTTATGTGTTATGTGCATACACCCAAACTTAGTACAAGTGTGTACTAACCCCATATATTTTTATTATTTTTATAGACGGAGGTTCTCAAGAAGATTGAAGTTCGACGAAGTTATTTGGATTAGCGATCTCCAGACTTTGGTAGGTCCTCTTAAGTTCGAGGATGCTACATTCATTATTATAGCATAGTACATTTGACATAGGTAGTGGAGTTATTCCCTAGCGTTTCAATTCAACCATTTATTCAAACGTTGTAATAAGGCCGATTGGTAAACTATTATTATTATGATTCTTCATTTAGTTTGTTTAATCTTTAATAGATGGTTGTGCAGTTTGAGGTTTTAGAATATCACTTTTATTCAAAACTATATGAAGTGTGTGTATACTTCGTTAAGTATTTAAAAAGTTTTAAATTTTCCGCAAATTTAACTGTATGATTGTGATGAAAGCTAAGAAGAGGCTTGTCTGCAACCTCTGAGAGGTTAACAACATCGGTCGCGGTTCGGATTCAAAAATTTGGGTTGAAAAACTTGGTATCAGAGCATGAGGTTAAATTACCTAGGATCTAAAGCTGAACACAACCATATTGTGTAGTTTCTAACTTATGGTTGTGAAGTGCACCACAATCATGATTTAGAGACTGTGTGATGTTAAGAATCTTCCCTTCTTCTACTCTTTATCGTGCTATCTAGAGCTTTGAAACTTTGTATCATTATAAGTATCTAACTTTCTTCTTGTGTGAGCGCGTAGAAGAATACACACAAGAATTAGGATGGCCAAGTGTTCTAAGGCGCCATACTCAATATCTGGCCTTCACAAGAAGGGGCAATGATGGAAATGCCCAGCGTTATCGAAAGACGTGTGGTAAGTGTGGTCGTTGCATGAGTGTGATGTGCATTAAGTTAAATTAGGATTGAGAAGAAAGTTCCTTGATCTTAAATAAGAAGCTTCAGATAAGCTTAGAGTATGTGCATCATTCATAGTAAGTGGTGAATTAGACATTCACAAAGATAAAGTTCTAATATGCTAATGTGATTTCCGAAAATTACCCTCTTTGACTTAAAATGATAAGTAGTGCCATTCGGGGACGAATGTTCCTAAGGGGGGGATAATGTAACATTCCGGAAAATTACATGTCTAGTGAAGAGCCCAGTAAGTCCTTTAGAATGGGTATTGGGGGTACATAGTCACCCAATGCCCAATATTGAGAAATATTGGGCATATTATAGAAAATTGGCTAATGGGGTTAGCCAATTTCTTTATATACCCAAATAAGCAAAATATATTCCAAGCTTGTTAGAAATTGTACCTGCAAAGAAGACGCTAAGCTAAAATAGTGATCGCTAATGCAATACTTAAGGTATGAGGCATCCAAGTGTCAAGCCTAGATACCACAATACATAACCATTTAAAATGATCATGTAGAGTAAGCAATGCCCAAGGACACAGTGAGGATCCTTGGGAGAATAAGTAAATATTCCAAAAGATACATCAGAAATAGTGTTTTAGTAAAGTACAACCAACCCTAACCGAATTCGGTTAGGGCTGTTAGGGACAACATATGCGGACGGTACCTCCACGTGGGGCCAACCTACCTAACAAATCCTAGGCTATAACTAACTTCCCTAACTATATAACTAACCTAGGACCAACCGAAATATATTAATTAGTTCACCCGAAAACCTAGGACTTAACCGGGTGACACTAACCTAGTAACTAGTTAAAGAGAAAACCTAGTACCTAACCTATGATTGTCCAAAGGGTTGGTTATGGTCCTAAAAACTTAGGGGTACTTTAGTGATTATCCTAGGTTACTTAATTAATTAATTTAGAAACTTAATTAATTAATTTAAAAGGGCAAAACCGAAATCACAAATCAATTTCCAGATTTCGGTTAAGATGAGAAAAAGACAACATAGTACCTAATCTAGGATTGTCCAAAGAGTTGGTTATTGTCCTAACCACTTAGGGGAACTTTTGTAATTACCCTAGGTGACTTAATTAATTAATTTAGCAACTTAATTAATTAATCTAAAAGGCTAAAACCGAAACTACAAAGGGAATTTCCAGATTCGGTTAAGACAAGAAAAAGAAAATCTAGTACCTAACCTAGGATGGTCCAAAGAGTTTGTTATGGTCCTAATAACTTAGCGGTATTTTAGTAATTACCCTAGACAACTTAATTAATTAATAATAGTACAAAACCGAAACTACTAGGAAAGATACCAAAAACGATCAAGTCAAGAATCTTCCAATCCTAGTCAATCTAGGAGGGGCGTTTATGTAATTAGCTAATTGGTCTACCTTAATTAGGTTATATAATCCTGGGGGCGAATGTCTTGTTGGAACTAATAATTGCTATGGTTGTGGCAAAGGTGTCCATATGGTGAAAGATTGTCCTAATGTGAGACACGTTATTTACTCCAAGAAAATGTTACAACTAAATCAGGAGAAAAATGTGAGAACAAGTGAAGTCGCAAACTAAACCCTAGGACGCTAGCAAGGGACATTTCAAAGGTTTTTCGTGCAAAATTCGTATTGATCTTCGTAGATTTAATTCTACAGCAAGGTATGGGTTTTCTCGCATGGAATCCTTTCTCCAAGAGACTTTTCAAACGTTTTACTTCAAGAATATCTAAACTAGGGTTGTTCCCATCGAATCGCATGTTCATCTCCCTAGTTATTCCGATTTCCAATTCTTGTAGTATAGTAGTATTATTCTCGATGCATTGCTGGTTGTATGTGGTGTTAACTGATCTTATATGTGTGTTTAAGGTTTTTAAATGTCGAGTGAAATACACGTGATTAGATATGCATGCTAGGGTGTTATTTACATTAACGTTAATTGTTATAATGTCTAATTGTGTTTCGAGAATGTGAATTGTTATGAGTATTCGTTGAATTGTTGATATGTTTATCATGTGAAAAGTCAGGTTGTCTAACATGTTAAATTTCTATAATGTATTCATGAATTGGTTGAATTAGTTAGTGATAACATTATGACAAGTAATTGGTGAAATTCTGAATGATTCCAACAAATTGGCTAACAAATCAATATCTAAATGTATTACTCCAAAAGTTCATTCTCATATCAATTCAATATCGCATAACATAGGGTATGCCAATCAATGGGACAAGTCACAACATACCCTATCCACCCAACTTGTGAACGCCATAAAATCTTACAAAGAATCAATAACAATCATAAAGAATGATAAAAGGTTAGTAAGTGACGTGAACAAGTTAAAGTGAGTAAAGAGATAACTATGAGTTAAGTTATAAGATTGACCTAATATATAGTGTTAGAAAGAAGTGAGACGAGTCTCAAGAAAACTTAATCATTACGTCAAAGTTACTCACATAAGATGGTGCTAGAGTCCGTGAGACAAGTCTCACTCGCACCATGATGATAAAGTAAAGTTTCAAGATCATAATCATCAAGTAAATATAGGGATGAGCAGTCATCCATAGAGTAAGTAAACCTCATAACTAGAAGCAAGCTTCCATAATGTAATGAGTCAACTCTAAAAGATAAGAAGATAAAATCTGAGCTTAGCACCGATAGACTAGCTATGAGCGAGTGGTAGGAGCTTGTAAGTCTCATGAGACGAGATTACCAGGGTATCAGTACGTCTCTTAGTCTTAGAACTATGTTGCCAACATAGGGGCACCTAGCTAGTGGAGGCCACCCACTAAACACGCTAGCAAGTTAGGTAATCATCTTGGCCGGTGATTCCACCTCTTTTCGGTGTAGGGGAGACACCGAATTTCATGTCTGGCTAACATGATCTATGTCGGTTATAGCTAAGTACAGCATTCGATTCACTATTGCCGTGAATCCCCCTTTACGATGTGGGGAAAACATCGACCGATTCACCTTAGCCGGTGAATCCCCCTTTTTCGGCATGGGGAAGACACAGAGATTGGTTCACTTTAATCGGTGAACCACCCATTTTTGGTGTGGGGGAGACACTAGATTTCATGTACCTTGCATTATCTACTTTTAAGAGAGTAAGAAAGAATAAGTAGAAAGTTCAAGTAAACAATGGAGCAAGGGAGTAGAATTATAAGTTTATAGTGAACTAAGTAAAGTAAGAGCTTACTAAACATTAATCAATAGTGTTTGATAGATATAACAAGTTGGGGGTAGCCATAATGGAGCGTGGATTATGTCCCAAGAAATTTATATTATGAAATAATCAAAAAAGGGGTGTAGCCAATAAAGATTGGCTTATTAATGTAAGTGTACCCAAACAGAAGAAGAATGAAAAATCTAACTCATAAGTAGGACAGCCTATCGTTTCCTTAGTCTTGTGAATTGCTTACTCTATTCATTGTAGGTATGAGACTACAATGAATCATTGCACTTGTAAGTGAAACATAAGATCAAAGGAGAGCATTGAACTACACAACAAGAAGATAGTAAAGAATGAAGAATAATCTAAGTGTAGAGATGGCCACTCACGGCCTAACTATCAAAAATATGAATGTGTGTTTAAGTTGTTCTAAAATTATGTTCATGATTACAAGGTCTTATGTTCATATAGAAAATGAGTTGTGTGCCTTAATTTCATGAGAATGTGTCATATTTACATCATAAATCAAAGTTAACGTTTTAAGTGAACAGTAACATGATTACAGTAACATTTTTGTTTAGGAAAGTGCTTTCCTTGTTTATGCATCGTCCCTTATGTGTTATGTGCATACACCCATACTTAGTACAAGTGTGTACTAACCCCATATATTTTTATTATTTTAATAGACGCAGGTTCTCAAGAATATTGAAGTTCGACGAAGTGGTTTGGATTAGCGATCTCTAGACTTTGGTAGGTCCTATTGAGTTCGAGGATGCTACATTCATTATTCTAGCTTAGTACATTAGACATAGTTAGTGGATTTATTCCCTAGCATTTCAATTCAACCATTTATTCAAACGTTGTAATAAGACCGAATGGCAAACTATTATTATTATGATTCATCATTTAGTTGGTTTAATCTTTAATAGATGGTTGTGGAGTTCGATCTATTAGAATATCACTCTTATACAAAACTATATGAAGTGTATGTATACTTCGTTAAGTAAATAAAAAGTTTTAATTTTCCGCAAATTCAACTGTATGATTGTGATGAAAGCTAAGAAGAGGCTTGTCTGCAACCTCTGAGAGGTTAACAATGCCGATCGCGGTTTGGATTCAGGAATCCGGGTCATGAAAAACTTGGTATCCGAGCATGAGGTTAAATTACCTAGGATCTAAAGCTCAACACAACCACGTTGCGTAGTTTCTAACTTATGGTTGTGAAGTGCACCACAATCATTATTTAGAGACTGTGTGATGTTAAGAATCTTCCCTTCTTCTACTCTTTATCGTGCTATCTAGAGCTTTGAAACTTTGTATCATTATAAGTATCTAACTTTCTTCTTGTGTGAGCGCGTAGAAGAATACACACAAGAATTAGGATGGCCAAGTGTTCTAAGGCGCCAGACTCAAGTTCTGGCCTTCCCAAGAAGGGGCAATGATGGAAATGCCCAGCGTGACCGAAAGACGTGTGGTAAGTGTGGTCGTTGCATGAGTGTGATGTGCATTAAGTTAAAGTAGGATTGAGAAGAATGTTCCTTGATCTTAAATAAGAAGCTTCAGATAAGCTTAGAGTATGTGCATCATTCATAGTAAGTGGTGAATTAGACATTCACAAAGTTAAAGTTCTAATATGCTAATGTGATTTCCGAAAATTACCCTCTTTGTCTTAAAACAATAAGTAGTGTCATTCGGGGACGAATGTTCCTAAGGGAGGGATAATGTAACATTCTGGAAAATTACATGTCTAGTGAAGAGCCCAGTAAGTCCTTTAGAATATGTATTGGGGGTACATAGGCACCCAATGCCCAATATTGAGAAATATTGGGCATAGTATAGAAAATTGGCTAATGGGGTTATCCAATTTCTTTATATACCCAAATAAGCAAAATATATTCCAAGCTTGTTAGAAATTGTACCTGCAAAGAAGACCCTAAGCGAAAATAGTGATCGCTAATGCAATATTTAAGGTATGAGGCATCCAAGTGTCAAGCCTAAATACCATAGTACATAACCATTTAAAATGATCATGTAGAGTAAGCAGTGCCCAAGGACATAGTGAGGATCCTTGGGACAATAAGTAAATATTCCAAAAGAGACATCAAGAATAGTTAGTTAGGAAAGTACTCTCACGACCGGAAACTAGACCCCAGACGACACCAGCATCGTTGACCTCTCAGAGGTCGCAGACAAGCCTATTTATCCTCATTATTACTTCATCTAGGTTAATTTTAGCGGAAAATTTGAAACTTTTTTTGTTTCTTATCATGCATAAAGGTCATTCTACTTACATTCATAGTGTTCACAATCAACCATCTAACATTAAGATTATCAACTGAAAGAAATAGTTCAATACTGCATTAAATGTATAATTACCAAAATAGCACCAATAAAATGTCTGAAATAAAAATGGAAAGAAACACTAGTGGAGCATACTCCACTAGCTAAAGCCTACATCTAAGCTAGATAGAAACGGTATACATCCTCGAAAGCATGAGGGTCTACCAAGTCCAGATGAAAGCTCCACGTCCGGATAGCTGCAACGTCAACCTCTAAGCTCTAGCGTCCACCTCTGCCTGCACCTAAAAATATAGAGTTGTATGGGATTAGTACACACTTGTACTAAGTATGGGTATATGCAAGCACACACCAAGGACATGCATGAGTAAGAATAGCTCTTTCCTAACAACATGATTATGGAAAGTCAAGTCAGTGGACTTGCCAAATTGGGATTAGAAAAGTTAGTGAGCTTTCCAAATTTGGATTGGGAAAGTCAGTGAGCTTTCAAAATTTGGATTAGGAAAGTCAGTGAGCTTTCCAAATTTGCATTAGGAAAGTCATGCCATAAGAGTAACATGCATCATCATACTTATCATATTGCACACAACACATGACATCTTACACATAGCACATATCATATTGCATATAGCACATAACATCTTTCATATCATTCATTTATATGCCATGAGACCTTGGAATCATGGACTTGACATTAAGACTTCCCAAAATGAGGGCTCAACATATGGGACCTCAATTAGGGATCCTTCTTTAGCAAACACAGAGTTTGCTTCATTCATTCGTACGTACTTCATTTCATTCATTCATAAGCTAGTATAAACACCAGCTATACCTAGGATGTAGTTTAAGACTCTCATCGGGTTTGCTGTGCAATGATCAAGAATAACCTAGTGTCATTATTTGAGTCTAGCTCACCTCTTGATTAATCTATCCTAACACCTTTGATATCGTTTATTTCATTATGTGCATCATTTGAGGCTGGCCTTATTCATTCATTGGGAACTTTAACTTTAACCGACATATATCATGTGGGCATCATGAAATCCAATGTCTCCCCCACACCAAAAAGAGGTGGAATCACCTGCCAAAGTGACCCAAAACATGCTAGCGGACATGGGAATTGAACCCCGCCAGATCCCTATATTGGCAGTATAGGTTCGAAGAGTAGGAGATATAAGGAGACCCATACCCGGCATGCCGGACAGTCTCATCTCATGAGAGTTACGTGAACCTCTGCCCTTCCCGAAAGAAGGCATCACTGCTCATAGCTAGTCTATCGGTGCTCAGTATAAAGTTCCATTACATTCAACTCTTACGTCATGGAAGCTGGCTTCTAATATGAGGACATCATAGCTCAATAGATGACTTCTCATCTCATCATTAGTATTAAGTGTGTTAATCTCAATACTTTCATTAGAGTGTTCATAGAGACTGGTATCTTCATTAACTTTACACTCTCATAGGTGAGTACGTTTGGTAACATTTATTTAGGCTCATTTGATATTGCTCTCATCTTTTACATTAGCCTCATATCATGTTGTCACCACATTGATTAACATTAGCACATTTGCTCTTCATAATTACTCACCCCTTTTTACATGAATGTTCATCTCATCATATGACAATGCACTTGGCCATTTGTGTGTTTCACATTTTTACTTAACCCTTCTAGGGTTTCATCATTTCATTACATAATATTCATTTCATCGTATGCCAATGCACTTGGCCATTTAGTGTGTTTCACACTCTTACTTAACCCTTCTAGGGTTACATCATTTAATTACATACATCTTAGGTTCACTTATATTTAAATGTATGTTAGACTTATGGGTCTATACATACAAGCCATGAGGCTTCGTTCATTGTTCAATTAAGTGATTCATATCTACCTAAGATTATGTGGTACAAGACTTATGCATCTTGTATGTATGTTAAGATCTCGATTTCGATCTAAGTTGGCAGCATTATTCTTGAATATTTAATTCACGAATGACTTATATATCAATGCGGAAATTTGGGCAAGGGAACCCGGTTTTGAATTCCTTGGACAACACTTACATTTTTCATTTATTTTATTTTTTGGTCCACATGATATTGGGACTCTAGATCGAACCCCAACATTAACGTTTCCTCTTTATTTTTCTCCTTTGAATTTCCTCTTCCTTGGCCGAGGGGTTGTGGGATCGAACCCCCACAACCCCTTTTATTATTTGTTTTTATTTATTTCTCCTTGTCTATTTCGAGTTGACCATGAGGTTGTGGGATCAAACCCCCACAGCCTCTCTTTATTTTTCTTTTATTTCGCCTCTACTGCCTAGAGGTCGTGGGTTCAATTCCCACGCCTCACATTTCTTTTATCTTCATTTTCTCTTAACTCTCCTTCACTTCCTTGAGGTCGTGGGTTCGATTCCCACGCCTCACATTTCTTTTCTTTTCATTTTCTTTTGCTCTCCTCTACTGCCTTGAGGTCGTGGGTTCGATTCCCACACCTCACATTTATTTTCTCTTTATTTTTTTTTCTTTGAGTTCTGACCAAGAGGTTGTGGGTTCGAATCCCACTCCTCTCATTCTTAAATTTTGTATTTGTTTTTAAGCCAAAGACACCCGAGATCGAATCCCCTTAACCCTCATTTAATTCACGTTTTTAGTGTATCTCACGGGTGAGGTTGAGGGTTCGAATCCTAGTGACCTCACCTAATTTACACTCAATTAATTTTCCAGATTTGTTCATCTACGTTTAGCCAAAACCAAACTTGTAAGTTTCTGGAAATTTGGTCACATTTCAGCTCACTTTCATCAACATTTACACTTGAACTCATATGGTAACTCGTAGATCACTTAACACGTTTTGGGTGCATTTTTCATAGGTTCGTTTAGCCAAGAGATTATTACTCAAATCAGCCACATTTCTTCTTATATGAATGTCACGATTTACATAGGTTTATGCACGTAAAATAACAACCATAAAATTAAAATTTTTGGAGCATCAAACAGAGAACATTAGTCACGGTTACATCCTTGCACACACATGCACATAGTTTCGAAAACATATAGGTTGTCATTCATACGATTTCAAACACACAAACATGAACATATTTATCACAAAAACATAACACACTCCTAATATCTACCAGCAAACATACCCAACCTAAGAATCATTGGGAGCTAGTGACAGGGACATGCAACGGGGAAACAATCCTAGTTTTTGGATTAGAATCGACTGAATCCTAGGGGTCTCTTGGGAAAGGGATCAAGAGTAAGAAAACCCATACCTTTTGTGACGTTCAAACCTCGACTTGCTGCCCAAAATCTTCTCCAAAGATCACGTCTAAATCCCCTCAAAGTCAACAACAACTCGACGGACAAACTTCTCTTTGCCTACGTGATTGATTTCGTTCGTTTTCTTATATTTTCGTTGTGAGTTCTTCAAGTGTGAAGAACTTTGGTTTACCTACTGTTTTTGAAGTTATTTGGCAGAGAGAATCATGAGCGAGAGTGATAGAGACGTGAGAGAGAGAGATGAGCGTGGGAGAGAAGAGTTTTCTTAGGCTTAGGAGTCTAGTTTAGGACTTAGTCAAATAAGGTTTTATTTAATTATTAAAAATCTGATTTCCTTTTATTTTAAATCAGCTAATAAATAATAAATATAAATTAATTACACTAATTTACCAACTTAAATTAAAAACACATTTAATTCATTGCTTCCACCTAGGTTCGAACCCGGGTGGAGCAAGACTTCACTTTAAGAGAAAATTTTCGGCCCTCTCTCCCCAAAAGACCCCTCCACCTTATGAACTAAATAATTAATTATATATTTAGGGTAATTACGATACTACCCTTAGCCTGGAAAAAGACCATTTTACCCCTAGACCCTCCAAAACTATGATTTTCCCTTTTTAAGTCCAGTAAAGACTCATTTGAGTAAATCTTCGTATTCGAGAGCCCTACATGGTTGGACCCATACTTTACAAGCTCAACTAACTCCCCAAGTTAGTTGGCTTGGCTGTAGCAAGGGTTCCAAGGTCTGGTTCTACGCGCATCAATCCGTGTGAACCTGGTCTAATCGTAGGCATTCTAGACACATTAAGCATTACTTAGCATATCCATTTTTAGGGTTGTTACAAGTACAACCAACCCATGTGCAAGAACATGGGCAAGTAAAGTGGGAATCGTCCAAGGGGGACTATGCAACTACCCTAACCAAATTCGGTTAGGGCGGCTAGGGACAACATGTGCGGACGGGTCCCTCCACGTGGGGCCAACCTACCTAACCAATCCTAGGCTCTAACTAACTGCACTAACTATCTAACTAACCTAGGACCAACCAAAATAAATTAATTAGTGCACTCGACAATCTAGGACTTAACCGGGTGACAGTAACCTAGTAACTAGTTAAAGAGACAACCTAGTACCTAACCTAGGATTGTCCAAAGGGTTGGTTATGGTCCTACAAATTTATGGGTACTTTAGTAATTATCCTAGGTTACTTAATTAATTAATTTGTCAACTTATTTAATTAATTTAAAAGGGCAAAACCGAAATCACAAATCAATTTCCAGATTTCGGTTAAGACGAGAAAAAGACAACCTAGTACCTAACCTAGGATTGTCGAAAGAGTTGGTTATTGTCCTAAACACTTAGGGGAACTTTAGTAATTACCCTAGGTGACTTAATTAATTAATTTAACAACTTAATTAATTAATCTAAAAGTCTAAAACCGAAACTACAAAGGGAATATCCAGATTTAGACCTAGGATGGTCCAAAGAGTTTGTTATGGTCCTAATAACTTAGCGGTATTTTAGTAATTACCCTAGACAACTTAATTAATTAAAATACTAGGACAAAACCGAAACTACTAGGAAAGATACCAAAAATGGTCAAGTGAAGAATCTTCCAATCCTAGTCAATCTAGTAGGGGCGTTTATGTAATTAGCTAATTGGTCTACCTTAATTAGGTTATATAATCCAAGTAGAATTAGTTAACATTCAGTTTATAAAGCCTTATTTACGTTATTCACTCCAAGAAAACTTTACAACTAAATCAAGAGAAAAATGTGAGAACAAGAGAAGTCGCAAACTAAACCCTAGGACGCTAGCAAGGGACGTTTCAAAGGTTTATCGTGCAAAATTCGTATTGACCTTCGTAGATTTAATTCTACAGCAAGGTATGGGTTTTCTCTCATGGAATCCTTTCTCCAAGAGACCTTTCAAACGTTTTACCTCAAGTATATCGAAACTAGGGTTGTTCCCATCGAATCGCATGTTCATCTCCCTAGTTGTTCCGATTTCCAATTCTTGTAGTATAGTAGTATTATTCTCGATGCATTGCTGGTTGTATGTGGTGTTAACTGATCTTATATGTGTGTTTAAGTGATTTAAATGTCGAGTGAAATACACGTGATTAGATCTGCATGCTAGGGTGTTATTTACATTAACGTTAATTGTTATAATGTCTAATTGTGTTTCGAGAATGTGAATTGTTATGAGTATTCGTTGAATTGTTGATATGTTTATCATATGTGAAAAGTCAGCTTGTCTAACATGTTAAATTACTATAATGTATTCATGAATTGGTTGAATTAGTTAGTGATAACATTATGACAAGTAATTAGTGAAATTCTGAATGATGCCAACAAATTGGCTAACAAATCAATATCTAAATGTATTACTCCAAAAAGTCATTCTAATCTCAATTCAATATCTCATAACATAGGGTATGCCAATCAATGGGACAAGTCCTAACATACCCTATCCACACAACTTGTGAACGCCATAAAATCTTACAAAGAATCAATAACAATCATAAAGAATGATATAAAGTTAGTAAGTGATGTGAACAAGTTAAAGTGAGTAAAGATATAACTAAGAGTTAAGTTATAAGATTGACCTAATATATAGTGTTAGAAATAAGTGAGATGAGTCTCAAGAAAACTTAATCATTACGTCAAAGTTACTCACATAAGAGGGTGCTAGTGTCCGTGAGACAAGTCTCACGCACCATGATGATAAAGTAAATTTTCAACAACATAATCATCAAGTAAAGATAGGGATGACCAGTCATCCATAGAGTAAGTAAACCTCATAACTATAAGCAAGCTTCCATAATGTAATGAGTCAACTCTAAAAGATAAGAAGATAAAATCTGAGCTTAGCACCGATAGACTAGCTATGAGCGAGTGGTAAGCGCTTGTAAGTCTCATGAGACGAGATCGCCAGGGTCTCAGTACATCTCCTAGTCTTAGAACTATGTTGCCAACATAGGGGCACCTAGCTAATGGAGGCCACACACTAAACACGCTAGCAAGTTAGGTAATCATCTTGGCCGGTGATTTCACCTCTCTTTGGTGTAGGGTAGACACCGGATTTCATGTCTAGCTAACATGATCTATGTCAGTTATAGCTCAGTACAAGCATTCGGTTCACTAATACCGTGAATCCCTCTTTACGATGTGGGGAAAACATCGACCGATTCACCTTAGCCGGTGAATCCCCCTTTTCGGCGTGGGGAAGACACAGAGATTGGTTCACTTTAATTGGTGAACCACCCATTTTCGGTGTGGGGGAGACACTCGATTTCATGTAGCTCGCATTATCTACTTCCGTAAATGCTAAAAGAATTCTTTAAGTGAGTAAGAAAGAATAAGTAGCAAGTTCAAGTGAAAAATCGAGAAAGGGAGTAGAATTATAAGTTCATATTGAACTAAGTAAAGAAAGAGCTTACTAAACATTAATCAATAGTGTTTGATAGATATAACAAGTTGGGGGTAGCCACAATGGAGCGTGAATTATGTCCCACGAACTTTATATTATGAAATAATCAAATAAGGGGTGTAGCCAATAAAGATTGACTTATTAATGTAAGTGTACCAAAAAAGAAGAAGAATGAAAAATCTAACTCATAAGTAGGGTAGACAATCGTTTCCTTAGTCTTGTGAATTTCTTACTCTATTCATTGTAGGTATGGGACTACAATGAATCATTGCACTTGTAAGTGAAACATAAGATCAAAGGAGATCATTGAACTACACAACAAGAAGATAGAAAAGAATGAAAAATAATCTAACTGTAGAGATGGCCACTCACGGCCTAACTATCAAAAATATGAATGTGTGTTTAAGTTGTTCTAAAATTATGTTCATTATTCCAAGGTCTTATGTTCATATAGAAAACGAGTTGTGTGCCTTAATTGCATTAGAATGTGTCATATTTACATCATAAAGAAAAGTTAACGTTTTAAGTGAACAGTAACGTGATTACAGTAAGATTGACACTTTGTTTAGGAAAGAGCTTTCCTTGTTCATGCATCGTCCCTTATGTGTTATGTGAATACACCCATACTTAGTACAAGTGTGTAATAACCCCATATATTTTTTTATTATTTTTATAGACGGAGGTTCTCAAGAAGATTGAAGTTCGACGAAGTGGTTTGGATTAGTGATCGCTAGATTTTGGTAGGTCCTCTTGAGTTCGAGGATGATACATTCATTATTCTAGCTTTGTACAATAGACATAGCTAGTGGAGTTAGTCCCTAGCGTTTCAATTCAACCATTTATTCAAACGTTGTTATAAGGCTGATTGGCAAACTATTATTATTATGATTCATCATTTCGCTTGTTTAATCTTTAATAGATGGTTGTGGAGTTTGATCTATTAGAATGTCACTCTTATTACAAATCTATATGTAGTGTATGTATACTTCGTTAAGTAATTAAAAAGTTTTAAATTTTCCGCAAATTTAACTATATGATTGTGATAAAAGCTAAGAAGAGGCGTGTCTACAACCTGTGATTAGTTAACGACGCCGATCGCGGTTCGGATTCAAGAATCTGGGTCATGACAAACTTCGTATCAGAGCATGAGGTTAAATTACCTAGGATCTAAAGCTCAACACAACCACGTTGCGTAGTTTCTAACTTATGGTTGTGAAGTGCACCACAATCATGATTTAGAGACTGTGTGATGTTAAGAATCTTCCCTTCTTCTACTCTTTATCGTGCTATCTAGAGATTTGACACTTTGTATCATTATAAGTATCTAACTTTATTCTTGTGTGAGCGCGTAGAAGAATACACACAAGAATTAGGATGGCCAAGTGTTCTAAGGCGCCAGACTCAAGATCTGGCCTTCCCAAGAAGGGGCAATGATGGAAATGTCTAGCGTGACCGAAAGACGTGTGGTAAGTGTGGTCGTTGCATGCGTGTGATGTGCATTCAGTTAAAGTAGGATTGAGAAGAAAGTTCCTTGATCTTAAATAAGAAGCTTCAGATAAGCTTAGAATATGTGCATCATTCATAGTAAGTGGTGAATTACACATTCACAAAGATAAAGTTCTAATATGCTAATGTGATTTCCGAAAATTACCCTCTTTGTCTTAACACGATAAGGTAGTGTCATTCGAGGACGAATGTTTCTAAAGGGGGGATAATGTAACATTTTGGAAAATTACATGTCTATTGAAGAGCCCAGTAAGTCCTTTAGAATATGTATTGGGGTTACATAGGCACCCGATGCCCAATATAGAGAAATATTGGGCATAGTATAGAAAATTGGCTAATGGGGTTAGCCAATTTCTTTATATACCCAAATAAGCAAAATATATTCCAAGCTTGTTAGAAATTGTACCTGCAAAGAAGACACTAAGCAAAAATAGTGATCGCTAATGCAATACTTAAGGTATGAGGCATTCAAGTGTCAAGCCTAGATACCACAGTACATAACCATTTAAAATGATCATGTAGAGTAAGCAGTGCCCAATGACATAGTGAGGATCATTGGGAAAATAAGTAAATATTCCAAAAGAGACATCAATAATAGTTAGTTAGGAAAGTACAACCAACCCATGTGCAAGCACATGGGCAAGTAAAGTGGGAATTGGCCAAGGAGGACAATGCAACCACCCTAACCGAATTCAGTTAGGGCAGTTAGGGACAACATGTGCGAACGGGTCCCTCCACGTGGGGCCAACCTACCTAACCAATCCTAGGTTCTAACTAACTGCCCTAACTATCTAACTAACCTAGGACCAACCGAATAAAATTAGTTAGTGCACCCGACAACCTAGGACTTAACCGGGTGACACTAACCTAGAAACTAGTTAAAGAGACAACCTAGTACCTAACACAGGATTGTCCAAAGGGTTGGTTATGGTCCTATAAACTTAGGGGTAATTTAGTGATTATCCTAGTTTACTTAATTAACTAGTTTAGAAACTTAATTAATTAAATTAAAAAGGAAAAACCGAAATCACAAATCAATTTCCAGATTTCGGTTAAGACGAGAAAAAGACAACCTAGTACCTAACCTAGGATTGTCCAAAGAGTTGGTTATTGTCCTAAACACTTAGGGAACTTTAGTAATTACCCTAGGTGACTTAATTAATTAATTTAGCAACTGAATTATTTAATCTAAAAGGATAAAACCGAAACTACAAAGGGAATTTCCAGATTCGGCTAAGACAAGAAAAAGAAAATCTAGTACCTAACCTAGGATGGTCCAAAGAGTTTGTTATGGTCCTAATAACTTAGGGGTATTTTAGTAATTACCCTAGACAACTTAATTAACTAAAATAATATTACAAAACCGAAAATACTAGGAAAGATACCAAAAATGGTCAAGTCAATAATCTTCCAATCCTAGTCAATCTAGGAGGGGCGTTTATGTAATTAGATATATGGTCTACATTAATTAGGTTATATAATCCAAGTAGAATTAGTTAACATTCAGTTTATAAAGCCTTCGACACATTATTCACTAAAATAAAATGTTACAACTAAATCAAGAGAAAAATGTGAGAACAAGAGAAGTCGCAAACTAAACCCTAGGATGCTAGCAAGGGACGTTTCAATGGTTTTTCGTGCAAAATTCGTATTGATCTTCGTAGATTTAATTCTACAGCAAGGTATGGTTTTTCTATCATGTAATCCTTTCTCCAAGAGTCATTTCAAATGTTTTACTTCAAGAATATCGAAACTAGGGTTTTTCCCACCGAATCGCATGTTCATCTCCCTAGTTGTTCCGGTTTCCGATTCTTGTAGTATAGAAGTATTATTCTCGATGCATTGCTGGTTGTATGTTGTGTTAACTGATCTTAATTGTGTGTTTAAGGCATTTAAATGTCGAGTGAAATACACGTTATTGTAGTGCTATTGCTACAAGGTCTTTAGTGCAAAAGAAAGAAGATCCGGGTGCATTCACTATTCCTTGTACAATTGGGTTATTACATTTTGCGAAAGCATTATGTGATCTGGGGGCAAGCATAAATCTCATGCCCCTCTCGATTTACAAGAAGTTGGGTTTGGGTGATCCAAAGCCCACTGCGATGCGGCTACTGATGGCCGATTGAACCGTAAAAAGACCTATAGGGATACTCCATGATGTGCTAGTAAAAGTGGAGTCGTTCATATTTCCGGTAGATTTCGTTATTCTTGATTTTGAAGTCGATTTTGAGGTGCCTATTATTCTTGGGAGACCATTCCTTGCTACGGGTTGAGACTTAGTTGATATGGAAAAGGGGCAAATGAAATTTCGGTTGAACAATGAAGAAGTGACTTTCAACATTTGTAGGTCCATGCGGCAGAGTGGTGAGCTCCAATCGGTATCTGCTATATCTTACAAAGTTGGTAAATCACCCGAGACACAAATAGAAGAACGTCTAGGTGTAGAAGCACTGGCGGCAGTGATAATGAATTTTGATAATGAATGCATTGAAGAATATGGGTTATTAGTTGCTGCTCTTGATCGTGGTAATGTTCGGTTTAAAACGAAGAAATATGAGCTAGACATGAAGAATCGCGAGTCTCCACCCGCTAAACTATCTACAGAGGAGGCTCCAAAGTTAGAACTAAAAGCTCTCCCACCTCATCTCAGGTATGAATTCTTAGGAAACGGTGATACATTGCCGGTAATCATTGCATTAGACCTGAATAAACAACAAGTTGAGAGTTTGGTGAAAGTGCTAAAAAGGTTCAAAAGAGCTATTGGGTGGACTATTGCGGACATTATTGGGATCCCTCCTGGTATTTGTTCTTATAAAATCCAACTCATGCCCGATCATAAGACAAGTATTGAGCACCAGAGACGCTTAAATCCACCTATGCAAGAGGTCGTGAAGAAGGAAATCATAAAATGGTTGGATGCTGGAGTAATATATCCGATCGCCGATAGTAGTTGGGTATGCCCTGTTCAGTATGTACCTAAGAAAGGGGGAATGACTGTGGTCCCAAATGAAAAAAATAAACTTGTTCCAATGAGACTGGTGACTGGATGGAGGGTGTGTATGGATTACCGGAAATTAAATGCATGGACCGAAAAGGACCATTTTCCCATGCCCTTCATGGATCAGATGTTGGATAGACTCGCTGGAAAAGGGTGGTACTGTTTTCTTGATGGTTATTTGGGGTATAATCAGATTTCTATTGCACCAGAAGATCAAGAGAAGACCACTTTTACTTGTCCATATGGGACCTTTGCGTTCAAGAGAATGCCGTTTGGGTTGTGCAATGCACCCGCCACATTTCAGAGATGTATGATGTCAATATTCTCTGACATGGTGGAAGATACTATTGAGGTTTTTATGGATGATTTTTCTGTGGTTGGTGAATCATTCGAGCGGTGTTTGAGCCATTTATCTGAGGTTCTTAAGAGATGTGAAGACTGCAATTTAGTACTAGATTGGGAAAAATACCACTTCATGGTGAAAGAAGGTATTGTTTTGGGCCATCGCATTTCAGAAAAGGGCATAGAGGTTGTTCGAGCCAAAGTTGAGGTAATAGAGAGACTTCCTCCACCTATCTATGTAAAAGGTGTGAGAAGCTTCCTTGGGCATGCAGGTTTTTACAGGAGATTCATCAAAGATTTCTCAAAAATTGCACATCCGTTGTGCAAACTGCTGGAGAAAGATTGTAAATTTTATTTTGATGAATACTGTCTTAAAGCATTCGGAGAGCTGCACCTATCATTATTTCTCCGGATTGGAGCAGTCCATTTGAGGTGATGTGTGATGCGAGTGGGGTTGCCCTTGGTGTGGTATTGGGACAAAGAAGGGACAAAATCCTTCATCCCATTTACTATGCTAGTAAAGCCCTCAATGAAGCTCAGAAGAAATATACAGTAACTGAACAAGAGCTCCTTGCAGTAGTCTTTGCTTTTGAAAAATTTCGCTCCTATTTGCTAGGTACTAGAGTTATAGTGCATACTGACCATTCATCCCTGAGATATTTGATGGCAAAGAAGGATGCAAAACCGAGGTTGATTCATTGGGTAATACTACTGCAAGAATTTGACTTTGAGGTAAGGGATAGAAAAGGGACCAAAAATCAAGTTGCTGATCACTTGTCCCGTTTAGAAGATGAAGCTATGAGAGAGTTGGGGGATAAGACTGATATTGATGACACGTTCCCCGATGAGCATGTATTGGCTGCCTCACAAGACTTGATTCCATGGTTCGCAGATTTTGCGAACTTCTTAGCTAGTGATATTGTTCCATCGGACTTGTCTTTTCATCAAAGGAAAAAGTTCATGTACGATGTGAAGAAGTTCTTTTGGGATGAACCATACTTATATAAGAGCTGTGCTGATGGGCTTATTCGGCGTTGTGTGCCAGAAGTTGAGATGTTGAGTGTTTTAGAGGCATGCCATTCCTCACCCTTTGGTGGACATCATAGTGGTATCCGGACTGCTCATAAGATCTTACAATGTGGTTACTATTGGCCAACTATTCATCAAGATGCTCATGAGTTCACCAAAGCGTGTGATAGATGCCAAAGAGATGGCGGCATTTCAAGAAAGCAAGAGCTCCCTCTAAACCCCATTCTTGTGATTGAGTTATTTGATGTTTGGGGTATTGACTTTATGGGTCCGTTTGTGAGTTCTCATGGAATGAAGTATATTTTAGTAGCAGTTGATTATGTATCTAAGTGGGTGGAAGCTATCGCCCTCGCGAACAATGAGGGGAAGAGTGTCACTGCATTCTTGAAAAAGAATATATTCTCTCGATTTGGTACCCCACGGGCAATTATTAGTGATGGGGGATCCCACTTTTGCAACAAATTGTTCAAGGGATTATTGGAGAAATATGGGGTTCGCCATAATGTGGCCACTCCTTACCATCCTCAAACTAGTGGGCAAGTTGAAGTATCAAATAGGGAGATCAAACAGATTTTGTCAAAAACAGTGAACGCTAGTAGAACAGATTGGTCAAGGAGGCTTGATGATGCTCTTTGGGCCTACCGGACAGCGTATAAGACTCCCATAGGTATGTCCCCATACCAACTAGTATATGGGAAAGCATGTCATCTTCCGGTTGAATTAGAGCATAAAGCCATGTGGGCTATGAAGAAGTTAAAAATGGACTGGAATGAAGCTGCAGAACAACGGTTAAATGGGTTAAATGAACTCGATGAATTTCGCCTAAAAGCTTATGAAAGCTTAGCCCTCTACAAAGAAAAGATGAAGAAGTACCATGACCTAAAAATCGATAAACGAGAGTTTATGATTGGGGATTCGGTGCTTTTATTCAACTCTAGATTGCGCTTGTTTACGGGCAAGCTCAAGTCCAAATGGACTGGCCCTTACTTGATCACCCAACTATTCCCTCAGGGAGCGGTTGAGTTGGAAAACAAGGAAGGTGTGCGGTTTAAGGTGAACGGACAACGTCTAAAAATCTATATAGGTCCTGCGGAAACGGCGAATGAGGTGATTGAGGCATATCATCTTGATGAAGTCTGAGTAATCGAGTGTCCTCAGTCGGGCCGCGACGTTAAATCAGGCGCTGGTTGGGAGGCAACCCAATATGAATCATCTAACCAATTTATAGTTTTCTTTCTAGTAACAGTAGCATTTTCTACTAGTGGGTTGTAAATTTTCAGGTAGCACATCTTCAAGAAGTTCTGCAGAAAATTACTCTGCCACATTCACTGACGGATACATCGACGGACCGTCACGCTTGTGACGGACCGTCGCATTAATCCGTCGTTCCAGGTACGTTTTTTATTGTTTTGAAAAGTTAGGGCACATGCGACGGAACCCATGACGGACCGTCACCACTGTGACGAACCGTCATCGGGGTTTCGTCACTTCATTAACCACCAACCCGACCCGACCCAGCTAAGGAATTTCAAAAGTTTTAAAACTTTTTTAAACTCCCCACCCCTTCATTAAACCGTTTCTTTCCCTCTTTCTCCCATTTCCTTCCCTTCCCAAATTCCCTACATTCTCCCTTTCCCCATCCCAAATCTCCTTTCTTGGTCGGAGTCTGCTGCTGTGATTCTCAGTTTTTCTTGTTTGGTGCCATCACTTCCGTGTTGTTTTCTCCTCTTCCAAGGTATGTGTTTCTGAACTCTACCCATTTACTGTTCGTTTTGGTCTTTATTTACTATTAGCATGTGGGTCTTTGATCTTTGACCATATCTTGTCTAACCTAGGTTATTAGTCCCAAGAAATGCCTTGATAAAACGGGAGAAATTAGGCATTTAGACTTGTAAATTTGATAGGTATTTAGGTTAAAGAGCGTTAGGGAAATGTTGGGTCTTTGGATTGAATCACATGGGTTGATTGTGGCATCCCCAGTTCTGTCTCTGAATGACAGAACGATACCCCGATGACGGACCGTCATAGGGTCCGTCCTAACACCCCACAAATTGTTTTCTCCAAGTGTCCACCAACGAATACATGTGACGGACCGTCATGCCCACGACGGTCCGTTCTGCACAACCGTCTTGGTTGTCAGAGACCCCTGTCCCAAGGATCTCATCATTTTTTCTAAGTGTCCACTGACGGACATATGTGACGGACCGTCATACCCGCGATGGTCCGTCCTGCACAACCGTCTTGGTTGTCAGAGACCCCTGTCCTAAGGGTCTCATCACTTTTTCTAAGTGTCCACTGATGGACACATGTGACGGACCATCATACCCGCGACGGTCTATCCTGCACAACCGTCTTGGTTGTCAGAGACCCCTGTCCTAAGGGTCTCATCACTTTTTCTAAGTGTCCACTGACGGACACATGTGACGGACAGTCGTACCGACGACGGTCCGTCCTGCAGAACCGTCGTGATGGTCAAATATCCCTGTCTTAAGGGTCTCAACAATTTTTCTAAGTGTCCACTGACGGACACATGTGACGGACCGTCATACCCACGACGGTCCGTCCTGCATAACCGTCGTGACGGTCAGAGACCCCTGTCCTAAGTGTCTCATAACTTTTTCTAAGTGTCCACTGACGGACACATGTGACGGACCGTCATACCCACGACGGTCCGGCCTGCAGAACCGTCGTGACGGTCAGAGATCCCTGTCTTAAGGGTATCAACACTTTTTCTAAGTGTCCACTGACGGACACATGTGACGGACCATCACACCCATGACGGTCCGTCCTGCATAACCGTCGTGACTGTCAGAGATCCCTGTCTTAAGGGTCTCAACACTTTTTCTAAGTGTCCACTGACGGACACATGTGACGGACCGTCATACCCACGATGGTCCATCCTGCAGAACCGTCGTGACGGTCAGAGACCCATGTCCTAAGGGTCTCAATAATTTTTCTAAGTGTCCACTGACGGACACATGTGACGGGGCGTCATGCCCACGATGGCCCGTCCTGTACGACCGTCGTACCAGTCAGAGACCTTCTTTCTGAGAATCTATATTGTTAAGTATAACATGAAGGACCCCATGACGGTCTGTTATACTAACGACGGGCCGTCACCAGGTCCGTCGTGCCTCACTGCTACTACAGTGCTGCCATTACTGCTTTACATTTATGTGTATTTTATCTCATTTTCTTTTCTTGTCATGTTCGCTCCTTCTAGTACTCATGATGATTCATTACAGGTACTACCTCTCATGGCACCAAAACAAGATCGCATTTACGCACGTGGGCGTTCCATGTCTGTCGCCCCGTCTGCCCGACTGGTGATATGCTCTTATGATGAGCATGATCCCGAGTACGTGCCCCCAGGCACTGCTACTACAGCACGAGCTCCACGTGCACCGAGAGCCACGCCCAAGATGGTGGCGTCCGGCGTAGTCACTGTCTCCCAGTCAGATGAGGAGCACACACTGACCGGCACACCTTCTGGGTCAGCTGCCCAAGACGAAGGAGAATCTGGCTCCTTAGGAGTTTCGTGGTCAGAGGAAGCCTCCGGGTCCGCAGACGCCTCTGCACCCGCCACAGCTACACAGTTTGTCTCGTCTGATGAGGCTGACAACACTGACTCCACTCCTGGCTCACCGACTAGAGTTCCTGCCTCGGTTACCGACCAGCCCAACCGGTGGTGTGTTGACAGGCAATACCAAGTGTACTTGGACTCCAAGGTTCTTAATGATAAAGACGTCATGACACAGACCCTTACACTGGAGAGGCGGGTCCTTACGGGAAGTCTCCCCACCATGCCGGATATACACACTCTCTTCACCAGACACCAGCTGGAGTGGACGGCTCGTTCTTTGGGCCGCTACAGTGAGGAGTTGGTCCGAGAGTTCTATGCCTCTTATGTGGCCACTCTCCGATCACAGATAGATAGGCGGTCTACCCCCGTCAAACAGGCCCCACTTGAGCACGTCCGAGTACGCGGCATACAGGTCGACATCTCCCTGCCAGCCATCCGCCGATATCTGTACGGCGAGGATGTTGATACCACCAGGACACCTCTCACCGCCAAGTTCAACTACCGGTGGCAAATTGTTAAAGAGGGCCGGTTCTTACGTGAGCCATCGCTAAGAGAGACAACCAAGAGGTGGATGGCCCAGCACTTGTCTATTGATGGAGAGGCTGTTGATTGGGTGATGGAGCCAAAGGGAGCCATCAGGAAGTCCAACTTGACCTTTATGGCCAAGTTTCTATGGTTGATAGTCCGCTACTGCCTTTCCCCCACTGCTGCTGATAATATAGTCACATGGTATCGTGCAGTTCTGATGGCCGTAATGATGGCTGGGTTCGAGGTCGACTTCCCTTGGATTCTACAGGCGGTCATGCACGAGAGGGCCTTCAAGGTCACCACGACTTACCCTTTTCCTTGCATGATTTTCTCTTTATGCAGATCCGCAGGTGTGTCCATTTGGCACATTGACCAGCTCAGGACACCGCAGGGAAATGTTGACATCGGCCTCATCAGGGATGACGCCAATGAGTTGGCTCCACGCAGAGGGCCCCGCCCGGAGGTGGTCCCACTTGGTGAGAACCTGGCAGATACCATAGAGCATGCTCATACGGCTTCCCAGGCTGCTGCTGCAGACACTGACACTACCCCGGTCTAGTTTATCTCGGGTAGTAGCACTGCCCCGAGCTCCTCTCGCTCGGCTCCTTCCGCCACTCTGGTCCCACTTGCTAGGGTCCAGAAACTCGAGGAAGAGATGGCTAAACTTCTGCATCACATCCAGCCTTGGATGCAGAGATTTATTACTGAGCCAGAGGAGCGCATGGAGCGCAAGATGGCACAGCACACAGGGAGAAAGATCGCAGAGGTACATCAGCGCTTAGACGCTTTTGAGTTGCGAGTGCTAGCCCGACCAGCACCTCCGGTGGACATGTCGACCCTTCAGGCTGCGGTTGAGAGGCTGCGGGATGATCTCGATACGATCTTAGAGGCGAGGGTGCCTGAGTCTGAGGCCCCTTCTGCAGAGCCTGCTGAGGACACAGTGATGGCTGCTCTTTTTGCCACTTCTGATGTTCCACGACCTCCCCCACGAGAGCATGCCAAGAGACGCAGGGTTCGAGAGGAGGATGAGGCTAGGGCGAGGAAGAAGGAGCGTCGTGAGATGGAGGCTGCGAGGAGAGGCTCGATTGCTGACGAGGAGGCCCGCACGTTGAGGGCTGTAGAGTTAGTTGCCGGGGCGTCTAGCTCCAGAATTGTAGATACTGTGGGAGGCACTACTGATGGTGCTGTTGATGCTGAGGACACTACTGAGGATGTCCAGACTACGCAGGGAGTAGGTTCCGGTGAATCGGACCCACCAGCTTGTTGATCGCCGGTGCTTAGCGCCTCAGGTTTTCTTCACTTACCTTTCGTGTATTTTAGTTTTTTTTATGCATTGGGGACAATTGCATATCTTTTGTTGGGGGTGGGGTAAATGTAAAGTGAGTACTTGGGTGAATTCTGAGTAGCCCAAGTTCACGATCCTTTTTTGGGGTTTTCTTGCCTGTGTTCTTTTTCCCCAAAATAGTGATTACTTTTATTGTTGAACCGGCATGTCATATCTTATATACATAGTATAAATCTGAAGCATGATGGCTAAAACAAATATGATATCCCGATAATCAAAATGATGCATGCCTAGGCATAGTAAGTGATAATTGTGTGGTTTGAAACATGAAATAAAGATACACTACTGCATGATCCTGAATCTAAGACTTGAACTAAGTGACAAATAATCTGGGAATGTAAGGAATGTCAAGTGAGTGTGAGGTGAATTAGAATGTCCACCATCAATACTAAGCTATACTAAGCTAGAACTTGCCTGGTTAGTCCTGCTAAAAGTGAGTCAAATCAATCAATTAGGAAAGGACCATAGGCCCTTGTTCAGAATAGTCAATCTTGAGCCAAAAAAATAACAGAAAACCAAATGAAGTTAATCCCTTTTTGATCCAAATTAATTGAGCTTAAAATAGATCTTTCTTTTTCACCCCAAATGATCTTCTCTGGGAACAATGTGTTGGCCCTGGTCCCTCCTTGGACATGTGCACCTCAGTTTATGACAAAAGCATAAGTTGAGGGTGGCTAATGCAGAAAGCAACCTTGTTTTGGCCCTGACCCAACCATGGGTATTGTGAACCTTGACTCATGGCAAAATCATGAGTTGAGGGTGGCTGTTATAAGGAAAACCCCGGAAAGAGGGGTTGAAAGAATGAAGAGAAAGAAAGAACAAAACAGAACTGACTAAAAAAATATATGAATAAAGTATACATATGAAGCAAAATAAACACAAGAAAAGAGAAAAGTCACTTACATATAAGGATAAGAAAGGGAAAACAGCAAGGTGAAAAGAAAATTGAGAAATAGGGCGAAATAAAATGATAAAAAGGTTGTACGCTTAGCCGATATGTCAAGGAGGGCAACAAGTCACTAAAGTATACCTAAATATACCCTACCTGACCCTGAGCCTATGTTATAATCTTAAAAAGTCCTATTGTGATCCTAAGAGTTGTATGGCGAACTTGAAGTAGTGAAAATAAGGGCAAGCCTATGGCAATATGTATAAATGAGTTGTGAATTTGATCTGAGAGTGAGTGTCGAAAAGTGATCCTTATACTCAAACTAAAATCATTGTGTGAAAAATGAGGATATTATTTAAAGTGAGGACAGTAGTTGCAACACCGGAAATATTAGCACCTCGGTGAGAAATTGAAGAGGATAGGTGTAATTGCGTAGTGAGTCTGTGTCATGGTCTGATTATACACAAGTCAATGCCTAATAGTGATACCATACATGAACATAATGAGAATGATCGGGATTGATAGCCAAATGATTGCGAAAGTTAAAATATGGATACTCTTGTACAAAGATTTTGTAGTGAGTCATAGTGCATCGCTTGAGGACAAACAACGAATTTAAGTTGAGGGTGTTGATGTACCGTGGTTTCACGGTATTTCTAATGATTTTTCCTTAAGTTTAGTGTGTGTCGAAAGCCTTTTGTATTGATTTTTATGTAAGTTTCTCTTTGTTTGCAGAAAATCTGTCCAAGGATAAACGCGGAAGTTTTTGAGAAAGCAATGCAGAAGAGACCACCTACGGAACTTATGACGGTCCGTCGAGACTGTGACGGTCCGTAGGTGGCATCGTAGTAAGGAGAGAAGTTGCTGAAGGAAGATGGGGAATTCTGACCAAGTGTGGGATTACGGAAGTCCATGACGGACCGTCATGGCCACGACGGTCCGTCCTGCTTGTTCGTCGTGATGATCAGAGAAGTACTCCCAGTACCCAAATTCCAAGAAGTTTAATTATTTTGGAATGCAGACCCTCGACGAACCGTCGTGTTTGAAATAGTCCGTCATACCTGTCCGTCGTAGGTAATGAAGAAAGCAGAAGAAGAATGTGTGAAGTATGGGACGACGGAGGCCATGACGGTCCGTCGTGTCCGTGACGGTCCGTCACGTGGTCTGTCGACCCAGACGCGTTTGGAAAGATTTTTAGTAAATAGAATCCTTCTTTGATTAGATTTTGTTTTTATTATAAATAATTTGAAAAACCTCATTTTTGGGGTTAGACTTTTTGAATAATTTTTAGTTCTCTTGTTATAGTATTGAACTCTCAATTTTGGGAATTAAGATACTTTTCTTTTTCGGAATTCATTGTTGGTGATTTTGTTGATTGATCAAGTTAAATTCTGGAATTTATTTGTTCTCATAAAAGTAAGTGCATGAATTCTTCCATTAACAATATGAATTGTGTAATTATGAACATGGGTAACTAAACCTCATTAGTTGGGTTCTTTACTTGATACGACCGCTTTACTTCTTATTTGAGAATTAAGTTTGAGCGTATCAAAGATTCAATCAATTCTAATCCGAAAACTAGGATTGTTCCCATTGCATGTCCCTGTCACTAGCTCTCATTGAATCATAGGTTGGTTATGTTTGCTGGTAAAAAACTAGGAATGAAACGTATTTTCGTGATGATTATCTGTTTATATGTATGCTCGGAATTATGTGAATTATGTTGATGTTTTTCGGAAAATGTAACTATGTGTGTTTAGGTGTGTTGCCGTGGCTACTGGTTACAGTTTAGGGCTTGAAATGGCATGATAGTTCTTTGTATTTCATGTACACATGGTTATGAAAATTATGATGTTAATATGAGATGAAATGTGGCTGATTTGAATGATAATCTCTTGGCTAAACGAATCCATGAAAATGCACCTAAAATGTTCTAAATGCACTATGAAATTTCCCTAAGAACTAATATGTAACTAGATGAAAATATGCTGAAAAACTACAAAATTTCCAGCTTCAAGTGATGAATTTCGGTCAAGTTAAGAGGGTTCAAAATGTTGTGAAAAATGAATTAAAACAAGTGAAGTCATGGAGGATAGAACCCGTGACCTCACCATGTTAAAAACCATGAAAATAAAGAAGTTAAAAGGAATGTGGTGAAGGGGATTCGAACCATGGTCTTGGCAGGAAAATAAGCTATGAAAATAAGAAATGAGAGGAATGGGATTCGAACCCACAACCTCTCAGACAGCTTAAGAAAAAATGAAAAGAAAAGAAATGTGAGGCGTGGGAATCGAACCCACGACCTCTAGGGAGTAAAGGAGAATTAAAAAAATGAAAAGAAAGGAAATGTGAGGCGTGGGAATCGAACCCACGACCTCTCGGCAGTAAAGAAGAATTACAAGAAAAATAAAGTGAGGCTGTGGGGGTTTGATCCCACAACCTCAAGGTCAACTCAAAATAGTCAAGGAAAAATAAAAAAAAAAATAAAAGGGGCTGTGGGGGTTCGATCCCACAACCCCTAGGCCACGGAAGAGAATTTTCAAAGGATAGAAATAAAAAAGAAACGTTGATGTTGGTGCTCGATCTAGGGTCCCAATGTCATGTGGACTGATATTAAATGAAAAACAAATGTAAAGTGTTGTCAAAGGGATTTGAAACCGGGTTCCCTTACCCGAATTCCGTATTGATACATAAGTCATACGTCAATTAAATATTCAAGAATAATGCTGCCTACTTAGATCTAAATCGAGATCTTGGCATACATACAAGATGTATAAGTCTTGTACCACATAATCTTAGGAAGATATGAATCACTTAAACGAACTATGAATGAAGCCTCATGGCTTGTATGTATGGACCCATAAGTCTAACATACGTTTAAAAATAAGTGAACCTAAGATGTATATAATGAAATGATGTAAACCTAGAAGGGTTAAGTACGAGTGTAAAACACACTAAATGGCCAAGTGTATTGGCATACGATGAAATGAATATTATGTAATGAAATGATGAAACCCTACAAGGGTTAAGTAAGAGTGTGAAACACACAAATGGCCAAGTGCATTGGCATATAATGAAATGAACATTCACGTAATAAGAGGTGAGTAATTATGAAGAGCAATGTGCTAAAGTTAATGAATGTGGTGACAACATGATAAGAGGCTATTGTAAAAGATGAGAGAAATCTCAAATGAGCCTAAGTAAATGTTACCAAAACGTACTCACCTGTGAGAGTGTAAAGTTAATGAAGAGACCAGTCTCTATGAACACTCTAATGAAAGTATTGAGAATAATGTATACTTAATACTAATGATGAGATGAGAAATCATCTATTGAGCTATGATGTCGTCATACTAGAAGCCAGCTTCCATGACGTATGAGTTGAATGAAATGGAACTTTATACTGAGCACCGATAGACTAGCTATGAGCGGTGATGCCTTCTTTCGGGAAGGGCGGAAGTTCATGTAACTCTCATGATATGAGACTGTCCGGCATGCCGGGTATGGGTCTCCTTATATCTCCTAGTCTTCGAACCTATACTGCCAATATAGGGGTCTCACGGGGTTCAATTCCCATGTACGCTAGCATGTTTTGGGTCACTTTGGCCGGGGATTCCACCTCTTTTAGGTGTGGGGGAGACACTGGATTTAATGATGCTCAAATGATCTATGTCGGTTAAAGTTAAAGTTCCCAATGAATGAATGAGGCCAGCCTCAAATGATGCACGTAATGAAATAAAAGATACCAAAGGTGTTAGGATAGGATAATCAAGAGGTGAGCTAGACTCAAGTAATGACACTAGGTAATTCTTGATCATTGCACAGCAAACCCAATGAGAATCTTAAACTACATCATAGGTATAGCTGGTGTTTATACTAGCTTGTGAATGAATGAAATGAATTATGTATGAATGAATGAAGCAGACTCTGTGTTTGCTAAACAAGACTCCCTAGTTGGGGTCCCATATGTTGACCCCTCATTTTGGGAAGTCTTAATGTCAAGTCCATGATTCCAAGGTCTCACACCATATGAATGAATGATATGAAAGATGTTATGTGTTATATGTAATATGATATGTGATATGCGTAAGATTTTATGTGCTGTGTGCAATATGATAAGTATGATGATGCATTCTACTCTAATGGCATGACTTTCCTAATCCAAATTTGGAAAGCTCACTGACTTTCCTAATCCAAATTTGGAAAGCTCACTGACTTTCCTAATCCAAATTTGGAAAGCTCACTAACTTTTCTAATCCCAATTTGGCAAGTCCACTTACTTGACTTTCCACAATCATGTTGTTAGGAAAGAGCTATTCTTACTCATGCATGTCCTTGGTGTGTGCTTGCATATACCCATACTTAGTAAAAGTGTGTACTAATCTTATACAACTCTATATTTTTAGGTGCAGGCACAGGTGGACGCTAGAGTTTACAGGTTGACGTTGCAGCTATCCGAACGTGGAGCTTTCAACCGGACTTGGTAGGCCCTCATTCTTTCGAGGATGTCTACCGTTATTATGTAGATTAGATGTAGGCTTTAGCTAGTGGAGTATGTTCCATTAGTGTTTCTTTCCGTTTTTATTTCAAACATTGTATTGGTGCCATTTTGGCAATTATACATTTAATGCACTATTTAACTATTTCTTTTTGTTGATAATCTTAATGTTGGATGGTTGATTGTGAACATTATGAATGTAAGTAGAATGATCTTTATGCATGTTAAGAAACAAAAAGTTTCAAATTTTCCGATAAAATTAACCTAGATGAATTAAGAATAACGTAAGTAGGCTTGTCTGCGACCTTTGAGAGGTCAACGACGCCGGTATCGTCTGGGGTCTACACTCCGGTCGTGACAAAGTTGGTATCAGAGCACTAGGTTAAATTCTGAGTATAATAAGTTCACATCAACCACATTTAGTAGTTTCTAAGTCATGGTAGTGAAGCGCACCACTATCCTGAATTAGAGACTGCATGATGCGTAGGAAAATTTCCCTTCTTCTACTCTTTATCGTGCTATCTAGAGCTTTGACACTTTGTGTCATTATAAGTATCTAACTTCCTTCTTGTGTGAGCGCGTAGAAGAATACACATAAGAATTAGGATGGCCAAGTGGTCTAAGGCGCCAGACTCAACATCTGGCTTTCGCAAGAAGGGGCAGTGATAGAAATCCCAGCGTGAACGAAAGACGTTTGATAAGAGTGGTTGTTCGCATGGAGATGAGTGCATGGTAGGTTCTAAAGCCTTCTATGAGTATTGATGAAGAGGAGAAGGCTAAGTTGGCTGCTTACTAGCTCAAGGAGATGGCTTAGGTATGGATTACTTCATAAATGCTAGGCTACCATAGACTATCGAAACATGGTAGTAAGGTTAAGTTTCCGAATAAGTTAGAGTTAAAATGAATTCATGTTTGCATGTCATGTTGCTGTTTTTTTATAGCGTGGACATGATTTTTGTGTTGCATGAGTTGTGAGGTTCATCAAGTTAAGTGCGATTGAGGAGGAAGTTCCTCAATCTCAAATATGAAGCTTCAGATAAGCTTGAGTAATATGCATTATCCAGAGTAAATGTGAAACAGAAATTCACAAAGAGTAAAGTCTCAAGTATGTTAAGATTGATCTTCGTTCAGGGTATCATCAGCTTAGGGTTAGGGATGGAGATATCCCAAAGATAGCCTTTCGTACCCGTTATGGTCATTATGAGTTCTTAGTTATGTCATTTGGTCTCACAAATGCACCTGCTGCATTTATGGATCTCATGAACAAGGTATTCCGTGAATACCTTGACTCTTTCGTCATAGTATTCATTGATGACATTCTCATCTACTCAAGGACCAAGGAAGAGCTTGAACAACATTTGAGATTAACCTTGCAGGTACTTAGCCAACATCAGTTGTATGCCAAATTTAGCAAGTGTGAATTCTGGCTCAGATTAGTGACCTTCCTAGGTCATGTTGTGTCCGATCAGGGTGTGGAGGTGGACCCCAGAAAGACTGCGGCTATTAAGAACTGGCCAAAACCTCTTACTCCCACTGACATCCGTAGCTTTCTTGGATTGGCTGGTTACTACCGCAGGTTCAAGGAGGGTTTTTCTTCTATTGCTGCCCCACTGACAGCTTTGACTAAGAAGAAGGCCAAGTTCGAGTGGACGGAGACTTGTGAGAAGAGTTTCGAGAAGCTCAAGGACAGACTCACTTCATCCCCGGTGCTTACCTTGCCTAAGTGTGGTGAGAATTACACTGTTTATTGTGATGCATCTAGGGTTGGTTTGGGTTGTGTTCTTATGCAGGTTGGTAAGGTGATAAGTTATGCGTCCAAACAGCTCAAGGTTCATGAGAAGAATTATCCCACTTATGACCTAGAGTTGGTAGTTGTGGTGTTTGCACTGAAGCTGTGGAGGCACTACTTGTATGGGGTGCATGTGGATGTGTTAACAGACCACAAGATTCTCCAGTACGTGTTCACGTAGAGGGAGTTGAATCTACATCATTGGAGATGGTTGGAGCTGTTGAAGGACTATGATATGAATGTCCACTACCATCCAGGTAAGGCTAATGTTGTAGCTGATGCTTTGAGCAGGATGAGCATGGTAAGTACAGCCCACGTTGAGGATGAGAAGAAGGATTTGGCGAAAGATGTACACAGACTGGCCAAACTGGGGGTACGGTTGGTTTACTCTACTAGTGGGGGTGTTTTAGTTCGTCCTAGTTCTGAATCATCCTTGGTAGTTGAAGTCAAGAAGGGTCAGTATCGCCATACTGTGTTGATGGAGCTGAAGGACTCAGTGTTGATAAAGATGAATGAGTCTTTTCCATTAGGAGGTGACGGCATACTTATGTACCAGGACAGACTGTGTGTACCAGATGTGGATGATTTGCGGACCCGGATTGTTGCAGAGGCCCATGGTTCCAGATATTCCATACATCGAAGTTCCACCAAGATGTATCATGATCTTAAGCAGATTTATTGGTGGGATGGTATGAAGAAGGACATTGCAGAATATATGGCCAACTGTCCTAATTGTCAGCAGGTTAATGCAGAACATCTTAAGCCTGGCGGTCTTACTCAAATTATTGAGGTTCCGACTTGGAAGTGGGAGGCCATTAATATGGACTTCGTGGTTGTTCTTCCGAGGACTAGGAGACAGCATGACTCCATATGGGTTATTGGGACAGGATGACTAAGTTTGCCCACTTTATCCCTGTGAAGTCTAATTATAGAGCCGAGGATTATGCGAGACTCTACATTGATGAGATTGTGAGATAGCATGGGATTCCTTTGTCTATCATTTCAGATAGAGGAGCTAAGTTTACTTCACATTTCTGGAGATCTTTCCAGAAAAACTTAGGCACGCAAGTAAAGCTTAGTACTGCCTTTCATCCCCAGACTGATGGGCAGGCAGAGTGCACCATTCAGACATTGGAGGACATGTTGAGCGCATGTGTGATTGACTTCAGAGGTAGCTGGGACGACCATCTGCCTTTGATAGAGTTCTCGTATAATAATAGCTATCACTCCAGCATTGGGATGGCACCGTTTGAGGCACTGTATGGTAGGAGGTGTAGATCTTCAGTTGGGTGGTTCGAGGTTGGAGAGTCATCCATTTTGGGTCCAGAGATCATTTATGAGGCCTTAGAGAAGGTCAGGGTGATTAGGGACAGGTTGGCAACTGCTTACAGTCAGCAGAAGTCATATGCAAAAAACAAAAAATGGCCCTTAGAGTTTGATATTGGTGACCAGGTCTATCTGAAGATATCACCTATGAAGGGGGTGATGAGGTTTGGCAGGAAGGGGAAGTTGAGTCCTAGGTATGTTGGGCCATACGAGATCCTATAGCGTGTGGGTGAGGTGGCCTATGAGTTGGCATTGCCTGCGGAGCTAGCTTTTGTCTATCCACTCTTTCATGTATCCATGTTAAAGAAGCGCCTAGGTGATCCAGCATCGATTCTACCTGTGGAAGGTTTGGGGGTCGATGAAGACTTGTCCTACGAGGAGATACCTGTTGAGATCTTAGACAAACAGGTCAAGTGGCTGAGGAACAAGGAAATTGCCACAGTGAAGGTATTGTGGAGGAATCATCTTGTTGAGGGTGCTACGTGGGAGGCCGAGGCCGATATGAGGTCCCGCTACCCTCATCTTTTCAGCTCTTGAGGTTAGACTTCCTACTCTTAAGTCTAAGTTTCCTTATCTCTCCATTCTTTTTGCTATTGCTTGACTGTGCATAGTGATTATGCTATGTTATGACTCGCATTGTGCTAGATAGTTAGTAGTGTCATTCGGGGACGAATGTTCCTAAGGGGGGGGGGATAATGTAACAACCCTAAAAATGGATATGATAAGTAATGCTTAATGTGTCTAGAATGCCTACGATTAGACTGGGTTCACACAGATTAATGCGTGTAGAACCAGACCTCAGAACCCTTGCTACAGCAAAGCCAACTAACTTGGGGAGTTAGTTGAGCTAGGAAAGGTTGGGTCCAGCCATGTAGGGCTCTCGAATACAAAGATTTACTCGAATGAGTCTTTACCGGACTTAAAAAGGGAAAATCTTAGGTTTGGAGGGTCTAGGGGTAAAATGGTCTTTTTCCAGACTAAGGGTAGTATCGTAATTACCCCAAATATATAATTAGTTATTTAATTAATAAGGTGGAGGGGCATTTTGGGGAGAGAGGGCCGAAAATTGGCTCTTAAAGTGAAGTCTTGCTCCACCCGAGTTCGAACCTAGGTGGATGCAATGAATTAAAGTTGTTTTTATTTAAGTTGGTAAATTAATGTAATTAATTAATATTTATTATTTATTGGCTGATTTAAAATAAAAGGGTAATCAGATTTTTATTAATAATTAACTAAACCTTATTTGACTAAGTCCTAAACTAGACTCCTAAGCCTAATATAACTCTCTCCTCTCACGCCTATCTCTCAACACACAATCATTCTCTCTTCTCTTTCACGTTCTCGCTGCCAAAATAACTTCAAGAACAGAAAGATAAAGCGAGTTCTTCACACTTGAAGAACTCAACACGAAAGATAAAAACAAACAACGAAATCAATCACGTAGGCAAAGAGAAGGTTGTCCGTCGAGTTTGGTGTTGAACTTTTGGTGTTAGACGTGTGTTTGGAGGAGTTCATTGGGCAGAAAGTCGAGGTTTGAACGTCAAAAAGGTATGGGTTCTCTTCTCTCTTGGTCCCATCCCAAGAGACCCCTTAAGAATCAGTCAATTCTAATCCGAAAACTAGGATTGTTCCCGTTGCATGTCCCTGTCACTAGCTCCCATTGAATCATAGGTTGGTTATGTTTACTGGTAGAAAACTAGGGATGAAACGTGTTTTCGTGATGATTATGTGTTTATATGTATGCTCGGAATTATGTGAATTATGTTGATGTTTTTCCGAAAATATAACTACGAGTGTTTGGATGTGTTGCCGTGGCTACTGGTTACGGTTTAGGGCTTGAAATGGCATGATAGTTCTTTGTATTTCATGTACACATGTTTATGTAAATCGTGATGTTCATATGAGATGAGATGTGGCTGATTTGAGTGATAATCTCTTGGCTAAACGAATTCATGAAAATGCACCTAAAACGTTCTCAATGCACTATGAATTTCCCTAAGAACTAATGTGTAACTTGATGGAAATATTCTGAAAAACTACAAAATTTCAAGCTTCAAGTGATGAATTTCGGTCAAGTTAAGAGGGTTCAAAATTTTGTGAAAAATGAATTAAAACAAGTGAGGTCATGGAGGATTTAACCCGTGACCTCACCATGTTAAAAACCATGAAAATAAAGAAGTAAAAAGGAATGTGGTGAAGGGGATTGGAACCATGGTCTTGGCTGGAAAATAAGCTATGAAAATAAGAAATGAGAGGAGTAGGATTCGAACTCACAACCTCTCAGACAACTTATGGAAAAATTAAAAGAAAAGAAATGTGAGGCGTGGGAATCGAACCCACGACCTCTAGGCAGTAATGGAGAATTAAAAGAAAATGAAAAGAAAGGAAATGTGAGGCGTGGGAATCGAACCCACGACCTCTAGGCAGTAAAGGAGAATTACAAGAAAAATAAAGTGAGGTTGTGGGGGTTTGATCCCACAACCTCATGGTTAACTCGAAATAGTAAAGGAAAAATAAATTAAAAAATAAAAGGGGCTGTGGGGGTTCTATCCCACAACCCCTCGGCCAAGGAAGAGAATTTTCAAAGGATAGAAATAAAAAGGAAACGTTGATGTTGGGGCTCGATCTAGGGTCCTAATGTCATGTGGACTGAAACTAAATGAAAAGAAAAATGTAAAGTGTTGTCCAAGGGATTCGAAACCGGGTACACTTTCCCAAATTCCGTATTGATACATAAGTCATACGTGAATTAAATATTCAAGAATAATGCTGCCTACTTAGATCGAAATCGAGATCTTAGCATACATACAAGATGTATAAGTCTTGTACCACATAATCTTAGAAAGATATGAATCACTTAAACGAACTATGAAAGAAGCCTCATGGCTTGTAAGTATAGACCCATAAATCTAGCATACGTTTAAAAATAAGTGAACCTAAGATGTATGTAAAACACACTAAATGGCCAAGTGTATTGGCATACGATGAAATGAATATTATGTAATGAAATGATGAAATCCTACAAGGGTTAAGTAAGAGTGTGAAACACACAAATGGCCAAGTGCATTGGCATATGATGAAATGAACATTCACGTAATAAGGGGTGAGTAATTATGAAGAGCAATGTGCTAAAGTTAATGAATGTGGTTACAACATGATAAGAGGCTAATGTAAAAGATGAGAGCAATCTCAAATGAGCCTAAGTAAATGTTACCAAAACGTACTCACCTGTGAGAGTGTAAAGTTAATGAAGAGACCAGTCTCTATGAAGACTCTAATGAAAGTATTGAGAATAATATATACTTAATACTAATGATGAGATGAGAAATCATCTATTGAGATATGATGTCCTCATACTAGAATCCAGCTTCCATGACGTATGAGTTGAATGAAATGGAACTTTATACTGAGCATCGATAGACTAGCTATGAGTGTTGATGCCTTCTTTTGGGAAGGGCGGAGGTTCACGTAACTCTCATGAGATGAGACTGTACGGCATGCCGGGTATAGGTCTCCTTATATCTCCTAGTCTTCGAACCTATACTGCCAATATAGGGATCTGGCGGGGTTCAATTCCCATGTACGCTAGCATGTTTTGGGTCACTTTGGATGGTGATTCCACCTCTTTTCGGTGTGGGGGAGACACTGTACTTTATGATGCTCACATGATCTATGTCGGTTAAAGTTAAAGTTCCCAATGAATGAATGAGGCCAGCCTCAAATGATGCACATAATGAAATGAACGATACCAAAGGTGTTAGGATAGGATAATCAATAGGTGAGCTAGACTCAAGTAATGACACTAGGTAATTCTTGATCATTGCACAGCAAACCCGATGAGAGTCTTAAACTACATCCTAGGTATAGCTGATGTTTACACTAGCTTATGAATGAATGAAATGAAGTACGTATGAATGAATGAAGCAGACTCTGTGTTTGCTAAAGAAGACTCCCTAGTTGAGGTCCCATATGTTGAGCCCTCATTTTGGGAAGTCTTAATGTCAAATCCATGATTCCAATGTCTCATGGCATATGAATGAATGATATGAAAGATGTTATGTGCTATATCTAATATGATATGTGCTATGTGTAAGATGTTATGTGATGTGTGCAATATGATAAGTATTATGATGCATGTTACTCTCATGGCATGACTTTCCTAATCCAAATTTGGAAAGTTCACTGACTTTCCTAATCCAAATTTGGAAAGCTCACTGACTTTCCTAATCCAAATTTGGAAAGCTCACTAACTTTCCTAATCCCAATTTGGCAAGTCCACTTACTTGACTTTCCATAATCATGTTGTTAGGAAAGAGCTATTGTTACTCATGCATGTCCTTGGTGTGTGATTGCATATACTCATCCTTAGTACAAGTGTGTACTATTCCCATACAACTCTATATTTTTAGGTGCAGGCATACGTGGACGCTAAAGTTTACAGGTTGACGTTGCAGCTATCCGGACGTGGAGCTTTCATCCGGACTTTGTATGGACCTCATGCTTTCGAGGATGTCTACCGTTATTATCTAGCTTAGATGTAGGCTTTAGCTAGTGGAGTGTGTTCCATTAGTGTTTCTTTCCGTTTTTATTTCAGACATTGTATTGGTGCCATTTTGGCAATTATACATTTAATGCAGTATTGAACTATTTCTTTCGGTTGATAATCATAATGTTAGATGGTTGATTGTGAACATTATGAATGTAAGTAGAATGACCTTTATGCATGTTAAGAAACAAAAAGTTTCAAATTTTCCACTAAAATTAACCTAGATGAAGTAAGAATGATGTAAGTAGGCTTGTGTGCGACCTCTGTGAAGTCAACGACGCCGGTCTCGTCTAGGGTCTACACTCCGGTCGTGACAGAAATAATCAAATAAGGGGTGTAGCCAATAAAGATTGGCTTATTAATGTAAGTGTACCCAAAAAGAAGAAGAATGAAAAATCTAACTCATAAGTAGGGTAGCCAATCGTTTCCTTAGTCTTGTGAATTGCTTACTCTATTCATTATAGGTATGAGACTACAATGAATCATTGAACTTGTAAGTGAAACATAAGATCAAAGTAGATCATTGAACTACACAACAAGAAGATAGAAAAGAATGAAAAATAATCTAAGTGTAGAGATGGCCACTCACGGCCTAAGTATCAAAAATATGAATGTGTGTTTAAGTTGTTCTAAAATTATGTTCATGATTCGAAGGTCTTATGTTCATATAGAAAATGAGTTGTGTGCCTTAATTGCATGAGAATGTGTCATATTTACATCATAAAGAAAATTTAATGTTTTAAGTGAACAGTGACATGATTACAGTAACATTTACATTTTGTTTAGGAAAGAGCTTTCCTTGTTCATGCATCATCCCTTATGTGTTATGTGCATACACCCAAACTTAGTACAAGTGTGTAATAACCCCATATATTTTTATTATTTTTATAGACGGAGGTTCTCAAGAAGATTGAAGTTCGATGAAGTTGTTTGGATTAGCGATCTCCAAACTTTGGTAGGTCCTCTTGAGTTCGAGGATGCTACATTCATTATTATAGCTTCGTACATTTGACATAGGTAGTGGAGTTAGTCCCTAGCATAATTCAACCATTTATTCAAACGTTGTAATAAGGCCGACTGGCAAACTATTATTATTATGATTCATCATTTAGTTTGTTTAATCATTAATAGATGGTTGTGGAGATTGAGCTTTTAGAACATCACTCTTATTCCAAACTATATGAAGTGTGTGTATACTTCGTTAAGTAATTAAAAAGTTTTAAATTTTCCGTAAATTTAACTGTATGATTGTGATGAAAGCGAAGAAGAGGCTTTTCTGCAACCTCTGAGAGGTTAACGACACCGGTCTCGGTTCGGATTCAAGAATTCGGGTCGTGAAAAACATGGTATCAGAGCATGAGGTTAAATTACCTAGGATCTAAAGCTCAACACAACCACGTTGTGTAGTTTCTAACTTATGGTTGTGAACTGCACCACAATCATAATTTAGAGACTGTGTGATGTTAAGAATCTTCCCTTCTTCTACTCTTTATCGTGCTATCTAGAGCTTTGACACTTTGTATCATTATAAGTATCTAACTTTCTTCTTGTCTGAAGGCGTAGAAGAATACACACAAGAATTAGGATGGCCAAGTGTTCTAACGCGCCAGACTCAATATCTGGCCTTCACAAGAAGGGGCAATGATGGAAATGCCCAGCGTGATCGAAAGACGTGTGGTAAGTGTGGTAGTTGCATGAGTGTGATGTGCATTAAGTTAAAGTAGGATTGAGAAGAAAGTTCCTTGATCTTAAATAAGAAGCTTCAGATAAGCTTAGAGTATGTGCATCATTCATAGTAAGTGGTGAATTAGACATTCACAAAGATAAAGTTCTAATATGCTAATGTGATTTCCGAAAATTACCCTCTTTGACTTAAAATGATAAGTAGTGCCATTCGGGGACGAATGTTCCTAAGGGGGGGATAATGTAACATTCTGGAAAATTACATGTCTAGTGAAGAGCCCAGTAAGTCCTTTAGAATTGGTATTGGGGGTACATAGGCACCCAATGCCCAATATTGAGAAATATTGGGCATATTATAGAAAATTGGATAATGGGGTTAGCCAATTTCATTATATACCCAAATAAGCAAATTATATTCCAAGCTTGTTAGAAATTGTACCTGCAAAGAAGACCCTAAGCTAAAATAGTGATCGCTAATGCAATACTTATGGTATGAGGCATCCAAGTGTCAAGCCTAGATACCACAGTACATAACCATTTAAAATGATCATGTAGAGTAAGCAATGCCCAAGGACATAGTGAGGATCCTTGGGACAATAAGTAAATATTCCAAAAGATACATCAGGAATAGTTTGTTAGTAAAGTACAACCAACCCATGTGCAAGCACATGGGCAAGTCAAGTGGGAATCGGCCAAGGGGGACCATGCAACCACCCTAACCAAATTCGGTTAGGGCGGTTAGGGACAATATGTGCGGACGGGTCCCTCCACATGGGGCCAACCTACCTAACAAATCCTAGGCTCTAACTAACTTCCCTAACTATCTAATTAACCTAGGACCAACCGAAATAAATTAATTAGTGCACCCGAAAACGTAGGTTTTAACCAGGTGACACTAACCTAGTAACTAGTTAAAGAGAAAACCTAGTACCTAACCTATGATTGTCCAAAGGGTTGGTTATGGTCCTAAAAACTTAGGGGTACTTTAGTGATTATCCTAGGTTACTTAATTAATTAATTTAGAAACTTAATTAATTAATTTAAAAGGGAAAAACCGAAATCACAAATCAATTTCCTGATTTCGGTTAAGATGAGAAAAAGACAACGTAGTACCTAACCTAGGATTGTCCAAAGAGTTGGTTATTGTCCTAACCACTTAGAGGAACTTTAGTAATTACCCTAGGTGACTTAACTAATTAATTTAGCAACTTAATTAATTAATCTAAAAGGCTAAAACCGAAACTACAAAGGGAATTTCCAGATTCGGTTAAGACAAGAAAAAAAAATCTATTACCTAACCTAGGATGGTCCAAAGAGTTTGTTATGGTCCTAATAACTTAGTGGTATTTTAGTAATTACCCTAGACAACTTAATTAATTAAAATAATAGTACAAAACCGAAACTACAAGGAAAGATACCAAAAACGGTCAAGTCAAGAATCTTACAATCCTAGTCAATCTAGGAGGGGCGTTTATGTAATAAGCTAATTGGTCTACCTTAATTAGGTTATATAATCCTGGGGGCGAATGTCTTGTTGGAACTAATAGTTGCTATGGTTGTGGCAAAGGTGTCCATATGGTGAAAGATTGTCCTAATGTGAGACACGTTATTCACTCCAAGAAAACGTTACAACTAAATCAAGAGAAAAATGTGAGAACAAGTAAAGTCGCAAACTAAACCCTAGGACGCTAACAAGGGACATTTCAAAGGTTTTTCGTGCAAAATTCGTATTGATCTTCGTAGATTTAATTCTACAACAAGGTATGGGTTTTCTCTCATGGAATCCTTTCTCCAAGAGACTTTTCAAACGTTTTACTTCAAGAATATCTAAACTAGGGTTGTTCCCATCGAATCGCATGTTCATCTCCTTAGTTATTCCGATTTCCAATTCTTGTAGTATAGTAGTATTATTCTCGATGCATTGCTGGTTGTATGTGGTGTTAACTGATCTTATATGTGTGTTTAAGGTTTTTAAATGTCGAGTGAAATACACGTGATTAGATATGCATGCTAGGGTGTTATTTACATTAACGTTAATTGTTATAATGTCTAATTGTGTTTCGAGAATGTGAATTGTTATGAGTATTCGTTGAATTGTTGATATGTTTATCATATGTGAAAAGTCAGGTTGTCTAACATGTTTAATTACTATAATGTATTCATGAATTGGTTGAATTAGTTAGTGATAACATTATGACAAGTAATTGGTGAAATTCTGAATGATTCCAACAAATTGGCTAACAAATCAATATCTAAATGTATGACTCCAAAAGTTCATTCTAATCTCAATTCAATATCGCATAACATAGGGTCTGTCAATCAATGGGACACGTCACAACATACCCTATCCACACAACTTGTGAACGCCATAAAATCTTACAAAGAATCAATAACAATCATAAAGAATGATAAAATGTTAGTAAGTGACGTGAACAAGTTAAAGTGAGTAAAGAGATAACTAAGAGTTAAGTTATAAGATTTACCTAATATATAGTGTTAGAAAGAAGTGAGACGAGTCTCAAGAAAACTTAATCATTACGTCAAAGTTACTCACATAAGAGGGTGCTAGAGTCCGTGAGACAAGTCTCACTCGCACCATGATGATAAAGTAAAGTTTCAAGATCATAATCATCAAGTAAAGATAGGGATGAGCAGTCATCCATAGAGTAAGTGAACCTCATAACTAGAAGCAAGCTTCCATAATGTAGTGAGTCAACTCTAAAAGATAAGAAGATAAAATCTGAGCTTAGCACCGATAGACTAGCTATGAGCGAGTGGTAGGAGCTTGTAAGTCTCATGAGATGAGATTACCAGGGTCTCAGTACGTCTCTTAGTCTTAGAACTATGTTGCCAACATAGGGGCACCTAGCTAGTGGAGGCCACCCACTAAACACGCTAGCAAGTTAGGTAATCATCTTGGCCGGTGATTTCACCTCTTTTCGGTGTGGGGGAGACACCGGATTTCATGTCTAGCTAACATGATCTATGTCGGTTATAGCTTAGTACAATCATTCGATTCACTATTGCCGTGAATCCCCCTTTACGATGTGGGGAAAACATTGACCGATTCACCTTAGCCAGTGAATCCCCCTTTTTCGGCATGGGGAAGACACATAGATTAGTTCACTTTAATCGGTGAACCACCCATTTTCGGTGTGGGGGAGACACTAGATTTCATGTAGCTCGCATTATCTACTTCCGTCAATGTTAAAAGAATTCTTTAAGAGAGTAAGAAAGAATAAGTAGAAAGTTCAAGTAAACAATCAAGCAAGGGAGTAGAATTATAAGTTCATAGTGAACTAAGTAAACTAAGAGCTTACTAAACATTAATCAATAGTGTTTGATAGATAAAACAAGTTGGGGGTAGCCATAATGGAGCGTGGATTATGTCCCAAGAAATTTATATTATGAAATAATCAAAAAAGGGGTGTAGCCAATAAAGATTGGCTTATTAATGTAAGTGTACCCAAACAGAAGAAGAATGAAAAATCTAACTCATAAGTAGGACAGCCTATCATTTCCTTAGTCTTGTGAATTGCTTACTCTATTCATTGTAGGTATGAGACTACAATGAATCATTGCACTTGTAAGTGAAACATAAGATCAAAGGAGAGCATTGAACTATACAACAAGAAGATAGTAAAGAATGAAAAATAATCTAAGTGTAGAGATGGCCACTCACGGCCTAACTATCAAAAATATGAATGTGTGTTTAAGTTGTTCTAAAATTATGTTCATGATTACAAGGTCTTCTGTTCATATAGAAAATGAGTTGTGTGCCTTAATTGCATGATAATATGTCATATTTACATCATAAAGCAAAGTTAACATTTTAAGTCAACAGTAACGTGATTACAGTAAGATTGACACTTTGTTTAGGAAAGAGCTTTCCTTGTTCATGCATCGTCCCTTATGTGTTATGTGCATACACCCATACTTAGTACATGTGTGTACTAACCCCATATATTTTTATTATTTTTATAGACGGAGGTTCTCAAGAAGATTGAAGTTCGACGAAGTGGTTTGGATTAGCGATCGCTAGATTTTGGTAGGTCCTCTTGACTTCGAGGATGCTACATTCATTAATCTAGCTTTGTAAAATAGACATAGCTAGTGGAGTTAGTCCCTAGCGTTTCAATTCAACCATTTATTCGAACGTTGTTATAAGGCCGATTGGCAAACTATTATTATTATGATTCATCATTTCGCTTGTTTAATCTTTAATAGATGGTTGTGGAGTTTGAGCTATTAGAATGTCACTCTTATTACAAATCTATATGTAGTGTATGTATACTTCGTTAAGTAATTAAAAAGTTTTAAATTTTCCGCAAATTTAACTGTATGATTGTGATGAAAGCTAAGAAGAGGCTTGTCTACAACCTCTGAGAGGTTAACGACGGCGATCGCGGTTCGGATTCAAGAATCTGGGTCGTGAAAAACTTGGTATCAGAGCATGAGGTTAAATTACCTAGGATCTAAAGCTCAACACAACCACGTTGCGTAGTTTCTAACTTATGATTGTGAAGTGCACGACAATCATGATTTAGATACTGTGTGATGTTAAGAATCTTCCCTTCTTCTACTCTTTATCGTGCTATCTAGAGCTTTGACGCTTTGTATCATTATAAGTATCTAACTTTCTTCTTGTGTGAGCGCGTAGAAGAATACACACAAGAATTAGGATGGCCAAGTGTTCTAAGGCGCCAGACTCAAGATCTGGCCTTCCCAAGAAGAGGCAATGATGGAAATGTCCAGCGTGATCGAAAGACGTGTGGTAAGTGTGGTCGTTGCATGCAGGTGATGTGCATTAAGTTAAAGTAGGATTGAGAAGAAAGTTCCTTGATCTTAAATAAGAAGCTTTAGATAAGCTTAGAGTATGTGCATCATTCATAGTAAGTGGTGAATTACACATTCACAAAGATAAAGTTCTAATATGCTAATGTGATTTCCGAAAATTACCCTCTTTGTCTTAACACGATAAGGTAGTGTCATTCGAGGATGAATGTTTCTAAAGGGGGGATAATGTAACATTTTGGAAAATTACATGTCTAATGAAGATCCCAGTAAGTCCTTTAGAATATGTATTGGGGGAACATAGGCACCCGATGCCCAATATAGAGAAATATTGGGCATAGTATAGACAATTGGCTAATGGGGTTAGCCAATTTCTTTATATACCCAAATAAGCAAAATATATTCCAAGCTTGTTAGAAATTGTACCTGCAAAGAAGACACTAAGCAGAAATAGTGATCGCTAATGCAATACTTAAGGTATGAGGCATCCAAGTGTCAAGCCTAGATACCACAGTACATAACCATTTAAAATGATCATGTAGAGTAAGCAGTGCCCAATGACATAGTGAGGTTACTTGGGAAAATAAGTAAATATTCCAAAAGAGACATCAAGAATAGTTAGTTAGGAAAGTACAACCAACCCATGTGCAAGCACATGGTCAAGTAAAGTGGGAATTGGCCAAGGGGGACAATGCAACCACCCTAACCGAATTCGGTTAGGGCAGTTAGGGACAACATGTGCGGACGGGTCCCTCCACGTGGGGCCAACCTACCTAACCAATCCTAGGTTCTAACTAACTGCCCTAACTATCTAACTAACCTAGGACCAACCGAATAAAATTAATTAGTGCACCCGACAACCTAGGACTTAACCGGGTGACACTAACCTAGTAACTAGTTAAAGAGACAACCTAGTACCTAACCTAGGATTGTCCAAAGGGTTGGTTATGGTCCTAAAAACTTAGGAATACTTTAGTGATTATCCTAGTTTACTTAATTAATTAATTTAGAAACTTAATTAATTAATTTAAAAGGGAAAAATCGAAATCACAAATCAATTTCCAGATTTCGGTTAGGACGAGAAAAAGACAACCTAGTACCTAACCTAGGATTGTCCAAAGAGTTGGTTATTGTCCTAACCACTTAGGGGAACTTTAGTAATTACCCTAGGTGACTTAATTAATTAATTTAGCAACTTAATTAATTAATCTAAAAGGATAAAACCGAAACTACAAAGGGAGTTTCCAGATTCGGTTAAGACAAGAAAAAGAAAATCTAGTACCTAACCTAGGATGGTCCAAAGAGTTTGTTATGGTCCTAATAACTTAGGGGTATTTTAGTAATTACCCTAGACAACTTAATTAATTAGAATAAGAGTACAAAACCGAAACTATTAGGAAAGATACCAAAAATGGTCAAGTCAATAATCTTCCAATCCTAGTCAATCTAGGAGGGGCGTTTATGTAATTAGATAATTGGTCTACATTAATTAGGTTATATAATCCAAGTAGAATTAGTTAACATTCAGTTTATAAAGCCTTCGACACATTATTCTCTAAAAGAAAATGTTACAACTAAATCAAGATAAAAATGTGAGAACAAGAGAAGTCGCAAACTAAACCCTAGGACCCTAGCAAGGGACGTTTCAAGGGTTTTTCGTGCAAAATTCGTATTGATCTTCGTAGATTTAATTCTACAGCAAGGTATGGTTTTTTTATCATGTAATCCTTTCTCCAAGAGTCTTTTCAAACGTTTTACTTCAAGAATATCGAAACTAGGGTTTTTCCCACCGAATCGCATGTTCATCTCCCTAGTTGTTCCGGTTTCCGATTCTTGTAGTATAGAAGTATTATTCTCGATGAATTGCTGGTTGTATGTTGTGTTAACTGACCTTATATGTGTGTTTAAGGGATTTAAATGTCGAGCGAAATACATGTTATTAGATCCGCATGCTAGGGTGTTATTTACATAAATGTTAATTGTTATAATACCTAATTGTGTTTCGAGAATGTTAATTGTTGTGAGTATTCGTTGAATTGTTGATATGTTTATGATATTTGAAAAGTCATCTTGTCTAACATGTTAAATTACTATAATGTATTCATGAATTGGTTGAATTAGTTAGTGATAACATTATGACAAGTAATTGGTGAAATTCTGAATGATGCCAACAAATTGGCTAACAAATCAATATCTAAATGTATTACTCCAAAAAGTCATTCTAATCTCAATACAATATCTCATAACATAGGGTATTCCAATGAATGGAACAAGTCCCAACATAGCCTATCCACAAAATTTGTGAACGCCATAAAATCTTACAAAGAATCAATAACAATCAAAGAATGATATAAGGTTAGTAAGTGACGTGAACAAGTTAAGGTGAGTAAAGAGATAACTAAGAGTTAAGTTATAAGATTGACCTAATATAGAGTGTTAGAAAGAAGTGAGACGAGTCTCAAGAAAACTTAATCATTACGTCAAAGTTACTCACATAAGAGGGTGCTAGAGTCCGTGAGACAAGTCTCACTTTCACCATGATGATAAATTAAAGTTTCAAAACCATAATCATCAAGTAAAGATAGGGATGACCAGTCATCCATAGAGTAAGTAAACCTCATAACTAGAAGCAAGCTTCCATAATGTAATGAGTCAACTCTAAAAGATAAGAAGATAAAATCTGAGCTTAGCACCGATAGACTAGCTATGAGCGAGTGGTAAGCGCTTGTAAGTCTCATGAGATGAGATCGCCAGTGTCTCAGTACGTCTCCTAGTCTTAGAACTATTTTGCCAACATAGGGGCACCTAGCTAGTGGAGGCCACCCACTAAACACGCTAGCAAGTTAGGTAATCATCTTGGCTGGTGATTCCACCTCTTTTCGGCGTGGGTGAGACACCGGATTTCATGTAGAGCTAATATGATCTATGTCGGTTATAGATCAGTACTAGCATTCGGTTCACTATTGCCGTGAATCCCCCTTTACGATGTGGGAAAAACATCGACAGATTCAACTTAGCCTGTCACAACCCAAGACCATACCCTAGAAGATAGGGTGCAATCTTGGATTGCGATCGGCGTCATCGAACTCTCAGAGTGCTAAGACAAGCCTCATTCAAATCATTCATCGCATATACATAATGAAAAGTAGTGCGAAATTAAAACTTTTCACTAAAACATAATATAGTCTTTAAAACTCTTTCATATAAAAGTAATAGAAATGCTAAGTCTTAATCTCATCATCTTAACACACAAGAGTACTTTAATACGAAAATAGAAATAACATAGTCTTATTACAATACTTCATAAGAAAAACATAAGATGACATATATGCCCTCGATACAAATGAGGACATACTTCAATTCTTCTACTCGAACGATCCTTCTAAGACCAAGTATTCTTCTCCAAAACCTCCTTACCTACCCAAGACTATAGATAGAAAACAAAGAATGGAATTAGTACAACCACATGTACTAAGTATGGCTATATGCATAAAATCATGAAAACGGACTTTATTGGAAATATGCATCTTTTCATTTAGAAAATATAGTTTAAACATAAGAACATCATTTAGCAATTAAGAAACACATAAGATAACAATTAACCAAAGATAACATTTAAAAGCTCACTTTACAGTGAGTTCACTTCACTGTACAGTGAAGTCCCTTCACTGTCCCTTCACTGTTACAGTGAAGTCCCAAACTTCCCTTTTAACATCTTCTAGCATGTAATTCCCTCACTTAAAGTCATCCTAAGATTCACTTAAGTCACACAAAGAGAGACCGCCCATACACCCTCTCTAGATATGCCTAAACGACCCTTAAGATTACCTACAATAAATCACATACATACTTAGAAAACAATCATAAACATCAATGTAAGATTCATCTACCAAAGGTCAATTCCAAGGTTCACTTGAGTGAGTGTGGAGCGACTGCCCATACAATCTCTATCACACACACACAAGAGATCCTATAGACTACCTCAAATAGATTCATTCTCACTAAACACACCAACACTTAGATAATACGACATTCTCCTTCTAAAGCCTATCAAAAGACCTACTTAAGTAAATCGAGAAGATAAAGTCCATAGTGTAGTGACCTCTTCAAGATTACCTAAATAGTCCTTAAGTCTTCCTAAGGTTTAGATCATGTCAACAAGATTAACCAACTTCCCTAACTAGAGTCATCCTCAAGACTTCCAAAGATAAGACATGAAGAGACCATCCTTTCATGTCCTCCTCACACTTTAGCTAAGGAATGCTTAAGTCACTTTAGATTTGGTACTCAATCATTTATATTGTTACTAACATAGATCATTAGTTCATTAGTTAATTAAGACTCATACAACACATAAGACACTCACAAAATGGTCTTGGACAAGACCTAGGAACTCCACATAACACCTTCAAAGTCTATTGTGCAATGTCTAGATAGCGTCCCATACCACCACCTAAACCTCATAAACTTATCTAATGCTAAAATGTATTCCACATGATGAGAATAGGCAATAACTGACATAGACCATTGTAGCAAGACATGGAATCCGAAGTTCTATCTTACTTTGATGAGGTTGTTCTACTTGCCAATGGTAGAACTTGGACACATCCCATGTAGGCACATTGCTAAGGAATATGAAGAGCTTAATAAGCATTCAGTCTGTTCCTTAACTGAATCCACTTAACCCTACTCATACTCACTCGGTGCTAGCCTTCGTTCTCATAGATTAGTTCACATTGAGGTTCATATGAATAAGTCCTTATCTAGTTCATGACCCCCTTTACATTCACCCTACCAAAACAAGTTCCACTAGGGCATATCTCATTTTAGCGACAAGAAGCTCATAGCGATTTTCCTAAGGTATGATATGATGCCGTTCCAGCCAACCATCCCTAAGTCCATCACTCATAACATGAAGGATACCATTATGGCTAACTACTTCACAATTCATAACCTCGCCACTACGTTCAAGGTTCCACATAGCTTTGACCTTCTTATCATCAAGGTCTCACTTATATTATTATTCAAGACTCTTAACATACTAAGTCAAATCATCACATAATAATATTCATATAAGCATCAAGCAAGGGACATAAGTCTACCTAAACAAGAAACCACATATTTCACTTTAACATACAATACAAGTCATTCTAGAAGTACTTAGGAATAACATCGTACAACCTATCATAACTTCATATGAAAACATATATACTTTCACATATAGATAGACATTATCATACATCACATAATCATCATATACTTCAAGGAATGCCGACAAGGCCATGATCATCATATTGCATAAAGTAACGCCGACAAGGCCACATCAATTGCAAATAGAACACATAACACTGCCACCATAAGTGGACCATACCAATCACAACAATATCAAAGTATAATTAATATCAAATTAAGGAAAACGGGGCAGCATACCTTCATCCCCTTATCCACACCTCAATTCAATGCCAAAACAACCAATCCAACATCACAAGGCCCTTACCCATGGCCATGAAAAATAATTCAAAGCAATAACCATAAAACGCAATGAATCTACATCAATTAAATCTAGGTTTAACAATATAATATCAATTACATATCAATTGAACACAATTCTTATATCATTAGAAAGCCCATAAGAAACTACACAACAATTCATCAACATTAGCTTAATATCAAGTAACCCAAAAAGTAGTCAAAACTAGGGTTCATCAATTCACATGGGTTCATAGGTAATTTATGTTGAAATCATCAATACAATATCAATTAGATCATAATTCAATGTTTAGAAATCATTTATGCAAGAACCCATGGTAGAATCCCGAAATTGGACAATTCACTTTAGAAAACTTGGTAAAACACTTTGAGGATTGGGCTCCTTCATGAAATAAGTTTAAAGGATCAAAAGCCATACCTCAAGGATGATAATACTTCACTTTGATGAAGAATTTCCACTCAAGAACCCCTCACCAAGCTGCCTCTTAAATGGAGTCTTCAATGGAGGTTTTGGGATTTCTAAGAGACTTTGGGTTTTTGATTTTTAGAAGAATGAATTATTCTAAGTGTTAAACACTTATATACTCATATAAAATACCCATAAGAGCCTTAATAAACCGCCTAAACCATTATTTGGACGTGGGGTGAATTTACCAATTCACCTCTAACTTGGCAGAAAATCTGCGCAGGAGACTTGGCTTGCGACGACTGCCTTGTGACGGGGCGTCACGGCTAACACGGGCCGTCATGGACCTCCGTTGCAAGATCCACTGGCTTGCCAAGGGTCCCCTATACACCCTTGGACAATTCACCCACGACAGAACCTTGTGACGGGGCGTCACAGCCATGACTGGCCGTCGACTGCTCCGTCGCCAAGGCTGCCTGGGACAGCCTGCCATCAGGTTTTTGGTCCTTCCTCAAGGACCCTTTGATGGTACTTGGGAATAATTTCCCGGACGTTTCCAACCCAAATATGACCATATATGACTTTAACACCTCTTACATGAATTTCATCCAAAATGAACACGTAAAACTCGACTAAACTCGCCTAGACGTACAAAGTCGACTCAAGGCATATCTTTCGAATGCCTTGGACGTTCTTAGTCGTTTGACCTCTAAACTTCACAAAACTTTAACCACTGGCTATATATGCTATATTAACTCTATTAAGAACCTTAAAACACCATGAAACGCACATAAACACATAAAACCACATAAGACACAATTAGGTGACTTAGTCGTCAAACGACTTAGTCATCCCTTGACGTTTGACTTCCAACACCTCTAATATTTTAGCTACTGACTTTTTACCACATATTAAACATATTTAGGACCTTAGAACACTAAGACCAACATATTAGGCTCTAGAACACCTAAGCTATTTTTAAGGTCTTACAATCTCCCCCACTTGGACAACATTCGTCCTCGAATGACACTTGCCACTCTCCTAACACTTCCAAGATTAGAGACTCAACTAGCAGCACATAACCAAGCTACATAACACATTATCAAGGAGAAAACATCAATTTCACATAATCAAGAGATTCACAACACTACAAGAAACTAGAAAACAATTCTATAACTCATTAAGCTACAAAACTCACATGCTTCAATCCAAATAGCAAAAACTCATTTTATATTCAACATCATATTTATATACATCAGTTCTAACCACATAACAAGAATTTTAGACCAAAGAATCAAATAGTCATTTTTACAAAAAATTTACAGTGAGCAGTTCATAAAGAAACAGTGATTTTAGCAACTTTTCCAAAAATGCAATCTTTAGGCAATTATTTATATAAACATGCTAATATGCAAGATAACATCATGTAAACACATCATAAAACATGCTCAAAGCTTCATAAAATACACAATGCAAGAAGTAAATGAAATTCAATTTCAACCAAACTCCTAAACATCATGCACAAGCAACAAATCAAGGAATTCTATCCCATCTACAAATCATACTCCCCCACTTAGAAGGAGCTCATACTATCAAAGAGAAACAAGAACTTATCAACATCATCATCACCATCACCCGACTTCTCAATTCTAGTACGGAGTGCATAGAAACGCCTCTTAGTTGGAGCATCTTCCTTTGGAACACTAGGCTCAACTTGCTTACCCTCTCTACCTCTAGAAGCAATCATAGGACAATCTCTAGCCTTATGTCCTCCCTTACCACAACCAAAGCAATTTTCGGTACCCAATAAGCACTCACCATAGTGACTCTTGCCACAATTTGCACAAGTAGGCTTGCTATCCTTAGAACCACCTCCTTTCTCAAACTTCTTCTTAGGAACACTAGGTTTATCTTGAGATTGAACTCTTTTCTTGAACCTAGGTTGCTCTTGATCACTAGAAACACCCCTTTTCAAACTTCTAGCCATCCTTCTAAGTTTAGACTCCTCAATAGATTGTGCATACACCATGAGTCTAGATAGGGTCATATTATCATGAAGCATCGCGGTACGACATTCTTCCTTCACCAAATCGGCTACTCCGGTACAAAAGCGACTCATTTCGTCTCTTGGATTGGACACAAGAGAAGGACCATACCGACATAATGTCGAAAATTTCAAAGAGTACTCCTCAACACTCATATTGCCTTGCTTGAGATTAATAAAATCCTCCTCCTTGACTTCTCTTCTCTCTCGGGGAAAGTACTTGCCAAGAAAAGCTCCCTTAAACTCTTCCCACTCAATAGGACCAGAATCTTCCGGCCTATTGTCCTTTCATTGAGTGTACCAAATTTGAGAAACATCTCTGAATTGGTATGAAGCCAACTCCGCGTTCTCCCTAGATGTAACCCCCATAGCACTCAAAACTTTGTACACACCATCAAGGAACTCTTGGGGATCTTCATTCACCTTAGAGCCAAGAAAGATAGGAGGATTCATCCTCACCAAGTCTCTCAACCTAGAAGTTATAGTGCTCTCCATAACCCTAGGCACCATACTCAAATTGATTTGAGTAGTTACGGCTTGAGCCAAAGCCCTCAAAGCTTCTCCAATCACCCTATTAGACAACTCCGGTACCTCATCACCTCCACCCACATTAGGGACATGATCACCTTGCCCATCTTGGACACCTTACTCACCTTGAGCACCTTGCTCAACTTGCTCAACTTGAGGAAGAACTTCCTCATTCACCCTCTCCTCTTCCAGTCTTCTAGCGGCCATCCTTCTAGTATTCATCTCCTAGCAAACACAAGGGAACTCATAAGCAGGATAATCATAACATTTACTTTACCGCATTATATAGGAGTAGAAAAGAAGGGAAACTCTATCGTCCTATAGCCTCTCTCCCATAGATGTGTCGCAATTCACACCGATGGTCAAGACTCTACTAGACGTGACTTAATGAGACTTTTTGATACCTAAAACTACTTCCACCAAACCTATGCTCTGATATCAACTTTGTCACAACCAGAGACCATACCCTAGAAGATAGGGTGCAATCTTGGATTGCGACCGGCGTCGTTGAACTCTCATAGTTCTAAGACAAGTCTCATTCATATGATTCATCGCATATACATAATGAAAAGTAGTGCGGAATTAAAACTTTTCACTAAAACATAATATAGTCTTTAAAACTCTTTCATATAAAAGTAATAGAAATGCTAAGTCTCAATCTCATCATCTTAAGACACAAGAGTACTTTAATACGAAAATAGAAATAACATAGTCTTATTACAATACTTCATAAGAGAAACATAAGATGACATATATGCCCTCGATACAAATGAGGACATACTTCAATTCTTCTACTCGGACGATCCTTCTAAGCCCAAGTCTTCTTCTCCAAAATCTCCTTACCCACCAAGGACTATAGATAGAAAATAAAGAATGGAATTAGTACAACCACATGTACTAAGTATAGCTATATGCATAAAATCATGAAAACGGACTTTATTGGAAATATGCATCTTTTCATTTAGAAATCATAGTTTAAACATAAGAACATCATTGAGCAATTAAGAAACACATAAGATAACAATTAACCAAAGATAACATTAAAAAACTCACTTTACAGTGAGTTCCCTTCACTGTTACAGTGAAGTCCAAACCTTCCCTTTTAACATCTTCTAGCATGTAATTCCCTCACTTAAAGTCATCCTAAGATTCACTTAAGTCACACAAAGAGAGACCGCCCATACACCATCTCTAGATCTGCCTAAACGACCCTTAAGATTACCTACAATGAATCACATACATACTTAGAAAACAATCATAAACATCTATGTAAGATTCATCTACCAAAGGTCAATTCCAAGGTTAACTTTAGTGAGTGTGGAGTGACCGCCCATACAATCTCTATCACACACACACAAGAGATCCTATACACTACCTCAAATAGAATCATTCTCACTAAACACACCAACACATAGATGATACAACATTCTCCTTCCAAAGCCTATCAAAAGACCTACTTAAGTAAATCGAGAAGATAAAGTCCATAGTGTAGTGACCTATCCAAGATTACCTAAATAGTCCTTAAGACTTCCTAAGGTTTAGATCATGTCAACAAGATTAACCAACTCCATAACTAGAGTCATCCTCAAGACTTCCAAAGATAAGACATAAAGAGACCATCCTTTCATGTCCTCCTCACACTTTAGCTAAGGAATGCTTAAGTCACTTTAGATTAGGTACTCAATCATTTACATAGTTACTAACATAGATAATTAGTTCATTAGTTCATTAATACTCATACAACACATAAGACACTCACATAATGGTCTTGGAAAAGACCTAGGAACTCCACATAACACCTTCAAAGTCTATTGTGCAATGTCTAGATAGCGTCCCATACCACCACCTAAACCTCATATACTTATCTAATGCTAAAAGGTATTCCACATGATGAGAATAGGCAATAACCGACATAGACCATGGTAGCAAGACATGGAATCCGAAGTTCTATCTTACTTCGATGAGGTTGTTCTACTTGCCAATGGTAGAACTTGGACACATCCCATTTAGGCACATGGTTAAGGAATATGAAGAGCTTAATAAGCATTCAGTCTGTTCTTTAACTGAATCCACTTAACCCTACTCATACTCACTCGGTGCTAGCCTTCGTTCTCATAGATTAGTTCACATTAAGGTTCATATAAATAGGTCCTTATCTAGTTCATGACCCCCTTTACATTCACCCTACCAAAGAAAGTTCCACTACGGCATATCTCACTTTAGCGACAAGAAGCTCATAGTGATTTTCCTAAGGTATGATATGATGCCGTTCCATCCAACCATCCCTAAGTCCATCACTCATAACATGAAGGATACCATTACGGCTAACTACTTCACAATTCATAACCTCGCCACTACGTTCAAGGTTCCACATAGCTTTGACATTCTTATCATCAAGGTCTCACTTATATTATTATTCAAGACTCTTAACATACTAAGTCAAATCATCACATAATAATATTCATATAAGCATCAAGCAAGGGACATAAGTCTACCTAAACAAGACACCACATATTTCACTTTAACATACAATACAAGTCATTCTAGAAGTACTTAGGAATAACATCCTACAACCTATCATAACTTCATCAATTCACATGGGTTCATAGGTAATTTATGTTGAAATCATCAATACAATATCAATTAGATCATAATTCAATGTTTAGAAATCATTTATGCAGGAACCCATGGTAGAATCCCGAAATTGGACAATTCACTTTAGAAAACTTGGTAAAACACTTTGAGGATTGGGCTCCTTGATGAAATAAGTTTCAAGGATCAAAATCCATACCTCAAGGATGATAATCCTTCACTTTGATGAAGAATTTCCACTCAAGAACCCCTCACCAAGCTGCCTCTTCAATGGAGGTTTTGGGATTTCTAAGAGCCTTTGGGTTTTTGATTTTTAGAAGAATGAATTATTCTAAGTGTTAAACACTTATATACTCATATAAAATACACATAAGACCCTTAATAAACTGCCTAAACCATTATTTGGACGTGGGGTGAATTTACCAATTCACCCCTAACTTGGCAGAAAATCTGCGAAGGAGACTTGGCTTGCGACGACTGCCTTGTGACGGGGCATCACGGCTGACACGGGCTGTCATGGACCTCCGTTGCAAGCTCCAGTGGCTTGCCAAGGGTACCCTCTACACATTTGTACAAGGCCCCCATGACGGAACCTTGTGACGGGGTGTCACAGCCATGTCTGGTCGTCGACTGCTCCGTCGCCAAGGCTGCCTGGGACAGCCTGCCATCAGGTTTTGGGTCCTTCCTCAAGGACCCTTTGATGGTCCTTGGGGATAATTTCCCGGACGTTTACAACCCAAATATGACCATATATGAGTTCAACACCTCTTACATGAATTTCATCTAAAACGAATACGTAAAACTCGACGAAACTCGGCTAGACGTACAAGGTCGACTCAAGGCATATCTTTCGAATGCCTTGGACGTTCTTAGTCGTTTGACCTCCAAACTTCACGAAACTTTAACCACTGCCTATTAATGCTATATTAACTCTATTAAGAAGCTTAAAACACCATGAAACACACATAAACACATAAAACCACATAAGAGACAATTAGGTGACTTAGTCGTCAAACGTCTTAGTCATCCCTTGACGTTTGACTTCCAACACCTCTAATATTTTAGCTACTGCCTTTATACCACATATTAAACATATTTAGGACCTTAGAACACTAAGACCAACATATTAGGCTCTAGAACACCTAAGCTATTTTCAAGTTCTTACATAGCCGGTGAATCCCCCTTTTCGGTGTGGGGAAGACACAGAGATTGGTTCACTTTAATCGGTGAACCACCCCTTTTCGGTGTGGGGGAGACACTGGATTTCATGTAGCTCGCATGATCTACTTCCATCAATGCTAAAAGATTTCTTTAAGAGAGTAAGAAAGAATAAGTAGCAAGTTTAAGTCAACAATCGAGCAAGGGAGTAGAATTATAAGTTCATAGTGAACTAAGTAAAGTAAGATCTTAACAAACATAAATCAATAGTGTTTGATAGATATAACAAGTTGGGGGTAGCCATAATGGAGCGTGGATTATGTCCCACTAACTTTATATTATGAAATAATCAAATAAGGGGTGTAGACAATAAAGATTCACTTATTAATGTAAGTGTACCCAAAAAGAAGAAGAATGAAAAATCTAACTCATAAGTAGGGTAGCCAATCGTTTCCTTAGTCTTATGAATTGCTTACTCTATTCATTGTAGGTATGGGACTACAATGAATCATTGCAATTGTAAGTGAAACATAAGATCAAAGGAGATCATTGAACTACACAACAAGAAGATAGAAAAGAATGAAAAATAATCTAAGTGTAAAGATGGCCACTCACGGCCTAAGTATCAAAAATATGAATGTGTGTTTAAGTTGTTCTAAAATTATGTTCATGATTCCAAGGTCTTATGTTCATATAGAAAACGAGTTGTGTGCCTTAATTGCATGAGAATATGTCATATTTACATCATAAAGCAAAGTTAACATTTTAAGTCAACAGTAACGTGATTACAGTAAGATTGACACTTTGTTTAGGAAAGAGCTTTCCTTGTTCATGCATCGTCCCTTATGTGTTATGTGCATACAACCATACTTAATATAAGTGTGTACTAACCCCATATATTTTTACTATTTTTATAGACGCAGGTTCTCAATAAGATTGAAGTTCGACGAAGTGGTTTGGAGTAGCGATCTCCAGACTTTGGTAGGCCCTCTTGAGTTCGAGGATGCTACATTCATTATTCTAGCTTAGTATATTAGACATAGCTAGTAGAGTTAGTCCCTAGCGTTTCAATTCAACTGTTTATTCAAACGTTGTAATAAGGCCGATTGTCAAACTATTATTATTATGATTCATCGTTTCGTTTGTTTAATCTTTAATAGATGGTTGTGGAGTTTGAGCTATTAGAATATCACTCTTATACAAAACTATATGAAGTCTATGTATACTTCGTTAAGTAATTAAAAAGTATTAAATTTTTTGCAAATTTAACTGTATGATTGTAATGAAAGCTAAGAAGAGGCTTGTCTGCGACCACTGAGAGGTTAATGACGCCGGTCGCGGTTCGGATTCAAGAATCCGGGTCGTGAAAAAATCTTAAAACCTAAACCCAAAAACATAACAAAAAAATAAAAAAAAATAACCCCAACCTTAACCCTAATCCTAAACCATAAACTTGAAACCCTAAGCCCAAAATATCAAAACCCAAACATTAAATACTAAACCATAGATTTTAAACCTCAAATGCTAAACCCTGAACCATAAAACCTAAAAAACACCTACACCCTAACCCTAACCCTAACCCTAACCCCTAAACCGTAAATCCTAAGTCCAAAAAAATTCCAAAAAAAAAAACTAATTCCAAAATTCGAAAACTCAAACATTATACACTAAACTATAGATTTTAAACCTCAAATCCTTAACCACAAACATTAAAACCTAAAAAAAACCTAAACCCTAATTATTTTCCTAACCTAACACTAAACCATTAACCGGAAACCCTAAGCCCAAAATACCAAAACCTAAACATTAAACCCTTAACCATAGATTTCAAATCAAAAATCCTAAACCCCAAAACCTAAAACCTAAAAAAAAACTAAACCTTAATTATCCTAATCTTATCCCTAACACGAACCCTAACCCTAAACTTATCCTTAACCCTATCCCTAAACCCTAAACCATAAACTCAAAGCCAAAAATACAAAAACCCTAACATTAAACACTAAACCGTAGATATTAAAACTCAAATACTTAACCTCAAACCCTAAAACCTAAAAAAAAAACTAAACCCTAACTCTAACCATAACATTAACCCTTACCCTAGCCCTACCATAAACCCTAAAGCCCAAGCCCAAAACCCAAACATTAAACACTAAACCATTGATATTAAACCTCAAATCCTAAACCCTTAACCCAAACACCTAAAAAACACAAAAACCCTAACCTTAACCGTAACCCTAAACCATAAACCTAAAACCCTAAGCCCAAAATATCAAAACCCAAACATTAAATACTAAACCATAGATTTTAAACCAAAAATGCTAAACCCCAAACAATAAAACCTAAAAAAAATTACACCCTAATGTTAGTCATAATGCTAACCCTAACCCTAACCCTTAAACCCTAACCCTAAGTCCAAAAAAAAACCTTAGTTCAAATTACGAAAACCCAAACATTAAACACTAAAACATAGATTTTAAAACTCAAAATCTTAAACCACAAAATTTAAAACCTAAAAAAAAACTAAATCCTTACCCTAACCCAACCCAACCCAAACCCTTACTCTGACACTAACCTTAGCCCTAACCCTAACCCTAAACCATTAACCCGAAACCCCAAGCCTAAAATACCAAAACCCAAACATGACACACTAAACCATAGATTTTTAACCAATAATCTTAAACCCGAAAACCTAAAACCTAAAAAAACCTATACCTTAACCCTAACCCTATCACTAACACGAAACTCTAAACACAAAGCCCAAAATACTAAAACCCTAACATTAAACACTAAACAATAGATATTACAACTCAAAACCTTAACCCAAAACCCTAAAACCTAAAAAAAAACCTAAACCCTAACCCTAACCCTAACTTTAAACCTAACCCTACCATAAACCCTAAAACCAAGACCAACATATCAAAACTCAAACATTAAACACCACACCATTGATATTAAACCTCTAATCCTAAACCCTAAACCCAAAAACCTAAAAAAAAACTAACCCTAACCCTAAACCTAACCACAACCTTAACCCTAATCCTAACCCTAATCCTAAACCATAAACTCGAAACCCTAAGACCAAAATATCAAAACCCAACTATTTAATACTAAACCATAGATTTTAAACCTCAAATGCTAAACCCTGAACAATAAAACCTAAAAAAGACTACATCCTAACACTAACCCTAACCCTAAACCCTAAACCCTAAGTCCAAAAAAAAGTCCAAAAAAAAAACCTAAGTCCAAAATACGAACACTCAAACATTAAACACTAAACCATAGATTTTAAACATCAAATCATAAACCACAAACCCTAAAACCTAAAAGAACCTAAACCCTTACTCTATCCCTAACCAAACCTTAACCCTAACCTTAACCAAAACCCTAACCCTAACCCCAAACCATTAACCATAAACTCGAAGCCCAAAATACCAAAAGCCCAACATTATACCCTTAACCATAGATTTCAAACCAAAAATTTGAAACCTCAAAACCTAAAACATAATAAAAAAAAACTAAACCCTAATTACCCTAACCTTATCCCTAACATGAACCCTAACCCTAACTTTATCCTTAACCCTATCCCAAAACCATAAACCATAAACCCCAAAACTAAAATACCAAAACTCAAACATTAAACACAAAACCATTGATATTAAACCACAAATCCTAAACCCTAAACCTAAAATCCTAAAAAAAAAACACCCTAACACTAACCCTAACCCTAAAGCATAAAACCCGAAACCCTAATACCAAAATACCAAAACCCAAACATTAAATTATAAACAATATATTTAAACCTCAAATGCTAAACCCTAACATTAAACACGAAAAAAAACTACACCCTAACCCTAATTCTAACCCTAACCCTAATCCTAAATCGTAAACCCTAAACCCTAAGTCCCAAAAAAAACCTAAGCCCAAAATACCAAAACCCAAACATTAAACACTAAACCATTGATATTAAACCTCAAATCCTAAACCCTAAAACCTAAAAAACCCAAATACCTAACCCTAACCCTAACCATAAACAATAAACTTGAAACCCTAAGCCCAAAATACGAAAACCCTAACATTAAATACTAAACCATAGATTTTAAACCTCAAGTGCTAAATTCTGAACCATAAAACCTAAAAAAAAACTACACCCAAACCCTAATCCTAACCCTACCCGAACCCTAAACCCTAAACCCTAAACCCTAAGTCCAAAAAAAATGTCCAAAAAAAACCTAAGTCCAAAGTACGAAAACCCAAACATTAAACACTAAACCATAGATTTTAAACCTCAAATCCTAAACCACAACACCTTAAAACCGAAAAAAACCTAAAATCCTAATCCTAAACATAAGCCTAACCTTAACCCTAACCCTAACCCTAAACTATTAACCCAAAACCCCAAGTCCAAAATACCAAACCCCAAATATTAAACACTAAACCATATATTTTAAACCAAAAATCCTAAAACCCAAAACCTAAAACCTAAAAAAAAAAACTAAACCCTATCCGTAACACGAACCCTATCCCTAACCCTTTCCTTAACCCTAACTCTAAACCCTAAACCCTAAACCCAAAGCCCAAACTACCAACACCCTAACATTAAACACTAAACCATAGATATTGTAACTCAAATCCTTAACCCTAAACCCTAAAACCTAAAAAACAACCTAAACCCTAACCCTAACCCTAAAATTAACCCTAACCCAGCCTTACCATAAACCCTAAACCCCAAGCCCAAAATACCAAAACCAAAACATTAAACACTAATCTGTTGATATTAAACCTCAAATCCTAAACCCTAAACCCTAAACCCAAAAACATAAAAAAAAAAAAAAAAAAAAAAAAAAAAAAAAACTTAACCCTAATCCTAAACCATAAGCCTGAAACCCTCAGCCTAAAATATCAAAACCCAAACATTAAAGACTAAACCATAGATTTTAAACATCAAATTCTAAAACCTGAACCATAAAACCTAAAAAACACCTACACCCTAGCCCTAACCCTAACCCTAAACCCTAAACCCTAAGTCCAAAAAAAATTCCAAAAAAACCCTAAGTCCAAATTTTGAAAACTCAAACATTATAGTCTAAACTATAGATTTTAAACTTCCAATCCTTAACCACAAATCCTAAAACCTAACAAAAAACTAAACCCTAACTCTTTCCCAAACCCAACTATAACCCTAACCCTAAACCATTAACCGGAAACCCCAAGCCCAAAATACAAAAACCCAAATATTAAACCCTTAACCATAGATTTTAAATCAAAAATCCTAAACACCAAAACCTAAAACCTAAAAAAAAACTAAACTCTAATTATCCTAACCATATCCCTAACACGAACCCTAACCCTAACCCTATCTTTAACGTTATCCCTAAACCCTAAACCTTAAACCCAAAGCTAAAAATACAAAAACCCTAACATTAAACACTAATAATAGATATTAAAACTCAAATACTTAACCTCAAACCCTAAAACCTAAAAAACAACCTAAACCCTAACCCTAACCCTAACATAACCCTTACCCTAACCCAACCCCAAGCCCAAAACCTAAACATTAAACACTAAACCATTGATATTAAACCTCAAATCCTAAACCCTTAACCTAAAAACCTAAAAAACACAAAAACCCTAACCCTAACCATAACGCTAAACCATAAACCTGAAACCCTAAGCCCAAAATACCAAAACCCAAACATTAAATACTAAACCATAGATTTTAAACCAAAAATGCTAAACCCTAAACCATAAAACCTAAAAAAAAAATACACCCTAACGCTAATCATACTGCTAGCTAGCCCTAACCCTAAACCCTAAACCCTAACCCTAAGTCAAAAAAAAACAACTAAGTCCAAATTACAAAAACCCAAACATTAAGCACTAAAACATAGATTTTAAAACTCAAATCTTAAACCACAAACCCTAAAACCTAAAAAAAAACCTAAATCCTTACCCTAACCCAACCCTAACCCTAACCCTAACCCTAAACCATTAACCTGAAACCCCAAACCCAAAATACCAAAATCCAAACATGAAACACAAAACCATAGATTTTAAACCAAAAATCCTAAATCCAAAAACCTAAAACCTAAAAAAAACCTATACCCTAACCCTAACCCTATCCCTAACACGAAACTCTAAATCCAAAGCCCAAAATACCAAAACCCTAACATTAAACACTAAACAATAGATATTACAACTCAAAACCTTAACCCCAAACTCTAAAACATAAAAAACAACCTAAACCCTAACCATAACCCTAACTTTAACCCGAACCCTACCATAAACCCTAAATGCCAAGGCCAAAATACCAAAACCCAAACATTAAACACTAAACCATTGATATTAAACCTCAAATCCTAAACCCTAAACACAAAAACCTTAAAAAAAACTAACCCTAAACCTAAACCTAACCCCAACCATAACCCTAATCCTAACCCTAATCCTTAACCATAAACCCGAAACCCTAAGCCCATAATATCAAAACCCAACTATTTAATACTAAACCATAGATTTTAAACATGAAATGCTAAACCCTGAACCATAAAACCTAAAAAAACCTACACCCTAACCTTAACCCTAACCCTAAACCCTAAACCCTAAACCCTAAGTCCAAAAAAAAGTCCAAAAAAAACCCTAAGTCCAAAATACGAACACTGAAACATTAAACACTAAACCATAGATTTTAAACATCAAATCATAAACCACAAACCCTAAAACCTAAAAGAACCTAAACCCTAACTCTATCCCTAACCAAACCCTAGCCCTAACCTTAACCAAAACCCTAACCCTAACCCTAAACCATTAATCATAAACCTGAAGCCCAAAATACCAAAAGCCCAAAATTATACCCTTAACCATAGATTTTAAACCAAAAATCCGAAACGCCAAAACCTAAAACATAAAAAAAAAAACGTAAACCCTAATTACCCTGACCTTATCCCTAAGAGTTTGAGAGACATAAGATTTCTTTCTACTGCAAAATTTTTCATGCTTTAAAAACACAAGACTCCTAATTTTGCTTGTAATCTTACAATTAGCTACTAAAGCTAAAACAAAGAAACACACAAATATGGAAAACATGCAAAAGGGGTAAACATGGTCCACTACAATAGAAATATAATTTCATTGACTAAGTAAAACATAAACCCACTAATCCTACAAAATAGACCCACATATTTATTTTGTGGAAACTAAATATTTTGAAGAATTAGTCAACATATAAACTATTATGATATGTTTATGTTAAATATAATTTTGATTTTTTAAAAGGTTAGATTATGAGATGGGTCAATATTACTCGTAGATTGGATTATAATCGTATCATATATTTATATAATAGACAACCTTAGACCCATCTATGTGGCATGATTAAGACCACAAGATTAAAAGGCATTCTGGTACATTTGACATATCTTTAATTTAGAATCACAAGATTAAAAAGTCTTCTTTCTTTTCTTAAACTCTGTTCCAAGTCAAACTAGGTCATTCTTTTTTAAACGGAGGGAGTATTATTTTCAAAACTATCCTTCCTCTTTCATGAAAAGTTGTGAAATTTATGAAAAGTTGTGACTTTTTATGAAGATTTGCGACTTTAATGAAGAGTTACGACTTTTATGAAAAGTTTTGACTTTTACAAAAAGTTGTGACTTTTGTGAAAAGTTGTGACTTTAATGAAGAGTTGCGACTTGTATGGAAAACTTTTACCTTTCTTTAGGGTTGCAACTTTTCCAAATAGTTGTAACCTTTCCAATAAGATACAATAAATATTTGTTCACTCTACAATTTTTGTTGTCTATAAATAGAGAGATTTTCTCTAATTTTTGAACCTCTTCTTCTTTTTCTTCACAATGAAATATTTCTGTACTTTACTCAAGTTGAGTGGCTCAGTGACACCATTGCTTATGTTACCGATCGTGGTATGTATTTTTACAATCATTAATTTATACTAATGTTATTAAGGATAAATGATAAGATATAATATTTTCATTTTTCTTTACATTATTAATCTTTAATGTAAGATATCATAGTATTTTAGTTTTAGTGACGGATAGGTTTTAAGTATAATTTTATATATTCCGTGACATTAAGTTCTCTCGCAAAGCGCGGGTAATATTACTAGTAATATATATTGGTGATATAATAAGTTAGTTGATAAAATCCATGTCTCGATATAGAGATTTATATTATGTCTTTTGTTAGAAGCTTATTGGTTTTCATCGTGTCAAACCTTGCAAGTGGATTTTTGAATGTTATATGAAATAAGTAAAACAATGTAATAAAGGAAATTGATCATTGAATTAATTGTTAGTAATTAAATTTAGTGATTACTATCTTTAACATTAACATGGGGAATCACATAAGTGTTTAATGTGGAATTTTGAAATATAAAAAGAGTAGTGCAATTACAGATTTCTAGTAGAATGATATATAATATATTATGGTAAGAACAATTAAAATAACTAGAACTTAGAATTCTATTTTCCACAAAAAGAAAAACAAAATATTGTGTTTTTTCTAATTTTCAAGATAAGTGTGGATTTTCATCTTCCTTTTGAACTAGGAAGAAATCTCTATAAATAGGGGTTCTTCTATCCTAGGAAAGTAATTAGTTTTCTATACAATACTTGTCCACCCAAGTATCGAGAGAGTTTGGATGTGATCTAGGGATCTTTGCAGAATACTGCAAAGTTGCTGCCTATCTTGTGGATTCCCTTGAATATTTGTTTCAGTTGTAAATTTTCTTTAAAGTGTCTGCTCACATTTCAAGAGGTAATTCTAAAATTATTTTTTTCTAATTTTATATGCTCTAGCATAAACGTAATTAGTTATCTATCATTCATATAAGCATTATGATCCTGGCATGACTTCACTGTGAATATAATTGTTAAACAAATATTGCTAATAATAATATAATCATTAACAATATCAATAGTTGAAATTCTGCATCCACCTTTTGTAGAGGTAAATTTTTTTTAATAAAATTCTCAACTCAAGAACGCATATCAAAACAAATTTAAAATGAGAAAACAAAAGTAATGGAAACATCACAAATATTAGGGAAGTCATTCTAAAGAATACATAGAAAAACAATATTACCACAATAAAATTAAATGATAATAAACATTGCATACCCCTATCAGAATATAATCTTATCTTGACGTGCAGTGTAGTTGAGATGATTAATAACAAACAAAATCTGAGGAATATGAAAACAAACAATTTCTTTGAAGCATATTAGAAAGAAAGAATTTCATCGTAGCGAAATGACATAATTTGAAGTTACAACTCATTCAAAAATGCAAACATACAAATATTTTAGTTAAAGATAAATATATCCTTAAGAATGATATGAAAGAAATGACATTTCTGGTGAACATGATGTACATGAAATGTTTTGTGTATTATTTTCGTTAGCTTTCATATTATTAATAAAAATTGAAGGAATTCTCTCATAGAAGAGTGTGAACTGTTTTACATAGCGAAAACTTATTATACAAATCTCAAATAGTTGATAGTAAAGCTCATTAAAAAAAAAAGAGCTAACAGTAAGTATTCATAAGGAATAAATACAGTGGGCTCACCATCTATATACACTATAAACTTTTTTATTATACTTCAAAAGCTTTTTTAAACTAAATATAATTCAATTAAAATATCATCTTGAGAGTGTAAAAGAACGACATCGCATCAATTGCATGCAATGTATTGTGATAACTTTTATCAAGTGAACAGTAATAAAAAGCGAATGAATCATTCAAATGCACTTCAACAATAGTGTTCACATTTCTAATGTAAATTTTTAAATTACAATCAATGTGAATGACCCTATAACATTAGAACAACACAAAGAAAGACTCACATTATCTACAAAAACATCACTTTTCGAACCTTCTTGATTTTTTTACAGAAATAAATGATTGTAAAAATATTTGATATTTTGACATTCCTTAGGATAAAAAGCATATCATTACAATTTTCATGCTCAATTTAAAGAGGGCTATCACAAAATACCTTCATGCCCTGAAAAGATAAAGAATTGTAACAATAAATTTCACTAGGAAAGAGGCTGTTATCGCCAATCACATTTTTAGTATTCGTAGTAGATAAAGAAGAAATAAATTCACCTTTATCACAAGAATTTAAGGAAACACTTTGTACCACATTTATTTCCATACTTCACACAACACTTACCTCAAAAATTTTAAGATCACAATCAATGACAATTTTTGCTCCACAACCATAAGCAACAAGTGTATGGTCACACTCTATTTGCATATTAATACAAAGCAACCTCACTAAGAGATTGTTTAAATTTCATACTTAGTCTCTGGAAAGTTATTTGAAATAATTTAATGGTTGGGATAAGTTTTCTTTTACCTTGATAAGTACATAATAAACAATCTTTATCTTTATTTTATAAAATAAAGATTGAATTCTCACTCCAAAAAGTAGCATCATCTTTTTTGCTTCATTAATTCTTGAATTTCTTTCCTTTATAAGTTGTACTTTTTATGATCCTCTTCTCTTCAAGAATATGTACAAAACAAATAATCATGGTATTCTCTTAATCCTTTCGGGCAAGAAACCAAGGGAAGCATGGGGGATTCCATTCGCAGAATGGTCCAGAGAGAAGAAATTAGGATCTGAGTGGAAATCAACATCCACATTGAGGAAAGTAGTCTGAAAGTTTCTAGAATGAAATACTTTGTTGGTATGCTACTAACGGATTAACTATCCATTGATTCCATTCGTTGGACACTACCAGAAATTTCATCAATGATTTACCAGTAAAGAAAGGTAATACATGTTTGATAACCACATCTTTGATCTTCATGTCTTCTCTCCTAATGTAGTTTGTAGGTAATGTATATTCCTCATTCCATTCCCGCTTATAAGCAAGAGCCTTAAAGTCGTCCTCAGGTTTCAAAAGAGGTATTGTAATCACATGAAAGATATACATATATATATATATATATATATATATATATATATATATATATATATATATCAATTGGACAATTACAGCTCAAACTAATACAAGTTGGTGTCATTCCCATGAAACATTTATTTCTACTCCTCTCTATTTAGGGCGGGCACTTTCAACATGTTCACTTAAAAAGGCTCATTTAAATAGTGTATTCATCAACATCTGGCAAAAAATAAGGAAAACACTATTTAAATTAGCCTTTGTAAATGAACATGTTGAAAGTTTTCAACCTAAATAGAGAAGAGTAGAAATAAATGTTTGATGGGACTAATACCAACTAGTATGAGTTTGACTTGTAATTTTCTAATTGATAGATATGTATCTCTTTCATTTAATTACAATACCTATTTTGTCTTGGATTGAAGGTTCCAGAGAATGATTTTAAGGCTATTGCTTATAAGCAGGAATGGAATGAGGAATCTAAATTACATGCAGACTACACTAGGAGAGAAGACATTGATGATGTTTCGGGCAGTGTCCAATGAATGGAATCATTGGATAGTTAGTCTGTTAGTAGCATACAAGCAAAGTATTTCATTTCAGAAATATTCGGGCTACTTTTATAAAAATGTGGATGTGGATTTCCAATCAGATCCTAATTTATTATCTCTGGACCATTGTGTGAATGGATTCCCCCTTCCTTCCATTGGTTTCTTGCCTGAAAGGATTAAAGTTCTCAGTTTTAGAAATGGTTGCTCTTTTGCCAACGGGTTGCTCATGTGAAAAACAATCATTTAAAAGGTTAGTCTTACAATAAGAAAACTTCTTAGTCATACTCTGTAGATTTTCTCTAATATTATCTTGTTTCCTCTTACTTGCCTCACTTGTCTTCATTTCTTACTGTGACAATAAATTTTCATTTTTCAACTACCTTTTATTGTTTCTTGTAGCCACTCCCTAACTTCTTTCAAAATATCCTCTTCTTTTTAATAACTTGAGTTTCCACTATTCACTCACTTATTTCTTTATGTTCTCTCTTATTCATTTCATTGGAGTGCAAGGCTCCGAAGATTCCATTTGAATCATTGGCATCACTAAAGTTTCAAAGAGTACCTAAATTGTTGGATTAACTTTTCACCAAAATGATATCGCTGTAAAACGGAAAAGTCCCATATACCGATAGAAGGCGGACATCATAAGTATCTCGAGGATACATTTGAGTGGTTAGATGTTCCCAACCAATCCAAAATCCAAATTCCTACAACTGTTACCTATATATGTGAATAAGGTGGTTTTACTTGCACTCACAGGGTTTTAAATTTGGTTACATTTTCGGAGATAGCCCTTGTATATGCTTCAAATTGTTGGAGAAGCCTTCATTGATACTAGGAAGGCTTCTCCAAAACATTGAAGAAGAGAGTAGGGTTGCCTCTCAAATGTATCAAAATTGAAAACCCTATGAGTTCAAGACAGACCACCATATTCACATATATAGTACAAATTAGTAGGAATTGAGTTTTTGGATTGGTTATGCCATTCTACCCCCAAAATTTGTCCTCCCGAAATGTATGATTATCTCCTTCTTTCTCGATTTGGGACTCTTCATTTTTACAGTGTTCTTAATTTTATATTACAAGGTATCTCCAATTACTGCACCAAAGATAGATCGACATATTTGATATACCATAATTTATCTATACCTAAATTCAACAAAAAGTGCAACCAATCTTGTATGCCTCGATAATAACTTCAAATTTTCTCAAATTTTCATTAGGTTCATACTTTCTCTTTCTTGTATAAGCAATACTATAATTATTATACAATTCTACACCATCATCTCTATAAGAAGTGGAAAAGTGTTAGACATAATTAACACCAAAAAACTGTCCGTAAAAATAATAAATCACACAAGTCACTCTCTCATCTGTATCACTCAAATTATTTTACTCATTTTTATCTGCACCGGAGTATACACTCAAAGTCACAGGCTTTAGACCCAGACTCAAATGATTTCATCACTAAAGGGTATCCCTTTGTCTCTTCATAGTTCTACAATCTCAAATAAGGTCAATGTAAGCTTACGAGTATTGCTTCAGAATGGAATTTATGTCACTAGCAAAGAGGAAAAAAAGTAACGAACTTGGAATAATATAAACACATAACACAACTAAAAAAGAAAAGTGTGAAACAAATTGCAATGAAATGAAATACAAACATAAAAACTAGATAACGCTAGCATGAAATAACATTAATTGTAACCTCATTATAAAATGAAGAGAAGAATAAGAAAAACACGAACTAAAAGAGTAAGTGTTAAAACTATACAACAAAGTAGTCACAACACAAATTTTGTTATTTCTGAAAATTCTAGAATTTAAGCATTGTTCTTCAAGATTCTCACATTGTTTTCTCAATTTATTTGACAAAATCCAGTTTGAAGTGCCCCATAAAATATACCAAATCTCCTCTAAAGTTTCAATGAGAAAAAGTAGAATATAATACACCCACTACATAATTTCCACGAATCTAGGTATTTTTAAAATCATCATCTTCTTCCTTGAATTAGGTCTAAATGTTAACTCAAAACTAGTTCAAAGCTATACCAAATGAACCCAAATTTCAGATTTGAAATCCTTCAGACATTCTAGATATTTTTAAGTAATTAAAGAAGAGAGAAGAAAGAAAATACCTATCAAAGATAAAGAAGAAAGAAAACAATTATTTTCTTTTTGAAGTAATTAAATAGCAACTTCCTAATTTGAACAAGTTATTACAGCATTAAATTCAACTCATACATATATAATCTTACCAAATTATAATCAACAAATATTCAATAGAGAGAAAAAGATACAACCCATAAAACTTACCTACTATACTGGTCACCGAAAAATATTGTCTACCACAATAGTACTAATCCTCTTCTATATATACCACTAATAACATGGAAATCATACATTCATACTATGATTTAAAAATCGTAAAACATAATGATAATATTTTCCTATATTGTGTAATTAAAACTTCACAATCTTTTGTATTGGTTATTTGATTTTCATAATCTCTTTAAATACTATATGTTCTTCATGCAAAATAGAAATCCTTCCATGTAATGAATTCTTCCCGGACTTGTAATGCCTCACCTATATACTTTTTAAATATGCCTATACCTCTACTAATATCTAATATAATCAATCTTTAAAATCTCCTAGCTTTGACATTTGTGCATCTCCTAACTAGGGCATTTCTGCATCTTCCTTTCACATGTCCAAATTATCTCAACCTTATTTTCCTCATCTTATCTACCATGGAGGTTACTCTTTCCTTCACCTAAATATCCTAAGTATCCTCATAGATAATTTTATCACTCTTTGTATACTCACACATCTATCTCAACATCCTCATTACTACAACATACAACTTCTTAACATTGGAGTTCTTGACTAGTTAACACTCCACCACATACAACAAAGACATTTTAACCATGGCTACATAAATATCAGTTTTTAATTTCATTGATACATTTGTATATACAAGGGCTACATATCTCTCACTAGGGACCCTATATTACATAGGAAACTTTCCAAACTAGTTGAATTCACTTATTTCATCTTCCAAAGTTCTTGATCACATGGACTACAGAGACAATAAAATTGAGGCACACATTTAATTTGAAGATTTGTTTGATTGCTCAACTTTCAAGCTTGTAACTATATATAGTAAGGGCACTTTTCGATAACTTTAATTTCTATATGTTTCTATGATAAATCAATTGGGAAAACTTAACGTTTTCTTCAAAAACTTATTTATTTATTTTGGATAAAATTAATCAACAAATGCCCATGACAGTATACTACTACAACCAGAATCCCTTCTAGTCAATTTAAGAAGATCGAGTTTTATAAACTAGTAAAGGCAAAGCAGAAACAACATAGTACTAATAAGCATGACATGAAAACCTACATTCTCATGGACGATTTCAATCCGAATATACTTATCAGTTTAAGAAAAAACTGAAATTCTCAAGCTTTGTTAATGGCTATTGCCCACGACAAAGAATCACCCTATTGGTGTAATACTGCTACAAGCTAGAATCTCAAAAATCAACAAAACAAAAAAGTCAAAATTTACCCCTCAAAATAAACCCAACTGCAACAAATTCAGACTTTTAAAGGTAGAAATTTCTACCCGATAAACTCTATTCCAACAAAACCCTTTAGGTGTGATGAAGCTTTATGATATCAGCTTCATTGCTTTGTCCCTGTTGATAGAAACAAAATTGTAAGGGACTTTTGTGTCTAGTCGAAAAACAAAGAGAAAATCATGAACATTTAGGTAAAAGAGCTTCGATTTGGAATTTCGTATCTCAAAAGATAGTGAAAAATCAGAGAAGTATTTTGAAATCATTCTTCCATTGATAAGTGAAAAATCATTACTTGCTGATTCAAGAAATACCTATTAATTTGGGTGAACATCAGTTCTTACAAAGCCTTTAAAAATATCAGATCTTGGGCAACTAGAAACTCTTTTAGAGACTTGGAGAGTTTTTTGTTGTTGTTTATGAATTTTCTTTTGGGCAAAATAAAATTTTGATGGAGAGTTAAATTTCTTGGAGGTAATAAAATATTTTAGTGAAAACTATAAGACCACACTTGGTAAGTGTTGTTTTCTTAATTATAGAAATAGCTCACTTTGAAAGTGTTGTCATTTATATAAACTAGATAATCTAAATAAACAATAAACAAATATTAATAATTAGACAATTAAAGAAGATAAGCGGGAAGACAAAGTTATACGCAAGTATATAGGAAATAAACAATTTTAATGTATATACTACACAAAATAATTATAATAAGAAACAAATAAAGGGCGTCCTTACCTTCCACAAATAAATAAAGGGCGTCTTTACAAATAAAGAAACAATTTTAATGTATCAACTTTCATCATCTTCATTAAAGGGCCTAACTACCCCTACCTTACCTTCCACACGCATAGTGTCCTAGAAGGTGTGTAGTGTCTCTGCTTAATGTTTAAGAGACACTATGCTATTACTAGGGAGGTTTTAGACTAAAAGAAAATATAGGCTCTAAGTTAGGCCCTCTAAACATCAGGTGAAACAGTTTTGACAAGCACTTAGCTCATAATTATCTCATTGACCTCTAGATTAGGTTGTTCAGCATGCTTGGAAACACAATAAAAGTTAAAGGTCTCATGCGAAGTGTGTATCATACAATCATTTAAGCAGACGGCACAACATATATTAATTAACAAAAGGGAAAAAAGTTATGACATAGTGCAACTTTTATTATTTTAGTTGATTTTAAGTGGCCAAAATATCATTTATAATGCAAAAACTAAAATATTTCAGATAGAATTTAATTAGGACAACAAACTTTAATTTTAAAAAGTTTGTTATTATCATTCAATAATTAATAGCATAAACTGTAAAATTAGTATGAAAAATGCATAAATAAATCAATGAGCAGTATTCATGCTACAACTTTAGTATCAATCTTATTAATGAAACTCTTGTAGGCATGATTTCTAAGTGAAAATATGTCATTATTAAGACTGGTTATTAACATGCTACAATTAACTCAAGACTTGATTGATCAACATATTGAATATAATACATTAAATCCTACAGACATGGTTTTCTAGGCGAAGAATAAGATAATTATTATTCAACGTACATACACGATTTTCTAGATGAAGTATAAGAAAATAATCATTCAACTTATATTCAAGACTTGATTGATTGACATACTACAATTCTATTATCATTCTTATTAATGAAAATCATATAGGCATAATTTCTAAGTGAAAATATATCATTATTAACATTAGTTAATCACATGCTTAATTAATTCAAGACTTGATTGATCAACATACTGAATCTTATTCAGAAATCCTAAGGACATGATTTTCTAGGTGAAGAATAAGATAAAAATTATTTAACCTATATGCATGGTTTCTACGCCAAATAACATATGAAAATTACTTGTTCCTATAGGCGTTGTTTCTAGATATGTTACATATATAAGAGTCATTCGGCGAACAATTACTCAATTTTAACACGCTGACAAGATTAACCAGTTTTTGGAAAAAGATCTATGCATACGAGAGCATGAATAATATCACATAAGCATGTTTTAAAATTTTAACATGGGGCACAAAACTTAATTTATTACATACTGATTTATTTAGATTAAAAGTAGAACGAAATTATAGACGAACGAAGGATTGATTTAGATCAGTTATTATAACACATTTACCCAATTTTATTGCTAAGTGATACAGATAGATTTTTATAAAAATGAAATGTAAAAAATAACATAAAACAAAACAATCAGCACGTATATCTCGTCCCCCTTTAGACTATCCCCCAAATACTTCATTTAGATACTAGAGAGTGTTTTTGCTAATTACTAGAATGTGTGAGTGTTGAGTCATGGAAATAATGAGAATGAAGGTGTGATTTTATAGTAAATAGGTGGACACAACCACAAGGTAAAAGAATGAATTAAGCCCATTACACTTTTTTCCTTATTAAGAAGGATGCCAAATCAGTTGACGCTTCTTTAATTAGGAGAAATTTACCAAGCTTAGAGCCTGTACAAGTCTTTAAATTTATATAAGGCAGGAGGGAACCATTTACTATCAATATTATATAAAATTCATGTAAGTAAGAAGTTGTATTCAATTAATTAAGGCAATGAGGTAATAAATTAATGGTAGCCAAGATAACATTAGATTATTTAAGGGAGCAAATAATTACAGACAAAGTAAGGGTCAAAACATACAGTTTTACAAATAATTCATAGAAAATAAAGTCACTAAAGAGGAAGAAAGATATAAAAGATTCCACATATAGCACGAAAAGAAAAGGAATTGGATATTTTTTTCCTCTTAAACAAGGGAGCATAAAATCAGCAAAATTTTTCATTTTGTCTTAATCGAATACAACATTTAAATAAATAGTATGTAAGAATTAGCTCATCTTTAAATAAGGTAACTTCTATCAATTAACAAACAAACAAAAAAAATCAGTTAACTTTACCTTTAACAAGAACAACAAAATATATTCATAGCTCGATTTGTAGCAAGATTCTGACATCTATTCTATTACCATATAAATCAAGAAGCATACCAAGGCAATGAAATTTCAACATAGAAATCACGAGCAGAACAATTAAGAATATTAGGAGATGAATAATAATTAAAATAAAAAGGACAAACCTTGATGGATCTGTTAAAGATCCTTCTTTTTACCAGCTTGAAACTTTGAGAAACTCCGTCGAAGCTCGCTGCTGCTGACAGATGGTCTTGACGCAGCTGCTTCCTCAGTTGGATTTGCCGTAATAGGAAAGAGGAGAGGAGAGAGAGGAGAAAGGTCGATGGAGAACTCCGACGTCTTCTGGCCTAGGGGGTGTAGCCTCCAGTCAATGGCAAAGAGGGAGGGAGGAGAGAGTTGCAGTTCTTCTCTTGCTGAAGAGGAAGAATGAGAATAAAATTAGGGTATGAGTATTTTAGGTTGAAATAAGAAAGAATGATTGGTAAATCCTGATCGTTGGATCTATGAAAATAAATGGAAAGGATAGGATCTTAGAATTTACACAAGTGATGAACGGTCAAGATTGATCTTTTGGATTATTGGTTGGATTTGGAATGGATATAATTGAAATAAAGTTTGCTACAATTGAAATGTAAAGGTGGATACAATTGAAACGAAAATGAATAGGGTAGACTACGAGTGAAAGAAATTACAATAGAATAGGCTAAGATTTAGAAGATTGGGGAAGTGCTATTCCATTAATAAAATACAACAAATATTAATATATCTTCATACAAATTAAACACATCTATCTTTTAAAACATTAAAGTAATTATTTCGAGACTAAATATCGACAATAATAATCATAAGATAACTTAATAAAAATAAATATACTATTTTTTTTATTTCTTTAAAAAATGATGAATACTAAAATATATAATTTTTTAGAGAGGATCAATTAAAATTTTAAACCCCGAAAAAGTGTTAAAACTACTTATTTAATGGAATAGCACTTCTGAAAGAGTTATAGGCCGGTCAAAATTGGATTTCAACAGCTGCCCCTTGGTTGCTTTAGAATGAAGGATAAATTGTTGGGCAACTAACATTGACCTAGTAGCCAATTTTGTCCGACCGATAAGAGATGTCAGTCGCATCAATTGAAACGTTATAGGGTTGGAAAGGGTTAAGTTGCTTACATATCTCTAGTATTATGAGAATCAGGTCGTGTGTAATTTTAGATTTAGGAACAAATGAAGCTCCTAAAAGTTAAACAAGGCTGCCATATTTGAATTTGAACAATAGCGGCTTGAATGGATAAGATTAAAGCAACAAGAGACAACGACATAGAGATTTACAGTTTAAGCAAAGGATCAGATAAAAAATGGTAAATATGATAATAAAAGAATTGAGAGGGTTTTTGTTACAATAAATAAGTAAGCCTGATAATCGTAGCTGAGAGGGCGATTGATTAAGCCTTCAATATCATTCTTTGCAAATTTGTAGCTTGTAATATGACTAAATAATGTTATAGAGCAAATATATATGAGGTAAACGGCGAAATATAAGCATAATCCAATTTATCGTATTGACCATGATAGTTGCTTTAAGTCCATGAAGATGACGTCTTAGGTTATGATGTCTTTGATTTGATAGTAACTTCGTATGGATGTATTTCTTTGAGAACCATGTGATTTCCATAACTTGAATCAAAAGTGGCTTCAACAATCCTCGGGCTTAATTTAATTTCGATCTTAATGCAATGTTGGGAATAATGTAGTCTAAGGTGCATGCAATTCTTGACACAGTACAATCTCGAGCACATACAATTCTCTGGAACAATTCAATCTCAAGAACAAGAAATTCTTGAGAACAATACAATTTGGGACAATGTATTTTTTAGGAACAATGCAATCTCTGGAACATGAAATTCTCGAGCACAATGCAATTCTCGGACACAATGAAATATGGGCACATGCAATCTCAGACACAATGCAATTCTCGGGAACAATGCAATTTTAAGGTACAATGCAATCTTGGGCACATGCAATTCTCGGGCATAATGCAATTCTCGGGCATATATAATTATTGGGCACCATGCAATTCTCATGCACACTGAAATTCTAGGGAACAATCCAATCTAATGAACAGTGCAATGTCAGGCACATGCAATCCTCGAGTACAATGAAATCTCATACACAATGCAATTCTCAGGATCATATAATATTCGGGCACAATATAATAGTTAAGATCATGCAATTTTGTCGTATGTCCCATCATCCTGGAATGATTGTCACAAATTTTGTTGGGATATACTATTTGGATTGAGTGTCCGGATTCTTGGCAGGGAAAGGTTTCACACATCAAGACACTTTAAGCCTTTTTTATAGTTTGTGTATGGATTCAGCTAAAGGAGCGTAAACTTCAACGGGATTCTTGACAATATTGAATAGTTTTTTGCGAATATGTTGTTGATTGAGGGCTTTGACTGTCTGGACAAGATAGGTAGGTTGTTGATATGGAGGCATTGATTTGAGGGCAAAAAAACATATTTGTAATCATTATTTGTTGCACATTTATTATTTATACTTGTCCTTTTTGAGCATGGATTTTATGAATTGTGCTTAATAATGTATTCTATATATAGGAGTAAATTGGTGTAAAATTAAAGAACTTTGGAGTTAAAAGGAATTAAAGATATAATGTTAAAAGAAGGAAATCAAGCAGGTATCCTAATGAAATAAATTGAATATTATAATATATTCATTCAAACGTACAAAGAACGGAAATTAAAAAAGTTTACCTGCCATAATTGCCACAGAGCCGATTCTGCATGCGGCAAAGAGAATTAAGCAGTGGGACGACCACTGTTCACGCGGAAGTCAAATTCCACTTGGTTTTGTTTGTCCAATTTGTTTTGGATTCAATTATTTTATTTAGGGTTTTATATTGTATAAATAGTGCAGATAAATAAATATTTTGGGGATGAATCATAGGGCATCAAGTATAAAGTTGTCAATACTTTTTAGGGTTCTTCTCTTCTTCTTCTTCTTCTTCTTCTTCTTCTTCTTCTTAGGAATTAGTGGCTAAACGCTCTTGTTTTAGGACTGTAGCTACATATTGATTGTTGAATATTAAAAGTTTGTGAATTAATTCTTGTTTATCGTTGAAGTTAGTTTTATATTCTTGTTTTAGTATTTCTTGATTGTCCATGTAGAGAAAAATTTATTGTCAATCCTTCAAATCAAGAGAGGAGAGGGTAGATAGACAAAAGAATATAGAAAGCTCGCTACTGCATTGAGTTGATTTATGTTCATGAGTGACGCCTGGACGAACAATTTACTTGGTTACAAAACAAGATGAAATATAAATGCTCTCTAGTTAGGCCTGCTATGCCCGCTCAACGATGAATTTAGACTGCGAACTGGAGTGATATCACTTGAACTTGCCCAAATCGACAGAGTACTCATATAGGAGAAAATGGTTGAATGTCTTTTAAGAAAATAAACTCAAAATATAACGTTCATCCTCTCATTATTGCAAGAGGGTGGATAGACCAGAGTTTCCATTGAATGTGGTAGCTATTGAGTTCTATCAAAAATATTTGTCAATCTATGAATCTCACAGTGTGATACCTCGGAAATCGAAAGTCCTAGGCTAGAGTCTCACCTAGTATCTAATGTGTAAAAATGGTGTTTCCAAGCCTAATGTCACGACCCAAATAAGGATCATTAATGACGCTAAGGGGAGAATCCAAAAGCAAGCCTTATCAGGATTTCACAGAAAATCGGGAGAGTTTTCCTTGTTTTTATGCCTATCCTGAACTTTCCCTGTCTCAGAAATCCACAACACAACTAATAACAACTATAAACCACAACATAATATCCATCAATGATCTAATTATCATGCAATAAAACCAATTCATCTCCAAATATGAAAAAGAGGTTCAAACTAGTCACTTGACTACAATTCGTGAGAATATCCTAACTCTAAATAAGAACTGAAAAATGGAGTGACTCTAAACGTTTAAAGGAGCTAAATAAACATAGAAAATCAAATGTTCTCTGGCCACGTGAAGTAATGCGGGGCTCACCAGATGCAACCAAATCTCACTTTCTAGTTAAGGAAATCCTCCTCAATACCACCTCAATTCTCAATAATAAAAATTAGCGAAGAGTGAGACGCTAGCTCAGTGAGTAATAATACTTAACCACAACCATTTTAATGAGGGAAAAATCAGAAAACATGCTAGTGTAATAGTCACAATGGTGAAATAATGCTCTTTCAAAAACAATAACAATATTCAATCTTATATGTCTTATATAAGCATAATCAGTGTAAATACATAATACCAAACTTAGTAAAATAATATTTTCATATCAAATCATATTGTTGTAGACTCATAAAAATACTTTCATATCAAAGCTTATATTTGTGAGGTTTCCAAGGATGAATCATGTAATCATGGTGACCTTCTCTTTAAAAGGTAACCAAGAACAGTGAACTCCTCCTAAAGGAGATAAATATTCATATCAGTAGATCCCTACTCAAGGGATATCAGTAACAATATACTAGTTCCACATCCCTCTAGCAAGGGTTTTATCAGAAATGAGTAAATACAAGGTGCATCATGTATAACGATCCCGCCGCTACCTACGGGATTCATCAAGGTCTATCCCATTTATATTTTTCTTGTAATCAATAGAAGCATTTCAAAATTGAATAGAGCATTTAAATATTATCAAATCATACTATTTCAAAGTTTAACAATCACGTGTAAAAATACAGTATTTCAAATAAGTGTAAAACCTTTTCAATAACAGAAATCATATCTTGTAAAAATGAGATCATCTCAAATAATCTTTTCAGTATCATATCCAGTAAGAGACTTGTATCACATGCAAGTTCAAAACGTCCAGTAACACATTTACTTTATAAACCACGTGAAAATCATGTAAATTATAAAACATCAATTGTGGTAAGATTACTTCTCACACTACTGGTGTTGAAACACCAAGCTCTTAACTCGAATGGTCTTTATGAATTCCTTTGGTTAAACTATAAACACATTCATAACGATTTCACGTTAAATCCTTCGCTTAGATAATTCATACTACATTAACAAAAACCCATCCTTATAGGTTTCATGACTGATTCGAAAACTACTCAAATCGCTTAATTAGTGCTTTAATCACGTAAAATAGTCTCTTCTTTGTCAATTCTCACTGTAAAATGATCAACCTAACCTTACTGTCCAATTACTTTTATTGCATATAAGAACAATTCCAAAGTTTACCTTTCAAATCATTGACTATGTTCACTTGGTTCAAAATAATGAAATAAATTTCCTCTATTTCTTCTAAACCCATGTTTCTCAACTTGACAATTCTCAATCTTATATTCATGGAAGATACAAATTCAACCTTTAAACTAAGTTAAGAAAGTTACCTTCATCTCATTCTTCGTCCACCTCTCTCTTTAGTTTGAGAACTAAGGCTTTCAATTTTAAATTTTTTTCTCCTTCGTTCGTTTGATGAAGAACAAGAGCCCTCTGTTTTTTTTATTATCGTTGAAGTTCCAGCATTGGTGTTGTTCTATTAGGTTTTTTCAACTTTTTTTTAATTTTAGTTTTTGATCTCTAATAGTAAATGGGCATGCGCTTCACGCAATTAGAATATTCTTGTTAAAAATTTATTAGAATAGAACTTTTCTTGTATTTTGATGTTATAGTATTTTTATACAAATCCGTTTTTAAGAGTATAGAGGTTATTGAAATCTAGTTTAAAATTTTTTCTATTAAAAGAATAGGAAAAATTACAAATCATAACACCATTTTTTCCTAGTTTACATAATTGTATAATAACACTATCAATTACTTTCAAAATATTAAATATTTTTTAAAAAATATATATTTATATAACTAATGTGTTTATCAAGAGAAAAGGTCCCATAATCATATGATATACCAATACGTAATATGTAGTCATTACGTGTTTTAAAATTAACATGCAATCTTCTAAAATCCAAATTTGATATGTAAGATAGTTATGATAGTGTTTTGGGACTGAAGTTTGCACAAACAAAACATTAAAGATCCTTGAAAATGATGAAATAAAAGTAAGGGATAATGGGGAAAAAATTGAAAAAATGTACTTTGGTGTGAGACATAGTCATCATATTCTATCATATAATTATAATTAACTATTTCCCGCGCTTCGCGCGGTCATAAAGAATAAATGCATTTAACTTGCAAATAATTTTTTACTAATATTCATACATTAGAAATAATAGAAGAATAAGTTCTTAAAAAATATTAGCAATATTCCAACATGAATTTAATTATTTGTTATTATCACATAACTCAAGAACCGTTAATGAATGAATTATTCACGATATAATAAATCATTGGTTCATTAATCAACATTGAAAGAAAAATAAGAAGAAAATAAGAATATATATATATATATATATATATATATATATATATATATATATATATACAAACTCGTTCCGTGATAAAAAGAAACATGTAAGTTGCATAGATTATACTATTGTGATATATGTCTATGGCGAAAATTCAAAAATTTATTAAAATATTCAAAAAAGAAATTATGCTTGCACATGAAAGCAATTATAACTTTTGAACGTGCATAATTAATTTCTTCAATTGATAAGTCAGAAATTTCATATTTATGTAAAAAAAGATATTAAGTGAGCTTATATATAGTACTTTTAGAATTGAATATAGAATATCAAAATATGAATTTTTGGAACTAGGTAAAATAATTTTTTTCTCGACAATAAATACACGTACTATATGTGTATATGTTCAATATAACCGGAGAAAATAACTTCGCATAAACACAAAAAACAAAGTTTAAAACATGTATTCAAAAAATAACAATTAATATCATGAGTATAAATTAATGAGTGTAAAAAAAACATACCAGGATATGTATATATACCATGAAATATAAATGAAAAAACCGAGTCCACTGAATACACAATGTCCCCTTAAGAAAACTATTCCCCTCCAGTATAAGAGGTTTAAAGAATTACATCCTCCCAGGATGAAACGATTTTATTCACAAACTTATTTGTATAAAACAGCGGTTTTAGTAAGTCACTCAAAAGGAGCAAAGTACAAAAATATTTAATTTTGCGAAAGTAGAAGAAGAAGATCAAAATTTTTGTTGTTTTAAAATGTTTGGAAATTTTTGTATTTATATAAAACAAAGGGTATTGTGAACAAATGTTTATTGTGTCTCATCAGAAAGGTTACAACTATTTGAAATAGTTGCAACCCTTCAGAAAGTTCACAACCTTTCATAAAAGTAACAAACTTTTCATAAGGTCACAAATTTTCATTACAGTCAAAACTTTTCATATAAGTCACAAGTTTTGATAAAAGTCGCAACTCTTCATTAAAGTCACAATTTTTTAAAGAAGTCACAACTTTTGATAAATGTCGCAACTCTTCATTAAAGTCGCAACTTTAATTTTCATGAAAGTCACATCTTTTTAAGCAAGATTAAGGATAGTTTTGGAAATTATTAATTAAAAGGCAATTATTTCTTGTGGTGGCGCCACGTAGACGGACCTAGGATTCTCTTTTATATAAATATATGATGATTGCTAGTTTTAATTCTATCATTTAACTTTTTTTTTACTCATATTAATATTAACATTATTATGACAACAACAAAAATCATATAAATTTTAGGCTTGATCTCTTGGAGAAGAAAAGATTCCTTTGAAGAATGTCGTACATAAATATATTCTGTAAGAAGTTATTTGTGAATCTGCATAGTCGGATTTATATATAGTATATACTTACAAATACTTAAAACAATAGTTTACAGACAAAAAAAAGTTTAAAATATATAGGAAAACAACATTTAATATCATAAGCATAAATTAATGACTGTAAAAAACATACCATGATCTGTAACAATTAATTGAAATAAAAAGAAAAAATCGAGTCCACTGAATGCGTAGTGTCTCCTTGTCAGTGAGCTATTCAACAGGAGCAAAGTACACAAATATTTAATTATACAAAATAAGAAAAAGAAGAAGAAAAATTCCTGAACCAAATATGTAACTTTGCACAAGAAGAAAAACAAGAAGAAGAAGAAGAAGTAGAGAATTTTTCGTTATTTAAAAAGGAGAGGAAACCCCTATATTTAAAGACAACAAAGGGTAGTGTGAACAAATGTTAATTGTACCTTACTACAAAGGTCACAACTCTTTGGAAAAGTCGCAATTTTTTTTAAAGGTCAAAAAATTCATAAATGTTACAACCTTTCATAAAAGTCGCAACTCTTCATAAAGTCAGAACTTATCATAAAAGTCACAACATTTCAATAAAATTCACAACTTTTCATAAACTCACAATTTTCCATGAAAGGTTAATCAATTCTAGTTTACTATTTTTTATATTAAAATAAAAGGCAAAATAAACAAATCCTAACACAATTTTCTCCTATTTTTCATAATTTCATTTTACCATGGTTACATAGTGTCTTTAGTTAGAGAGTCAAATAAATATTTTCTCAATTTGCTTCTTTGAAAACTTCGTTAGTATAACACTATCAATTACTTTCAAAATATTAAATATTATATATATATATATATATATATATATTACTTTAAAAGCATCAACTCCTAACTGAAAAGTTGAATTACTATTATACCTTAACCCACCCTTCACCTCATGCGCTATATACCCATTCCCATAAGTCGCCACTTCAGAACGTAAAACAAAAGCTTTCTGAAATGCCACCACTTCCAACTCCTTCACTTTCAAGAAACACATCTGTCCTGATTTATCAAACCAACGTACCCCATCCCTTCCCACTCTACATAACTCTGAAACATAGATGACTCTCCACATTGAACACCTATCAATGAACGAACAGGTTTGCATCAATTTTCTTCCCTCTCCTTCACAATTTCCTCTTAAATAATCTATTTTTACTTCACCACTTAATTTGTTTCTCCTGTATGCGCAAAATTTGGAAGCACAACATCCGTGAATTTGCTTTGGTATTTATCAAGTTGTAAGTCATTCCCTTTTCTATGTTATTGTGTTATTACTTTCAACTTCTATTACCACGTCTGTTTTTCTGCACCATACAATTTCTCCCGACATTCTGAAAGTAGACAATGTACATCACATTCCACATTGAATATTGCTAAGATAGTCATTCCCTTGGTTCATTGTCGATATTGCAACAATAGCACTTACTATAGTCTTTTTGCCGGCATATACATAATTTCCTGCTATTTGCAAGTCCAAATTTTCTATACTTGTATTTGTTCTAACCTTTCAAATGGGTTTTTAACATCTTATTGGTACCTCTGTTATGCCTCACATTTATCACAACCATGACTCACATTCATTACACGAAAATACCATAACTTTTGTTTCATCCCCTACACGCAGTACCTATAGGAATTACTCACATTCATTACTGTGAAATATCATAAATTTAGTTTCACCCCATTCAGGAAACACCTACAATAACTATAATTCATTCATCTGCTTACATACACAATTATCCAAACAATACTTATATATACATTACATCTTTCAAAAAATGTCTATATAGCATTAAAAGTACGACAAATGTTGCAGAATATTACCATACGCCTCATCAATCGTACCCCTACACATTAATGGCCAATGTTAACATTATTGCACTTATCTCCCCAGGTACCTTCATTCATCAAGATACAACCCAGATGGCGACTGAAATGGAACTACCAAAACAGAGTGTACCGATTAACAACATACTTAAAAGCTCTGTTGATTCGGTCATGCGAGTCTTAGTTATTCGAAGGGGCTCCGTGATACTTTACAAGAATTCAATGAATGAATGAACTTACGGAATGATAATATTAGTTAACGAAGAGGTATCAACGTTGACTTTTCATTTACATTATTTTACAATGGTTCATCTTTGTGGTACTTATCCCACCCCTCACCTGCTCAATAATAGGGGACAAAGATTCTAGAACACTATTTCATAAGCATATTGAAACATGGAAGGACTCTTTGAGGCCAAATAAGAGTTACTACATTGCAAAAGGGTGCTTAGATCGCGTCAACCCCAACTACTCTTCTGTGCATAAAGAAGTTTAATTGGCCTTCACAAACAGTACAATCATAAAGGAGTCTACGCATGAGGTTCTAAAAGACAAATTCTCTGACGGCTTCTCTTCATTTGAACATGCTGATAATTACCTAATGGTGCTATTCTAGGTAACTATCCACACGACCTAGCTCTTATTTTCTCTCCCTATTACGTTATCGTTATGACTAATCAACCTGATGTAATTGCAGACTTGATTTGTGTTTTAGTTTCAGTGAATCCCCTAATTGAAAACGAAAATTCAAAGATATCGGAAATAGTGATTACAAATGAGTTGTAAGTTGCAATGCTATATAATGTAACTTCTATAGAGACATTACGTTACGTACTGAACTTTCACTTCCAATGAATAAACCAGCATGGAGCATACAACCGTTACTTTATGGGGAGATTTTGCAGAAAATGACCGTGCATTCCTGGCAAATCTGCAAGAAGATAAGCCTATACTTGCCTTATGTGACGTTAGAGTCTTAATCTACAAAGTTATAGACAGTGTATTGTCTGTGTTTATCAACTATAAACTACAAATAGTTGTTTCTGGCTGCTTAAATAGTCCTGTCTTACTAGGCAGATTTCGAATATCTAATATTCCTATGAGCAGCGTCTTGATCAATCAACTGTTCCAAAAAGCAAACGACCTTCGAGCATGGTACATTAAAACATTCACTAATGTGTTCACCACTGTTAATTTACCCGTACTCCCACAAGTGTCAAGTAAAATTTGATATTGCATTGTTGTGAAGTTTTTATAAAATCAATAAAAATACGATAATACTAGGCACCAAACAGACTTCCCTTTAAATGGGTGATACAATTAACTAACCTTATTGTAAATAAAGGCGTGAAATCATAAAGTCCGACAACAAAGATATTACAGTTACACCCACAAAGGTAATGACAAGAGCCATAGAAGTACCGTTGGAGCATATCCTGGATAGGTTGTTGGCCGAATCACAGGTACACACTAACATATCACTAACATATCCCTAAACTCCCCCATTAATAAAATTCATTTCTATGTTCAATGTATAATCTCTATGGTATATTGTCAATTTTCAGGATTGTCAATACAAGTTCAAATCTACAATTGAGGACATACTGAATAAACATGACCAACAGTATTCCTCGTGTAAAAGGTGCCACAAGAAAGTGAAATTTATAAAATAGACTGCAGCTTGTACCAAATGTAATAGTGAAAATTTCGAATATGAAATGAGATTATTCTCTTTTAAAACGCCATTCAATATTTACTAATTAAAGACCACATTATATTAAAAGATACTCCCACATATTTTGCAGGTACTGTTTACGCCTTGAAATTTGTGCGGCAGAACGACGTGCAAGAGTCATTCGATTTGAGGCAGCTAAATATTTACTAGGTTGCAGCATGCAAGAGTACATCAAATCAACGTCTGTAAAGGTAAGGGCTTATTGACATAGTCTATTGTGTCTCTTAATGAAACCTTTCCAACTAACATATCCAATTCTTTACATATTCTCAAGAGGGAAGAATGTTACTACTACCGCAAATTGGTGTTGAATGAAGACAAACATTTCAACTTCGTTGTGCGAATTGATATGAATGAATCAACCACAGACGCAACATAATTGCTGAAGAAATACATCAAGCAAAAGAGCAAGCACCAATTATTGTTGATGACGACAATGAAGATGTACATAAAGAGGGCCAAGAAAACAACAGAAGGAGCGTCCCAATTCAAATTGAAGAAACAAAAATCCGTGAAAAAATAGATGTCATTCTGAATGATGTAATATGTAACTAGACAATGTGCAAATTTACTATTAATTCAATGTATGTATCTTATTAAATACTTATCTGTGAATGCGTAATTGTTATTTTTCTATCTAATTCAAATGTAACTACATACAATCTACTGTTGATGGCATTCCTATACTAAAATCTAAACGGTCACACATCATAAGTGCTAAATTCCAGCTCTTCAATGTTACCTACGTCGAACAAAAACTACAATCTAAAAATACATATTCATTAGAATATCCTTTTAAATACTCAAAATAATACTATAGATCATACGTAATATCAGGTAAATTTATTACTCTTTGTCATATTCTGTGCTTTCCCTATCTCTGCAAGAATTCCAAAGCAAACTAAAATAATCATGTATCGACAACCTAATCAACAGATTTCAATTGTGACAACAGTAACTTTATCTTTTAGTTTGGTCAGACTTTCTACGCACGGAAAAGAGGTTTCTGCCACATGTAATAAGCTACAAACTTTCCTAGCGATGTTATGGAGGATTAGAATACCATATTAAACTAATTCCTACTTCAGCTGTGATTACCTTATCTTTTATATGAAGAAAATTACAGATGCATTTACACTTTTCGCTAAGAAATAACGTTTGTGGCCACTTACTACCCTACTTGAAAAAGTTCTTGTTATTCTAATGGCTATTTTCCTATCGTATGGGTATAATATGAGCACTGTTGAATTATCTGTCCATCCCTTAAGGGCCAACCTAAACTAAGAGATATGTTAAATACACTGATTTTATTGATACTATACCTTAAATTGAGTGATTATATTCAACAAAATATAATATACTAACTTCCCCACATGAATTACTAAAGTGGCACAAACTTATAAAATGGTATCGTCAATTTCAAATGCTGAGAAGCAATTAAAATTTCATATGATTAAGAAGAATAAAATGACACCACATTTCATGTTGCCACCAATCAACTATACTCTGAAACACTAGAATCACGCTAAAATTAACCACTACAATATCACAAATTATAATAAAAAATAAAAACACAAAATTCTATGACCCATCACAAGCGAACAACCATCAGCGAACAATCACGACTTTTCAGAAACATCACAACTTTCAGAATTTGTGCACAGCTCTCCGCTAATGTTGTCTTGAAATGTTGCCACCACTTCGTAAAACACATTTAAAAGGAACTACGACACTCCAAAATCTCAGTAAAATAATTCTACAAAATTAACACCTTAATCAAGTTATTCAGTATCTTCCGAAATAATGTACCCATCACATGCCATAGTTTCATCTGTACAGAATAACATCACAGTCAGAGTGACATCGCCTCTATTCTGCTTTCATAGAAATACAACATGCGAGACGTCACAGTAACACAACAACATCAAAAAGTGGGTAGTAAAATTTAGAAGTTCCTCTAAATTAACTAAACACATTCACCAAGGTATGAATTATCATACCCCTGTAAACTAGACCCAGTAATGGCGTCTTTATTATTCATCTCCTGGAAATGAAAAATATACAAATAGGCAAGCCTCATTATCCATGATGGCAGTATAACATAGCATTCATCTTAGATTTGTTGGGTAGCGTATGGTGAGGATAAAACATATATTTCCATTCCTGTATTCTACAATTTGAAAGTAATACTACAGAGTTCATACCAATCCCGATTATACATATGATTGACATTGTTGACTTAGCACAAATGAGGCATAGATTAAACCAGACTCATTATTCCCTTGACCTCCACAACCTATACGACCTAACACAATTATGTGTAGTATAATATTCTTAATAAACACATTAAATATTTGAATTCATACTAAACTAGCACGCACTATGATAAAATAAACTACTAAATATAAAAATTCAATTACTTACATATAGAAGCCAATTAGCTTGAGTGCAGTTCAATTAATCATGAAAGTTCAACAGGCAGGCCAAAACTAGAGGTATGTTTACTATAATGATATTTCAATGCAAAAAAACAACTAATAAGCCATCTTAAGATTATAATTTATAATAGCATCACGAAATTTGTGCACTAGTGTGCAAGCGCAAAATGTAGACAGATGTAGAAAGGGCATTGTGAAGGGTTCACATATACATGGCAACAACTAATCAAATAGAAGATGCCCACATTCATGAATCATAGGTGAAGAAGTGGAAATAATTAGTGAAACATATAGCTATATAAGAGACGTATGACTTCGGAGGTATATTTACTTTAAAAATCTACAACTACAACTATAAAAAATAAACTGACTGCACATAAAATAACACTTTAATCTATATATTATTATGGTCCGCCTTATAGGGGTTATTAATGGAATATTTACAACAACATCAACTCATAAACTGGAAAAACAACCAGACTGCACCTATTGTCATGCTATGAGGTTTGAATATGAGCCACCAATATCCTGTTACCCAGGGGGATATATCAAGTTAGCAACCAATGAAGTAGAAGATGACTTTTATGAATTATTTGTGGATGATTCAGAAGAAGCCAAGTTATTTCGTAAAGATATACGTGTGTATAACAACATATTTGATTTTACATCATTTGGAGTTAACCCTGATAAAGACATGGCATCTTCTAGGAAAGGAGTTTACAGTTTCAAGGCACAAAGTCAGATATATCATGATCTACCATCTTTAATCCCAAACAATGATATACCACGATACTTTTAACTATACTTTTATGACACTAACCATGAATAAGCCAATAGAATGTCAGTACTACAAGATGCCAACTTATCGCAGGAAGTCATGACAAAAATAAAAATATAATGGAGGCGAAATTATATGCAGAATTTTTCACCCATCTTAAAGAACATACAAACTTACAAAATATAGAAATTATCTTGTGAAGGATCTGATTACGGGTGCGCCTCTAGTTCGCGGGCAGAATAAAGATGGGTTTTATGAGTGGCCACCAGTCTGTACATATCATTCTGAATGCAATGTGGATGTTCTAAATTGCATGTGGTATCGACGTTTAGGTCATCCTAACCGTCGCGTTTTAATACTATCTTGAATAATTTTTCCCTTTCTGTTGTAGATCCTAAAGTTAGTTCCACTTCTTATTCGTGTTATTCTAATAAGATTCACAAGTTGACTTTCTCAGAAAATTCATTGCAAACTAATAAACTCCTACAATCCTTTTTAGCGATTTGTGCGGTCCATCTCCAGTTTTGTCAATTGATAAAAAAACATATTATGTGCTATTTGTTGATCAATTTTCAAAATACATGTGGTTGTTTACTTTAAAATCAAAAAATGAAACTCTGGAAGTTTTTCAAAATTTGCATCCATTGGTTGACGGAGGTTTAACACCAAAATTCAATCTTTCTACACAGATGGTGGTGACGAATTTCAAAGTTTACAGTCCCTTCTGAAAACACATGGCATAGAACACTCAGTGTCACCACCATATACTCCACAACGAGTTGCTATAGTCAAAAGACGACACCATCATGTTATTGAAACTGCTAGAACCTTGTTGCATCAAGCGTTTTTACCATCACACTTCTGGAGTTTTTCCTGTCAACAAGTTGTCTACCTTATAAACAGGCTAACTACACCCAATCTTCATCATACGAGTCCATTCGAAATTTTATTTCAAAAGATGCCAAAGTATAAATCCATTAAAGTATTTTGTTGCCTATGTTATCCACGGCTCAAATCATATGCCAAAAACAAATTAGAGTCCCGTTCGACACCATGCGTTTATTTAGGCTTTTCAAATAAACATTACAGTCATCAATGTTTTGATCCTTTAACTTCCAAAATATATTTATCACGTGACGTCTTATTTTGGAAAATCACTTCCCATTTGAAAATGTTTTTTTCATTTCAAAAGATCACGTACAAAATAAAAATATTTCTTGGGAAATCTGTTCATCTGGCCAACAACCACATGATAATACTCGAAACTCATATGATTTTAGTGAGCTTACTTCACAGATTGTGCAGCAGCCCGTGGACACACATTCACCCATCTTCTCTGCCTCAACAGGTGCCACTCTCTCAGGTACTTCTATTTCTCCCTTATATGATACATCTTTTTCTTCTTCTCCAATGCCTCTGTTTCCCTATACCCGCACCATCCAAAATCCTATTTCCAACCACAATTCACCACAACACAACTGTTTCAGCCTCACCAGTTCATACTTCTCCCCAGTTAAATGCTTAGCCGCAATTCACAATTATCACATACCAACGCCGGAATAAGACGACTTGTTCTTTGATCCAGAACCCTCTAGTCCAACCCTCGTCCTCATCACTTGTCCCACCTCCCATGGCCACACAACCTTCTTTTGTAGCCTCTACCTCTACAGTGATGCCCATTCATCACATGATTGTTTTGTCTAAGACCAATATCCTTACGCCTAAACAATTACACACTGTTGTTCAAACCATTTCCTACCTACCTAGAACCTTTAAGCAAGCTCAACAAGTCCCACAGTGGCGTGAAGCTATGAGACATGAATTTGATGCCTTAGTTCGGAACCGAACATGGGAGTTGGTACCATGTGATCGTTCCAAAAATCTGGTAGATTGTAAGTGGGTTTTCTAGATTAAATATAATACTAATGGTTCTGTTGACAGGTACAAAGCTCGTCTGATTGCTAAAGGGTTCACACAAAGACCTGGACTTGATTTTCAATGTACTTTTAGTCTTGTGGTAAAGACTGCAACTATTTGACTTGTTCTTGCGATTGGAACCCAACAAAGCTGGCCCATTGAGCAACTTGATATCAATAATGTCTTGCTGGTCGTTTTGATGAAGAAGTCTATATGCGCCAACCACCTGGCGTTGAAGCTTCTGCGCATCCGACGCATGTTTGCAAGGTGCACAAGGCTATATATGGACTCAAACAGGCTACGAGGGCCTGGTACACTGAACTCAAAAATTACTTAGTTACTTTGGGATTTGTTAAATCCAAATCTGATTCTTCATTGTTCATCCTGCATAATTTTGAGTTTACTGTTTATATTTTGGTATACGTTGATGACATAATTATTAGGGGTAATCAGATTCGTGGTGCTCACAACATTATTGCTAATCTTGCAATGCGGTTCTGATTGAATGATCCTGGTCCATTTCATTATTTTCTTGGTGTTGAAGTCCTACCTTATCCTGGTGGTCTTTTGTTGTGTCAACAGAGATACATTACAGATCTGTTGCAGGAAGTTAATATGCACAATTTCAAGGGTGTTCCAACACCAATGGCTTCTACTGTTGCTTTCCATAGTCTGCGGATGATTCTCTAGTTGATGGCTCTCTTTATAGGAAGATAATTGGTAAACTTCTTTACCTTTCTTTTACATGTTCGGACAGAGCATTTGCAGTTAGCAAAGTCTTACAGTCCATGCACCAGCCCTTATTAAAACATTGGACAGCCATGAAGCGTCTCCTTAAATATCTTCACCAGACATATTCCTTTGGCCTTCGAATTTCCAAAGAACATGATCACCGTCTTCTAGCCTAATTAGATTTTGATTGAGCTGGAGATCCTCTTGATCAAACTTCTAAAATGGGTTATGTTGTTTACCTTGGTAGTTCTCCGGTATCCTGGTCCTCCAAAAAGCAAAGAGCTGTCTCCCGTTCCTCCACAGAAGCAGAATATCGGGTTGTTCAAGCTACTGTTTCTGAAACAAATTGGCTCACAAGTTTACTTCATGAACTTCGATTTAACATTTCTACCACTCCTCAGATTTTTTGTTACAATGTCAGCACCACATACAGTTGCGCGAACCCACTGTTCTATTCTGGAGTAATTGTTATTGATTTTCACTTTGTTCGTGAACAAGTTCAAAACAAGCATATCACATTTCAACACCTTCACTCGGCTGATCAAGTTGCAGATATACTTACCAAACCACTTCAAGAGATTCTTTTGTCAAGCATTTCTCAAAGTTGGGTGTTGTTGACATCACCAACCTGCGGGGGCATAATAACGGATGTGACTCCTTACTTTTGTAGAATTTTATTTTCGTACTTCCTTATCCTTAGGAATCTTTAAATAGTCTTTATCTTTTCTAGGTCTTGTATAGACTCTTTATATAGCATCCATATGGTCAATAACACAACATACGATTTTCCCATCTTTGTTCTCATTTCTTTAGTAAGGTGTCATCCGAAAAAACATATTTTTCCATTCTTCAGTAAGAAGAAAAACAACAACAACAACTGTAAAGCATACATTTACTGGCCCGCTGATGTATACAATAAAATAAGTTCTTTATTACCATAGTATGTGGGGGATAGAGTCTAAGAGTCTCAATCAGTGCTGCATGAGATATTGCATCTTTTCAAGGGCAAAGGATATCTGCATAACACATATATGAACTAAGAATGTGTGGTTGTTGTTGTATGTTTGCGTGCTATTATGAAGTTCAATATTAAATCACGCAAATACTTTGGATATGTTCCAGCTATTTGCAGAAACCTTGACAAATGCCTTATTTCTTCTATTGCAACTTGAAAGAGATTATAATGTCTAATTAGCATCTGTCCGCATTAATAAATGTAGTAGATATAAGACAATTAACCTACAGATAGATCACCTTTATGTTTACTCATCAGTTCAGTTTTTTTGTGGATCAGCTTATAAACAAACTCATCAATAGTTCTTATATTGTCTCTTAACTTGGCTTCTAGTCCGATATTGAGAAATCTGTTAATCTTTGATAAGATATCAATAAATCTTCAAAGTGTCAATGCATTTGCATCGCCAAATGCATTGATAAATTTTTTTGCCTTCATCATTTGAACCACACATGTTGTCTAGCTCAAATTCGAAGGCAACTCTAAATATAGAATCTATAAATGCTTTCATGAACAGATCCTACATCGATAAAACTAGGATTATTCGTCTTGTAAGAATAAATAAGGAACCATTCTGTGAGGTCGATTTGTGGATTTACTTGAATGTCTATTATGTTGCTAGATTTGACAGTTTCAGACAATACATGGGATAATTTTGCTCCATTTGTTTCTGAATACCCACTGCAAAATCCCTCAGGACCCTTCGGCGAACTCGTGGCTCATAAATTGTCATGCCCCAAGCTACCCGGAGACGCGGACACGGGACCTAGAAACAAGTGATCCCAAGCTAACCCTACTGACATGATCGTGAGCATACTAAAGAAATTAAACTGATGCGGAAGTTTTATCGTCAATAAAATGAAAGAATGGGAAATATTCATATACTATAACTGGGATAGTTGAAATAATGATGAGTTTAATACAAAGAAGATACTAACTCAATACTAAGTTAAATCTAACTATGTCTGAAAATAGCCTCTAACTTATTAGAAATGCTGGAACATGACACAGCTAAGTCCGATGTATCAAAAAAGTTTATTTTCTTGAAGAATATCAACCAACTTCTAATAGGATTGCTCAAGATTGAATCAATCTCTCTATTGATAAGTCTACAGAAAACGTAAGAAATGTTACAAAAATAAGACTCGAAGGAAGTAGATGTCCTTTGACATTTACTACACATCCAAATCTCCCTATTAAGTATATTCTCCTTTTGTACTTTGCAAGGTCGTTTAGACCTTTCACTAGACTACTCAAGTCTAATTTTAACACTCCACATTCTTAGGTCCTATTTTAATCCTTTTAGGAATAGGAACTTGGACATTTGCTAGACATCCCCACACGTTAAAAAATTTTAAGTTGAATTTTATTTTTTTCAATTTCTCATATGGAATAGATTGTGTCCTAAAAGACAAAACTTTTTATTGCTTTCTTTATGAAAAGACAACTTTTTGTTGTTCCCTTTTGTAGTAAGGATAGTTCCCCCACACAAGTTTTGTGTTAAACCTGAACTTATTAGTAATGCGGCCATCATTTCATTCAAAGTTCGATTTTTTCCATTAGATTGAGGTGAATAGGGCAGGAGTTTGATGAATAATTCTACTTTTCAAACATACTTGTGTAAAATGAGATTTATACTTTCCATCCCTATCACTTCTTATCTTTTTCCCAATTAATTTTCAACTTTAATATTATATTATCTAGACGTTTCTATTACTTTATCCTTACCATTTAGCAAATAAACATAATCGTTTCTAATACAATTGTCAATGAAAGTCTCGGATGATCCCCAATCGACCGGAACCTAAAATGTTTGGGAAAAGGGAAGAAAATGGGGATGGTACGCCACATGTACTAAGTATGAGACCATATGCACAGATAAAAACAAAGCATGCTAAAAAGGGACATTTAGTTAAATCATGCCATTTTACCTCTTTAAAGATTTATGCACAATCAAACAAACCATACCAATCATTTAGACATGTTCAACAAGTCAAAGCAAGCTATATGCATATCAACATACTTGAACCCATAATCTCATATAACTCTATCACCATGTAATAACATCCCAAGCATGAATAAGAGTGCATCATGTAAATAGAAAAGCAAGACAACTAATCGTAAATCCTCATAAAGTCAACAATTGCAATGACCAAGCAAAGCCCCATAACCTTACTCAATCTAGTAACCCAACAAGAACAATGAATAGTACCCACTTCACATACCATAGCTTCCAAGTACACATAAGTTCATAACTTTAGAAACAAGGACCAATTACATATTCATAAGCATCATAATCATCATATAAGATCATTTGCATTTATCATCATACACATAGATAATATTAACCTCCTAATGCTCCTATCAAGGAAAACTAGTGCAAGGTATAGGTAGAGTCCCATACCCCTACCTAAGCTAAGTCAAACCCCTCAAATCACTTTAGTTAGTTTATACGTCATTACTTCATTTTAGTTTGGGGAACACTTGACTTAACCAACATAGACCACATAAGCTAATGTGGAATATGGTGTTGTAAAACCTTACACCGATGGAAGGTGGCCTACCGGCCAAAGTAAAACCAAACATAAACGTAGCTTTCTAGGTGGATCCACTAGCTAGTCTTCCTATGGGCGCAACATAGTTCAAGAACTAAGAGATAGGTATCTTCCTCTACATACCACTTGGTAATTGGGGCCTCATCTCATGGGAATCAATGAAATGAGTATCCCTCAAAGTGGAGTCAACATCACATATAGAATTATATGGTAACTCTTCCTCTATTTGAAAGCCATCACCTCCCATTGTCAAGTTCACTCGTTGCTAAGCTAAGTCCCTTATTGAAATGTCTTTAATATCTTTATTTATCAATCATAGATTATTTTAGGTCATAGGGTCTAGACCTTGTATAATCATCATCATAATAGCTCAATAGGAATTGCATGAGTATAATCCTTTCATCACAATTCACAGAAGTAAGGTTAACACATTTCATATTCTTTCATAACAAGGCACATTGGTAATCACCATCATCCTTATAACTTTACATATTAATCACCTCACAACCATAATCAAGACATTTAAATTCAACATAATACCACCGTATCAACCCTAAACAAGGCATACTCCAACAAAATTATCATGACTTAATCACAATTAACCATAATTGAAGCAAAGTATAAGGATCACAAGACTTACCAAGTCTCCTTCACAATTCATCATCAAGGTCTTACCATCAACCCTTAGTTCAACTCAATAAGGTCATCAAATAACCGTAATTCAATAACCAATATAATTACAAGGCTAGAAGAATCACTACATCACAATTCGATAATAGATCAAAGCATAAGATTAAGTCAATTCATCATACTCTAGGTCACTTCTCAAGAACTAGAATGAAAGACTATACATCATCCTAATTCATTCATAATTAGCATAACAACATCATCTAGTAGTAGTTCAACCCATAACCAAGTTAATTGAACGAACAACCTACAATATAAGTCAAGATCACAACCTAGGGTTAGGGATTTAGGATCATGTTCTTCAACTTAGGCAAAACCACCAACAATTACTATAATCAAGTTAAATACATGTTAATCAATTCAATATAACCTAAAGAAAACATCAACAACTCAATTCATAACTTCAAATTCGAAATTGGATGAAACCCATTTGCAAACTCTAGTTTTGAAAACACTTTGGATGAACCCTTTGAGGAAAGAGGTCTCAAAGGTGAAGAGATCCCATACCTCAATGTTTTGGTGAAGATTTGGAGATGAAATCGCCCCTTTCCATCCCCCAAGACTGTCACGACCCAACCCGATGGGCCGTGACTAGTGCCTATTTTGGACACTCATAAACAAACCTGCTAAGTATAACAAACTGAAACTAAGACAATATGGAATTTAATCAAATCAAACCTATCCCAAAGCTAATATATATAAAGTGGATCTGTCTCATAAAGAGTCATAACCTTTTAACCGTAACAACATACGCGAGCCTACAGGGCCGCACTATCCAAAGCATAATAGCATACACAAGCCGACAAGGCTGCCCCTGTACACGCGAACATCACAAACAAACCATGTCCAGACCATTATCCAAAACATACATACTACCCACAAAATGTCTGCAGACCTCTAGAAGTATAGTAGTGAAACTCGATGGGACAGGGCCCCACCGTACCCATAGATAAGCAAAAGATTACATAGGAAGTTATGTACCAAAACGACTGGGCTCCGAAACAGTGGAGCTCCCCCAATCGGCAGAGTAGATATCCTAGGCGGGAGGATCACCGAACTGTGCATCTACAACTGCGGGCATGAAACGCAGCCCCCCCGAGGAAAGGGGGTTAGTACGGACAATGTACTGAGTATGTAAAGCATAAGGTAAAGATGACAGGATACCAACATGATAAGTCAAAACAATATGTCGCTACACATGAACCTTATAAGTGAAAATCATACATATCTTTAACATATAAGGTGCCCAGCTTCCCTAGGAAGGGACTCGGCAAAATAATCATCATATATATACATCATACGTACCCGGCCCTCTAGTGAGGGACTCGGTGAAATAGTCATCACATAATCTCCGTCATCATCATCATTATAACCATCCTCATCACCAATCATATATATAATATACATACCCGACCCTCTAGTGAGGGACTCAGTGACATATGCAAGAAACTCCGCACGAACATTACCCGGCCCCGGACTCGGTGAAATGATAAAAGACTCTATGCACGAGTAGAACATTATGAGTAACCATATACAATTAAAATCATTTCTTATAACTCAATAGAACAATCAACGCGAACCAGCAAGGAGTATTACCAAAGATTAACGTTTTATCAAGATTATGAACTTTTAACACGATATGAAAACATAAAATCTCAATGACTCTAAGAAGCACTACCATAGATATGAGAAATCACCATAGCCTTAGACATAGCCGATATATAGAGGAATGGTTTGTGTAAGCAAGAATATACGTCACCTAGACGCTCTACCTTATCGTATTCATCCCTTGGAGTATATACCCATAATCACATTAACATATGCATAATGTCAAAACAGAATTTCCCGCATGTTGCTTTAATCAAAACAGCCAAATCCCTAACACGACACCACTAATAATCCGATTATGGTTTCCGTTCATACTTAGCACATTTAATAACTAAAACAAATTTCCTAAGCTACTGGTCACACCTCCTTCTTAACATTAATGGTTAATTAACAATAGCATTCTAAGAAATTAACACACCAAGCAAAGAGATTACTAATAAAATTCTTTTTTAGTTGCTGGCCGAGAGCTTCAAGTCTCATTTCAAGACTGTGTTGTCTTCTACAATTAATCTATACCACAAGGGAATTGCTAGACTCCTAGAGCATTTCATCTACCAAGTGTTTGCAAATTTGTTTTTGCTTAAAACATGGGCTGGCCGAGAGTGCATTTGCCTTGAGTGGTGGGGTCTACTTGATTAATTTAATCCTAATCATCCACTAATTACTCCCCCACTAATGTTCCCCACTAAGGCCACTAATTAATTCCCCACTAATGCTAATGACACTACATCAGCCACTATCATGCATTTGCCTTGAGTGGTGGGGTCCACTTGATTAATTTAATCCTAATCATCCACTAATTACTCCCCCACTAATATTCCCCACTAAGACCACTAATTAATTCCCCACTAATGCTAATGACACTACATCAGCCACTATCATGCATTTGCCTTGAGTGGTGGGGTCCACTTCATTAATTTAATCCTAATCATTCACTAATTACTCCCCCACTAATGTTCCCACTAAGGCCACTAATTAATTCCCCACTAATGCTAATGACACTACATCAGCCACTATCATACTTAATATCACATTTGGAATTAACATCCTTGCCTAATATTTCTTTAATCACTTGGAACTTAAAATAAAATCTCATTCCCCGGACTTACATCGACTAGCTCATGACGCGCACTACGTATAAAAAATACGAGGCGTAACATCCTTCCCCCCTTAGGAACATTCATCCTCGAATGTTAAGTTAGCATTTTACAAAAAACAAAAAATTCCCGCGAGGTCTCCCTAACAGTTATACCTATCAACCTGCATTCCGTAACTTACAGATACCTCACAGAGTCACAACTTACTACATAATCTCGTTTATCAATCAATATAGTCAAGCTAGGAATTGAATTACCTGCATGTACGGGGAACAAGTAAGGATACTTATTCTTCATTTCGTCTTCTGCTTCCCAAGTCATCTCCTCCCTATTATTATTTCGCCACAACACTTTGACGGAAGCCACATCCTTAGTACGTAACCTTCTAACCTGGCGATCAAGTATAGCTACGGGTTTCTCCTCATATGACAACTCCTCTGTTACCTGAACATCATCTACAGGGCATACTCTAGAAGGATCACTAATACATTTACGTAGCATCGATACATGAAAGACTGGATGTACCGCCTCCAAATCAGATGGTAGATCCAACTCATAGGCAACCTTGCCTATCCTACGAACAATCTGATAAGGCCCAATGTATCTCGGACTGAGCTTTCCTTTCCTGCCGAATCTCATCACACCCTTCATGGGTGATACCTTCAGGAATACCCAGTCACCAATCTCAAACTCCAAATCTCGACGCCGATTATCTGCATATGACTTCTGTCGACTCTGGGCTGCTAATAATCTTTCCTGAATAAGCTTCACCTTGTCAACAGCTTGCTGAATCATATCCGGGCCTATTAACTTATTCTCGCCAACATTAAACCAACCAATAGGTGACCTGCACTTTATCCCATATAAGGCCTCGTACGGTGCCATCTGGATACTAGAATGGTAGCTATTATTATAGGCAAACTCAATGAGCGGCAAGTGGTCATCCCAGCTACCTTTGAAGTCAATAATACAGGCCCACAACATATCTTCTAATGTCTGAATAGTACGCTCAGTCTGCCCATCAGTCTGAGGGTGAAATGCTGTGCTAAGGTTCACCTGTGTCCCCAATCCCTTCTAAAATGATCTCCAAAAGTTGGTTGTAAATTGAGCTCCTCTGTCTGATTTAATGGACGTGGGAACCCCATGAAGTCTCACTATCTCCCTGACATATAACCTCGCATAATCTTCAGCCGAATAAAAAGTCCTGACTGGAAGAAAATGGGACGATTTCGTCAGCCTATCTACAATAACCCATATAGAGTCATACTTCCTTTGAGTGCGAGGTAAGCCTGTAATGAAGTCCATATTAATCATCTCCCATTTCCAAGTCGGGATCTCTATCTCCTGTAATAATCCACCAGGCTTTTGATGTTCGATCTTGACTTGTTGACAATTCGGGCACTAAGCAATAAATTCCGCTATGTCCTTTTTCATGCCATCCCACCAGTATAAGCATCTGAGGTCATGATACATTTTCGTTGACCCTGGGTGAATAGAATAACAGGAAGAGTGTGCCTCTCCCATAACCTGCCGTCGTAGCCCCGCAATATCAGGTACACACAATCTGCCTTCATATCGTAACACTCCGTCAGGTGTAACCTTAAATGGGGTCTTTTTCTTTTGAAGAGTTGCATCTCTATACTGTGCCAGAATAGGGTCTTCGTACTGGTGTCTCTTTACCTCATCTATGATTCAGGACTCAGCAACCTCTCGAATAGAAACTCCAATATCTTCTGAATTAGCCAGATGAACTCCAAGGCTGGATAGCCGCTGAATCTCCCGAACCATCTCCCTCCTTTCTGGTTGTACATCTATCAAGCTACCCATGGACTTACGGCTAAGAGCATCTGCTACAACATTTGCTTTCCCTGGATGATATAGAATATCAACATCATAATCCTTTAGCAACTCTAACCACCGTCTCTGTCGTAAGTTCAGCTCCTTCTGTTTAAAGATATATTGGAGACACTTATGATCTGTATAGATATCCACATGGACACCATATAAATAATGCCTCCATATCTTCAAGGCATGAACCATGACTGCTAACTCCAGATCGTGAGTAGGATAATTCTTTTCATGCTTCCTAAGCTATCGGGAGGCATAGGCTATAACTTTGCCATGTTGCATCAATACACATCCTAGCCCAACACCCGAAGCATCACAATAAATAACATAGCCGTCTGGTCCCTCCGGAAGAGTTAGGACTAGAGCTGTAGTCAATTTGTCTTTCAATAGCTGGAAGCTTCGCTCACAAGCATTAGTCCACTGGAACTTGGCTACCTTTTGAGTTAGCCTTGTCAAAGGCGCTGAAATTGAGGCAAACGTTTCTACGAATCTCCTGTAATATCCTGCTAACCACAGAAAGCTGCGTACCTAAGTAGGTGTCGTAGGTCTGGGCCAAGTCTTTACCGCCTCAATCTTCTGCGTGTCTACCCGAATACCATCAGCTCCAATAATATGCCCCAAGAATGCCACTGAAGTCAACCAGAACTCGCACTTGGAGAACTTAGCATACAACTTCTGGTGCTGAAGTACCCTAAGTACCGTCCTTAAATGGTCTGCATGCTCCTCTTCTGAACGTGAATAGACCAGAATATCGTCTATAAATACAATAACAAACATATCAAGGAATGGTTTAAACACCTGGTTCATTAAATCCATAAACACCGCTGGAGCATTAGTCAGCCCAAAAGACAACACTCTAAACTCATAATGCCCGTATCGGGTCCGGAATGCCGTCTTTGGAATATATGCCTCCCTTACCCGCACCTGATGATAACCTGACCGCAAGTCTATCTTTGAAAAACACTTAGCACCCTGCAACTGATCAAATAGATCGTCAATCCTTGGGAGGGGATACCTGTTCTTTACGGTTACTTTGTTTAGCTGCCTATAATCAATACACATCCGCAGCGGCCCATCCTTCTTCCTCACAAACAGTACCGGTGCTCCCCAAGGTGACGTACTAGGCCTGATGAATCCCTTTTTTAGCAAATCTCTCAATTGCTCTTTCAACTCTTTCAACTCAGCAGGTGCCATTCTATAAGGAGGTATAGATATAGGCTGGGTATCTGGCAGTACATCTATAGTAAACTCTATCTCTCGTTCTGGAGGAAGGCCTGGAAGTTCCTCTGGGAATACCTCGGGAAATTCCTTAACTACCGGGACTGATTGAAGAGTCGGTGCCTCTGCCTTTATGTCATGAACCCAAACCAGATGATAAATATAGCCTTTTCTAACCATCTTCCTGGCCTTAAGGTATGAAATAAAATTACCTTTCGGCGATACTGTACTCCCCTTCCACTCTATAATCGGTTCCCCTGGAAATTGAAATCGAACTATCTTTCCTCTGCAATCAACATTAGCATAACAAGCAGCCAACCAATCCATGACCATGATAATATCAAACTCAATCATATTTAACTCTATTAGATCTGCTACGGTACGACGACTATATATAACCACTGAACAATTCTTATATACTCGCGTAGCTATAACAGAATCTCCTACAGGTGTAACTACCTCAAATGGTTCTATCAACTCAGACTCTATTCCGATCCTACTAGCAACGAAGGGGGATATAAATGATAAGGTGGAACCTGGGTCTATCAATGCATACACACTTCGGGAGAATAGTGATAATATATCTTTGATCAAATTAGGTGACGCCTCCTGATCCTGCCTACTAGTCAAAGCATATATGCGGTTTGAGGGACCGCTAGAACTGGGAGCTCCACCACGACCTCTACCATGGCCTGCTGGCGCCTGAATACCCTGCCCCGTAGGGCGCATAGCCACAGAAGAAGATGAACCAGCAACGGACCCAGTAGGCTGTGCCATACCACTGGCACTACCTCTAAAGGGACACTCCCTCATAATATGACCCTGACGGCCGCAAGAAAAACACGCACCTGTAGTCCAACGACATTCCCCAGGATGGGACCTACCACAGCGAGAACACCGAGGTAAAGGTGGCCTCGACTGGCTCAAACCCCTGCCCATCTGTGACCCTGCTGCCCTAGAGCTCTGACCAGCTTCCGAATATCCCGTACGATCGAACCCCCTACCCATAGAACGTGGGGGTGCACTCTGTGCTGGGTGGGATGAAAATCTAACATGCTGTTGAGACTGCCCGCCTCGAAACTCGTCAGGATAACTGCTGATCTAGCCCTCTTATGTTGGCCTCTATTATAATCTCTATCTGGCTGACGTCCCTGGTGCCGATCCTCTACCCCCTGTGCATATGCCTGCACCCGAGCAATGTCCATGCCTGGCTGAAGAGTCACTACCATACAACCGTCAATCAGATAACGATCCAATCCCATCACATAACAATGTACCTTGTCTGCCATATTAGCCACAATAGTAGGCGCATGCCTAGCCAATGAATCAAACTCGAGGCTATACTCTCGAACGCTCCTGCCATTCTGCCTCAAACGCAAGAATCTATCGACTCTAGCTCGCTTCATCTCTGGAGGCAGGAAATGGCCCTGGAAAGCCTCCACAAATTCATCACATACCGCTGGAGGAGCACCCTCACCCCTAGATAACTCCCAAGACTCATACCAATTAATAGCTACATCCCGCAAACGATACGTAGCCAACTTAACCGAGTCGGTCTCCGAAGCCTTGATTATCCTCAATGTACGCTGCATCTGACGAATAAACTCTTGCGGACCATCCTGGGGCCTTGACCCAAAGAACTCTGGAGGATTACAACTTAAGAAGTCACGAGCCCTTAAGCTATCAGATCTGTCTGAATGATCAACTCCTAGTCCATGCCTGCGAGCCTGACATGCCACTAATCTAGTCAGCAACTGAACTGCATCTCTCATGGCCCTATCCTCTGCCCCTGGCTGAGGAACTGGATATTCCGGTGTTGGGGCCTCGGGGGCTGGTGGTGGTGTCCCCCGAACTGGAGCTGCTGCTGCTCTAAGCTCCTCTGGCGGTGGCGGTGTAGCAGAGCTCTCCGACTGGAGCACAATACCAGGCATAGACTGGGCACGGGCCCTAGTAACTCTCCGGGTCTGACTAGTACCTTCTGCTATCGATTTGCCCTTCTGGGCGGCTGTCGCTTTCTTTGGAGGCATAGCTGAAAACACAGGGATTCGTTAGAGAGGGATTATCCTATTAATATAGCTCTATCGCACGATCTAGAATATGAAGAAAGGATGACATCCTAAATGTCCTGTAGCTTCCTGTTTATAGATGTGGTACACTACACACCGATAAACAAGACTCTACTAGACACGGTCTGTAGACACTTCCGAGGAAGAACCGCTCTGATACCACTTTTGTCACGATCCAACCCTATGGGCCGTGACTAGTGCCCGTTTTGGACACTCATAAACAAACCTGCTAAGTATAACCAACTGAAACTAAGACAATATGGAATTTAATCAAATCAAACCTACCCCAACGCCAATATATATAAAGTGGATCTGTCTCATAAGGAGTCATAACCATTTAACCGTAACAACATACGCGAGCCGACAAGGCCGCACTATCCAAAGCATAATAGCATACACAAGCCGACAAGGCTGCCCCTGTACACGCGGACATCACAAACAAACCATGTCCAGACCATTATCCAAAATATACATACAACCCACATAATGTCTGCAGACCTCTAAAAGTATAGTAGTGAAACTCGACGGGACAGGGCCCCGTCGTACCCATAGATAAGCAAAAGATTACATAGGAAGTTATGTACCAAAATGACTGGGCTCCGAAACAGTGGAGCTCCCCCAATCGTCAAAGTAGATATCCTAGACGGGAGGATCACCGAATTGTGCGTCTACACCTGCGGGCATGAAACGCAGCCCCCCCGAGGAAAGGGTGTCAGTACGGACAATGTACTGAGTATGTAAAGCATAAGGTAAAGATGACAGGATACCAACATGATAAGTCAAAACAATATGTCGCTACACATGAACCTTATAAGTGAAAATCATACATATCTTTAACATATAAGGTGCCCAGCTTCCCTAGGAAGGGACTCGGCAAAATAATCATCATATATATACATCATACGTACCCGGCCCTCTAGTGAGGGACTCGGTGAAATAGTCATCACATAATCTCCGTCATCATCATCATTATAACCATCCTCATCACCAATCATATATATAATATACATACCCGACCCTCTAGTGAGGGACTCGGTGACATATGCAAGAAACTCCGCACGAACATTACCCGGCCCGGGACTCGGTGAAATAATAAATGACTCTATGCATGAGTAGAACATTATGAGTAACCATATACAATTAAAATCATTTCTTATAACTCAATAGAACAATCAACGCGAACCAGCAAGGAGTATTACCAAAGATTAACGTTTTATCAAGATTATGAACTTTTAACACGATATGAAAACATAAAATCTCAATGACTCTAAGAAGCACTACCATAGATATGAGAAATCACCATAGCCTTAGACATAGCCGATATATAGAGGAATGGTTTGTGTAAGCAAGAATATACGTCACCTAGACGCTCTAGAAGTAAGTATCAAACCTGTCCGTCATTCGCTCATTTTTAAGAGTCATGCCAAACAAAGAAAGAAAGGATAGCGTTACATACCGTATAGTCGAGCCGCACATCCAATATTTACTGCCCAATCTATTAATCTGTAACAAGCAACAATCGTGCCGCAATTAGATAGACGTCGCGCTTTACTACTTATTGTAAGCTAGCTAATAATCTAACGAAAATCCGGCAGCACTTCCCTTATTTTTCTTACTTCGTCCCAATCCGACAACAACTCAAATTGTCCACAGCAATACCAATAACACATATAATCCAACGAATCATATTAAACAGCCCCCTCCCCAAAACAGTTCCGTCTCGGCAACCATATTAACGAAACAATGACACACCGAGCGATAACTCGTTTTATAATTTCGCAACACATCTACCTTATCGTATTCATCCCTTGGAGTATATACCCATAATCACATTAACATATGCATAATGCCAAAATAGAATTTCCCGCATGTTGCTTTAATCAAAACAACCCAATCCCAAACACGACACCACTAATAATCCGATTATGGTTTCCGTTCATACTTAGCACATTTAATAACTAAAACAAATTTCCTAAGCTACTGGTCACACCCCCTTCTTAACATTAATGGTTAATTAACAATAGCATTTTAAGAAATTAACACAGCAAGCAAAGAGATTGCTAACCAAATTCTTTTGTAGTTGCTGGCCGAGAGCTTCAAGTCTCGTTTCAAGACTGCGTTGTCTTCTACAATTAATCTATACCACAAGGGAATTGCTAGACTCCTAGAGCATTTCATCTACCAAGTGTTTGCAAATTTGTTTTTGCTTAAAACATGGGCTGGCCGAGAGTGCATTTGACTTGAGTGGTGGGGTCCACTTGATTAATTTAATCCTAATCATCCACTAATTACTCCCCCACTAATGTTCCCCACTAAGGCCACTAATTAATTCCCCACTAATGCTAATGACACTACATCAGCCAGTATCATGCATTTGCCTTTAGTAGTGGGGTCCACTTGATTAATTTAATCCTAATCATCGACTAATTACTCTCCCACTAATATTCCCCACTAAGGCCACTAATTAATTCCCCACTAATGCTAATGACACTACATCAACCACTATCATGCATTTGCCTTGAGTGGTGGGGTCCACTTGATTAATTTAATCCTAATCATTCACTAATTACTCCCCCACTAATGTTCCCACTAAGGCCACTAATTAATTCCCCACTAATGCTAATGACACTACATCAGCCACTATCATACTTAATATCACATTTGGAATTAACATCCTTGCCTAATATTTCTTTAATCACTTGGAACTTAAAATAAAATCTCATTCCCCGTACTTACATCAACTAGCTCATGACGCGCACTACGTATAAAAAATACGAGGTGTAACAAAGACCCTTCCTTGACTTAGTCTTCAATGGAGTCTTCCAATAGAGAGAGAAAGTAGAGAGAAGGAAGAGAGTTTATTTTGTGAGTTGTGTTAAGACTGATGAGGGTTGGGGTCTTTATATTGGAGGTTAATTAACTTAATTAGGCTCCCTTAATCCCCTAACTAACCCCCTAACCCCTTAACTAATTAAATGAACTTAATTTAAAACGTGCAGAAAATTTGCAGACCCCATCGACAAGACCACGATCGACGGATCATTGGTCCATCGACGAGCAGACCTGCCTTCGTGCTGCACAACCGTAATTTTGGTCAGACACTGGTGCAGGCGTGGATTTCTCCATTTTTCGAAGTGTGAGACGACGGTTGTCAACGATGCCCCATCGATCCACACACGGATCGTGGACTGCCTCTCGTCGATGCACACTGACCAGGCAGTGTTAACATCAACTTGCAAGGGTCCTTCTAAGGACCCTTGGTTGGTCCTTGGAGAGTCGTACCCGGACGTTTCGACCATGAAACAACTAAAATACATGTGGTACACCTATTTGCTAAATTTCATGAATTTCCAACTCATAAAAGCTAGTCAAATAGGCTATGGCACGCTAGTACCTCTTTGAACCAACTTCCGGACGTCATGGACGTTTTGATTTCTAAACTTCCTAAATGACCTAGATTCTTTATTATAACCTTATAAACAGTGTCTAGACCTCAAGACACCTATGTTAGGCTTTACGACACGTCTTGAATTTTCGAAGTGTTACATTATCCCCCCCTTAGGAACATTTATCCCCGAATGACACTAAAACTGTTTTGAAGGAAGGAATAGACTCAAGACTAGCAGCCCAACCAACATCAATGCAATACAACATAATACATATCATTTCAATCAAGGAAAATTCAAAACTTCAATTACCTAATATGAGACTCAAAGATTACTTCATGAGGCATTTCCTTCTCACAACAACAATATGAGCTCAACAAGATATACATGAGTCAATTAGAATAAAGTTCAAATTATCAACATGCCATACATTATTTCATAAAGACTCACCATGTCAAAATGCACAACATAACCCAAAACAATCCAAAAGCAAAAATTTCAAGTTCAAAGGAACTGTTCACTGTAACTTCACTGTGAAGTATTCAAAAATGCATACTTCGCAAAACTTTCCCCCAAAATCAAGAAACTTCAATTTCTAGTCATATTTATATTATTAAAGAGAATGACTAACCTTAATTATCAAAAAGATGAGGGTAACAGGACTTCATGTCGGTCTCGGCCTCCCATGTTGCACCCTCAACTAGGCGATTTTTCCATAACACTTTTACGGATACCACCTCTTTGTTCCTCAACCTTTTCACTTGACTATCAAGGATTTGAACTGGAACCTCCTCATAAGAGAGATTATCTTTCACAACAAGACCCTCAATCAGAATAATGGACTCGGGATCACCGACACACTTCTTAAGCATAGAAACATGAAAAACCGGTTGAACCGAAGCCAATTCACTAGGCAACCTCAAGTCATAGGCAACCTTACCAACCCTTTTCAAGATTTCATAGGGACCCACATAACGAGGACTTAACTTCCCTTTCTTGCCAAATCTAACAACCCCCTTCATAGGTAAAATTTTCAAATACACCTTATTACCTTCTTCAAATTCAAGATCCCTCCTCCTATGATCGGCATAAGACTTTTGCCGACTATAGGCCGTTTGCAAGCGATTTCTTATAATATGAACTTTTTTTAAAGTCTTATAAATCAAATCGGGACCAAGAATCGAAGACTCACCAACTTCAAACCACCCAATAGGAGACCTACACCTTCTACCATACAAGGCTTCATAGTGAGCCATGGAAATGGATGAATTGAAAGTATTATTGCCAGAAAACTCTACCAAAGGCAAGTTCTTATCCCAACTCCCATTGAAATCGATGACACAAGCTCTAAGCATATCCTCAAGGGTTTGAATAGTTCGTTCCGTTTGACCATTCATTTGGGGATGAAAAGCGGTACTCAACTTCACCTTAGTACCCAACCCTTCTTGAAACGACCTCCAAAACCTAGATGTGAATTGTGCACCCCTATCCGATATGATGGATAACGGAATACCATGGAGACACACAATCTCATCTATGAAGATGTTAGCATAATCTTCTGCCGAATAAGTAGACTTGACGAGAATAAAGTGAGCAGACTTGGTCAACCTATCAACCACCACCCATATGGAGTTATATTTATTTTGGGTGTTAGGCAAACCTACCACAAAATCCATATTGATGTCTTCCCACTTCCAAGTAGGAATTTGGATTTTTTGTAGTAAGCCACCCGGTTTTAGATGCTCGGCTTTCACTTGTTGGCAATTTGGACACTTGGTAACAAACTCCGCTATGTTCCTTTTCAAACCTTCCCACCAATACACCTCCCTAAGGTCATGATACATCTTTGTTGACCCCGGATGAATGGAATAACGGGACCGATGAGCTTCCTCAAGAATCGAGTTCCTCAAATCATCAATATTAGGAACACACAACTGCCCTTGATATCTCAAAACACCATCTCCCCTAAGGAGAATGACTCATTAGACATTCCAAGAACCGATTCTTTCAACTCCATTAATGGTTGATCAAGGTGTTGTTTCGACTTCACCTCAACAACCAAGGATGCTTCGGAGTTATGATGGACCATTACATTACCATTTGGAGAACCTTCCAATCTAATACCAAACCTAGCCAACCTATGAACATCTTTCACTAGGTCTTTCTTGACTTCTTCAATATGAGACACACTACCCATGGTCATATGACTTAGAGCATCCGCCACCACATTGACCTTGTCGGGGTGATAGAGAAGACTCATATCATAGTCTTTCAACAACTCTAGCCACCTTCTTTGTCGAAGAAACAACTCTTTTTGGGTAAAAACATATTGGAGAGTTTTATGATCGGTAAACACATCAACATGGACATCATACAAATAATGCCTCCAAATTTTCAAAGCAAATACCACGGCCTCTAACTCAAGATCATGAGTGGGATAGTTCCTCTCATGCACCTTAAGTTGCCTAGAAGTATAGTCAATCACCTTCCCATGTTGCATAAGCACACTCCCTAAACCTACACGGGATGCATCACAATACACAACGAAGCCCTTTGTACCATCCGTTAAAGTCAACACCAGAGCGGAAGTAAGCCTATCTTTCAAGATTTGGAAGCTCTTTTCACATGATTCCGACCACTCAAACTTTTTACTCTTTTGGGTCAAAGTAGTCAAAGGAGATGCAATGGACGCAAAACTATCCAGAAACCTCCGATAATAACCCGCTAGACCCAAGAAACTCCTAATATTGATTGGAGTCAATGGTCTAGGCCAATTTCTCACTCCCTCAGTTTTCCTTGGATCAACCTCAACTCCCTCACTAGAGATGATATGACCAAGAAACGCCACCAACCTTAACCAAAACTCATATTTGCTATACTTGGCAAACAATTGATGTTCTTTAAGGGTTTGCAATACCACCCTCAAATGACCCATGTGATCACTCTCATTTTTCGAATATACCAATATGTCATCAATGAACACAATGACAAATGAATCTAGGTAACTTCAAAAAACCCTATTCATTAGTTCCATAAACACCGCCGGAGCATTAGTGAGACCAAAGGAAAACTAAGAACTTAGTGTCCATATCTAGTCCGAAATGTCATCTTTGGTACACCCTCACCTCTCACTCTAAGTTGGTGATACCCCGATCTCAAGTCAATTTTTGAAAAGTTGCTTGCCCCTTGGAGTTGATCAAACAAGTCGTCAGTCCGAGGGAGAGGATACTTGTTCTTAATAGTGAATTGGTTGAGTTGGCGATAATCAATACACATTCTCAAGTACCCATCCTTCTTCTTCACAAACAAAAACGTAGCACCCCATGGAGAAATACTAGGCCTTATGAAGCCCTTGTCTAGTAAATCTTTGAGTGGTGCCTTCAACTCTTTCAATTCGGCCGGAGCCATCCGATAAGGAGGAATTGAAATAGGGTTTGTTTCCGGTAGCAAATTGATACCATGATCAATTTCTCGTTCGAGAGGAATATCGGGAAAGTCATTAGGGAAGACTTCCGAAACTTCACTCACTACGGGGACCGACTCAATAGAAGGAATTTTGAGTCAAGATCTTGGACTCTCACTATATGATATAGACAACCCTTAGAGATCATTTTGCAAGCTTTTAAATAAGAAATGATACGACCTCTAGGAATAGAACTTCCCCCCTTCCACTCAACAACGGTTCATTTGGGAAATTAAACCTCACCACCCTAGTTCTACAATCAATAGTGGCAAAACAAGAATGCAATCAATCCATACCTAAATGATATCAAAATCAAGCATATCTAGGTCTACTAGATCAACATCAAAAACTCTATTGGGCAACATGATAGGACAATTTCTATATACCCTTTTTGCAATAACTGACTCACCCACCGGTGTAGACACTAAGAAAGGCTCATGCAAAATATCGGGTAATATATCAAACTTTTTAGCTACTAGAGGTGTAACAAAAGACAAAGTAGCACCCGGATCAAGTAAAGCATATACATCAATATAAAAGACTTTCAACATACCAGTCACCACATCGGGAGAGGTCTCTTGCTCACCCCTAGTACGAAGAGCATAGAAGTGGTTCTTCTTAGGAGCATCACTAGAACCACTTGCTTGACCACTCTTCTTTTGGCCCTTCATGTTAGGAAAATCTCTAACCTTGTGGCCAGTCTTGTCACACCCAAAAAAATTGCCCGTTACGATCAAGCATTCACCAAAATGATCCTTTCCACACTTGGCACATGTAGGCTTCTAATTTGGTGAGTTTCCACTCCTTCACTTTTGAGCTCTAGGTTTAGACACCTTGTCATGTAGAACATTAGGGAACTTGGATGGAACTTGATTAGCGAACCTCTTTTTGAACTTAGGCTTGTCTTGGATCTCAAGCCTATTCTTAGAAGAACCACTTTCAAAGGATCTTGCGCTCTTAACATCTCTACTCTTCCTCCTAGCCCTTGCCTCCCCCACTTGTCTAGCATGTACCATAAGACGAGAAATGTTCATGTTGTCATGTAGCATAGCTGAATGACACTCCTCTTGCAAGTCTTCCGACACCCCCATCACAGAATGACTCATTTCATCTCTAAGATCGGAAACCAAAGAAGGAGCATATTTTGACAATTGAGTAAGTTTCATGGAGTACTCAAGGACACTCATACCTCCTTGACAAAGTTTGATGAACTCCACTACCTTAGCTTCCCTCATCTCCCTAGGAAAGAACGGATCAAGGAATGCCTTCTTGAAGATCTCCCAAGTCACCGGTCCACCCCGAAGAGGCCTATTGTCCCTCCATTGAACATACCAAGTTTGAGCCACATCTTTGAGTTGATATTTGGCTAACTCGTCCTTCTCACTAGTGCTTAACCCCACGGCAAAGAGAATCTTATAAACTTCATCGATGAACTCTTGGGGGTCTTCATCGACCTTAGATCCATAGAAAGTAGGAGGATTCATCCGAGTGAAGTCCCTTAGACGGGATGCCATAGTAGAGACTTGTTGATTTGCTCGGGGCACAACCTCTCGATTAGCTTGGGTTGTCATAGCTTAGTCTTGAATAGTAGCGGCTTGAGCTTGAGTAGTAATGTCTTGGGCCATTTGGATGAGGATAGACCTTATTTCACCTTCCGCCAAAGGTGTAGGATTGTCCGGAACTAGTTCAACATTAACTTCCTCTTCAAGAGGAGGATCTTGATCACCACGGTGAGGAGATCCCGCATTAGCAACCTCTTCCTCAAGCCTTCGAGCTGCATTCCTCCGAGTATTCATTGCCTATAACCAAAATACAAGGTTTAGGTGAACGCACATAATAGTTACTCTAGAGCCACGACATTGGATTTCCAAGAAAGAGAGAGATTCCTAAGCATCACATAGATTTCTATTCATAAGTGTGGCGCGCTTCACAATTATGAGTACGAAACTACACAGACGTGGTTGAGAGAGACATCATTATCAAAGATATTTAACCTCATGCTGTGATACAAAGTTTGTCACATCCTGGGAGCACCCCCTAGACGTAACCGGCGTCGGCGTCCTCTTTGAGAACTAAGACTAGCCTCTTAGCATTCATCATAGCATTCATAGGCTAAAATATGCGGAATTAAAAACTTTTAACTTTATCTAATTAGAGGTTTACATAGACCTCTACATACACGTAATAATATTAATATGGAGTATACATAGACCCTTCGTATAAGAAGATTACATAGTCTTCTACTTTTATTTCACATACATATATAAGATAAAATAGAGTCATAAAATTCGTCTCATCTCATAACCATCAAGAATGAAAATAGCAATTTGGGCATAGCCCTACAACAACATAAGCAAGCCACATATAGGCTTATATAAATTGTACTCAAATGAAAGATAGAGTAAACATAAGTGTCTTAAGTACTAAACAAATTCGTAGCTAGATATTGGCATCACCCTCAGAAAGTGAGGACCTACCCACTTGGATGGTAGAGAATATCCAATTCTTCTTCAAGTCGTCTCAAATGAGCCTTCAACGACTGGAACCTAAAATGTTTGGGAAAAGTGAAGAAAATGGGGTTAGTACGCCACATGTACTAAGTATGAGACCATATGCACATATAACAACAAAGCATGCTAAAAAGGGAAATTTAGTTAAATCATGCCATTTTACCTCTTTAAAGATTAATGCACAATCAAACAAACCATACCAATCATTTAAACATGTTCAACAAGTCAAAATAAGCTATATGCATATCAACATACTTGAACCCATAATCTCATATAACTCTATCACCATGTAATAACATCCCAAGCATGAATAAGATTTCATTATGTAAATAGAAAAGCAAGACAACTAATCATAAATCCTCATATAGTCAACAAGTGCAATGAGCAAGCAATGCCCCATAACCTTACTCAATCTAGTAACCCAACAAGAACCATAAATAGTACCCACTTTACATAACATAGCTTCTAATTACACAAAACTTCATAACTTTAGCAACAAGGTCCAATTACATATTCATAAGCATTTGCATTTATCATCATACCCATACATAATATTAACCTCCTAAATCTCCTATCGAGGCAAACTAGTTCAAGGCATAGGTAGAGTCCAATACCCCTACCTAAGCTAAGTCAAACCCCTCAAGTCCCTTTATTAAGTTTATACGTCATTACTTCATTTTAGTTTAGTGAACCCTTGCCTTAACCGACATAGTCCACATGAGCTAATGTGTAATCCGGTGTTGTAAAACCTTACACCGATGGAAGGTGGTCTACCGACCAAAGTAAAACCAAACATAAACGTAGCTTTCTAGGTGGATCCACAAGCTAGTCTTCCTATGTGGGCAACATAGTTGAAGAACTAAGAGATAGGTTTCTCCTTCTATACCACTTGGTAATTGGGGCCTCATCTCATGGGAATCAATGAAATGAGTATCCCTCAAAGGGGAGTCAACGTCACATATAGAACTATAGGGTAACTCTTCCTCTATTGGAAAGCCATTACCTCCCATTGTCAAGTTCACTCAGTGCTAAGCTAAGTCCCTTATTAAAATGTCTTTAATATCTTTATTTATCAATGATAGATTAGTTTAGGTCATAGGGTCTAGACCTTGTATAATCATCATCATAATAGCTCAATAGGAATTGCATGAGTATAATCCATTTATCACAACTCACATAAGTAAGGTTAACACATTTCATATTCTTTCATAATAAGGCACATTGTTAATCACCATCATCCTTATAACTTTACATCTTAATCACCTCACATGCATAATCAAGATATTTCAATTCAACATAATACCACCTTATCAATCCTAAACAAGGCATACTCAAACAAAATTATCATGACTTAATCACAATTAACTATAATTGAAGCAAAGTATAGGGATCACAAGACTTACCAAGTCTCCTTCACAATTCATCATCAAGGTCTTACCATCAACCATTAGTTCAACTCAATAAGGTCATCAAATCACCGTAATTCAATAACCAATATAATCACAAGGCTAGAAGAATCACTACATCACAAATCGATAATAGATCAAAGCTTAAGATTAAGTCAAATCATCATACTCTAGGTCACTTCTCAAGAACTAGAATGAAAGACTATACATCATCCTAATTCATTCATAATTAGCATAACAACATCATCTAGTAGTAGTTCAACCCATAACCAAGTTAATTGAATGAACAATCTACAATATAAGTCAAGATCACAACCTAGGGTTAGGGATTTAGGATCATGTTCTTCAACTTAGGCAAAACCACCAACAATTATTATAATCAAGTTAAATACATGTTAATCAATTCAATATAACCTAAAGAAAACATCAACAACTCACTTCATAACTTCAAATTCGAAATTGGATGAAACCCATTTTCAAACTCTAGTTTTAAAACAGTTTGAATGAACCCTTTGAGGAAAGAGGTCTCAAAGGTGAAGAGATCCCATACCTCAACGTTTTGGTGAAGATTTGGAGATTAAATCGCCCCTTTCCATCCCCCAAAACCCTTCCTTGACTTAGTCTTCAATGGTGTCTTCCAATAGAGAGAGAAAGTAGAGAGAAGGAAGAGAGTTTATTTTGTGAGTTGTGTTAAGACTGATGAGGGTTGGGGTCTTTATATTAGAGGTTAATTAACTTAATTAGGCTCCTTTAATCCCCTAACTACCCCCCTTAACCCCTTAAATAATTATATGAACTTAATTTAAAACGTGCAAAAAAGTAGCAGACCCCATCGACGAGACCACGATCGACGGATCGTTGGTCCATCAACGTGCAGACCTGCCTCCGTGCTGCACAACCATAAATTCGGTCCGACACTGGTGCAGGTGGAGATTTCTCCATTTTTCTAAGTGTTGAAAGAAGGATCGTGGCCTGCCTCTCGTCGATGCACACTGCCCAGGTAGTGTTGACATCAACTTGCAAGGGTCCTCCTCAAGGAACCTTCGTTCGTCCTTGGGGAGTCGTACCCGGACATTTCATCCAGGAAACAACTAAAATACATATGTACACCTTTTTGCTAAATTTCATGAATTTCCAACTCTTAAAAGCTAGTCAAATAGGCTAAGCCACGCTAGTACCTCTTTGAACCAACTTCCAGACGCCATGGACGTTCTTGGACGTTTTGATTTCTAAACTTACTAAATGACCTAGATTCTTTATTATAACCTTAAAAACAATGTTTAAATCTCAATACATCTATGTTAGTCTTTACAAAACGTCTTGAATTTTCGTAGTGTTACTGTATGGGAGTTCTTCATCTAAGGCTTGTTATCACCTTAGAGCTAATTTCAAAGATGATTTTTAAAGATTCAAAAAGATAAAAAGTCTAATTTCTACTCTAAGTCTTGGTTTCTTGCTTGAAAGGTTTTCAAACATTAAGATATGATGTTATTGATGTATAATTGATGTTTTCTAATGAAATTCTCCATTAACCCTTGTCCTTATCAAATCTCTCAGTTTGGACTAAAATATGGGATATGTGATCATGCTTTGATATTGATGAATTCATGTGTAGATTGTTATGGGCTTTTGATTAATGTATATGTTATGACGTATGGATTATAGGCTGTTTCAATTTGATCAATTGAGTATTGTATATTCTTTGATCTATTGAATATTAAGCTTATTGAATTGATATTGAATTAATGCTTATAGATTCTAGTGTAGTTTTATATGGGTTATTGAATGATGTAAGAATTATATTCAATTGATGTTTAGGTTGCATTAGATTATTAAATCTATATTGAATTGACCTAGATTCATTGAGTATTATGGTTATTGTATTGAATTGATGTTCATGGCCATGAGTAAGGGCCTTATGGTATTGAATTGGATGATTTATCTTTGGATTGAAGTGGTGAGTTCAAATGGGTGGTACGCTTCCATAACTCTCTTAATATTATGTATATCTATTGTAATTTTTCTCTTGAATATTGTGTGATTGGTTTGGTCCACTTATGGTGGTGGTGTTATGTGAATGATGTGGCCTTGTCGGCGTTATTTTAAGTATTATGATGATCATGGCCTTATCGGCACAACTTGAAGTAATATGATGATTTTTGTAGTTGATTATGTGAAGTATGATCGTATCTACCTATATGTGAAGTAATGTGAAAGTATGTGTTCTTCTATTGATGTTAGGTGATCATGATGAACTATGAATATGTTTTATGTGTCTAGTCTTAGAATTGATACATGATTGTTCCTACTTAGCTATATAAGTCTATGATGGTTATGTTGATGATGATATAGTAGTGTATAGTATGACTTAAATATGATAATGATGATTCCTATGTGCTTCTAGAATGACATGTAATGTGTGCTAAAGTGAAGTATGTTGTGTCTTGTCTTGGTTGACTTGTGTCCCTTACTTGATGCATGTATAGATATGAATATGATATGTCTTGACTTAGTATGCTAAAGACTCTTAGTATAGTATGCATAAATGATATGTGAGACCTTGAATGATGATAAAAAGGTCCTTTATGTGAAACCTTGAACCTAGTGGTAAGGTTATGAAACTTGAAGTCGAAAGCCGTAATGGTATCCTTCTTGTAATGAATGATGGACTTAAGATTGATTGGCTGGAACTACATCATATCAAAACATAGGAAAGTCATGATGAGCTTCTTGTCTCCATTGTATGGCAGCCCCTAGAAGACCTCTTTGGTAGGGTAAATGTAATTGGGTTATGAACTTGATATGGAACCCTTTTGTATGAACCTTAATGTCAATTACTCTATGAGAACAAAGGCTAGAACCGAGTGAGTCTTGTAAGGGAAGTATCTCTAGGTAAAGGATGAGGCTAGAGTACAAAGTAAAGTCTTCATATTCCTTAACCATGTGCCAACATGGGATGTGTCCAAGTTCTACCATTGGAAAGTAGAACAACCTCATCGGAGTAGGATAGAACTCCCGATTCCTTGATTAGCTACCATGGTCTATGTCTGTTATTTCCTATTATCATCATGTGGGATACCTACTAGTATTGGAGAAGTTCTATGAAGTTTAGGTGGTGGTATGTGACTCTATCTAGACATTGAACAATAGGCTTTGAAGATGTTAGTGAGAGTCCCTAAGTCTTCTCCAAGACCATTAATTGAATGTCCTTATATGATGAATGTCTCTTAAATGAACTAAGGAATGTAATGACTTAAGATAAGAAAGCATGTTAACTGAATAAGTACTTATCTATAGTAGTTAAGGGTTTTCTAGTTAAGGTATAAAGGGGTCAAATGAATGGTCACTTCATCTCTTACTTGGATAAGTCTTAATAATGATTCTTGTTAAGGAAATTGATTGGTTATGTAGGCATGATCCAAACTTAGGTAAGTCTTAAGGATTACTTAGGAAATCTTGAAGACGTCAATTATGGACATTCTCTTCTTGAGTTAATTGAGTAGGTCATTTGATAACCTTTGAAAGGAGAATGTCATATGCTATGAGTTCTATGGTATTAAGTGAGAATGATTCTATCTTAGGTAATCTAAATGATCCCTTGAGTGTGTGTGAAAGTGATTTTATGGGCGGTCGCTCCACACTCACTCAAGTGAACCTTAGAATCACCTTTGGTAGGAGGATCTCATGTTCATGTGCTTGATGTATTGTAAGTGAATGTGTCTCATTCTAAGTAGTCTTGAGGATCATTTAGGCATGCTTAGAGAGGGTTTATGTGCGGTCTCTCTTTGTGTTGCTTAAGTGAGTCTTAGGATATCTTTTAGTGAGGGAATTATATGTTAATTAATGTGTAAGGTGACATTAAAGAACTTCACTGTAACAGTGAAGGAGTTCAATGTACAGTGAAGTAGTTCACTGGAAAGTGGGCTTGAAAATGTGATAATTGATTGAATGATTTCTTACGTATTTGTAAAGTGTTAATGTTGCTCTTACGCTTATAGTATGACGTTTAAATCAAAATTCATGTAAATCATGCTTTGTATTAAATGTCCCTTTTTCATGATTTCTACATGGCTTCCATACTTAGTACATTTAATGTGCTAACCCCTTCTTTTCCCTTTTGACTAAAGTGTAGGAAATTGGAAGTCTTGATGTTCCATGGAGGATGGATATGTTTCTAAGGGTTGAAGATGAAGTATTGGTGAGTCCTCATTGATTCGAGGACAATATCCACGTGTTCCTTCATGTCTTGTATGGGCTTAGTCCCAAGTGTTGTATACTCCAAAGTTTAGATGGTTCAAAGGGATATTGTAAAGGTTTAATGTATTAATGAAAGTCTTCCGTTTGCGCATTGATTATAGAAAGAGTTCTTCGTGTGTGAAGAAAGTTTTAAATTCTTACTCATTTTAGAATGTTTATTGTGCAATGAATGATACGAGTGGCTCAAGTGAGACTTCTTGAAGTCTCATTTGCCATGTGACGATTCAAGGATACTCTAACTTCTAGGGTGTACTTGATGGTCATTACAAACTTGGTATTAGAGCATAAGATTTGGGAGTGTCTTAGTTGTCTCATGAACCACATCTAATAGATTCTTGTTCATAATGTGAAGCGCGCCACATTATGAATAGGAGGCTATTGGGTTCTAGGAAAAGTTTCACTTCTTCATTAATCTATTCGTGCCTAAGAGCTTGGTATATGGTGTATTTCCATTTTCTCCCTTATGTGTTTGGTCATTTGAGTGTGACTTTATGAAGATTAGGTTGAGGGAGAGAAAAGATGAGGTGTGACTTGTTAGATGAGGTGTGAAAGATGGTGATGATGACCCTAGGTTGGTTTGGTTGCTTTAGAAAGGTAGAGTAGTGGGAAGGAATGGTAAGGTATAGAATTAGAAGTGTACAGGAGGTGAAGAGATTTGAAAGAGTAATAGTGAGTTTCTCCTAGTAAAGGGGATGTAGTGGTTAGATGGTTGAACCTTTGAGAGTCTTTAGTTCTAATGAGCTATACTTTAGATGATAAAATATTAGTAAGGTTTAAGGTACCTTGAGGGAGTTCCTTAGGGTAGATGTTATGTTGACCTTAGAATGGGTTTCTCCTAAGTGGGGGAGTATGGTGAAGAGTATGGTTGTTGGGAGTGAGGTACCCTTAACCTTTCATTATGTGTTTATTCAAGCCTAAAACAAAGAGTTCTTAGCAACTTGATTTATGTAGGAGTCTTTTGTGAAAAATGAGTTCCAAACATTCTCCTTATGATATGAATGTTTGGTCAAACTTGAATTTCATTAACTTCATGCATTGTGTATTTTTTGAAGCCATGATCATGTTGTAAAATATGTTTATATGAAGTTACCTTGCATATTAGCATGTTTCTATCATGAATTGCCTAAAAGTTGCATTTTTGAAAATGTTGCAAAAATTCACTGTAGCCTTGCCTGCTCATTGTGAAATTTTTCAAAAATTGACTAATTAATTGTTTGGTCTAAAATTGTTGTAATTTGGTTATAACTGATGTATGTGAGTATGATAATGAATATAAAATGAGTTTTTGCTATTTGGAATGAAGGATGTGAGTTTTATATCATGATGAGTTATAGAATCTAATCTAGTTCTTGTTGTGTTGTGAATCTCTTGCTTATGTGAAATTGATGTTTTATCCTTTATTCTGTGTTATATTGTATGGTTATGAGATTCTAATTGAATCTCTATTCTTGGAAGTGTTCGGAGAGTGGCAAGTGTCATTTGAGGACGAATGTTGTCCAAGTGGGGGAGATTGTAAGGTCTCAAAAATGACTTAGGTGAAGCTAGATCCTAACGTGGTTGTCATAATGGTATAAGGTCCTAAATTGGCTTATAATGTGGTATAGAGGCAGTAGCTAAAAGTTTAGGTGCATTGGAAGTCAAACGTCAAGGGACGACCAAGACGTTCGACGACTAAGTCACCTAAGTACCTCATATGTGGTTCTATATGTATATGTGTGATTCATGAAGTTGTTAAGTCTTTAAATTATTTATTATTGTGTATATAGGAATTTTGTCAAGTTTCATGAAGTTTGGAGGTCAAACGCTTAAGAACATCCATGACATTCGAAAGATGTGCCTTGAAATGACCTTCTATGTCTAAGCATGTTTCGTCGAGTTTTACGTGTTCGCTTTGAATGAAACTGTTGTGGTAGGTCCTAAACTCGTATATGGTCTGTTTGGGTTGGAAAAGTCCGGGAAAACATCCCTAAGGATTATCCAAGGGTCGTTGAGGAAGGACCCTTTATTGAGCCAAAGCTGCCCAAGACAGCCCAACCAATGGTTGACAATCGACGCCCGGTGAGTCAGTCGACGCCCATCGTCGATTGGGACTTAGGCGTTGGAGAGGTGAGGCCAAAGACCAGTCTCATTCTAGACCACGGACCAGCAGGACGGTCCATTAGTCAAGGGACGGACCGTCGATGGTCCCTCCGTCTGTGAGGCAGTTTCTGCACAGGGTCACTGTAATGTTAGGGGTGAAGTTGGGAATTCACTCCAAATATTTTAAAAATAAGAGGACGATTGTTTTAGGTGTTTATGGGTATTTTAAGAGTATATAAGTGATTAAACACTCATTTAAACCCTAGCACTTAGATCAAAACCCTTTCCCTCCTAAAATTTCTCCAAAAAACCCCATGAGAGCTCAAGGTGAAGATGGAGCTTGAAGATGGCTCTTCAATGGAGTTTTTTCTTCAATTAGCATTGGGTTATTATAATAAGGTATGGGAGTTCTTCATCTAAAGCTTTCTATCACCTTAAAGCCAATTTCAGAGATGATTGTTAAAGATTTCAAAAAGATGAAATGTCCAATTTCTACTCTAAGTCTTGGGTTCTTGCATGAAAGGTTTTCAAACATTAAGATATGATGTTATTTATGTATAATTGATGTTTTCTAATGAAATTCTCCATGAACCCTTGACCTTTTCAAAACAATTTGGACTAAAATATGGGTTACGTGATCATGCTTTGATATTGATTAATTTATGTGTAGATTGTTATGGTATTTTTATTCATGTATATATGATGATTGTATGGTTTATAGTCTTTTTCAATTTGATCAATTGAGTACTTTATATTCTTATATCTATTGAATGTTAAACTTATTTAATTGATATTGACTTAATGCTTATAGATTCTAGTGTAATTTTCTATGGGTTATTGAATGATGTAAGAATTGTATTTAATTGATGTTTAGGTTGAATTAGATTAATAAATCTATATTGAATTGACCTAGATTCATTGAGTATTATGGTTATTGTATTGAATTGATGTTCATCGCCATGGGTAAGGGCCCTATGGTATTGAATTGGATGATTTAACTTTGGATTGAAGTGGTGAGTTCAATTGGGTGGTACGCTGCCCTAACTCTCTTAATATTATGCATAGCTATTGTAATTTATCTCTTGAATATTGTGTGATTGGTTTGGTCCACTTATGGTGGCAGTGTTAAGTGAATGACGTGGCCTTGTCGGTGTTATTTTAAGTATTATGATGATCATGACCTTGTCGGAACTACCTGAAGTAATATGATGATTTGTCTAGTTGATTATGTGAATTATGATCATATATAGCTATATGTGAAGTAATGTGAAAGTATTTGTTCTTCTATTGATGTTAGGTGATTTTGATGATCTATGACTATGTCTTTATGTGTGTAGTCTTAGAATTGATACATGATTGTTCCTACTTGGCTATATGAGTCTATGATGGTTATATTGATAATGATATAGTAGTGTATAGGATGACTTAAATATGATTCCTATGTGCTTCTAGGATGACATGTAATATATGCTAAAGTGAAGTATGTTGTGTCTTGTCTTGGTTGACTTGTGTCCCTTACTTGATGCATGTATGAATATGAATATGAGATGTCTTGACTTAGGATGCTAAAACCTCTTAGTATTGTATGAATAAATGATATGTGAGACCTTGAATGATGATAAGAAGGTTCTTTATGTGAAACCTTGAACCTAGTGGTAAGGTTATGAAAGTTGAAGTCAAAAGTCGTATATGGTATCCTTCATGTAATGAATGATGGACTTAGGGTTTATTGGCTGGAACGGCATCATATCAATACTTAGGAAAGTCATGATGAGCTTCTTATCGCCATTGTAAGGCATCCCCTAGAGGACCTCTTTAGTACGGTAAATGTAATTGGGTTATGAACTTGATATGAAACCCTTTTGTATGAACCTTAATGTGAATTACTCTATGAGAACAAAGGCTAGAACCGAGTGAGTATAGTAAGCGAAGTAGATCTAGTTAAAGAATGAGGCTGGAGTACAAAGTAAGTCCTTCATATTCCTTAACCATGTGCCTACATGGGATGTGTCCAAGTTTTACCACTGGCAAGTAGAACAACCTCATCAGAGTAGTATAGAACTCCCGATTCCATGATTTGCTACCATGGTCTATGTCTGTTATTTCCTATTATAATCATGTGGGATACCTACTAGTATTGGAGAAGTTCTATGAAGTTTAGGTGGTGATATGGGACTCTATCTATACATTGCACAATAGGCTTTGAAGATGATAGTGAGAGTCCCTAGGTCTTCTCCAAGACCATTACTTGAATGTCCTTATGTGATGAATGTCTCTTAAATGAACTAAGGAATGTAATGACTTAAGATCATAAAGCATGTTAAATGAATAAGTACTTATCTAGAATAGTTAAGGGTTGTCAAGTTAAGGTATGAAGGGGTCAAAGGAATGGTCACTTCATCTCTTACTTGGATAAGTCTTAACAATGATTCTAGTTGAGGAAATTGATTGGTTATGTAGGCATGATCCAAACTTAGGTAAGTCTTAAGGATTACTTAGGTAATCTTGAAGAGGTCAATTATGGACATTCTCTTCTTGAGTTAATTGAGTAGGTCATTTGATAACCTTTTAAAGGAGAATGTCATATGCTATGAGTTTTATGATATTAAGTGAGAATGATTCTATCTTTGGTTAATCTATAGGATCCCTTGAGTTTGTGGGAAAGGGATTTTATGGGCGGTCGATCCACACTCACTCAAGTGAACCTTAGAATCAACTTTGGTAGGAGGATCTCATGTTCATGTGCTTGATGTATTGTAAGTGAATGTGTCTCATTCTAAGTAGTCTTGAGGATCATTTAGGCATGCTTAGAGAGGGTTTATGTGCGGTGTCACTTTGTGTTGCTTAAGTGAGTCTTAGGATATCTTTTAGTGAGGGAATTATATGTTAATTAATGTCTAAGGTGACATTAAAGAACTTCACTGTAACAGTGAAGCAGTTCAATGTACAGTGAAGTAGTTCACTGGAAAGTGGGCTTGAAAATGTTATAATTGATTGAATGATTTCTTACGTATTTGTAAATTGTTAATGTTGTTCTTATGCTTATAGTATGAATTTTAAATCAAAATTTATGAAAAGCATGCTTTGTAATAAATGTCCCTTTTTCATGGATTTTTGCATGTTTTCCATACATAGTGCATTTAATGTGCTAACCCCTTCTTTTCCCTTTTTGACTAAAATATAGGGAATTGGAAGTCTTGATTTGCAATGGAGGATGAATATGTTTCTAAGGGTTGAAGATGAAGTACTGGTGAATCCTCATCGATTCGAGGACAATATCCACGTGTTCGTTTATGTCTTGTATGGGCTTAGTCCCAAGTGTTGTATACTTCAGAGTTTAGATGGTTCAAAGGGATATTGTAAAGGTTTAATGTTTTAAGAAAAGTCTTTTGATTGCGCATTGATTATAGAAAGAGTTTGTCACATCTGGGGAGCACCCCCTAGACGTAACCAGCGTCGTCTTCCTCTTTGAGGACTACGACTTGCCTCTTAGCATCCATCATAACATTCATTGGCTAAAATATGTCAAAAAATTAAAAAATGTTAACTATATCTAATCGGAGGTTTACATAGACCTCTACATACACATAATAGTATAATATCGAGTATACATAGACCCGTTCGTATAGGAAGATTACTAAGTCTTCTACTTTTATTTCATACACATATATAAGATACAATTAGAGTCATAAAATCTGTCTCATCTCATAAACCATCTAGATCAACAATGCAATATGGGCATAGCCCTACAACAATAAAACTAAGCCACATATAGGCTTTATACAACTTTGTTTTCAAATGAAAGATAGAATCAACATAAGGGTCATAATAGGTAAACAATCCGTAGGTAGAATATCGGCATCATCCTTGGGAAAATGAGGACCTACCACTTGGATGATAAGAGTATCCAAGCCTTCCTCACAATCGCCACAAACCAATCCTCAACTACCGGAACCTACGGTGTTTGGGAAAAAGGGAGAAAATGGGGTTAGTATGCCATATGTACTAAGTATGAGACCATATGCACATATAACAATCAAACATGCTAAAAAGGGCATTTAGTTAAGTCATGCCATTTCATGTATTTATGCACAATCAATAACTAGACTAACCGTTAAAGCATACTTAATCAAATCAAATCAACAATATGCATATCACATATTTGAACCCATAATCTCACATAACCCTAACATCAAATAATCATATTACAAGTACAAATAAGAGTTAATCATGTGATCTAGTAAAGAAAGACAACCATACATAGCCCTTATAAAGCCAAGAGTGCAATGATCAAGTAAAGCCCCATAACCCTACCTAATCAAGTAACCAAACAAGAATCACAAATAGTAACTTACTTCACCTAACATAACCTTCAACATACATAAGTTCATACTTTAGTCAACAAGAACCAATTACATATTCATAAACATCATAATCATCATATAAAGTCATTTACCTTTATTATCATTTACATACATAATGTTGAACTCCTAAAGCTCCTATCAAGGTAAAGTAGTGCAAGGCCTAGGTAGAGTCCCATACCCCTACCTAAGTTAAGTCTAACCATTCAAGTTACCTTAGTTAGCCTATACATCATTACTTCATTTTAATTTAGGGAACACTTGCCTTAACCGACATAGACCACCTGAGCTAATGCAGAATCCGGTGTCGTAACACCGATGGAAGGTGGTCTACTGGCCAAGGTAATACCTAACATAAATGTAGATTTCTAGGTGGATCCACTATCTAGTCTTCCTATGGGGGCAACATAGTTCAAGAACTAAGAGATAGGAAATTCCGTCTACATACCTCTTGGTAATTGGGGCCTCATCTCGTGGGAATCAATGAAATGAGTATCCCCCAATGGGGAGTCAACATCACATATAGGACTAAAAGATAACACTTCCTCTATTGGAAAGCCATTACCTCGCATTGTCAAGTTCACTCGGTTTTAAGCTAGTCCCTTATTGAAATATCTTTAGTCTTTATTTATAAATCATAACTTAATTTAGGTCATAGGGTATAGCCCTTGTATAATCATCATCATACTATCTCAATAGGAATTGCATGAGTAAAATCCTTTCATCACAACTCTCATAAGTAAGGTTAACACTTATAGCCTTTCAATAATAAAGAACATTTGGAAATCATCATCAGCCTTATTACTTTATATCTTAATCAACCTCACAACCATACCAAAACATTTCAATTCAACATCATACCAACCTATAAACCCTATACAAACATGCTCCAATACAATCATCATGACTTAACCACAATTAACCATAATTGAAACAAAGGATAAAGTCACAACACTTACCAAGTCTTCTTCAATATTTCACCATCACCAATGTCTTAACATCAACCCTTACTTCAACCCAATTAGGTCATCAAATTACCATAATTCAATAACCAATGAAATCACAAGTATAGAAGAGTCATTACTTCACAATTACATAGTAGATCAAACTTAGGATTTAGTCAATTCACCCTACCCTAGATCATCTATCAAGAACTAGCATGAAATACTAATCATCATCCTAATTTGTTCATAGGCAGCATATAGACATCATATAAAATTAATTCAACCCACAAACAAGTCAATTAAATGAATAATTTTAATCTAAACCAAGAACACAACCTAGGGTTAAGGACTTGGGAACATATTCTTCAATTTAGGCAAAATCATGAACAATTAGTCCAATTAAGTTAGAATACATGTTAATCAACTCATATTAACCTAAAAGAAACATCAACAACTCAATCCACAACATCAATTTCGGAATTGGATGAAACCCATTAGAAATCACTAACTTTTGAAATCAATTTGGATGAACCCTTTGAGGAAAGAGGTCTCAAAAGCGAAGAGATCCCATATCTTATTGTCTTGATGAGAAATTGAAGATAAATCAACCCTTTTCCAACCCCCAATCACGTTCTAGACTTAGCTTCAATGGAGTCTTCCAATAGAGAGAGAAACTAGAGAGAAGGTAGAGAGATTTGTTTTAGAGTTGTGTTAGGTTAATGAGGGTTGGGAGTATTTATATTGGGTCTTAAATCTACTTAATTAAACTCCCTTAAAACCTAATTAAACCACCTAACCCTCTAAGTAATTAAATGAAACCATTTAAAATTTGGTAGCAAAACTCGACCCTCACAGACGAGACCCCGAACGACGGGCCGTCTCTCAGTCGACGGGCACTAACCCTCTCGTCCCTGCATTCTGTCATTGAGTTCGGAGATTGTGCACGCGAGGGGCTTCCTTACCATGGATAAGTCTGGGACAATGGAGGCATCGACGCCCCGTTGGTCCACACACGGTCCGTCTCCTTGTCCGTCGATTGGACACTGTCCAGGCAGTGTGGTCCCAAGCGCAAGGGTCCCCTCAAGGGCCCTTGGTTGGTCCTTGGGAGTCGTACCTGGACGTTTCAACCATGAAACATCCCTAACACGTGTTACACATATTTTTACTAATTTTTGTATAATTCCAACTCTTAAAAACTAGTCAAACAAGCTAAGACGCACTAGGACCTTGTGAACCAACTTTCCGTACGTCATGGACGTTCTTAAATGTTTTGGTTCTTAAACTGCCTACACGACCTAAATTCATAAAAATTGACTTAAAAATAGTGCCTAGACCTCATTTTCCCTATATTAGGCTTTACGGCACATCTTGAAGTTTCGAAATGTTACATTATCCCCCCCCCCCCTTAGGAACATTCGTCCCCGAATGACACTAAAATTCTTTTCAAGGAAGGAATAGACTCAAGACTAGCAGCCCAACCAACATCATTTCAATACAATACAATACATATCATTTCAATAAGGGCAATTCAAAACTTCAATTACCAAATATGAAACTCAACATCACCTTATGAGGTACTTCCTTCTCACAACAACCATTTGAGCTCAACATGGAAAACATGAATCAATTAGAATCAAATTCAACTTATTAACATGATACTAAACATTTCATGAAGACTCCACATGTCAAAATGCCCAACATGACTCAAAACAAGCCAAAACAAAATTTCACATCTTTATGCTAAAATCACTGGCAGTTCACTGCCGAAAATTCGAAAACTCATCTTTCGCATTTCATCACCCAAAAAATCAAAGGACTTTAATTACTAATCAAATTTAAACTATTAAAAAGGATGACTAACCTCAATCATCAAAATGATGAGGATATCGGGACTTCATGTCGGCCTCGACCTCCCATGTAGCACCCTCAACTAAGTCGTTCATCCATAACACTTTTACGGATACAACCTCTTTGTTCCTCAACCTTTTCACAGGTCTATCAAGAATTTGGACCGGAACCTCATCATAAGAGAGGTTATCCTTGACTCCAAGGCCCTCAATAGGAAGAATGGACTAGGGATCACCCACACACTTCTTAAGCATGGAAACATGAAAGACCGTATGAACTGAAGCCAATTCACATGGAAACTTCAACTCATAGGCCACGTTACCTACCCTTTGCAAGATCTCATTGGGACCCACATACCGAGGGATCAACTTCCCCTTTTTGCCAAATCTAACAACCCCTTTCATAGGAGAAATCTTCAAATACACTTTATGTCACGACTGGAATCTAGACCCCAGACGAGACCGGCGTCGTTGACCTCTCAGAGGTCGCAGACAAGCCTACTTACGACATTCTTACTTCATCTAGGTTAATTTTAGCGGAAAATTTGAAACTTTTTGTTTCTTAACATACTTATAAAAAGATTCTCATTAATACGTAACTGTTCACCATCAACCATCTAACATTAAGAGATAAGCAACTGAAAGAAATAGTTCGATTCTTATTAAGTGTATAATTGCCAAAATGGCACCAATACATAGTCTGAATAAAATAGGAAAGAAACGCTAGTGGAACATGCTCCACTAGCTCAACTCTAAAACTAAGCTAGAACATAAAATAGTAGCATCCTCGAAAGCATGAGGACCTACCAACTCCGGATGAATGCTGGACGTCCGGATAACTGCAACGATGATCCTGTAGCTTTATCGTCCACCTGTGCCTGCACCTAAAATAGTAAAGTTTGTATAGGGTTAGTACACACTTGTACTAAGTATGGGTATATGCAAGCACACGCCAAGGACATGCATGAGAAAGAATAGCTCTTTCCTAACAACATGATTTTTGGAAGTCAAGTCAGTGGACTTGCCAAATTGAGATTAGGAAAGTTTCCAAATTTGGATTAGGAAAGTCAATGAGCTTTCCAAATTTGGATTAGGAAAGTCAGTAAGCTTTCCAGATTTGGAATAGAAAAGTTATGCCATGAGAGTAACATGCATCATTATAATTATCGTATTGCACACAGCACATAACATCTCCATATAGCATATATCATAGCACATAACACATAACACATAGCTTCTTTTATATCATTCATTCATATGCCATGAGACCTTGGAATCATGGACTTGACATTAAGACTTTCCAAAATGAGGGCTCAACATATGGGACCTCAACTAGGGAGTCTTCATTAGCAAACACAAAGTCTGCTTCGTTCATTCATACGTACTCGAGTTCATTTCATTCATAGACCAGTGTAAACACCATTTATACCTAGGATGTAGTTTAAGACTTTCATTAGGTTTGTTGTGCAATGACCAAGAATGACCTAATGTCATTACTTAAATCTAACTCACCTTTTGATTATCCTATCCTAACACCTTTGGTATCATTCATTTCATTATGTGCATCATTTGAGGCTGGCCTCATTCATTCATTGGGAACTTTAACTTTAACCGACATAGATCATGTGAGCATCATGAAATCCAGTGTCTCCCCCACACCGAAAAGAGGTGGAATCACCGGCCAATGTGACCCAAAAACATGCTAGCGTACATGGGAATTTAACCCCGCTAGATCCCTATATTTGCAGTATAGGTTTGAAGACTAGGAGATATAAGGAGACCCATACCCGGCAAGCCGGACAGTCTCATCTCATGAGAGTTACGTGAACCTCAGCCCTTCCCAAAAGAAGGCATCACCGCTCATAGCTAGTCTATCGGTGCTTAGTATAAAGTTCCATTACATTCATCTCATACATCATGGAAGCTGGCTTCTAGTATGAGGACATCATAGCTCATTAGATGATTTCTCATCTCATCATTCGTATTGAGTGTGTTATGCTCAATACTCTCATTAAAGTGTTCATAGAGACTGGTCTCTTCATTATCTTACACTCTCATAGGTGAGTACGTATTGGTAACATTTACTTAGGCTCATTTGAGATTGCTCTCATCATTTACATTAGCATCATATCATGTTGTCACCACATTCATCATCATTAGCACCTTTGCTTTACATACTTATTCACCTCTTATTACGTAAATGTTCATTTCATCATATGCCAATGCACTTGGCCATTTGGTGTGTTTCACACCCTTACTTAACCCTTATAGGGTGTCATCATTTCATTTCTCATTTCATCATTTCATTGTTCATTTCATCATTTCATTGTTCATTTCGTCATTTCATTGTTCATTTCATCATATCATTGTTCATTTCGTCATTTCATTGTTCATTTCATCATTTCATTGTTCATTTCATCATATCATTGTTCATTTCATCATATCATTGTTCATTTCATCATTTCATTGTTCATTTCATCATATGTCAATGTACTTGGCCATTTAGTGTATTTACACTCATACTTAACCCTTTTAGGGTTTCCTCATTTCATTACATACATCTTAGGATCACTTACTTTTAAACGTATGTTAGTCTTATGTGTCCATACATAAAAGCCATGAGGCTTCATTCATATACGTCTAAGTGATTCATATCTTCCTAAGATTATGTCATACATGACTTATGCATCTTGTATGTATGCCAAGATCTCGATTTCGATCTAAGTAGGTGGCATTATTCTTGAACATTTAATTCACGTATGACTTATGTATCAATACGGAATTTGGGCAAGGGAATCCTATTTCGAATCCTGTGGACAACACTTAATCTTATTTTAAACTTGATAATTATATTTTTCAGATTTGGGAGACCCTAGTTTGATTCCCATCAACCCCATAATATTTCCTTTCTTTTTCTCCTCTTTTTTTTCGTTTAAGTTAAGGAGGTTGTGGGTTCAATCCCCCACAAGCTCATTATTTTTATTTTAATTTATCTCTTAACTTTCTCACCTATCCAAGAGGTTGTGGGTTCAATCCCCACTCTCCACAATTATTTTCTCCTTTATTTTTCTCCTAACTCTCTCATCCATTCAAGAGGTTGGGGGTTCAATCCCCACTCTCCTTATTTATTTTTCTCCTTTATTTTTCTCCTAACTTTCTCATCCATTGAAGAGGTTGGGGGTTCAATCCCCACTCTCCTCATTTATTTTTCTCCTTTATTTTTCTCCTAACTTTCTCATCCATTCAAGAGGTTGGGGTTCAATCCCCACTCTTCACATTTAATTTTCTCCTTTATTTTTCTCCTAACTTTCTCATCCATTCAAGAGGTTGAGGGTTCAATCCCCACTCTCCACATTTCCTTTTTCTCACCTTATTTCACTGATTATTAACATGGTGAGGTCACGGGTTCGATGCTCAATTACCTCACTTATTTTTCTTCATTTTTCATAGCTTATTAAAGAACTTTACTTGGCTGAAATTAACCAACAATGTGCTGGAAATTTGAGATACATTTTTCAGCTTCTTTTCATCAACATTTAGAGTTAATTCTTAGGGCATTTCGTGAATCATTTAGCTAATAGTTTTTCACTCAAATCAGCCACTTTATACTTCATATGAACATAACGATTAATACAAGTTTGTGCACGTGAAATACAACCATAAAACAAGTCATTTTCATACTTCAATCCGTGTTCAAAGTCACAACTACACATTGCACACACATAAACACATATTTCGGAAAGCATAGATTATCATTTGTACGATTCCAAATACAAATTCATGAACATATTCATCACGAAAAAACACATTACATGCCTAATATCTACCAGCAGACATACCAACCTACAACCATCAATAGGAGCTAGTGACAGGGACATGAAACGGGGAAACAATCCTAGTTTTCGGATTAGAATCGACGGAATCCTAGGGGTCTCTTGGGAAAGGGACCAAGAGTAAGAAAACCCATACCTGTTCTTGGTGTTGTTCAACACACAAAGTTGCTGCCCAGAATCACCACCAACCCAACATCCAACACAGAAATTCCCACCTTACCCGTCGAGAATGTCACGTTTTGCTTTACTTTTATGGATTGTTTTTGTCGTTTGAATTCTTATGAGTTCTTCAAGTGTTTTGTTGTTATTTCTAATTTTGTTGATGCTTTGTTAACAGAAAAATGTGGAAAAAAAACAAAATGGGAGAAGTGGATGAAACGTGAAAGAGAGAGAGAGGTTCCTTAGGATTAGGACTCTAGTTGAGACTTAGTCAAAATAAGACATGTTAATTAATAAATAATTAATAATAAAAATCTGATTTTCCTTTTTCTTAAATCATCTAATAATTATTAATTAATTAAATTAATTTATCAATTTAAATAAAAATAAGTTAAATCATTGCTTCCACCTAGGTTCAAACCCGGGTGGAGCAAGACTCCACTCCTAGAGCTCAAATTCGGCTCTCTCTCCCAAAATTGCCCCTCCATATTATTAAATAATTATATATATATATATATAGGGTAATTATGATATTACCCTTAGCCTGGTAAAAGGCCATTTTACCCCTAGACACTCAAAACTTAAAATTCCTTCTTTTTAAGTCCGGTAAAAACTCCTACGAGTAAATCTTTGTATTCGAGAGCCCTACATGGTTGGTCCCAACCTTTCCTAGCTCAAATAACTCCCAAATTTAGTTGGCTTGGCTATACCAAGGGTTCCGAGGTCTGGTTATACGCGCATCAATCTGTGTGAACCCTGGTCTAATCGTAGGCATTCTTGGCACATTAAGCATTACTTAGCATATCTATTTTTTTTAGGGTTGTTACATTATCCCCCCCTTAGGAACATTCGTCCCCGAATGACACTACACATCATTTTAAATAGAGAGGGCGATTTTCGAAGATATCTAAACATACTTGAGACTTTACTCTTTGTGAATTTGTGTTTCACACTTACTCTGGATAATGCATATTACACAATCTTATCTGAAGCTTCATATTTGAGATTGAGGAACTTCCTTCTCAATCGCACTTAACTTGATGCACCTCACAACTCATGCAACACAAAAATCATGTCCACGCTATACAACATCAACATGACATGCAAGCATGAATTCATTTTAACTCTAACTTATTTGGAAAGTTAACCTTACTACCCTGTTTCGATAGACTATGGTAGTCTAGCATTTCTGAAGTAATCCATACCTGAGCCTTCTTCTTGAGCTAGTAAGCAGCAAACTTATCCTTCTCCTCTTCATCAATACTCATAGCAGGCTTTAGAACCTACCATGCACTCACCTTCATGCGAACAACCACTCTTATCAAACGTCTTTCGTTCACGCAGGCATTTCTATCACTGCCCCTTCTTGGGAAGGCCAGATCTTGAGTCTAGCACCTTAGACCACTTGGTCATCCTAATTCTTGTGTGTATTCTTCTAAGCGCGCACACAAGAATGAAGTTAGATATTTAAAATGACACAAAGTGTCAAGGCTCTAGATAGCACGATAAAGAGTAGAAGAAGGGAAATTTTCCTACGCATCATGCAGTCTCTAATCCAGGATAGTGGTGCAATTCACTACCATGACTTAGAAACTACTCAATGTGGTTGATGTGAACTTATTATTTTCGTAATTTAACCTAGTGCTCTGATACCAACTTTGTCACGACTGGAATCTAGACCCCAGACGAGACCGGCATCGTTGACCTCTCAAAGGTCGCAGACAAGCCTACTTACGTCATTCTTACTTCATCTAGGTTAATTTTAGAAGAAAATTTGAAACTTTTTGTTTCTTAACATACTTATAAAAAGATTCTCATTAATACGTAACTGTTCACCATCAACCATCTAACATTAAGAGATAAGCAACTGAAAGAAATAGTTCGATTCTTATTAAGTGTATAATTGCCAAAATGGCACCAATACATAGTCTGAATAAAATAGGAAAGAAACGCTAGTGGAACATGCTCCACTAGCTCAACTCTAAAACTAAGCTAGAACATAAAACAGTAGCATCCTCGAAAGCATGAGGACCTACCAACTCCGGATGAATGCTGGACGTCCGGATAACTGCAACGATGATCCTGTAGCTTTATCGTCCACCTGTGCCTGCACCTAAAATAGTAGAGTTTGTATAGGGTTAGTACACACTTGTACTAAGTATGGGTATATGCAAGCACACGCCAAGGACATGCATGAGAAAGAATAGCTCTTTCCTAACAACATGATTTTTGGAAGTCAAGTCAGTGGACTTGCCAAATTGAGATTAGGAAAGTTTCCAAATTTGGATTAGGAAAGTCAATGAGCTTTCCAAATTTGGATTAGGAAAGTCAGTAAGCTTTCCAGATTTGGAATAGAAAAGTTATGCCATGAGAGTAACATGCATCATTATAATTATCGTATTGCACACAGCACATAACATCTCCATATAGCATATATCATAGCACATAACACATAACACATAGCTTCTTTCATATCATTAATTCATATGCCATGAGACCTTGGAATCATGGACTTGACATTAAGACTTTCCAAAATGAGGGCTCAATATATGGGACCTCAACTAGGGAGTCTTCATTAGCAAACACAGAGACTGCTTCGTTCATTCATACGTACTCCAGTTCATTTCATTCATAGACCAGTGTAAACACCAGTTATACCTAGGATGTAGTTTAAGACTTTCATTAGGTTCGTTGTGCAATGACCAAGAATGACTTAATGTCATTACTTAAATCTAACTCACCTTTTGATTATCCTATCCTAACACCTTTGGTATCATTCATTTCATTATGTGCATCATTTGAGACTGGCCTCATTCATTCATTGGGAACTTTAACTTTAACCTACATAGATCATGTGAGCATCATGAAACCCAGTGTCTCCCCCACACCGAAAAGAGGTGGAATCACCGGCCAAAGTGACCCAAAAACATGTTAGCGTACATGGGAATTTAACCCCGCCAGATCCCTATATTTGTAGTATAGGTTCAAAGACTAGGAGATATAAGGAGACCCATACCCGGCAAGCCAGACAGTCTCATCTCATGAGAGTTACGTGAACCTCCGCCCTTCCCGAAAGAAGGCATCACCGCTCATAGCTAGTCTATCGGTGCTCAGTATAAAGTTCCATTACATTCATCTCATACGTCATGGAAGCTGGCTTCTAGTATGAGGACATCATAGCTCATTAGATGATTTCTCATCTCATCATTCGTATTGAGTGTGTTAAGCTCAATACTCTCATTAGAGTGTTCATAGAGACTGGTCTCTTCATTATCTTACACTCTCATAGGTGAGTACGTATTGGTAACATTTACTTAGGCTCATTTGAGATTGCTCTCATCATTTACATTAGCCTCATATCATGTTGTCACCACATTCATCATCATTAGCACCTTTGCTTTTCATACTTATTCACCTCTTATTACGTAAATGTTCATTTCATCATATGCCAATGCACTTGGCCATTTAGTGTGTTTCACACCCTTACTTAACCCTTATAGGGTGTCATCATTTCATTTCTCATTTCATCATTTCATTGTTCATTTCATCATTTCATTGTTCATTTCATCATTTCATTGTTCATTTCATCATATCATTGTTCATTTCATCATATCATTGTTCATTTCATCATTTCATTGTTCATTTCATCATTTCATTGTTCATTTCATCATATCATTGTTCATTTCATCATATCATTGTTCATTTCATCATTTCATTGTTCATTTCATCTTATGCCAATGCACTTGGCCATTTAGTGTATTTACACTCATACTTAACCCTTCTAGGGTTTCATCATTTCATTTCATACATCTTAGGATCACTTACTTTTAAACGTATGTTAGACTTATGTGTCCATACATACAAGCCATGAGGCTTCATTCATATACGTCTAAGTGATTCATATCTTCCTAAGATTATGTCATACAAGACTTATGCATCTTGTATGTATGCCAAGATCTTGATTTCGATCTAAGTAGGTGGCATTATTCTTGAACATTTAATTCACGTATGACTTATGTATCAATACGGAATTTGGGTAAGGGAATCCTATTTCGAATCCTGTGGACAACACTTAATCTTATTTTAAACTTGATAATTATATTTTTCAGATTTGGGAGACCCTAGTTCGATTCCCATCAACCCCATAATATTTCCTTTCTTTTTCTCCTCTTTTTTTTCGTTTAAGTTAAGGAGGTTGTGGGTTCAATCCCCCACAAGCTCATTATTTTTATTTTTATTTATCTCTTAACATTCTGACCTATCCAAGAGGTTGTGGGTTCAATCCCCACTCTCCACATTTATTTTCTCCTTAATTTTTCTCCTAGCTCTCTCATCCATTCAAGAGGTTGGGGGTTCAATCCCCACTCTCCTCATTTGTTTTTCTCCTTTATTTTTCTCCTAACTTTCTCATCCATTCAAGAGGTTGGGGGTTCAATCCCCACTCTCCTCATTTATTTTTCTCCTTTATTTTTCTCCTAACTTCTCATCCATTCAAGAGGTTGGGGGTTCAATCCCCACTCTCCACATTTAATTTTCTCCTTTATTTTTCTCCTAACTTTCTCATCCATTCAAGAGGTTGGGGGTTCAATCCCCACTCTCCACATTTCCTTTTTCTCACCTTATTTCACTGATTATTAACATGGTGAGGTCACGGGTTCGATCCTCAATTACCTCACTTATTTTTCTTCATTTTTCATAGCTTATTAAAGAACTTTACTTGGCTGAAATTAACCAACAATGTGCTGGAAATTTGAGATACATTTTTCAGCTTCTTTTCATCAACATTTAGAGTTAATTCTTAGGGCATTTCGTGAATCACTTAGCTAATAGTTTTTCACTCAAATCAGCCACTTTATACTTCATATGAATATCATGATTAATACAAGTTTGTGCACGTGAAATACAACCATAAAACAAGTCATTTTCATACTTCAATCCATGTTCAAAGTCACAACTACACATTGCACACACATAAACACATATTTCGGAAAGCATAGGTTATCATTTGTACGATTCCAAATACACATTCATGAACATATTCATCACGAAAAAACACATTACATGCCTAATATCTACCAGCAGACATACCAACCTACAACCATCAATAGGAGCTAGTGACAGGGACATGAAACGGGGAAACAATCCTAGTTTTCGGATTAGAATCGATTGAATCCTAAGGGTCTCTTGGGAAAGGGACCAAGAGTAAGAAAACCCATACCTGTTCTTGGTGTTGTTCAACACACAAAGTTGCTGCCCAGAATCACAACCAACCCAACGTCCAACACAGAAATTCCCACCTTACCCGTCGAGAATGTCACGTTTTGCTTTACTTTTATGGATTGTTTTTGTCGTTTGAATTCTTATGAGTTCTTCAAGTGTTTTGTTGTTATTTCTAATTTTGTTGATGCTTTGTTAACAAAAAAACGTGGAAAATAAAACAAAATCAGAGAAGTGGATGAAACGTGAAAGAGAGAGAGAGGTTCCTTAGGATTAGGACTCTAGTTGAGACTTAGTCAAAATAAGACATGTTAATTAATAAATAATTAATAATAAAAATCTGATTTTCCTTTTTCTTAAATCATCTAATAATTATTAATTAATTAAATTAATTTATCAATTTAAATAAAAATAAGTTAAATCATTGCTTCCACCTAGGTTCGAACCCGGGTGGAGCAAGACTCCACTCCTAGAGCTCAAATTCGGATCTCTCTCCCAAAATTGCCCCTCCATATTATTAAATAATTAAATATATATATATTTAGGGTAATTATGATACTACCCTTAGCCTGGTAAAAGACCATTTTACCCCTAGACCCTCAAAACTTAAAATTCCTTCTTTTTAAGTCCGGTAAAAACTCCTTCGAGTAAATCTTTGTATTCGAGAGCCCTACATGGTTGGTCCCAACCTTTCCTAGCTCAACTAACTCCCAAAGTTAGTTGGCTTGGCTATGCCAAGGGTTCCGAGGTCTGGTTCTACGCGCATCAATCTGTGTTAACCCTGGTCTAATCGTAGGCATTCTTGGCACATTAAGCATTACTTAGCATATCTATTTTTTTTAGGGTTGTTACACTTTATCACCTTTCTCAAACTCTAGATCCCTTTTAGTATTGTCGGCATAGGACTTTTGCCAACTATAGGACGTTTGCAACCGGTTCATTATTACATGAACCTTCTCCAATGTCTTATAGATCATGTCGGGACCAAGAATTGAGGACTCATCGACTTCAAACCACCCAATAAAAGACCTACACCTCCTACCATACAAGGCTTCATAGGGAGCCATGGAAATGGATGAATGAAAACTATTGTTGTAAGCAAACTCTATCAAAGGCAAGTGCTTATCCCAACTTCCTTTGAAATCGATGACACAAGCTCTAAGCATATCCTTAAGGGTTTGAATAGTACGCTCCGCTTGAACATCCGTTTGAGGATGAAAAGCAGTACTCAACTTCACCTTAGTGCCCAACCCTTCTTGAAATGACCTCCAAAACCTAGATGTGAATTGTGCACCTCTATCCGATATGATGGTAACGGAATACCATGGCGACACACAATCACATCTATGAATATCCTACCATAATCCTTCGCCGAATAAGTAGCCTTGACGGGAATGAAATGAGCGGACTTGCTCAACCTATCAACCACCACCCAAATGGAATCATACCATTTTTCGGTCTTAGGCAACCCTACCACAAAATCCATATTGATGTCTTCCTACTTCCAAGTAGGAATTCATATTTCTTGTAGTAAGCCACTCGTTTTTAGATGCTCGACTTTTACTTGTTGGCAATTTGGACACTTAGCAACAAACTCCGCTATGTCCCTCTTCAAACCTTCCGACCAATACACCTCCCTAAGGTCATGATACATCTTTGTTGACCCCGGATGAATGGAATAATGGGACCCATGAGCTTCTTCAAGGATACGGTTTCGCAAATCATCAACATTTGGAACACACAACCGCCCTTGATATCTCAAAACACCATCCCCCCTAAGGATAAAAACTCATTAAACTTTCCAATAACCAATTCTTTCAACTCCATTAATGGTTTATCAAGGGTTGTTTAGACTTCTCCTCAAAAACCAAAGATGATTCAGAGTTATGATGGATTATCACACCACCATTTGAAGAACCCTCCAATCTAACTCCCAATCTAGCCAATCGATGAACCTCTTTCACAAGGTCCCTTTTGGATTCATCAACATGAGAAACACTACCCATAGACAAGCGGCTTAGAGCATCTGCTACAACATTCGCCTTGCCCGAATGATAAAGGACACTCATATCATAGTCCTTCAATAACTCTAGCCATCTTCTTTGACGGAGATTCAACTCCTTTTGGGTAAACACGTATTGGAGACTTTTATGTTCGGTGAACACATCAACATGGACACCATACAAATAATACCTCCAAATCTTCAAAGCAAAAACCACGGCCGCTAACTCAAGGTCATGAGTGGGATAGTTTCTCTGATGCACCTTAAGTTGCCTAGAAGCATAGGCAATAACCTTCCCATGTTGCATAAGAACACACCCCAAACCAACACGGAATGCATCACAATAAACCACAAAGCCCTTTGTACCTTCCGGTAGTGTCAACATCGGAGCCAAAGTAAGCCTATCTTTCAATAATTGGAAGATCTTTTCACATGCTTTGGACCACTCAAACTTCTTACACTTTTGGGTCAAAGTAGTCAAAGGAAATGCAATGGATTCAAAACTATCTACGAACCTCCGATAATAACCCGCAAGACCCAAGAAACTCCGTATATCAGTTGGAGTCAATGGTCTCAGCCAATTTCGCACCGCTTCCATTTTCCTTGGATCAACCTCAACTCCTTCACTAGGGATGATGTGACCAAGAAATGCTACCGACCTCAACCAAAACTCGCACTTGCTATACTTGGCAAATAATTGATGCTCCTTAAGGGTTTTCAATACCACCCTCAAATGACCCATGTGATCACTTCTATTCTTCGAGTATACCAAGATGTCGTCAATGAACACAATGACAAATGAATCTAGGTAACTTTGAAATACTCTATTCATTAGGTCCATGAACGCCGCCGGAGCATTAGTGAGACCAAAGGACATAACAAGAAACTCATAGTGGCCATAACGAGTCCGAAAGGCCGTCTTTGGTACATCTTCACCTCTCACCCTTAGTTGGTGATACCCCGACCTCAAGTCAATTTTGGAGAAGTAGCTTACCCCTTGGAGTTGATCAAATGAATCATCAATCCGCGGGAGAGGATAATTGTTCTTGATTGTGACTTTGTTGAGTTGGCCATAATCAATACACATGACAGTCTCAAGGACCAATCTTTCTTCTTAACGAACAAGACCGGAGCACCCCATGGAGAAATGCTAGGCCTTATAAAACCCTTGTCTAACAAATCTTTAAATTGTGCCTTCAAGTCCTTCAATTCGGCTGGAGCCATTCTATGAGGAGGAATCGAAATAGGGTTTGTTTCCGGTAGAAAATTGATACCAAAATCAATTTCGCGTTTGGGAGGAATACCGGAAAGGTCATTAGGGAAAACCTCCGGAAATTCACTCACTACGGGTACCGACTCAATGGGAAGAATTTCGGAGTCAAGATTTTGGACTCTCACTATATGATATAGTCAGCCCTTAGAGATCATTTTGTAAGCATTTAAACAAGAAATGATACGACCTCTAGGAATAGAACTTCCCCCCTTCCACTCAACAACGGGTTCATTTGGGAAATTGAACCTCACTACACTTGTCCTACAATCAATAGTGGCAAACCAAACGCAACAAATCCATGCCCAAAATAATATCAAAATCAAGCATATCTAGTTCAAATAGATCAACATTCGAAACTCTATTGGATAAGATGATAGGAAAATTTCTATATACTCTCTTAGCAACAACCGACTCACCTACCGGTGTAGACACTAACAAAGGCTCATACAAGACATCGGGTAAAATATCAAAATTTTTAGCTACAAGAGGAGTAACGAAAGACAAAGTAGCACCCAGATCAAGTAAATCATAGACATCAATAGCAAAGACTTGTAACATACCGGTCACCACGTCAGGAGAGGTCTCTTACTCACCCCTAGTATGAAGAGCATAGAAGCGGTTCTTCTTTGGAGAATCATTAGAACCACTTGCTTGTCCACTCTTCTCTTGCCCCTTCATGTTAGGACAATCTCAAACCTTGTGGCCACTCTTGCCATAACCAAAACAATTATCCGTTCCAACCAAACACTCACCAAAATGACCCTTTCCACACTTGGCACATGTCGGCTTCTCATTAGGTGAGTTCCCACTCTTACCCCTTGGAGCTATCGGCTTTGACAATTTTTCATCCCGAGTTTTTGGGAACTTGGATGGAACTTGATTAGAGAACCTCTTTTTGAACCTAGGCTTGTCTTGGATCTCAAGCCTACCCTTGGAAGAATCCTTTTCAAAGGACTTTGTCTTCTTAGCATCTCTTGCCTTTCTCCTTACCCATGCCTCCTCAACTTGCCTAGCATTCACCATAAGCCGAGATATATTCATATTATCATGAAGAATGGCCGAATTACATTCTTCTTGTAGATCATACAATACACCCATCACGAAGCGGCTTATCTCATCTCTCGGATTCGAAACCAAGGAAGGAGAATATTTCGACAGCTTAGTAAACTACACAGAATACTCAAGAACACTCCTACCTCCTTGACGAAGTTTGATGAATTCCACCACTTTGGCCTCCCTCATCTCTCTAGGAAAGAATCTACCAATAAATGCCTTTTTGAATATCTCCCATGTAACCGGTCCACCACAAAGAGGCTGATTATCTCTCCATTGAACATACCAAGTTTGAGCCACATCTTTGAGTTGATATGTGGCTAACTCGGCCTTCTCACTTGAACTCAACCCCATAGCAAAGAGAACCTTATACACTTCATCAATGAACTTTTGGGGTCCTCATCAACCCTAGAACCATAGAAGGTAGGCGGATTCATCTGAGTGAAGTCCGTCAAACGAGATGACATAGTAGAGACTTGCAAGTTGGCTCAAGGTGCAACCTCTCGGTTGGCTTGGGACGTCATAGCTTGAGCTTGGAGAGTGGCGGCTTGAGCTTGAAAAGTAATGGCTTGGGACATTTGTAGAAAGGCAGCCCTTATGTCTGCATCCGTAATGGGTGGGGGGTTTGCCAAAACTTGCTCAACATTGACCCCCTCTTCAAGTGGAAGATATTCTTCTACACGGGGATAAGCAACCTCATCCTCAAGCCTCCTAGCCGCATTCCGATGAGTATTCATTGCCTATAACGAAAAATACAAGATTAAGACGGAAGCACATAATAGTTACTCTAGAGGCACGATATTGGATTTCCAAGAAAGAGAGAGATTTTTATGCATCATATAGATTCCTATTCATAAGTGTGGCGCGCTTCACAGTTATGAGTACGAATCTACCTAGATGTGGTTGAGAGAGACATAGTTATCAAGGATATTTAACCTCAAGCTCTGATACCAAGTTTGTCACATCCGGGGAGCACTCCCTAGACGTAACCGGCGTCGTCGTCCTCTTTGAGGACTAAGACTAGCCTCTTAGCATCCATCATAACATTCATTGTCTAAAATATGTCAAAAAATTAAAACTTTTTTACTATATCTAATCGGAGTTTTACATAGACCTCTACATACACATAATAGTATAATATCGAGTATACATAGACCCGTTCGTATAGAAAGATTACTTAGTCTTCTACTTTTATTTCATACACATATATAAGATAGAATTAGAGTCATAAAATACGTCTCATCTCATAAACCATCTAGATCAACAATACAACATGGGCATAGCCCTACAACAATAAAAGTAAGCCACATATAGGCTTTATACAACTTTGTCTTCAAATGAAAGATAGAATCAACATAAGCGTCATAATAGCTAAACAATCCATAGGTAGAATATCGGCATCATCCTTGGGGAAATGAGGACCTACCACTTGGATGATAAGAGTATCCAAGCCTTCCTCTCAATTGCCTCGAACCAAACCTCAACGACCGGAACCTAAAGTGTTTGGGAAAAAGGAAGAAAATTGGGTTAGTACGCCACATGTATTAAGTATGAGACCATATGCACATATAACAATCAAACATGCTAAAAAGGGCATTTAGTTAAATCATGCCATTTCATGTCTTTATGCACAGTCAATAACTAGACTAACCAATGAAAACATACTTAATCAAATCAAAGCAACAATATGCATATCACATATTTGAACCCATAATCTCACATAACCCTAACATCAAGTAATCATATTACAAGTACAAATAAGAGTTAATCATATGATCTAGTAAAGCAAGACAACCATACATAATCCTTATAAAGACATGACTGCAACGATCAAGTAAATCCCCATAACCCTACCTAATCAAGTAACCAAACAAGAATCACAAATAGTAACTCACTTCACCTAACATAACCTTCAACATACATAAGTTCATACTTTAGTCAACAAGAACCAATTGCATATTCGTAAACATCATAATCATCATATAAAGTCATTCACCTTTATTATCATTTACATACATAATATTGACCTCCTAAAGCTCTTATCAAGGTAAACTAGTGCAAGGCCTAGGTAGAGTCCCATACCTCTACCTAAGTTAAGACTAACCATTCAAGTTAGCTTAGTTAGCCTATACATCATTACTTCATTTTAGTTTAGGGAACACTTGCCTTAACCGACATAGACCACATGAGCTAATGCGAAATCTGGTGTCATAAACCTTACACCGATGAAAGGTGGTCTACCGGCCAAGGTAATACCTAACATAAACGTAGCTTTCTAGGTGGATCCACTAGCTAGTCTTCCTATAGGGGAACCATAGTTCAAGAACTAAGAGATAGGAAATTCCGTCTACATACCTCTTGGTAATTGGGGCCTCATCTCATGGGAATCAATGAAATGATTATCCCTCAATGGGGAGTCCACATCACATATAGGACCAAAAGATAACACTTCCTCTATTGGAAAGCCATTACCTCCCATTGTCAAGTTCACACGGTGCTAAGATAGTCCCTTATTGAAATATCTTTAGTCTTTATTTATAAATCATAACTTAGTTTAGGTCATAGGGTCTAGGCCTTGTATAATATTCATCATACTAGCTCAATAGGAATTGCATGAGTAAAAGCCTTTTATCACAACTCTCAATAATAAAGCACATTTGGCAATCATCATCACCCTTATTACTTTACATCTTAATCAACCTCACAACCATAACAAGACATTTCAATTCAACATCATACCAACCTATAAACCCTATACAAACTGTAACAACCCTAAATATGGATATGATAAGTAATGCTTAATGTGGCTAGAATGCCTACGATTAGACCGGGTTCACACGGAGTGATGCGCGTAGAACCAGACCTCTGAACCCTTCCTACAGCCAAGCCAACTAATTTGGGGAGTTAGTTGAGCTAGGAAAGGTTGGGTCCAGACATGTAGGGTTCTCGAATACGAAGATTTACTCGAAGGAGTCTTTACCGAACTTAAAAAGTGAAAATCTTAGGTTTGGAGGGTCTAGGGGTAAAATGGTCTTTTTCTAGGATAAGGGTAGTATCGTAATTACCCTAAATATATAATTAATTATTGAATTAATAAGGTGGAGGGGCATTTTGGGGAGAGAGGGCCAAAAATTGGCTCTTAGAGTGAAGTCTTGCTCCACCCGGGTTCAAACCTAGGTGGATGCAATGAATTAAATTTGTTTTTATTTAAGTTGGTAAATTAATGAAATTAATTAATATTTAATATTTATTGGCTGATTTAAAATAAAAGGAAAATCAGATATTTTAATAATTAACTAAACCTTATTTGACTAAGTCCTAAACTAGACTCCTAAGCCTAATATAACTCTCTCCTCTCACGCCTATCTCTCAACACACGATCATTCTCTCTTCTCATTCACGTTTCTCTCTGCCAAATAACATTCAAGAACAGAAAATTTACCAAGGTTCTTCACACTTGAAGAACTCACACGAAAATATAAGAAAAACAAACGTTAATCAATCACGTAGGCAAAGAGAAGGTTTTCTATCGAGTGGGGTGTTGAACTTTCAGTGTTGGACGTGTGTTTGGAGAAGTATTTGGGCAGCAAGTCGAGGTTTGAACGTCAAAAAGGTATGAATCACTTAAATGAACTAGGAATGAAGCCTCATGGCTTGTATGTATAGACCCATAAGTCTAACATACGTTTAAAAATAAGTGAACCTAAGATGTATGTATTGAAATTATGTAAACCTAGAAGGGTTAATTACGAGTGTAAAACACACTAAATGTCCAAGTGTATTGGCATACGATGAAATGAATACCATGTAATGAAATGATAAAACCCTAGAAGGGTTAAGTAAGAGTGTGAAACACACAAATGGCCAAGTGCATTGGCATATGATGACATGAACATTCACGTAAAAAGGGGTGAGTAATTATGAAGAGCAAATGTGCTAATGTTAATGAATGTGGTGACAACATGATAAGAGGCTAATATGAAAGATGAGAGCAATCTCAAATGAGCCTAAGTAAATGTTACCAAAACGTACTCACCTATGAGAGTGTAAAGTTAATGAAGAGACTAGTCTCTATGAACACTCTAATGAAAGTATTGAGAATAATGTAAACTTAATACTAATGATGAGATGAGAAATCATCTATTAAGCTATGATGTCCTCATACTAGAAGCCAACTTCCATGACGTATGAGTTGAATGAAATGGAACTTTATACTGAGCATCGATAGACTAGCTATGAGCGGTGATGCCTTCTTTTGGGAAGGGCAGAGGTTCACGTAACTTTCATGAGATGAGACTGTACGGAATACCGGGTATGGGTCTCCTTATATCTCCTAGTCTTCGAACCTATACTGCCAATATAGGGATATGGCGGGGTTCAATTCCCATGTACGCTAGCATGTTTTGGTCACTTTAGCCGGTGATTCCACCTCTTTCCAGTGTGGGGGAGACACTGGATTTCATGATGCTCACATGATCTATGTTGGTTAAAGTTAAAGTTCCCAATGAATGAATGAGGCCAGCCTCAAATGATGCACATAATGAAATAAACGATACCAAAGGTGTTAGGATAGGATAATCAAGAGGTGAGGTAGACTCAAGTAATGACACTAGGTTATTCTTGATCATTGCACAGCAAATCCGATGAGAGTCTTAAATTACATCCTAGGTATAGCTGGTGTTTACACTAGCTTATGAATGAATGAAATGAAGTACGTATGAATGAATGAAGCAGACTCTGTGTTTGCTAAAGAAGGCTCCCTAGTTGAGGTCCCATATGTTGAGCCCTCATTTTGGGAAGTCTTAATGTCAAGTCCATGATTCCAAGGTCTCATGGCATATGAATGAATGATATAAAGATGTTATGTGCTATATGTAATATGATATGTGCTATGTGTAAGATGTTATGTGCTGTGTGCAATATTATATGTATGATGATGCATGTTACTCTAATGGCATGACTTTCCTAATCCAAATTTAGAATGCTCACTGACTTTCCTAATTCAAATTTGGAAAGCTCACTGACTTTCTAATCCAAATTTGGAAAGCTCACTAACTTTCCTAATCCCAATTTGGCAAGTCCATTGACTTGACTTTCCATAATCATGTTGTTAGAAAAGAACTATTCTTACTCATGCATGTCCTTGGTGTGTGCTTGCATATACCCATACTTAGTACAAGTGTGTACTAATCCTATACAACTCTATATTTTTAGGTGCAGGCACAGGTGGACGTTAGAGCTTACAGGTTGATTGCTGCTATCCGGACGTGGAGCTTTCATCTGGACCTGGTAGGCCCTCATGCTTTCGAGGATGTCTACCATTACTATCTAGCTTAGATGTAGGCTTTAGCTAGTGGAGTATGTTACACTAGTGTTTCTTTCCGTTTTTATTTCAGACATTGTATTGGTGCCATTTTGACAATTATACTTTTAATGCAGTATTGAACTATTTCTTTCAGTTGATAATCTTATTGTTAGATGGTTGCTTATGAACATTATGAATGTAAGTAGAATGATCTTTATACATGATAAGAAACAAAAAGTTTCAAATTTTCCGCTAAAATTAACCTAGATGAAGTAATAATGATGTAAGTAGGATTGTCTGCGACCTCTGAGAGGTCAAGGACGCCGGTCTCGTCTGGGGTCTAGATTCCAGTCGTGACCCAAACATGCTCCAATACAATCATCATGACTTAACCACAATTAACCATAATTGAAACAATGGATAAGGTCACAAGACTTACCAAGTCTTCTTCACAATTTCACCATCACCAAGGTCTTACCATGAAACCTTACTTCAACCCAATTAGTTCATCAAATTACCATAATTCAATAACCAATGAAATCACAAGTATAAAAGAGTCATTACTTCACAATTCAATAGTAGATCAAACTTAGGATTTAGTCAATTTACCCTACACTAGATCATCTATCAAGAACTAGCATGAAATACTAATCATCATCCTATTTTTTTCATAGGCATCATATCAACATCATATACAAGTAATTTAACCCATAAACAAGTCAATTAAATGAACAGTTACAATCTAAACCAAGAACACAACCTAGGTTAAGGACTTGGGAACATATTCTTCACTTTAGGCAAGACCATGAACAATTACTCTAATTAAGTTAGAATACATGTTAATCAACTCATATTAACCTAAAAGAAACATCAACAACTCAATCCACAACATCAATTTCGGAATTGGATGAAACCCATTAGAAATCACTAACTTTTGAAATCAATTTGGATGAACCCTTTGAGGAAAGAGGTCTCAAAGGTGAAGAGATCCCATACCTTATTGTCTTGATGAGAAATTTAAGATAAATCCACCCTTTTACAGCCCCAAATCACCTCCTAGACTTACCTTCAATGGAGTCTTCCAATAGAGAGAGAAAGTAGAGAGAAGGTAGAGAGATTTGATTTAGAGTTGTGTTAGGTTAATGAGGGTTGGGAGTATTTATTTTTGGTCTTAAATCAACTTAATTAAACTCCCTTAACCCCTAATTAAACCACCTAACCCTCTAACTAATTAAATTAAACCATTTAAAATTTGGCAGCAAAACTCGACCCTCACAAACGAGACCCCGAATGACTGGCCGTCTGTGAGTCGACGGGCACTACCCTTCTCGTCCTGCACTCCGTCTTTGAGTTCAGAGACTGTTCAGGAGAGGGGATTCCTTACCATGGATAAGTGTGGGAAAACAGAGGCATCGAATCCCCATTGGTCCACACACGACCTATCTCCTTATCCGTCGATTGCACAATGTCCAGGCAGTGTGGTCCCAAGCGCAAGGGTCCTCCTCAAGGGCCCTTGGTTGGTCCTTGGGGAGTCGTACCCGGACGTTTCAACCATGAAATATCCCTAACACGTGTTACACATATTTTTACTAATTTCCGTATAATTTTGACTCTTAAAAACTAGTCAAACAAGCTATGACGCACTAGCACCCTTGTGAATCAACTTTTAGGACGTCATGGACGTTCTTAAATGTTTTGGTTCTTAAAATTCCTACACGACCTAAATTCATAAAAATTGACTTAAAAACAGTGCCTTGACCTCGTTGTCCCTATGTTAGGTTTTACGACATATCTTGAAGTTTCGAAATGTTATAGAGTTCTTCGTGTGTGAAGAAAGTTTTAAATTCTTAATCATTTTAGAATGTTTATTATGCAATGAATGATACGAGTGGCTCAAGTGAGACTTCTTGAAGTCTCATTCACGACTCAAGGATACTCTAACTTCTAGGGTGTACTTGAGGGTCGTTACATTGGCCTAATGAATTAATTCAGCCGATTTAAATCTAATCGGCTAAAATTCAAAAGGAGGACTTATACAATTAGATTACGAGCTTCTTATTCGTAACAACATAAAATAATCATCTTGATTATAAACTAATAACTCGAAAAATTATAGGCATGCCTTAAATTAAACTAATCTAATTTAATAAAATACTTACTAAAAATTAAAATCTTTTCGAGATGATTTTTGACTATTTGTAAAATAAACTAATTACATACAAAATTATATAAACATATATATTACCTAAAATTATAAAAAGTGACAAACCTTTTCAAAATAACTTGCAAACTTTTTATTATCTTTTTTTATTTTGCTTTTTCTTCAAAATTTATAAAACTAATTATTTCAGATTGTTTGAAATCTAAGAAGCTCGAAAATTAATTCATATGGCGGAGGTCCAAAATCGGGTGTCAACAAGTGTCCCTCGTTTGACTTAAATTGATGCAAGAAATTCGAGGAAAATGAAATTGACCAAGCCAATTTTGACCGACCACGTATGCATCTAGGAAAGGAATTTGGTGTGAACTTGAGGAGTTATGGCTGAACCCCCGGAAATGGGTTCCTTTCATATCTCAGGCTATATAAGAATTCAGGTTACCTGTAGTTCGGTGCGCTTGATTTAACGCAGGATTCCCTAAAGAATTCAAAGCCACCTCGATACCGAATTATGAAGGGACTGAGATACTCTAGAATGAAAATTAAGAGGAAATGTGGGAATACAACCTAGTTTCAAAATTGAGCCCGCCTACATATCCTTAAACTTAAGGAATCAGGCTGCGTGTAGTGTGACTCGAACGATTGAAAAGGAAATCTCTTATGCTAGATAACCTTTAGTTCTGGATAAGTGACAAATTAAGTCGAGTGTGAAAAGGAGGCTTGTAACCTCTTAGTCATGAATGTGGTGCACTTCACACCCATAATTAAGAACTTACACGGACATAGTATCCAAAGCTCTTAGTGTATTGTCACTCGGATTGGAAACTTGCTTCCGGCACATACCAAAATTTCTGAATGCAAAATTAAAACCAAGAAATCTAAAGAAAAACCCACATGTCTTCTAATAGGGGTGTGGTTTGATTTTGGTGGAAGTCGCTCCTCTGATCGCGTCCTAAGAGTTTGGCACTGCTTTTTGGACTATGTCCAGTTAGCTGCTAAGAAAATGTTCCACGTTGTGCTGCATCCTTTTTTGATGTCCTCCGCACCTTCTTTTTTTTTTTTGGAGAATTCATCCTTTCGGATGCTCTCGACAAAGACTGAGATAAAATTTGTCAGCATAAAAAAATGTCATTCAAAAGGGAGACAATGTCTTTTACCGTGTCGACACTTAATTGCTCTCCTTCAACATTTGACATCAACTCCATTGGGTTTGACGTAAAGAAAATAAAGCTCACATCTTATGTTTGCATTATAATCTTCAATGTACTCTTCATTTGAGGTCGAAATAAATAAAAGTTGATGCAGTGTTAATATTCATCTCAATGTCGTCTTCGATGATTCTCTTGGTGTTTACTCTTGCCAAATAAAAGATGCAGTTTATGTTGATGAGTAAGTATTTCTCTTTGTATGCACAATTTCTTTCTCTTGCAATTCATGATTTCCTTTCCGGTATGCATGACATTTCCGCGATGTATGAACTTTCTCTTGCAATGCATGACTATTTTCTCACTATGCATGACTTTTTGCAATGCGTGACTATTAACTCGAGATACATGACTTTCCGCGATGCATGAATATTAACTCGCGATGCATGATTTTCCGCAATGCATGATTTTCCGTGATGCATAAATATTTTCCCGTGATGCATGAATATTAACTCGCGATGCATGAATGTCAATTCGCAATGCATGGAATTTTCTCGCAATGCAGGATTTTTGCGATGCATGAATATCAACTCGCGATGCATGAATATTTTTTCTTGATGCCATCCTTGGTACCAAATGAAGATAGTGCTTCAATCGAGCAACTTGGTGATCTTCTGGGTGCCTTCTGGATGATGATATCGTCTCAAATGACAATATGGTAAAATGACCCTCCATGTAGTGTATAATTTTCATCGATACCACTAATGAAACGAACCTCCGGGTAGTGCATCACCTCAATGAACAATACAAATATAATGACCTTCTGGGTAGTAATATTATCCTGTCTTATAATATGATGCAGATGACGTCTGATGACAAATCGTGAACTATTTTTGCTGGGGTTTTCATTTGATTCATCTTTTAATCTCGTTCAGAATTCATTATAGACTTCATGTTGTTGGAAATTGGATGAAATAAAACCATTCATATTCTCAAGTCTTCGATTTGAGCAAAATAAAATATTTCTTGCATCCACCAAAGAATTGTTAATTTGGGGAGCTCTTCTCCCTTTGAATTCTCCATATTCATTGATTGGAGGAATTTTGCTGATTTTGGAGTAAACCTATAAACCTGCATCCACAGAAAAATTGTTAATTTTAAAATGAACTGTTCTGTGTCGATTTCTCTGGTTGTCTGCTCCTTATCCTTCTATCTCCGGTTGATTTTCTGATCTCCCACCTCTTAATAGATAAGACAAAATATTTTATGCCAAGACGAATGAAACATAAAGGAAAATTTTTAAGCAAAACAAATTTTCAAAAAGTAATATTTTGAAAAAGATTACTGCCAAGTATAATGTCACATCAGGCTTAGCGAACTTCTTTGAGTGTGATGCTTGGAGGTCTGTATGATTATTCGCTGGGGAGTATTCAGAGTCACTCTAGACTGTCGATAAACCCCAGTTGAAATTTTGAGGCCATCCTCAAAATTTATGTCCCAGTTAACTGTCTCGGCTCATCTTTAACTGCTGGCGGGTAAATCACGTAATTTTTGAGATCCTCTCAAGAAAATTGTCCGAATTGCAAACTTCAAAGTAATTTCAGTCTCGACTTGTTGAGGAAAAGAAATCTTCTTCTCGATAACTTTTGAGTCCCTTTCAAAAATTCTGTCCCAGTTTAGATTGTAAAGAAAAATAAAAAACTTACGGGAGATATGACAGAACCCTTGTATCTCCTACGTATCCCGTTGAGGCAGGAATCAGGTCAAACGTAGTTCCCCCTCAAATATTAACAAAAACAAAAAATTACAAATAGACCGACCGAGGCCGACATAGGCCGCCTATGTATCTCATTCTTGAGAATTCAGGTCAAACGTATTCAAATACAAAGAAATGTTTAAAGGGATAAATGGGGTGACTGAAGCCGACATTGGCCACCTACGTATCTCATTCTTGAGAATTCAGGTTAGACGTAGTTCATTACAAAAGGAAAAAAAAATTTAAACGAAACAATTACAAGCAAATAGAACCATTAAAGGGAAATAACAGAACTACAAAATGAAGGTACACACGTAATATCTCTTGACAACGTATGAGTTGATCGGTTTTGGCCATGCGGTGCCATCCATCTATGAAAGGACCAAAGCACCTCCGGATAATACTTTGTGAACCATGCAGGGTCCTTGCCAGTTCAGTGCAAATTTTCCTTTGTACTCGTCTTGATGAGGAAAAATGCGCTTGAGTACTAAAATACCAATTTCAAAAATCTTGGATCTTACTCTTTTGTGGAAAGCACGAATCATTCATTGTCGACATAGTTGAACATGAAAAATGACAACCATTCTCTTCTCATCAATCAATGTCAATTGGTCAATCCGCTTGCTAACCCACTCAGCATTGCTCAATGCTACTTCTTGGATGATTGTCAAGGACAGTATCTCGACTTCAGTAGGTATGACTGCTTTTTTTCCGTATACTAGCAAATATAGAGTAGCTCCAATCGACGTTCTGACGGTCGTTCGATAACCCAACAAAGCATATGGCAACATCTCATGCCAACCTCAATGATTGTCAATCATTTTCCTCAAAATCTTCTTAGTGTTTTTGTTGGCAGCTTTAACAGGTCCATTCATTTGAAGACGATAGGCGGTTGAGTTTCGGTGAGTAATCTTAAATTGCTCATTTATATCTCTCATCAAGTGACTGTTGACATTTGCACCATTATCCGTAATGATGGATTCTGGTACTCCAAACATGCATAGCAGATTGTTGAGAACAAAATCAGCTACAACATTCTTGGTTACTAACTTATACGAAGCTGCTTCCACCCACTTGGTGAAGTAGTTGATGGCAACCAAAATAAATTTGTGTCTGTTAGAGGCGGATGGCTCTATCGGACCAATGACATCCATGCCCCAATCTACAAAGGGCCAAGGAGAACTCATAACATTGAGTTCGTGGGGCGGCACTCGGATTAGGTCACCATGCACTTGACATTTATTACATTTCTGCACAAACTTACAACAATCATGTTCTATAGTCATCCAAAAATAACCGGCTCGAAGGATCTTTCTCGCTAGAGCGAGTCCATTTATATGTGTACCACAAACTCCGATGTGTATTTGTTCAATAAACTTCGCAGCTTCGGCAAAATCAATACATCTGAGAAGACCCAAATCTGGAGTCTTCCTGTAAAGGATTTCTCCGCTTAGAAAGAAATTGAGGGCCATACGTCGTATTGACTTCTTTTGGTTAAATGTCGCATTCTCAGGATAAGTCCCAGACTCCAAATATTTCATGATATCAAAATACCATGGCAAACCATCTGGTTCCGCTTCAACATGTGAACCATGGACTGGATGTTCTTTCAGCTCTATATCCAGAGGGTCAATATAATCAGTATCTGGATGTTTAATCATTGAAGTGATGGTGGCCAGAGCATCAACTAACTCATTTTGTGTTCTGGGAGTATGTCTGAACTCAATCTTACGGAATCTCTTGCACAACTTCTGTATATATTGCATATATGGTGTGATCTTCGGTTTCTTCATGGCCCATTCTCCTTGAACCTGATGAATCAATAAATCTGAATCTCCAATACCCAACAACTCGTGGAAATTCATGTCAATGGCCATTTTCAAACCGAGGGTACAAGTTTCATATTTGGCCATGTTGTTCGTGCAATTAAAGTGGAGCTTAGCTGCCATAGGATAGTGTTGACCGGATTCTGACACTAAGACTGCTCCAATACCTCTTCCTTGGTGATTTTCCAATCCATCAAAGAATACTCTCCAACAAGGGTACGCCTTAGAAATACCTTCACCTACAAACGACACTGCCTCATCGGGAAAATAAGTCTTGCGCGGTTCATATTCTTCATCGACAGGATTTTCTGCAAGATGATCAACCAAGGCTTGTGCTTTTATCGCCTTCTAGGTCACATACACAATATCAAATTCGCTCAAAAGCATCTTCCATTTAGCCAACTTTCCAGTCGGAATCGCCTTCTGGAAAATATACCTTAATGGGTCCATCCTGGAAATGAGATATGTAGTATAAGAAGACAAATAATGCCTCAATTTCTGGGCAATCCAAGTCAAAGCACAACATGTTTGCTCCAAAAGAGTATAACGAGACTCGTATGGAGTGAACTTCTTGCTTATGTAATAAATAGCTCGCTCCTTCTTCCATGTTTTGTCATGTTGACCAAGTACGCATCCAAATACATTATCTGAGATAGACAAATACAGCAACAATGGAATCCCTTCCCGCGGAGGAACCAACACCGGTGGATTGAAAAAATAGTTCTTGATAGCATCAAAAGCAGTCTGACATTCTTTAGTCCAATTTGTCAAAGCGTCTTTCTTCAACAGCTTGAAGATCGGCTCACACACCACGGTGGATTGACCTATGAACTGACTGATGTTGTTCAACCTCCCTAAGAAACTCATCACTTCTTTCTTCGTCTTCGGAGTAGGTAACTCTTGAATTGCCTTAATCTTGGAAGGGTCGAGCTCAATACCTCTTCTATTGACTATAAATCCCAACAACATGCCGTCTAGAACCCCATAAGCGCAGTTAGCAGGATTTAACTTCAAGTTGTAACGACGCAGACAGACGAAGAACTTTTTCTAATGCGTCAAGTGGTCCGAACTCTCGCGGGACTTAATTATGACGTCATCTATGTACACCTGGATCTCCTTATGAATCATGTCATGAAATATGGTCGTCATAGCCCTCATATAGGTAGCACCAACATTTTTTAGGCCAAATGGCATCACCCGGTAATGATATACAGCCCAAGGTGTGATAAAAGCCGTCTTTTCTACATCTTCCTCATCCATCAGGATCTGATGATAACCTGCGTAACAATCCACAAATGACTGCATTTCATGCTTAGCACAATTATCAATCAAAATGTGAATTTTCGGCAACGGAAAATAATCCTTTGGGCTTGCTTTGTTGAGATCTCTGTAATCGACACATATTCTGATCTTTCCGTCTTTCTTGGCAACTAGAACAACAATGGCCAACCAAGTCGGTTATTGCATCACTTCCACTAATCGAAATTTGATCTGTTTGGTGATCTCTTCTTTAATATTTAAACTTAACTCAGGATTGAACTTCCAAGACTTCTGCTTCATTGGACTGAACCCCGGATTGATCGGCAACTTGTGAGACACCACATTGGTACTCAGCCCTAGAATGTCGCTGACCTCCCACAGGAACACATCAATGTATTCAGTAAGCAAATGAATCAGATCCTTTCTTTGAGATTCATTCAAGTGGACACTGATTTTGACCTCTTTGACACACTATTGGTCTCCCAGATTTACAATTTCCGTTTCATCCAAATTTGGCTTATGCTGATTTTCAAACTGCCAAAATTCCTTAGCAACATATTCCGGTACCTCATTTTCCTCCTCGTATTCTTCACCCTCGTCATCACCTGCCTCATTTTGTTCGTTCAGCTCATGACATGACATGACATTGGCAGGTTTTAAATTAATATTATTGAAATCATAGACAGACAAAGTTAGAAAAGTAAAATATAGCAGATAAGTAAATAAACAAGTTTTCAATAAAAAGAGACTTTCATTCAAAATGGAAAACAATGCAAACATTGGCCATGGAAAAGGGCCATGTTTCCTTTTTAAACATCACGGGGGAATTTAAAAATTCATGAAATTAAAGAAAAACAAAAATGGTGGGTCTCACGACTCTTTTGGACTACCACCAATTTTCAAAACATGGATAAACAATGTCCTTCTAGAAAGATTATCGGGGAATCAAGATCGGTGTAGAAGTCCAATTCTGCAGTTGTTCTCCAGGCTCAGCATCACGGATACCAGCTAGCTCGACCTCGTCCTCTATGGCAGCATCGATCTCTTCAAAAAGGTTGCAGATTCCTTCCCCGAGTCCATCACGATCGGCGTACCCCGGACTGGAAATGATTGATATAGATGAGGGATTGGCTTAGCCAATGCTTGATCACTGTTCTTCTTCATCTTCATCTCATCATCTGTGGGGACGTACCCCAAACCATATCTCTCTCCTTTGACGAGAACTTGAATAGGCTCAATAATTCCTTGGGAATTCCTTCCCAATCTGAAACCTGGCTCAAACCCATTATGCAGCATCACAGTGGCAATCATCTTGTACACATAAGGCATAGGAGGTTGTGGGGACAAATCCTCGCCATCGTATTTACTATCTTCACCGTGTAGAAATCGGTGCCTCGCGAGACTTCATCAATAATTAGCGTCTGCCTGCCGGAGTGACTCCCTTCGCCGTGAATAACTAGTTCTTGGTCCTTCCAAATGAGTTTCATAATCTTGTGAAGAGTAGAGGGCACAACTCCATCCATATAGATGAAAGGTCTTCACAGAAAAAGGTTATAGCTGGTGTCAATGTCCAGGACCTGGAACTGTGCACTATACTCCGCTGGACCTATTTGGATGACCAAATTCACTGCTCCCAATGTGTCTCTTCGTACCCCGTTGAAGGCTCTTACATTGACTTGGTTTTATTCCAGATTCCCCAAGTTAAACCTTAACTGCCTCAGTGTCGACAATGGGAAATGTTGATACCAGACCCATTGTCACGACCCAAATTCTAGAATCCGAATTGCAACCGGCGTCGTTAACCTCTCAGAGGTCGCAGACAAGCCTCTTCTTAGCTTTTATCACAATCATAAAGTTAAATTTGCGGAAAATTTAAATCTTTTTAAAACTTAATGAAGTATACTTAGACTTCATATAATACTGCATAAGAGTGATAAACTATTAAGCTCAAACTAAACAACCATCTATAATAGATTAAACAATTAAAATGAAAGATGCGTAATATTGATAATAATTTGCCAAATGGCCTTAAAACAAAAGCTTAGAATAAATGTCTGAATGAAACACTAGGGACAACATCCACTAGCTATGTCTAACGTACTAAGCTAGAAGTAAAGAGTAGTATCCTCGAACTCAAGAGTACCTACCAAAAGTCTGGAGATCGCTATTCCAAACCGGTTCAACGAGTCTTCAACCATCTCTCTGACCTGTACCTACAAAAATAGTAATAGTATAGGGTTATAACACACTTGTACTAAGTATGGGTGTATGCACACATACACATAAGGACTATGCATGATAAAAGAAAGCTCTTCCTATAACAACATGCCGTTTCTGGAAGTAAAGTCACTTAACTTTCCTAATTCGTTATTTATGAATCATGTTATGAATATGACATATTTTAATGCATTCAAAGCACACAACTCATTTTGTATATGAACATAAGACCTTGGAATTATGAACATAATTTTAGAACATCTCAAACGAAAATTTATAAATTTGCTCCTCCTTAGGCCGAGAGCTCTATTTCAAGACTTAGAATATTTTTTAGTCCTTTCTTCTTTCTGTTGTGTATATCAATGATCTCCTTTGATCCTATGTTTTACTTACATGTGCAATGATTCATTGTAGTCCCATATCAACAATGAATCGAGTAAGTAATTCACAAGACTAAGGAAATGATTTGGCTACTACAATGCCCCAAAATGAACTAAGGTGAACTAGAGCCTCATGATTGTTTATTGAGTTGATTTTAAGTTAAACGGAGTTAGTTTAGTGTCCTTAGGCAGTGTGAAAAGTTTCGTGAAGTTTGGAGATCAAACGACCAAGAACGTCCAAGGCATTCGAAAGATATGCCTTGAGTCGACCTTGTACGTCTAGACGAGTTTCGTCGAGTTTTATGTGTTCGTTTTGGATGAAATTCATGTGAGAGGTGTTTAACTTATAGATGATCATATTTGTGCTGGAAACATCTAGGATATTATCCCCAAGGACCATCGAAGGGTCCTTGAGAAAGGACCCAAAATCTGGTAAGCAGGCTGTCCCAGGCAGCCTTGGCGACGGCGCAGTCGACGGCCAGTCATGGCTGTGACGCCCCGTCACAAGGTTCCGTCGTGGGGGAATTGTTCAAGGGTGTAGAGGGTACCCTTTTCAAGCCACTGAAGCTTGCAACGGATGGTCAGGACGGGCCGTTGCACCCGTGATGCCCCGTCACAAGTAGGTCGTCGCAAGCCTTGTCCTTGTGCGCAAATTTTTCTGCCAAGTCAGGGGTGAACTTGTAAATTCACCCCACGTCTAAATAAGAGTTTGGACGGTTTGTTAAGGGATTTTTAGGTTATATTAAATGATTTTTAAACCCTAGACCTAGACAAGACCCCCTCACTTCTAAATTCAACTCTCTCTCTCTAAAGAAACTCTCTCAAGACTCCATTGGAAGCTAGAAGTCAAGGAAGGAAAGTAGGGCTGCCTTGGACTTGTTTCTTCATCAAAATTAGTGGATTTCCTTCTCTTAAAGGTATGGTATCCATTCTTGAATATCTTTTCATTCAAGAAGCCAATTTCCAAAATGGTTTTCAAAAGGGTTTCTAAACTCAATCTTCTTCTAACTTTGATATGTGGGTCTTCTTGTATTTAAGTTATAATGGTTTAAATGTATTTATGTTGATTTGAATTGATGATTTTGATGTTAAAACTCCATGAAACTTTTGTTTATGCATACTTCAACTTTTGACTTAAAAATGGGTTATGTGAGCATGATTTGAGTAAGGTATGAACTTGGGTCTTCTTGTGTATGTCATGTTGGTGTAAATACTGCCCTAAGGGCCTTAGTATGGTGAAATGTTGATAAATTGATTATGGGTGATGATGGTTTGAATTGTTGATGAGTTGTTCTCATTGTATATTTCTTATTATGAATTGCTATTTGAGTGGTATGGTCCACCTTATGGGTGGCGGTGCTAATTGAAGAGCTTGATGTTGTTTAGTATGTGTTGAGTAGGTAATCTTGAAGGTCTAATATGTTAAATGAAGATATATTGTATGTGGGTCTTCTATTGTGTTTGGTGTAGCTTGAATTGCATGCTTGACCTAGTTTATGTCTAAATAAAGTATATGATTATGAGAAGCATGTAAAGTGTGTAACTCGATGAATCGAGGTTAAAGTATGTGTAGAACTTGTTGATAATGAGATTATGCTTATATGCAAAGTGTACACATGTACACACACACACACACTTTAAAGAATGTATTATACCAAGTTGAGCAAAAAGGGGAATCTTGAGGTGGACACACTTCGTGAGTTGAGACGTAGTGTCTAGTAGCAACCTCTCCATTCGTAGTGAGCTTTCTAAGATAGACTATTATATTGAGAAATCCATGGGGAGTTATGCCTAGCACCGAGAGGATATGAAGTGGAGGTGGATTGCACTTCGTGAGTTGAGATGTTGTAATCCAAAGTAACTCTTGAGGTGAGTACTCCTCGTTAGTAGAGAGTGAGTTACTTAGTATCAATCTCCTTATCCCTTAACTATGTGCCCGCATAGGTGTAGCTATTGGAAAAGCAATGTAAACGCTAAGAAGCATGACCTTACACTAGGCAAGTAAGGATCCCTCATCCGATAGGGGTTAATATCGGGATTCCATGTCTAGCTCTCATGGTCTTTGTCGGTTAAGCTAAATCCCATAAAAGAATTGATTTGAAACTAATTATCTTGTATATTGTTGAATTTGTGTATGTATATCGTGAAGTGCTCAATCCACATTAGTTACCGAGTAGGAGCATTGAGTGGGAGTAGTAGTATGGGATGCTATTCTCACATTGCACTTGGTGTGACCTATACCTTCTATGGGAGAAGAGTAGCTTCATGAAATCCGTGTGAATGAGTACTATGGTGTAGTGTTATGGAGGATTATTGTGGAGTACTTGAGTAAATGGAATCCATTGGGAGTACTAAGTGTGAGTGGTAGTATGGGATGCTACTCTCACATTGCACTTGGTATGACCTATATTTCCATGAGTGTTTTGCATATGTTAGCCAAGGGCGTTGATTTGATTTCCAACGAAGTAAGCCTAAGATTTGGTAGTTTTAAGGGTCGCTTTGGTGTGCTTTGAAGGGAGGTGTAATGAAAATCCCTTCTTAGCTAGACTTAGGGAGTCTTAGGATAACCTTGGGTTAGGGCAACTTCAAAGGAAAAAAGTTCATATGACTTGGACCGTGCCATTCACTGTAAGGTCTCCATTGTAAGAATCCATTATGTTCACTGTGATGCTTTATTCAATTTTCATTGTATGTTTAGTAAGTTCATTGAAATGTTCCTTTTGATTACTCTAAGTTTTGGTAAAGTTGCCATAAAATGTTGATTGTCGATTCTTATGTTGGTTTGTTTCTAGATTCATGAATATTGCTTTAATTGCATCAAAAGTTATTTTTACTAAAATGTCCCTTTTCGTATGTTTTTGCATATGCCATACTTAGTACATTGTTTTACTAACCCCATACTTTTATATACCTTATGAGTATAGGTTGGAAGCCTTTTTAGAGGATCGGAGTTGAAGCTTGGGAATTCTATCTCTCAAGAATTGGGTATGTCCTCATATATTCGAGGACATAGTTTTATGTTTCTTAGTTTCTTTATTAGGACTTAAAATGTATTTACTTTTATTGTAAAGGGGCCGTGTACCTAAGATTTTTAAGTTGTGTCCTTAAGTTGGCTTGTGACGATAAGATTTCCTAGTATTTATGAAAAGACTTCTTTTATTATTATTATCGTGAAAAATTTTAATTCCGCACTACTTTTCATGCTTTATGTTATGAATGCTAGTTAGAGGGCTTGTACGAGACCCCAAAGGGGTCAAGTACGCCCGGTCATGATTCGAAGGTTTTCCCTAACTTTTAGGGGGTGCTTTCGGGTCATTATAGCTACCTTACTTACAAGTTAGATTTTTCATTCTTGTTAAATTAGGTATGAATGTATTTATAAGCCAATCTTTATTGGCAATGCCCATTATTTGATTATTTGTATAATATATAGATCTTCGGGGCATATATTCATACTCCAATATTGGCACAAACCACTAACTTGTTAAAACTTCATTCTTATCAAACATCGATGATTGACATTCTTAGCTCTTGCTTACTTAGTTCAATTTGAACTTACGTTTCTACTTCTTTGCTCTGTTGTTCACTTTGAACATGCTACTTTCATTCTTTCTTACTCTCTTAAAGAATTCTTTAGCATTAACTGAAGTAGTTCATGCGAGCTAACATGAAATCCAGTGTCTTCCCACATTGAAAAGAGGTGGATCACCACTTAAGTGAAACCAAGCTCAATGTATTCCCCACACTGAAAAGAGGTGGTTCACCGGCTAGAGTGAAACCAAAGTCAGTGTCTTCCCCACACCGAAAAGAGGGGTTCATGGCTATAGTGAACCGAATACTTTCCTGAGCTTTAACCGACATAAATCATGTGAGCTAAACATGAGATCCAGTGTCTTCCACACACCGAAAAGGGGTGGTTCACCTGCCATAGTGAAACCAAATACTACATAGCTCTCTTAGGTGGAATTAACTGGCTAGTTCCTATGCTGGCAACATAGTTCAAAGACTAGGATATTTCTGAGACTACTTATCCACCTTGGTGGTAGCCTCATCTCATGAGGCTTATATGTGCTGAGCACAAGCTCATTGCTAGTCTATCGGTGCTAAGCTCATATTTATTTTTACTTAATATATTTTAGAGTTGACTCAAACATTATGGAAGCTTTCTTCTAGTATGAGGTTTACTTAACTCAATGGAGACTGGTCATCCCTTTTACATACTTAATGAATATGAATTTGAATCTTACATTATCATCATGGTGTGAGTGACACTTGTCTCACAGCTTCTAGCATCCTCTTATGTGAGTATCTTTAACATAGTTGACTAGGTGTAAGCGAGACTTGTCTCACTTCCTTTAACACCCCATTCTGGTCAATTTCATAACTCATAAGCTTTTTGTTATGTTATTACTCACCTTATCTTGTTCAATGTCATTTGATAGCCTTCTACCATTCTTTATGAACGCTATAAACTTTATTCAATGAACTTACTATATTCATAGTTCATTTTGATAGGGTATGTTGGGACTTGTCCCAATGATTGGTATACCCTTGGTTATGAATTCATTGAGTTACAACTTGTCAAGTCAATTCTTAACATGTATTTTGGCATTACAATACATTGGACATATAAGATTAGTATGAATTAGTATTGGCCAATTCTAATAATATTTTGGACATAATTTTGCTAGCCAATTTATTGGCATAAGCCAAAATTTCACTCAACATCTTTTTTCATGAGATTATCATTAGCCAAGTCGATTAACTTTATGTATATACTATAGTGAACTCATCATCTCAAGCAAGTCAACTTTTAATACTAAAATAAATTTCATAAACAAATCATAACAAACTTCATCTTCTCGAACACAATTAGGCATTACAACATTCTTTATCTCATGTAAATAATACTCTAATCATACGGATCTAACTTATAGGTCTCATTCGACATTAACAAATCAATAAACCTACACATAATGATCAGTTAGCACCACATACTAACAACATGTTCGAGATTACATAATATGTACTACTAGAATCGGAAATAGGGATAACTAGGGAGATGGACGTTCAATAATGTAGTTTGGAACAACCCTAGTTTCAATATTCTAGTATCTAAAACGTTTGAAAAGCCTCTTGGGGAAAGGAATCCAAGAGAGAAAACCCATACCTTACTGTAGAATTGAATATATGAAGATCACCTTGAACTTTGCACGAAAAATCTTGAAGAATACCCTTGAAATCGCCTAAGAGAACTCGGAAGTATTTTTTGTTTTTCTTGTGTTTTGCTTACTGTTTTCAGTAGTGAGTTTCTAGTGGTTGAACGTCAGTCTAAGTCTTAGGAGCTAATAATGACTAATTCAACTTAGGATAATTAACTTAATTAAATAAATTAATTATCTAATTACTATAACGCTCCTCCTAAATTGACTAGACATAGGAGAGCATTTGACTTAGCCAAATCTGACAATTAGCTAAGGTTCTCGGCTTGACCAAGGCTTTAAATTAATTAATTAAGTTGATAAATTAATTAATTAAGGGACCTAGGGAAATTACTAAAATACCCCTAAGTCAGTAGGACCACAACTAACCCCTTTGGACCATCCTAGGTTAGGTACTAGGTTCTCTCTTAGTTAGTTACACGATTTGGTGTCACCCGAGTAGGTCTTAGGTTGTCGGGTCCCTTAGTTGGTTAATTTTTGTTTGTCCTAGGTTAGTTATCTAGTTGGTTAAGTTAGTTAGAGTCTAGAGTTGGTTACGAAGCCAGGCCCTACTTGGATGGACCCGTTCGCGCGCCTGCCCCTAACCGCCTAACCGAACTCGATTGGCTTGGTCGTGTGGTCCCCCTCGGCCGCTTACACATGTGCTTGCACATGTGTTGCTTCCTATTTTTCTCAACTGTGCACTTCTATGGTTGCATTTGGAAAGTTCACTCCTTTTCCAAGGATCCTCACTATGTCCTTGAACACTGCTTAATCTACATGATCATTTTAATTGGTCATGTACTATGGTGCCTAGGCTTGACACATGATGTCTCGTACCTAATTGTGAGTTAAGGAATAAAACATTTTAGTTTAGGGTCTTCATTGTAGGTACAATTTTTAATAAGCTCGTTAATACATAGAAAATTGGCTAACACCCTTAGCAAATATATTCTAATATGCCCAATATTATTCAATATTGGGCATTGGGATGCCTATGTACCCCAATACACATTCTTAAAACCTAATAGGCTCTTTAATAGACATGTAAATTTTTCTGGAATGTTACATTATCCCCCCCTTAGGAACATTCGTCCCCGAATGACTACACATCATTTTAAATCAGAGAGGGTATTTTTGAAAAACACAACAACATACTTGAACTTTATTCTTTGTGAATATATGATTCACACTTACTCTGGATGATGCATATTACTCTAAGCTTATATGAAGCTTCATATCTGAGATTGAGGAACTTCCTTCTCAATCACGCTTAAACTCAATGCACATCACAACTCATGCAACACAAAAATCAATTCTACGCTATACAAAAATAGCAACATGAATGCAAGCATGTACTCATATTAACTCATATAGTGCAAGTATAAAACACACGATTATGGACTTAAAACACCAAATCCGACTAATGCACTAAATCTTAGAGTTTCTTAAACAAAATCAGACTTAGGAAGAGTATATCTAACCTCTAGAAATGAACAAGTGAGGGTAATTGTAAGACCTTGGAAATGAGATAAGGTGTCTACAGCATAACATGTTAGTATTAATGTTATAAGGTCCTAAAATGCCTTATTATGTGATATAGAGGCAGTGTGCAAAGTTTGAAGTGATTTGGAAGTTGAACGTCGAGGGAGGTCCAAGACGTTCGACGAATAGTCGCTTATGTGCCTAATGTGTGTATGCATTTCTAAATTTTATGAACTGAGTCTAATTAGCCTTTAAATAGTTTATAATGGTGTTTAATGTTATTGTATGAAGTTTCATGAAGTTTGGAGGTCAAACGCCCAATAACGTCCAAGGCGTTCGAAAGATAGCCCCTAAGACGTTCATTGTATGACATGTTGGGGTCAAGGCTGTTTGGACGTCTTGTAGTTGTTTGTTTTTGATGAAACTTATGTGGTAGGTCTATAACATGCTAAGGTTTGTAATCGCATTGGAAACGTCCGGGTATGACTTCTAAAGGGCCCCACAAGAGGCCCCAAAAGAAGGACCCAAGGCTGCCTAAGACACTGCCTGGGCAGTGTCCCTTGACGGACCCAATGACAGATCGTTGGGCCACCAACGGACCGTCAAGCAGGTCTCGTTGAAGGGGGCTTGCCTTGTGCAGGTATTGATCCAAGAATTTGGCTAAGGCATGGGCGACGGAGGCTGCCACGGCCCGTCATGGCCATCTCGCCCCGTCGAGCCCCTCGTCGCGGATGGCCTGCAGGTTGGCTGCCTGCGTTCTGCCAAGTCAGGGATGAATTTGTAAATTCACCCCACATCCTAACCTGACTATTATAGGTTTATTTGATTATTTTTGGGTGTATTTAAGGGTCCAAAAACGTGACCAACCCATTCTCAAATCCCCTCACTCAAATTGAACCCTTCCCTTCACAAAATATTCTCTCTAGAACCTCCATGGTTTTTGAAAATCAAGAACAGCTTGTAGATGGGATTCTCATGGGTTATCCATCAAGTTTTATAGGTCTTCATGAAGGTTAAGGTATGGTGATCCTTCATCTCTAAGTAACCTTTCACTTGGAGAGTTCTTCTCAATGTTTTTCAAAGAAATCTTATGAACAAGTTTCCAATCTTCCAATCTAGCCATGGGTTCTTTCTCAAAACGTTTCTAAAGATTAAATAATAATTAATTAGTATTAATATGATGATTGGAATGTGATTTCACTTCAATTGCATGATGAACCCATGTTCCTTCCAAAAATGGTTTAGCTCTTGAAAGGGTTTTGTAATTATGGCTTGTTCTTGATTTTAAATGGTGATTCTCTTATGTTGAATGGCTTGTGGTTATTGTTATTTACATTAAATAATGGTGAACTTATGATTAGCAGTTCATGATGATAAATATATGATGTTTTGAGCATGAATAACCTATGTTTCTATATGTTGTCTTGAAGACGATTGTGAGATCGGTTGTGTAGGCTCTTGATTATGTGTGAACTGCTGTAGCTACTCTTTTAGGGTGATGTAATGGATGAATTTTGTAAGTATAAATCCTTAATGTTCAAATTAAGAAGGGCTTGCATGAATTGATATAGATTCCTTTAGGTTATGAAGTCAAGAAGCTAAGTTGTGATGCATCTCGAATTGTTATTAGATAAAGTATGATTTAGTCTTGATTTCTTATCTAATTAGCTACTGCCTAATGATTATATTATTGATGAAATATGAATGATGATCATACCCTTAGATAGTTCATAGTATTGATAAAGTCTCCTATACTCTAGCAAATCGATAAGCCTAAATGCCTATGTTGTAACCCTAATCTTGAATGTATGTAATCATGATTTCAATATGGTTAAATGTAGGTTTAGCTACTGCCTTAGACTTACATATGTATGAACTATGATCTAAAATCAATGTAAGGGAAGTTAGCTAATGACCTATGTTATTCTACTTTCCTAGTATGTTGATATGTTTCATTATGTTATGGCATAATCTTGTAGCGACTTGTACATGGTTTCTTATATGTTTAAAGTACATATAGCTACTGCCATATATGTGTTTTATTGATGAATAAAGTGTATTGATCAATGATGATCAAAGGGTGAGAAATTGGTAAGAATGCTTAATTCCTCTACTCTTCTACTTCTCTATTCTTTATAGAAATGTTGATGAAGCCTTGTATGGCATTGTGTGGTATGGTCCACTTATGGTGGCGGTGTTTACTTTATTGTCATTATATATGTGTTGACCTTGGCAATGAAGGCAAATTGATGAACTTGTGAACATATGCTTAAAATGATACTATGAGAAGATTATGCCTACTTTCCCATTAGAATTTATGACCAAGGAACATCACTGATCTCAGTCAAAATTCACATTTATTGAACTTTGCATACAGCTGGTGTTCCCTGAGTACTTGCAATGTCTTTCTCAAATGTTGTTCATCCTCATCTCTGGTCTTAGAGTATATGAGGATGTCATCTATGAATACTATGACAAAACAATCAAGATATTCACGGAAGACTCTATTCATAAGGTCCAAAAACGCGGCTGGTGCGTTAGTGAGACCAAATGACATGACAAGAAACTCGTAATGACCATACCTAGTACGGTAGGCAGTCTTAGGACTTCTTGTTGTCTCACTCTATGCTGACCATACCCTGACCGGAGATCTATTTTTGAAAAGAAACTTGAACCTTGGAGTTTATCAAATAGATCATCAATTTTGGGAAGAGGGTATTTGTTCTTTATAGTGACTTTGTTGAGTTGCCGATAATCGATACACATTCTAAGAGTTCCATTCTTTTTCTTAACGAAGAACACTGGAGCACCCCATGGGGATATGCTCGGCTAGATGAAGACCTTGTCAAGTAAATCTTTTAACTTCAACTTCAACTTTTTGAGTTCGGCTGGTGCCATGCTATATGGAAGAATGGAAATTTCTTTGGTGTTGGGATCTAAGTCAATTTCGCGTTCAGGAGGGATTCCTGGTAAATCCTCCGGAAAGACATCTTGAAACTCACTCACTACGGACATAGAGTCTATGGAAGGAACTTCATGTTCTAAGGCATTGACTCTGACTAAGTGGCATAAATACCCCTTAGATAACATCCTATTGGCTTTAAGATTGGAAAGTATTTGGCCTGTTGGATTTGAACTACGCCCTTCTCATTCCAGCTCTAACTCATTTGGAAACTGAAACCATACTACCTTATTTCGACAGTCTATGGTAGCATAGTATTTATGAAGCCAATCCACACCCAAAATTATATCAAAATCAAGCATGGTTAATTCTATTAGATCAGCATAAGTAACTCTATCAAAGTCATTAATTGGGCAATCTTTATATACTCTTTCTGCTCTAATGATGTCTCCTATGGGAGTACTGACTAGAAAAGGCTCATGCAAGATCTCAGGAAGCAAGTCAAATTTACTAGCTACTAACGGAGTAACAAATGACAAAGTGGATCCTGGATCTAACAACGCATACACAAGAAAAGAAAAGACATGCAACGTACCAGTGACCACATCAGATGACTTCTCTTTCTCCTCTCTACCTTTCAGAGCATAGAATTTGTTCCTCTTGGGAGGCTCGGCTACAGCATTAGGATTAGGCCGAGGCTGAGTATCTGCCTTGGCCTGGTTCTTCACGTGTGGGCAGTCCATGACCATATGCCCACTCTTGCCTCACCCATAGCATGCATTAGTACCTACCAGGCACTCAACTCCATGCAAACAACCACACTTACCACATGACTTGCTGTTACGCTGGGCATTTCTATCATTGCCCTTCTTGGGGCCAGACTTGTCCCCTTTTGCATTAGAGTTCCTGGAAGGAGTAGGAATACCTGAGTGTTGGTGCCCTTTCTTGAACTTGGTCCTGTTCTGGACTCCAAATGTACCCCTACCAGAGCTAGAACCAGTCTGATCCGAGGGCCTAGGCTTCTTGCCTTCTTGGCCTCTCTTTATCCGACGACTCTCCTCCTCCTGTTGTGCATGTACCATCAACCTACAAAGGTCCATGTTATCATTCAACATGGTTGCCCGACAATCCTCCTACAGATCCTCAGACACACCAGTCACAAACCTGCTCATCTGATCCCAGCTATTGGACACCAGAGAAGAAGCATATTTTTAAAGCTTAACTAATTTCAAGGTGTATTCCTTGACTTACATACCTCATTGTCATAGGTTGATGAACTCCTCAACCTTATCTTCTCTTTGCTCTATGGGAAAGAATCTCTCCAGAAATGCAGTCTTGAGAACGTCACAAGTGATGGGGACTTCTCCTGGTGCTCGACCATCTGCCCATATTTTGTACCACACCTGTGCCACATGTTTGAGTTGATATGCAACCAACTCAGCCTTCTCCTTTTCATTAACCCCCATGGCATAGAGAATCTTGTAAACCTCATCCACAAACTATTGGGGATCCTCATTGGTTCTGGACCTGAAGTAGACTGGAGGATTCATTCTAGTGAAATCCCTAAGTCTGCTAGCCATGGTGCTAGCATGTGGTTTCTCTCTGGGAACACCCTCTCTAGTGGCTTTAGCCGTGATGGCCTGTGCCTAAGTAGTGATGGCCTGGGCCATCTGAACCAATCCTTCTCTTACTTCTCCATCCGTCAACACAGCTGGGTTGATAGGCACTTGAACTCCAGCAGCTGGGGCTTGAGGAGGAGCTTGGTTTCCTCCAGCAGTTGCTTCTTCAACTCTTCTGGTTGTGTTTCTCCTTGTGTTCATTGTTCTACACGCACACACAAGAAGGTAGTTATATACTAGTGACACAAGATATCATAACTATAGACAACACGATAAAGAGTAGAAGAAGGGAAAATTCCTAACATCACAAAGTCTCTAAGTCATGATTGTGGTGCACTTCACAACCACAAGTTAGAAACTATGCAACGTGGTTGTTTTGAGCTTTAGTTCCTAGGTAATTTAACCTCATGCTCTGATACCAAGTTTGTCACGACCCGGATTCTGGAATTAGAATTGCAATCGGCGTAGTTAACCTCTGAGAGGTCGCAGACAAGCCTCTTCTTAGATTTCATCACAATCATACAGTTAAATTTGCGGAAAATTTAAAACTTTTTAAAACTTCATGAAATATACTTAGACTTCATATAATACTGCATAAGAGTGATAAACTATTAAGCTCAAACTAAACAACTATCTATAATAGATTAAACAATTGAAATAAAAGATATGTAATATTAATAATAATTGGCCAAACAGCCTTAATACAAAAGCTTAGAATAAATGTCTGAAAGAAATGCTAGGGACAACATCCACTAGCTATGTCTAACGTACTAAGCTAGAAGTAAACCGTAGTATCCTCGAACTCAAGAGGACCTACCAAAAGTCTGGAGATCGTTATTCCAAACTGCTTCAACGAGTCTTCAACCTTCTCTCTAACCTGTACCTATAAAATAGTAATAGTATAGGGTTAGCACACACTTGTACTAAGTATGGGTGTATGAACACATACACATAAGGACTATGGATGATCAAGGAAAGCTCTTCCTATAACAACATGCCGTTTCTCGAAGTAAAGTCACTTGACTTTCTTAATTCGTTATTTATGAATCATGTTGTGAATATGACATATTTTAATGCATTCAAAGCACACAACTAATTTTCAATATGAACATAAGACCTTGGAATCATTAACACAATTTTAGAACATCTCAAACGAAAATTTATAAATTTGCTCCCCCTTAGGCCGTGAGCTCTATTTTCCAGACTTAGAATATTTTTCAGTCCTTTCTTCTTTCTATTGTGTAGTTCAATGATCTCCTTTGATCTTATGTTTTACTTACATGTGCAATGATTCATTGTAGTCCCATACCTACAATGAATCGAGTAAGTAATTCACAAGACTAAGGAAATGATTTCGCTACCTTACTAACAAGTTAGATTTTTCATTCTTGTTAAATTGGGTATGAATGTATTTATAAGCCAATCTGTATTGGCTATGCCCATTATTTGATTATTTGCACAATATATAGATCTTGGGGGCATATATTCATACTCCAATATTGGCACAAACCACTAACTTGTTAAAACTTCATTCTTATCAAACATTAATGATTGACATTCTTAGCTCTTGCTTACTTAGTTCACTTTGAACTTACGTTTCTACTTCTTTGCTCTGTTGTTCACTTTACACGTTCTACTTTCATTCTTTCTTACTCTCTTAAAGAATTCTTTAGCATTAACTATACTAGATCATGTGAGCTAACATGAAATCCGGTGTCTTTCCCACACCGAAAAGAGGTGGATCACCAGTTAAAGTGAAACCAAGCTCAGTGTATTCCCCACACTGAAAAGAGGTTGTTCACCGGTGTCACGACTGGGTCTAGACCCTAGCCGAAACTGGCATCGTTGACCTCTCAGAGGTCGCAGAAAAGCCTACATACGTCCTCATTACATCGTATAGGTTAATTTTAGTGAAAAATTTAAAACTTTTGTTTGCTTTTAAGTATACATAGATTTTATTGTAAGAATTGCATTATATCACATCAGTTCACAACAACCACATAACAATAAGATATTCAAATGAAGGAAATAGTTCATAACTTCATTAATATAAAGTTGCCAAAATTTCACCAATACTACGTCTGAAAATAAGTAAGAAAGAAACGCTAGTGGAACACCCTCCACTAGCTCATGTCTACTTCTAGGCTAGAATATAAAACATAAGCATCCTCGAAAGCATGAGGGCCTACCAAGTCCGGATGAATGCTCCACATCCAGATAGTTTCAACGTAGTCTCGTAAGCTCTAGCGTCCACCTGCACATGCACCTAAAAGTAGAGGCTTGTATGGAATTAGTACACACTTGTACTAAGTATGGGTGTATGCAAGTATACACCAAGGACATGCATGATTAAGAAAAGCTCTCTCCTAACGATATGAATTATGGGATGCCAAGTCAGTTGGACTTGCCAAATCAGATTAGAAAAGTCATGCTATGAGAGTAACATGCATCATCATTCTTTTCATATTGCACACAGCACATAACATATTTCATTTAGTACATACATATATCACATATCATTCGTTCATATGCCGTGAGACCTTGGAATCACGGACTTAACATTAGGACTTCCCAAATGAGGGCTCAACATATGGGACCTCAACTAGGGAGCCTTCTTTAGCAAACACAGAGTCTGCTTCATTCATTCATACGTACTTCATTTTTCATTCATTTATATACCTAGGATGTTGTTTAGGACTCTCTTCGGGTTCACTGTGCAATGACCAAGAATGACCTAGTGTCATTACTTGAGTCTAGGTCACCTCTTGATTATCCTATGCAAACACCTTTGGTATCATTCGTTTCATTGTGTGCATTACATGAGGCTGGCCTCATTCTTTCTTTGGGAACTTTAACTTTAACCGACATAGATCATGTGAGCTCATGAAATCCAGTGTCTACCCCACACCGAAAAGAGGTGGAATCACCGGCCAAAGTTAAACCAAAACATGTTAGCGTGTATAAGGAATTGAACCCTGCTAGAACCCTATTTAGGCAGCATAGGTTGAAAGACTAGGAGATACAAGGAGACCCATACCCGCCTAAATGGACAGTCTCATCTCATAAGATTTACACGAACCTCTGCCTTCCCGAAAGAAGGAATCGCGACTCATAGCTAGCCTATCGGTGCTCTGTATAAAGTTCCATTGCATTCATCTCACACATCATAGAAGTTGGCTTCTAGCATAAGGGCATCATTACTCATTAGCTGATTTCTCATCTCATCATTAGTATTAAGTGTGCATTAATCATCTCAATACTTTCATTAGAGTGTTTCTTAGAGACTGTTCTCTTTATTAGTTTTACACTCTCATAGATAAGTACGTCTTTTGGTAACACTTATTAGGATCATTTGAGATTGATCTCGTCTTTCATATTAGGCTCTTATCATGTTGTCAACACATTCATTAACTTTCGCATATTAGCTCTTCATATTTACTCACCCCATTTCGTGAATGTTCATTTCATTATATGCCAATGCACTTGGCCTTTTAGTGTGTTTCACACTCTTACTTAACCCTCCTGGGGTCACATCATTTTATCATATACATCTTAGGTTCACTTACTTTTAACCGTACGCTGGACTAATGAACCCATACGTACAAGCCATGAGGCTTCGTTCATAATTCGTCTAAGTGACTTAAACTTACCCAAGATTCTATGATACAAGACTTATGCATCTTGTAAGTATGCCAAGGTATCGATTTCAATTTCCTATAGGCAGCTTTCATTAAATATTTATTCACGTAAGACTTATGCATCAATACGGAATTGGGCAAGGGAACCCGATTTCGAATCCCTTGAGCAACATTTAGTCTTATATTAAATTTTGATTTAAAATTTCAGCTTGGGGACCCGAGATCGAATCCCAATGCCTACATTTCTTTTCTTTCTTTTCTCTCCTTGACTTTTCTGTTTTTGACCGAGAGGATGTGGGATCGATCCCCCACAACCTTATTTTACTTTTCTTTAATTATTCTCCTAATTTCCACACCTATCCGAGAGGTTGTGGGTTCGATCCCCACACACCTCATTTTATTTATTTTTCCCTATTTCATTTCTTCACTTGAGCATTACCCCATTTTGAATCCCCCTTACCTCATTTTTATTATTGAATTTTCAGCATCTTACATATGGTGAGGTCTCGGATTCAATCCCTGATGACCTCACACATTTTAATTTTTTTTTTGAAAACCCAAATCCTCAATGTTGCCTATGCCGAGACCAAATTTCCAGATCTGGAAATTTGGTCATGTTTTCAGTCCATTTTTCTCAACCTTTGTACGTTAGATTTTTATGGAAATTCGTTGGACATTTCGTACATTATTATATGCATTTTTCCAAGTAATTTTATACAAAAACACAGGGATTTAACATGCCATTTTCATGCTCCAACTCGTGACCAAGAACAACGGCAACACCCCTTTGACACTCACTTATCACATAGTTTTGGAAAAGCATACTTAATAATCACATAAATCCGAACATACATACATGAACATAATCATCACGAAAATACATTACATCCCTAAATTCTACCAGCAAACATACCCAACCTACAACAATCGATGGGTGCTAGTGACAGGGACATGCAACAGGGAAACATTCCTAGTTTTCGGAATAGATTTCGACTGAATCCTAGGGGTCTCTTGGGAAATGGACCAAGAGGAAGAAACCCATACCTTTTCATCGTTAAACACCTGTTTCAAACCTTTCCAACGCACTGCCAACTCCCACGAACCAAAGCTTCACAACCGAAACCTCAACACAATCCTGTCGAGAACTTTGCTTTTGCTTTTTGTTTTTAGACTAATTTTTCTTTTGAGCTTTAGCGTTCAAGTTCTTCAAGTGTGATGAACTTTTGAATTTTCTGTTTGCGTTTACTGATAATGGAACATGAAAGTGATAGTGGGGGTTTAGACGTGAGAGTAGGTTAGGAGTAGGAGTTTTAGGTGAAGACTTAGTCAAACTAGGACTCCTTGTTATTTAAATTAAAAATCTGATTTTCTAAGGCTTAAGTGAGATGACTAACCTGCCCTTACTTAAATCAGATAATGAAATATTAATTAAGTCGATTTAATATTGCTTCCACCAAGGATCGAACCCGAGTGAAGCCTAAATTGAGAATCGGGTCAATCTGGGTCGACCTGACCCAAACCGTTCATTAATTAATTACTTAATTAAATGCTTATGGTAATTACGATACTACCCTTAGCCTTGAAAAGACCATTTTACCGCTAGACCCTCTAAACCTAAGATTACCCCTTTCAAGTCCGGTTAAGATTCATCCGGGTGAATCTTAATATTCGGGTGCCCTACATGGCTGGACCCAACCTTGCCTAGCTCAACTAACTCACCAAGTTAGTTGGCTTGTCTGGTGCATAGGTTCTGAGGTCTGGTTCCACGCGCATCAAGCCGTGTGAACCTGGTCTAATCTAGGCATTCTAGGTACGTTTAGGCATTACTTCGCATAGTCATTTTTGGGTTGTTACATTATCCCCCCTTAGGAACATTCTTCCCTGAATGACACTTCTAATTATCTAGCACAATGTCAGTCATATCATAACATAAGTACTATACACAGTCAAGCTATAGCAACAAAGAATAGAGGAGATAAGGAAAGTTAGAGTTAAGAGTAGGAAGTCTAACCTCAAGAGCTTAAAAGATGAGGATAGCGGAATCACATATCGGCCTCGGCCTCCCACGTAGCACCCTCAACAAGATGGTTCCTCCTCAATACCTTCACTTTGGCAACCTTCTTGTTTCTCAGCCGCTTCACCTGCCGGTCTAAAATATCAATAGGAACCTCCTCATAGGACAAGTCTTCATCAACCCCCAAACCTTCAACAAGTAGAATCGATGCTGGATCACCAAGGCACTTCTTTAACATAGAGACATGAAAGACTGGATGAACAAAAGCTAGCTCTGCAGGTAACGCCAACTAATAGGCCACATCACCCACACGCTGTAGAATCTCGTATGGCCCAACGTACCTCGGACTCAACTTCCCCTTACTTCCAAACCTCATCACCCTCTTCATGGGTGATATCTTCAAGTAGACCTAGTCACCAACATAAAACTCTAAGGGCCACTTCCTGTTATCTGCGTAAGACTTCTGCCGACTGTAAGCAGTAGCTAACTTGTCCCTAATCACCCTGACCTTTTCTAAGGCCTCATGAATGATCTCTGAACCCAAAATGGATGACTCTCCAACCTCGAACCACCCAACTGGAGACCTTAATATCCTACCATACAGTGCCTCAAACGGTGCCATCCCAATGCTGGAGTGATAGCTATTATTATACGAGAACTCTATCAATGGCAGATGGTCGTCCCAACTACCCCTGAAGTCAATCACACACGCTCTCAACATGTCCTCCAATGTCTGAATGGTGAGCTTTGCCTGCCCATCTGTCTGAGGATGGAAGGCAGTACTGAGCTTTACCTGCGTGCCTAAGCTCTTCTGGAAGGATCTCCAGAAATGCGAAGTGAACTGAGCTCCTCTATCCGAAATGATAGACAAAGGAATACCATGCCACCTCACAATCTCATCAATGTAGAGTATCGCATAATCCTCGGCCCTGTAAGTAGACTTCACAGGGATAAAGTGGGCAGACTTAGTCATCCTGTCCACAATAACCCATATGGAGTCATGCTGTCTCCTAGTCCTCGGAAGACCAACCATGAAGTCTATGTTAATGGCCTCCCACTTCCAAGTCGGAACCTCAATCATCTGAGTGAGACCACCAGGCTTAAGGTGCTCCGCCTTAACCTGCTGACAATTAGAACACCTGGCCACATACTCAGCAATGTACTTCTTCATGCCATCCCACCAATAGATCTGCTTGAGGTCATGCTATATCTTGGTGGAACCTGCATGTATCGAATACCTGGAACCATGGGCCTCTGCAACAATCTTGGTCCGCAAATCATCCACGTCTGGTACACACAGCCTGTCCTGGTACCTAAGTATGCCGTCACCTCCCAAAGCAAAGCACTCATTCATTTTTATCGGCACTGAGTCCTTCAACTCCATCAACACAGGATCAAGATGCTGACCCTTCTTGACTTCAACGACCAAGGATGATTCAGAACTAGGATGAACTTAAACACCCCCACTAGTAGAGCCCATCAACCGCACACCCAGTCTGGCTAGTCTGTGTACATCCTTCACCAACTCCTTCTTCCCATCCTCAATGTGGGTTGTACTATCCATGCTCAACCTGCTCAAAGCATCAGCTACAACATTTGCATTCCCTGGATGGTAGTGGACACTCATTTCATAGTCCTTTAACCTCTCCAACCATCTTCGCTGACGTAGATTCAACTCCCTCTGTGTGAACACGTACTGGAGACTCTTTTGGTCTATGAACACATCCACATGCACCCCGTACAAGTAATGCCTCCACAGCTTCAATGCAAATACCACAGCTACCAACTCCAGGTCATGAGTGGGATAATTCTTCTCATGAACCTTGAGCTGTCGGACGCATAGGCTATCACCGTACCACCCTACATAAGAACACAACCCAAACCAACCCAAGATGCGTCACAATAAATAGTGTAACTGTCACCACATTTAGGCAACGTAAGCACTGGGGCTGAAGTGAGTCTGTCCTTGAGCTCCTGGAAACTCTTCGCATAAGTCTCCGCCCATTCGAACTTGGCTTTCTTCTTAGTCAAAGCTTTCAGTGGGGCAGCAATGGAAGAAAAACCATCCACGAATCTGTGGTAATAACCAACCAATCCCAGAAAGCTACGGATATCGGTGGAAGTAAGAGGTCTTGGCCAGCTCTTAACAGCCTCAGTCTCCCTAGGGTCCACCTCCACACCCTGATCAGACACAACATGACCCAGAAAGGTCACTGATCTAATCCAGAAATCACACTTGCTGAATTTGGCATACATCTGATGTTGTCTAAGTACCTGCAAGGTTAGTCTCAAATGTTGTTCATGCTCTTCCTTGGTCGTAGAGTAGATGAGGATGTCATCAATGAATACTATGATGAAAGAATCAAGGTATTCACGGAAGACTCGGTTCATGAGGTCCATAAATGCAACTGGTGCATTAGTGAGACCAAATGACATGACTAGGAACTCATAATGACCATAACGGGTACGAAAGGCTATCTTTGGGATATCTTCATCCCTAAACCTAAGCTGATGATACCCGGAATGAAGATCAATCTTCGAGAAGAAACTAGACCCTTGGATCTGATCGAATAAGTCATCTATTCTGGGAAGTGGATACTTGTTCTTTATATTACCTTTGTTGAGCTGCTGATAATCGATACACATCCTAAGGGTTCCATCCTTCTTTTTCACAAACAACACTGGAGCGCCCCAAGGGGATATGCTCGGCCGGATGAAGCCCTTATCAGTGATGTCTTTTAACTGCAGCTTCAACTCTTTGAGTTTAGCTGGAGCCATTCTGTAGGGAGGAATTGAAATCGGTTTGGTATCGGGATCTAAGTCAATACCAAAATCAATTTCTCAAGAGGGAGGGACTCTAGGCAAATCATCGGGAAACACATCTTGGAACTCACTTACTACAGGCACAGAGTCTATGGAAGGAATGTCCTGATCTAGATCGTTAACACTCACAAGATGGCATAACAATCCCTTGGACATCATTTTATTATCTTTGAGTTTCGAAATCAAGGAACTTGAAAGAATCGAATTGTACCCCTCTCAGACCAGCTCTACTTCATTAGGGAAGCGAAATCTCACAACCCTACTACGGCAATCCATGAAGGCATAACATTTATGGGGCCAGTCCATACCAAGTATAATATCGAAGTCATTCATGGGTAACTATACAAGGTCTTCACACATAGTCTTACCACATACTACTATTGGGCAGTCTTTATGAACCCTATCAGCTCTCACATTTTCTCCTAAGGGAGTACTAACTACGATAGGATTATGAAAAACCTCAGGTAGTGTTTCAAAAGTAAGATCAAGTAAGGGAGTCACAAAAGAAAGCGTAGACCCTGGATCAAGTAAAGCATAAACAGAAGTTGAGAAAACTTGCAGCATACCTGTGACTACATCAACAAACTTCTCCTGCTCCTCCATGCCCTTCAAGGCGTAGAATCTGTTCCTCTTAGGAGGCTCGGCTGCAGCAGCATTGTGGCGATTATGCCTAGGCTGAGCATTACCTCCAGCCTGACCTCTATTATGTGGACAGTCCCTAACCATATGTTCGTTCTTCCCGCAATCGAAGCAGGCATTTGTGCCTAGTCTGCACTCTCCACTGTGAATATGGCCACACTTGCCACATTTCTTTCTGGGACGCTGCACATCACCTCCATTGCCCTTCTTGGGCTCGGGACTGCCTCCTCTGGGTGCTGCACTCCTCTGAGAGTTAGAGTTCCCTGAACTCTGATGCCCTTTCTTAAATCTGGGCTGATCACAAACTCCGAAAGTGCTTCTGCCACCACAAATGCTGGGACCTGTCTGGTCAGAAGGGTTAGGCCTCCTGACCTCACGGACTCTCCTCTTCTTCCTGATGTGCTCAACCTGCTGGACATGCACCATCAAACTTGACAAGTCCATGCTGTCATGGAGCATCGCAGCCCAACACTCCTCCTCCAAGTCCTCCGACATTCATGTAAGGAACCTGCTCATATCGTCCCTGTTGTTCGACATAAGGGAAGTGGCATACCTGGACAATTTTATGAATTTTAGGGAATACTCCCTCACAGTCATCGAGTTCTGCTTAAGGTTGATGAACTCCTCAACCTTAGCCTCTCTCATCTTTTTGGGGAAGAACCTCTCCAGAAAGGCTGTCGTAAACAGCTCTGATGTGATCGGACCTCCGCCTAATGCCCTGCTATCCTGCCACATCTTGCACCAAGCCTGTGTAAAATCCTTCAGCTGGTACGAGGCCAGCTCAGCTTTCTCAATCTTCGTGGACCCCCATCGCCACCAGAATCTTCTGGACCTCCTCCACGAACTCCTGAGGATCCTCTGCAGTCTTAGATCCTGTAAAAATTGGAGGATTCATCCTCGTAAAATCTCGCAACCTGTTCGCCATATTGTGGGATGGTGGTTCTTCAGCTGAACCTCCTGTCTGTTGGCCTGGGCCGTCATAGCCTGAGCCTGCACAGAGATTGCTTGACACATCTGTCCAAAGTTGTCCGCACCTCCGCATCAGTCAACCCATCTAGGTTAACTGGCATGGCCACTCCTGCAGCTGGAGCCTGGGGAGGAACTTGGTTGCCCCCAGCAGCTGCTCCTACTCTTCCCCGACCAGCATTCCCCCTTGTGTTCATTTTCTGAAAAAATAAGAATTGATGTTAGATACGCTCATAACACCAAGAAATCAGACATTAAGGAAAGCACGATAAGATCAGAAAAAGGGAAATTTCCTACGCATCATGCAGTCTCTAATTCATGATAGTGGTGCACTTCACTACCATAACTTAGAAACTACTCGATGTGGTTGATGTGAGTTTATTATCCTTGCAATTTAACCTAATGCTCTGATACCACGTTTGTCACGACTGGGGTCTAGACCCTAGCAGAAATTGGCTTTGTTGACCTCTCGGAGGTCGCACACAAGCCTACATAAGTCCTCATTACATCGTATAGGTTAATTTTAGCGAAAAATTTAAAACTTTTGTTTGCTTTGAAGTATACATAGACTTCATAGTAAGAATTGCATTAAATCACATCAGTTCACAACAACCACCTAATACTAAGATATTCAAATGAAGGAAATAGTTCATAATTAGATTAATATAAAGTTGCCAAAATGGCACCAATAAGACGTCTGAAAATAAGTAAGAAAGAAACGCTAGTGGAACACCCTCCACTAGATCATGTCTACTTCTAGGCTAGAATATAAAAGATAAGCATCCTCGAAAGCATGAGGGCCTACCAAGTTCGGATGAATGATCCACGTCCGAATAGCTTCAACGTAGTCTCGTAAGCTCTAGCGTCCACCTGCACATGCACCTAAAAGTAGAGGGTTGTATGGAATTAGTACACACTTGTACTAAGTATGGGTGTATGAAAGTACACACCAAGGACATTCATGATTAGGAAGAGCACTCTCCTAACGATATGCATTATGGGAATCCAAGTCAGTTGGACTTTCCAAATCATATTAGGAAAGTCATGCTATGAGAGTAATATGCATCATCATTCTTTTCATATTGCACACAACACATAAAATATTTCATTTAGTACATATATATATCACATATCATTCGTTCATATGTTGTGAGACCGTGGAATCACGGACTTAACATTAGGACTTCCCAAATGAGGGCTCAACATATGGGACCTCAACTTGGGAGCCTTCTTTAGCAAACACAGAGACTGCTTCATTTCTTCATATGCACTTCATTTTTCATTCATTTATATACCTAGGATGTTGTTTAGGACTCTCTTCGGGTTCACTGTGCAATGACCAAGAATGACCTAGTGTCATTACTTGAGTCTAGGTCACCTCTTGATTATCATATCCAAACACCTTTGGTATCATTTGTTTCATTGTGTGCATTACATGAGGCTGGCCTCATTCTTTCTTTGGGAACTTTAACTTTAATCGACATAGATAATGTGAGCTCATGAAATCCAGTGTCTACCCCACACTAAAAAGAGGTGGAATCACCGGCCAAAGTAAAACATAAATATGGTAGCGTGTATAGGGAGTTTAACCCTGCTAGAACCCTTGGCAACATAGGTTCAAAGACTAGGAGATATAAGGAGACCCATACCCACCTAAACGGACAGTCTCATCTCATGAAATTTACAAGAATCTCTGCCTTCCCGAAAGAAGGAATCGCGACTCATAGCTAGCCTATTCGTGCTCCGTATAAAGTTCCATTGCATTCCTCTCACACATCATAGAAGCTGGCTTCTAGAATGAGGGCATCATTGCTCATTAGATGATTTCTCATCTCATCATTAGTATTAAGTGTGCATTAATCTCAATACTTTCATTAGAGTGTTTCTTAGAGACTGGTCTCTTTATTAGTGTTACACTCTCATAGATAAGTACGGTTTTTGGTAACACTTATTAGGCTCATTTGAGATTGATCTCGTCTTTCATATTAGCCTCTTATCATGTTATCACCACATTCATTTTAATTTTTTTTTGAAAACCCAAATCCTCAATGTTACCTATGCCGAGACCAAATTTCCAGATCTGGAAATTTGGTCATGTTTTCAGTCCATTTTTCTCAACCTTTGTACGTTAGATTTTTATGGAAATTCGTTGGACATTTCGTACATTATTATATGCATTTGTCCAAGTAATTTTATTAAAAAACACAGGGATTTAACATGCCATTTTCATGCTCCAACCCGTGACCAAGAACAACGGCAACACCCCTTTGTACACTCACTTATCACATAGTTTTGGAAAAGTATACTTAATAATCACATAAATCCGAACATACATACATGAACATAATCATCACGAAAATACATTACATCCCTAAATTCTACCAGCAAACATACCCAACCTACAACAATCGATGGGAGCTAGTGACAGGGATATACAACGGGGAAACATTCCTAGTTTTCGGAATAGATTTCGACTAAATCCTAGGGGTCTCTTAAAAAAGGGACCAAGAGGAAGAAACCCATACCTTTTCGTTGTTCAACACCTGTTTAAAACCTTTCCAATGCACTGCCAACTCCCACGAACCAAAGCTTCACCACCGAAACCTCAAACATAATCCCGTCGAGAACTTTGCTTTTGCATTTCATTTTTCTACTAATTTTTCTTTTGAGCTTTAGCGTTCAAGTTCTTCAAGTGTGATGAACTTTTGAATTTTCTGTTTGCGTTTACTGATAATGGAACGTGAAAGTGATAGTGGGGGTTTAGACGTGAGAGTAGCTTAGGAGTAGGAGTTTTAGGTGAAGACTTAGTCAAACTAGGACTCCTTGTTATTTAAATTAAAAATCTAATTTTCTAAGGCTTAAGTGAGATGACTAACCTGCCCTTACTTAAATTAGATAATTAAATATTAATTAATTCGATTTAATATTGCTTCGACCAAGGATCGAACCCGGGTGAAGCCTAAATCGCGGATCGGGTCAATCTGGGTCGACCTGACCCAAACCGTCCACTAATTGCATTAATTAATTACTTAATTAAATACTTAGGGTAATTACGATACTACCCTTAGCCTGGAAAAGACCATTTTACCCCTAGACCCTCCAAACCTAAGATTACCCCTTTCATGTCCGTTTAAGACTCATCCGGGTGAATCTTAATATTCGAGTGCCCTACATGGCTGGACCCAACCTTGCCTAGCTCAACTAACTCACCAAGTTTGTTGGCTTGGATGATGCATAGGTTCTGAGGTCTGGTTCCACGCACATCAAGCCGTGTGAACCCGGTCTAATCTAGGCATTCTAGGTACGTTTAGGCATTACTTCGTATAGTCATATTCGGGTTTTTATAACCGGCTAGAGTGAAACCAAAGTCAGTGTCTTCCCCACACCAAAAAGAAGGGTTCACGGCTATAGTTAACCGAATACTTTCCTGAGCTTTAACCGACATAGATCATGTGAGCTAAAATGAAATCCAGTGTCTGCCCCACACCAAAAAGGGGTGGTTCACCTGCCACAGTGAAATCGAATAGTACCTAGCTCTCTTAGGTGGAATCCACTGGCTAGTTCCTATGTTGGTAACATAGTTCAAAGACTAGGAGATTTCGAAGACTACTTATCCACCTTGGTGGTAGCCTCATCTCATGAGGCTAATATGTGTTGAGCACAAGCTCATTGCTAGTCTATCGATGCTAAGCTCAGATTTATTTTTATTTAACATCTTTTAGAGTTGACTCAAACATTATGGAAGCTTGCTTCTAGTATGAGGTTTACTTAACTCAATGGATGACTGGTCATCCCTTTTCTATACTTAATGAATATGAATTTGAATCTTACATTATCATAATGGTGCGAGTGACACTTGTCTCACGGCTTCTAGAACCCTCTTATGTGAGTATCATTAACATAGTTGACTAGGTGTAAGCGAGACTTGTCTCACTTCCTTTAACACCCCATTCTGGTCAATTTCATAACTCATAAGCTTTTTGTTATGTTATTACTCACCTTATCTTGTTCAATGTCATTTGATAGCCTTCTACCATTCTTTAAGAACGTTATAAACTTTATTCAATGAACTTACTATATTCATAGTTCATTTACCACTTATTCATCGATTTCGTTTTGATGAACTGCATGCGTTTTTAATTTTTTAGCCAATTCTTTGATTTCCTGAATATATCTAATGTTAAAATTCTTTGCTTTAGTGGTTTGATAGGGTATGTTGGGACTTGTCCGAATGATTGGTATACCCTTGGTTATGAATTCATTGAGTTACAACTTGTCAAGTCAATTCTTAACATGTATTTTGGCATTACGATACATTGTACATATAAGATTAGTATGAATTAGTATTGGCCAATTCTAATAATATTTTGGACATAATTTTGCTAGCCAATTTATTGGCATAAGCCAAACTTTCAATCAACATTTTTTTCCCATGAGATTATCATTAGCCAAGTCGATTAACTTTATGTCTATACTATAGTGAACTCATAATCTCAAGCAAGTCAACTTTTAACAGTAAACTAAACTTCATAAATGAATCATAACAAACTTCACCTTCTCGAACACAATTAGGCATTACAACATTCTTTATCTCATGTAAATAATACTCTAATCATACGGATATAACTTATAGGTCTCATTCGACATTAACAAATCAAGAAACCTACACATAATGATCAGTTAGCACCACATACCAATGACATGTTCGAGATTACATAATACGTACTACTAGAATCGGAAATAGGGATAACTAGGGAGATGGACGCTCAACAATGTAGTTTGGAACAACCCTAGTTTCGATATTCTTGTATCCAAATCGTTTGAAAAGCCTCTTGGGGAAAGGAATCCAAGAGAGAAAATCCATGCCTTACTATATAATGGAATCTACGAAGATCACCTTGAACTTTGCACGAAAAATCTTGAAGAATAGCCTTTAAATCGCCTAAGAGGACTCGAGAGTATTTTCTATTTTTCTTGCATTTTTCTTACTGTTTTCAGTCATGAGTTTCTAGTGGTTGAACGTGAGTCTAAGTCTTAGGAGCTGATAATGACTAATTCAACTTAGTCTTATTAACTTACTTAAATAAATTAATTAGCTAATTACTAAAATGCCCCTCCTAAATTGACTAGACATAAGAGAGCATTTGACTTAGCAAAATTAGAAAATTGGCTAAGGGTCTCGGCTTGACCAAAGCTTTAAATTAATTAATTATGTTGCTAAATTAATTAATTAAGGAACCTAGGGAAATTACTTAAATAACCCCAAATCACTAGGACCACAACTAACCCCTTTGGACCATCCTAGGTTAGGTACTAGGTTGTCTCTTAGTTAGTTACACGGTTTGGTGTCACCCGACTATGTCTTAGGTTGTCGGGTCCCTTAGTTGGTTCATTTTTGTTTTTCCTAGGTTAGTTAATAGTTGGTTAAGTTAGTTAGAGCCTAGAGTTGGTTAGGAAGCGAGGCCCCACTTGGTTGGACCCGTTCGCGCGCCTTCCCCTAACCGCCTAACCGAATTCGGTTGACTTGGTCGTGTGGTCCCCCTCGGCCGGTTACACATGTGCTTGCACATGCGTTGCTGCCTATTTTTACCAACCGTGCACTTCTATGGTTGCATTTGGAAAGTTCACTCCTTGTCCAAGAATCCTCACTATGTCCTTGGACACTGCTTAATCTACATGATCATTTTAATTGGTCATGTACCATGGTGTCTGCGCTTGACACATGGATGCCTCGGACCTAATTGTGAGTTAAGGAATAAAGCATTTTAGTTTAGGGTCTTCATTGCAGGTACAATTCTAAATAAGCTCGTTAATACATAGAAAATTGGCTAACACCCTTAGCTAATATTTTCTAATATTAATATTGGGCATTGGGATGCCTATGTACCCCCATTACGCATTCTTAAAATCTAATATGCTCTTTACTAGACATGTACATTTTTCTATAATGTTACACCCATCATCCACCAGGACACGGTTTATGACCCTTTCACGGCATATGACAGTGACATGCAACGCCTTGTTGTGCGACCTCCCTTCAAAGGGCGACTCTTCATCACAGAAGCTAATCTGATGCCCTCGGATAACTTGGTTTATCATAGACGCTACATTAACGCTGCTTGTGACCACGGGAACATACGTGTCATCCAGAGCCTTCATCAAGGCCTGCCTATGCAGCTGGGAGCTCACCAATAGGGCCCACACAGAAATCTGAGCTCGGGTTTTATGCAAATGCTTAATAATCGAATAGTCCTTTGGCTGCATCTTTCTCCAGAATTCCTCCTCCTCGCCCTCACTTATCGGCCTTTTCCCTTGATCCTTCTTCTGTCCTCCAAAAGCCAACTTTTCGGGAGTATAACACCTCCCTGATCGGGTTATACCCTGAGCGGCAGCGATTTCAATCTCAAACTTTGGCCTAGCATGAGTTTCTAATGGCACCAAGGCAATAACCTTTGCGGGTGTCAGGATCACGAACTCCTTTTTCTCTTTAACACTCAACAAGGCCACAACCCTTTCTATGTCATCATGGACAATCAGAGTTATCACCTTAGTCATGCACCAGTCATCATCCGTCTCTATCATGTTGATATTGACGTCTCTATGATTCGGCAAAGGATTAGTGTTGACATTGGGCGCGACTATTTGAAGAGACACCCCTTATTGGTGGATCAGATCTTAAATCTTGTGTTTGAGGTTGATACAATCCTCAGTATCATGTCCCACGCTGTTGGAGTGATATGCACACCTTTCATTGGGTCTGTAGATTTTGGAACTAGTATCCGCCGGCTTGGTCCCCACTGGATGAATTATCCAGCCGCAGCAAGTCACTCGTACAACTTTGTTCAACTTTCAGCGATCGCGGTAAAGTTTCTGGTGGGCTTCTTCTCGAATCTGGGTCGAGGGGTATCATAGTTGTCTTGTTGGGGAGGAGGCATCGGTTGATAATTTTGGGTATTTGGACGGGGAGTTTGGTTTCTTGGATAAGGATTTGTTTGATAGTTTGACAATGTAGCTTGGTAATTTGGAGGGGTGTTCTGGTAGAGTGGAGCTTGAACTTGATATACTGGGGGGTGCTCTGTTGTTTGACTGCACATTGGCACAGTTAGGAGAAACATTTTGGTAAATGGGGGATGAAATTTGGTAATTTGGAGTGGGGGCATTTTGGTATGTAGAGGTAGCATTTTGGTAGATGGGAGGAGGAGTATTTGGATAACCAACTTTCGTATAGCAAGCCTAGTAAGAATTCTGGGAAGGTCGGGGACGACCTTTGTAGGATGATGGTCTTCTGGGGTCTTCCTCCCCTCGTAAGAGACAGCAGAAACGTCTTATCTTTTCTTCTTCAACAAACCTGATAATCCGGGTAACACAGCAACACGAGCAATCTTCCCGATTTTAAACCCATCTTCGATAGTCTCACCAACCTTGACTATCTCAACAAATTTTGCTCCAACGAGAAACATGATTCTATCATAGTATTCGGGCTCTTGCACCCGTACAAACACTTCAACTATCTCTTTTTTGGAAATAGGAGGCCGTACTCTAGCTGCTTCTTTGCGCCATCTATACGAAAACTCTTTGTAGCTTTTGTTGGACTTTTGTTTCATCTTTTCCAAGGAATAACGATCAGGGACGATCTCTACATTGTAGGCAAACCGTTCGACAAAATTTTTAGCCAAAGTATTCCAACTGGGCGACTGTCTGGTCTCATGAGATTTAAACCATTCCAAAGCTTCTCCGCTCAAACTTCGACTAAAAATCCGCTTTAGTATAGCTTCATCTCTACCAACTCCTACGAGCTGGTCACAGTAGGCCCTTAGATGCTCTAAGGGATTCCCCTTTCCTCCAAAAGTATCAAACTTTGGCATCTTGAACCCTTCAGGGAGGTCCAGATTTGGATGAATGCATAAGTCCTCGTAGTTCAAACCGGCGACCTCAGGAATGCACTGAAATTCCTTCATTGCTTTTCGGATCTCCTCCTTTATGTCTATATTTTCAGCATCTTATTTTGACCTCCACTCTCTTTCCTGCTCCTCATAATGGTCGAGTTCAGAACCATTCACGTCATGCTCATTTGGAACGGGAATTTGAAAGGTGGTTTTTTTAGGTAGAGGTGGAGCTACGGAGGGACTTTGGGCATTCTGGGTAATTTGGTAGTTTTGCGGATAGGTTTGGGGATTAGTATTTTGGTTTTGGTGGTTGTGAGAAGTTTGGGGGTGGAATGCATTTTTGTTTTGGTTTATATTCTGGTTTTGTGGGAGTGGAGCGGTTTGGTGATGGGTATTTTGGGGAGGAGGTGGTATTTGGGAATGGTTATTTTGTGGAGGTGGTGGAGTCTGGTAGGAGGCGAAGGTATACTGAGGATTTTGTGTAGTCAAGTCTATTAGTGAGTGATTTTGAGCAGGAGTAGACGGCGGAATCTGAGTTGGATTAATGTTTGAAGAGGGAAATTAGAGAGGAGGTCTCCCATCAGTAGCAGCGTTGGTAGTAAAACCTGGTGTAGGCAGATCATGTATCCTTTGCATTTCCACTCTCATCTCAGCGATCTGTTGCATCAACTGCATAATCAGTTTGTTCTAATCCGCTATGGTGGGTTGAGCCACCACAACGCCAGTAAGAACGATTTCTTCGTTGTTGTCCCCCATTAGTGCTTTTCCCTTATCTGAGCTTTGGGAGGGAAAGGAATCTGCAGGCCCTTTGGATCTAGTGAAGTAGGGATGATCAACAAGTTTAATCGACATAAACCAGTTTGTAAGTACCAGTGGAGGAGAACAACTCAAAGGCAAATTTGTTAGTTTGAGTTCGGAATACGTAACACAAAATACCACATAGAGAGCAGATAAACAAACAGAAGTTTCTTTGTTTGAGGACATGCCGACCCACGAGTAAAGGGAAACTAATTTTTGAACAAGCAGGAGTTTGCTTGTTTTAGTTTGACACTATCTCAGAAAGGTTGAATCACGTTGAGCTAAGGTCTTCTTGCTGCATCTCTTTGACGTCCGTTGATCCGAGCATCACATTTCCTTGTAGCATCAAAAAGTAAAAATGAAAATTTTGAAAGATAGGGGTCGAGCCATGAAAGGATGCCTACGTATCTCACAAGGAGAATTCAGGCCCTATGTAGTTCGGGTACAAAGGGAATACTTTTTTCATTCATTCATTTTTAACGATTACAAGGAAATGGAAAATAAACAACAAAGCTTTAAAAGATAAACGGTGGCCCATTTCAATCGTTCCTCTTCTTGTTATAGTATCAGCCACGGGGAACAGACCTGACTTGAATCTTTCCTATGCTGATGAGATATTCCAAGTCATGGCGGAATGCAAGACACTTTTCAATGCTATGGTCCGCGACATTGTGATAGGGGCAACATTTTCGAACTTCGAACCAAAGGGAATGTAACACTCCTATGTCCTTATAGAGAGGGGTAAAGACTCTGATTTGAACCAATTATGAATAGACCTCCAACATTGTTTTCTTGAAAGGTGTGAATAAGCAACGATATAATATAGTCTTCTCCTTGACTGGTATGTCGAGCCGCGGTTCATCACATGCAACGATGACGCTGTCACCCCAACTGCTTGAGGTACTGTCCATATCGAGCAAACGGCGGACCGCACTCTTAAACTCTACGCACTTCTCTATCGTATGGCCTTTCTAGTTGGGATGACACTCACAGGTCTTGCGGATGTCCCCTGATCCCACTTGGGAAGATGCTCTTTCGACGGGCTTCAACATACGCCTAGACCGATAATGCTCTAAAATGAGAGAGCGCGAAATGGCTTCCCTCCCTGTTCGGTACTCTTGTGGATATGCTTCGAGGGTGATTTTCTTGTCCCCTTCTGCTAGACGTCCTTCGAGAGAAGGTTTGCGGGCAAGCTCTTCCTCACAACTCTCTTCAATGCTTTCCCGCTTGGGGCTCTCAGGAGGAAACATTAGTTCATATAGGAGTTTTCCGCGCTGCTTCTGTATGTTGATCATATCTTCTTCGGTTGGTGTTATTTTGACATCCCCAAATCGGAAAACCATCCTTTTGTCATCCTAAAATTGAGTAATTACCTCGATAAACTTGGGCCAAACCTTGAAGTCCATTATCGAAGGTAGGTGGTTTAAGTGAATCGAGTTTTCTCTCTTTTGACAGTCTTTGAAGTTGTTCCAACAGACACGAAGAATATCTCGTGTCTCGGTGACCATTTTGTAATAGAGAAATTGACTTGACATCTACAAAGACATACAAATAGTTAGTTGCCACCCCCCACCCCCAAGACACAACAATCCGTCAAACACGTAAACATCCTTCAGATAGAACATCAGTATGATCGTCCTATCGAGCAGTGGGCTCTTTTTACTCAGGGCGGCTTTCTAGTGGGCCCAACACTCCTTGGGTGTTGGTGTCACATCCCGAAACCAAACCCTAGAATTTAGGGTGCAATCTCGGGTTGCGACCGCCATCGTTAACCTCTCGTAGGTCTAAGACAAACCCTTTCGTACCATTCATTGCATACATGTATGAAAAGTAGTGCGGAATTAAAACTTTTCATACGAAATAATAATACTTCAAAATATCTCTTTTATAGAAAAACATAATGAAAGGCTAAGTCTCAAAGTCACCATCTTAGACATATGAATATAGAAAATAGCTAAGTCTACTACAATACTTTCAATAACGAAAACTAAACATCAAGATGTCATCGGATCTAGTGAGGGCATACCAAACTCTTTGCTTGAATGAACACTAATCCAAGATTCAACTTCGAGACTCCTTTCAAACTCCACCTACACCTTTAGAGATAAACAAAATGTATGGAATTAGTACAAACACTTGTACTAAGTATGGCGTAATGCATAAAATCATGAGAAACAGACATTCGTATAAAACATGCTCTTTTTGATTAAAACATCATAGTATAAGTATAAGAACAACATTTAACACCTTAGAAACATACAAGACATCACATAAGCATTTTATCAAATATTGAAGAACATTAAAGTGAACTAAGTTCAACTTTAGGGCAGCGTACCACCGATCCATTCTCACCACTTTAACCCATGTCTAAATCATCCAATTCAATACCATAAGGCCCTTACCCATGGCCATGCACATCAATTCAAAGTATCAATCATAATACTAGACGAAACTAGGTCAATTCAATATATATTTAACAATCTAAGACCAATTAGACATCAATTGAATACAATTCTTACAGCATTAGAAAGCCCATAAGAAACTACACATTAATTCATAAACATTAGACCAATATTAAGTAACCCATAAGTTAGTCAAATCTAGGGTTCATCAATTTCATGGGTTAATAGGTTAATTGAGTTAGAATCATATTACTAACCACAATTCAATCACCAAACAATGATTAAAAACTTTTAATGCAAGAACCCATGGTAGATCATGAAAAAGGTCAACTCATTTTTTGAAAACTTTAGAAAACATCTTTGAAAGTTGGACTCCTTGATGAAACGAGTTTCAAGGATCGAAAGGCATACCTTATAGATGAAGAATCCACGAAAATCTAATTGGAAACTTCGAAACCTTAGTCTTCTCCATTAAGCTTTTCTTGTTCTTCAATGGAGTTTGGAAAAGAGAGCGTTCTTGAGAGATTAAGAGAATTTCGTTTAATTTTGATTTGGGACGTGTAATTGTGGTCTAAAACTAACCTAATATCAATATATAGATGTCCCAAGAATTAGCCTAAAGACCCTCCACTTAAATTGCCTAAAACGCCCCTCCTAAATTGACTTTACCTAGGAGAACATTTAGCTTAGGGTCTTGGGTTTGACTAGGAATTAAATTAATTAATTAAGTTGCTCCTTTAATTAATAAAGTGACCTAGGTTAATTACTAAAGTGCCCCTAAGTCGCTAGGACCATAACCAACCCCTTTGGACTATCCTAGGTTAGGTACTAGGATATTTCTTGAGTTAGTTACTCGGCTAGCGTACCCGGTTAGGTCTTAGGATTTTGGGCACCCTAGTTAGTTAATTTTAGTTAGTCCTAGGTTAGTTAGTCAGTTAGGTTAGTTAGTCAGTTAGGTTAGTTAGTTAGGACCTAGAATAGGTTAGGTAGCTCGGCCCCACATGGTTTGATCCGACACAACCTGCCCCCTAACCGCCCCAACCGAATTCGGTTGGGCTTGTCTCTTGGCCGTTGGTAGCACATGTGCTTGCACATGTGTTGGGTGCACTTTCCCAACCATGAACTTCTGGAAAGTTCACTCCTTGTCCAAGGATTCTCACTATGTCCTTGGGCACTGTTTAATCTACAAGGTCAATTTAAATGGTCATTCACAATGGTACCTAGGCTTGACACTTGGATGTCTCGTACCTAATATGTGTATGTGAAGAATACTGTATTTTAGCTTAGGGTCTTCATTGCAGGTACAATTCCTAAATAAGCTTGGTTTAAGTTTCTTGTTAATACATGAAATTTGGCTAACACCTTAAGCCAATATTCTCTAACATGCCCAATATTACTCAATATTGGGCATTGGGATGCCTATGTACCCCAATACATATTCTAAAAACCTAATAGGCTCTTCACTAGACAAGTACATTTTCTGGAATGTTACAGTTGGGTTATCTTAGGTCAATGCGCTACATTAGGGATTTGGTTTCGCTCTATCTTAGTATGACTAGGAGTGTGTTTTATTTTATAGTGTAAAGGGTGACCCAAGAGACTACTTAGGTTAGGACAGTTAATGACCGTTGACTATCAAGTAGCCAACTACATTCGTCAGGGTGCCCCGAAAAAGATTTGGTTAACGAACGACTGCGAACCCGCATAATTGTCTTTAAGTGATAAACAAAAACAAATATTGTTTCACGGAGTTATAATATGTCATGAAATGCAACATTTTAATAAAGCGATAAACAAATAAACAGTTAATTTCATATAGCCAAAATACGTTAATTTTAAGGTTAGAATCCTCCAAATCCCCAACAGAGTCGTCATTCTCTTTTAATTCAGAAAATATATTTTATGTAAGTTTTTGACTTTTTTAGAGTCGCCACTTAATTTTTGAGAAAAATCAAGAAAACTTGATTTTCAAAAGACTTAAAACAGGAAATCGATTGAAAACTTGAAAGGGGGTTCGGGGATTCTTATTTATATTTTATGAATGTTTTTACGGCACCTAAAATATTCAGTAACATGCGATTATCCAGCAACTAACTTATTTTGCTAATAAAGATCTAACTTTAAGTTTAGATAAAATTTATATAGAGTTGCTTTAAAAAATCAAGTATTAATTAATTATCTAATTGAGATTTGCAAAAAAAAATTGAGTTTATTTACACTTGATTTGGTTAAGTCGTTAAAACAAAGCGGCATCTTGCGGGGATTTGAGTTTTCTAACCCTAAAACTAATGACGAATATCAACAAAATATATAAGCGATAAATTAACGGAGAGAGAGAGATAGTAGGGCTCAAATCTGGTTACTTTCCTACTGGACCAGTATTTGGAGTCATTTCGTTTTAGGCCTTAGGCCCATTTTCTTTGTACGTGTCCTAAACTTCTAACAAGATAATAATAATAAAGCCACATGACAAGGGCTTAGGCCCAAAAGTAACTAAATATAATATGTAAAATAAAGAGCGGACCTTTAAGCCCCACTTATCATTTTTTGTATACACCTAATGTATACGAATCCGTGTCGACTCCCAACACCTATACATCAGATCCATGGAATTGTTCTTCAACTTAGACGGCTGGCTGATTCGACAAATAATACAATTTGGGCATCTATGGCCCATTTTGAGATGCAAGGGAGAACATGTGGGTCCAAAGGACTCAATCGAGGAATTTCATGCATTAGCAAACAAAAGGAAGGAATTAATATACTCTTTAAGCATCGTCACAGTGACTATCAAGTGAAAAATAATTAACACACATGCTGTGTGGGACCTAAGAGCCAACAGAAATGTATTAAGCTTCAATTGGATTCCTGAAGTTAGGATGTAAACAAAAAACTTAAAAATACTTTTTAGAGAGAAAAAAAAGAACACAAAAATAGAAATAATAATAATAACAAAAATAACACCATCTCCATAACTCAAATTATAACCACAGAAAGCTTACTAGACTAATGCATAATTCATTTGGCACCTTAGATTATAAAATACCACACCTACTCACATGTCAAGACCAACAAACCGCAAATTATACTATATTTAGGTATGAAGTAAGGTAACCAAAAATAACAACAACAAAAGGATACAAGAATACAAATATCACCCATGTGAAACCTGAATTTCAGCAAATAACCCTTGAATCAGTTATGAGAAAAGGGAGAAGAAAAAGAAAAATACCATGATGATAAAAGGAGGACCAACAATTATCCAAAAGAACAGAGAGATCGTATTCCGTGTAATGGGTTGGGGAGGTAATTACAAAGACTTTTTTGGATAGTGAACTTGCTATATTGGGAGCTCTTCTAATCATTTTTTTGCAGCAATTAAGACGAAAAACAAAAGGATATTCTTGACATACTTGCAGAAACATAACGTCTCCCACAAAAGGAACTTTTGAACACTAAAATAGATTGAAAATCTAAGCGGGTTTACATGTTGAGTCAATCAGAAAAGAATCAGAGACAACTAATAGACCAAAACATATGACGACTAAACGATTAAAACCAATTTTGAAGAGGCTAAGTCTAAGCTAAGAAAAAGGGGGCTTTCATACTCATAGTAAAAGTGTCACGTAAGCTAACAAAGGGAGTAAATCCAACAAATTTCATGCGAACGAACCCAACTATTGAAAACTAAGATGCCTGCCAATACTCATCACGACAAACTCGATACTTAAGCTTCAAAACCCTAAATACAGTTAATTAAAATAGAAAATAAAATAAAATAAAAAAATGGCAGACGACTTAGAAAAAACCTTTGAGAAAGCATAAGATTAAGGGACATAGGGACTTGTGCTTAAAACATCCAGATAAAACACATACTACTTCCATATGCACCTGAGCCTCAAATGGACAGAAACGGAAGCAAAAGTTCAACAACCTTCAGGTAAAGGATTGAGGAAGGGGATAACGAGACACTCACACAAGAAAAAAAACTATTGTATGCGTAAATAAGCCAAAGCTTCATAATCAATATTCGACTAGTTCATACAAAAACGACCAAGAATATATATCTCATACTAAAACAACATCGACCTAACGACATCTAATCAGTAAACAACCAAAGATTAATGGTTTTATTTTAAACATTAACATAAAAGAATAATAATAAAAAATGAAGAGAAAATTATAGTAGGAAAAGATTACCTTTTCTTAGGGCAGCGAAACCGGGACGCGGCAAGCAGAGACGAGCAACAAACTCTACCAACGAAATACGAACTCGAACAATAATCACGAAGCTTGGGTGGGAGTATCTTACTTAGACTCTAAAATTGATTGACTCCTCTAATATTAAAACGCGATTTTTAGTTTTTTTTAATAAGCTAAGTTCTGTTTTGTTTACTCTAGAAATTCAAAAAAAACAAATCCGCCAAACTTTCGAACAAAAAGCGAAGGAGAAGCCCCCTAAACTATTTTTCTTTCCAAACTTTTCAAAACAAAGTTTTTTCTCCCCTTTGTACAGTGAATGAAAAGAGTTTTTATAGCTGGGGCATTAGGGTTACGCTTGGGGCAGAATCCAAAAGAAAAATGGATATTAACCTAGGCTAAAATTGGAATTCCAAATTGATTCTCAATTTGATTTTCTCTCTCCAAGGACACAGGCCAGATGGATTGTACTGGAAATCAACCTCAAATCCCCTGAAATCCGGACAAGGGCAGTAGCTCAGACGGCTTGGATCAACTCATTCGTCCTTGCACTCGACGTGGCGTCCATCCACGCGAGTCAAGTACGAGACTCGAAGCTGCTGCAAGAGAAAAACTGTGCGAGCTACTCTATTGTACGAATGAGGGACACACAGGAAATTGTACCATTGACGTCGTTTACTCATCCTGGAACGCTAGAGATGCTAGTACCGTGAACTCGCTCTCGCGTGAGGTGCGTCCGGAGTCGTTTTGTCATTAACGCGTTCTTTCGTCTAATGGAGTCGTGAAGTCGTCATGAATTTTTCACTCTGCTGCGCCTCTTTCGAGAAGGGAATTCGGGCCGTGTTGCAGGGAAAAGATATGGGCTAGTTTAAATTGAGAGAAAAAAAAAAAGGAATTGGGTCGCTGAAATGGGTTGAAATAATGAAAAGTGTTGGGCCTAAAATTTGAGGACTAAAATGGGCTGCCGCAAAATATTTTTAATAAGGTCCACAAATCAGCCCTTTGCCAAATGAATTAATTCAGCCGATTCGAATTTAATCGGCTAAAATTCAAAAGGAGGACTAATACAATTAGTTTACGAGCTTCGTATTCCTAACAACATAAAATAACCATCTTGATTATAAACTAATAACTCGAAAAAATATAGGCATGCCTTAAATTAAACTAGTCTAATTTAATAAAACACTTACTAAAAATTAAAATCTTTTTGAGATGATTTTTGACAATTTGTAAAATTAACTAATTACATACAAATTATATAAACATATATATTACCTAAAATTGTAAAAAGTGACAAACCTTTTCAAAATAACTTGCAAACTTTGTATTATTTTTTTTATTTTGCTTTTTTTTCAAAATTTATAAAACTAATTATTTTATATCGTTTGAAATCAAAGAAGATCGAAAATTAATTTATATGGCAGAGGTCCAAAATTGGGTGTCAACAAATACCACGAACCGCTACTACACACGATGGTTTGTGGTCGAAACGATGCTTTATATGTCCCTCCATGGATGGCGTATATCAACTTTTAAGAGAGGGTCATGTAGGTATTTTTCGTAGGTGTTCGGGACCTTAAACTACGTTGTTTAATGCCTAAAATATGTTGTTTTACTCAATCTAAGCATAATAACTTTGTCAAACTTGCCAAAATTTATCCAAACATTGAGCGAAAAGAAGAGGAAAAGTCAACCAAACCTCCCAAGAACAAGAAACAACGTTCTTTAAATTTCAACCCCAAAATCCCAAGGATTTATTCGTAAATTTCGTCACCGGTTCTGTGGGATTCATTAGTGGATTCCTGTCATCCATTAGGTCCCTAGAATTCATCCAGTTTCTTTATTTTCCTTATCTTGTTTAGACCTAGTCTTTCTAAAACAATGGATATTTACTGTGATTTATATGTTGTAGTATGATGAGTACGAGCTTTGGAATCATGTAGGACTTCGTTTTATTTGTAATAATGTCTTCAAATGCCTATTTTTGAGTAAAATTGATGTTAAAGTGTTGATTTACAGCTATGAAGGCTAAAAAGCAAGGCAAGGTGACATAACCGGACAAAACGGAACTGAAGAGCTGAGGAAGTGAAGAAAAGGTAACCTTTGAGACTGCAAAGACAATTCGGTTCACTGCCGAGTGGCTTATCATGCCGCCTAAAGTTCCAGCATTACAGCTCAAGGGATGAACCAAATTGATGGCAGAAATGGTCATTCGGCAGATCGCCGATAAGTTCCACAATAACAAATTGTATCGCCCAAAGTTACCAGACCTGAGATGCTGAAAGCCAAAGCAAAATGGTGATGGAAGAGGACACTCAACGAATCGCCGATCGGTTTGGCGTGGCGCGACTTAATCTACTGAGTGGACTTTCAGGCTTAATTTTAGGAAACTATAAATTGGATTTTAAATGCATTTTTGAGGAGTTCTCTCCCAGATATTACCGTTCCCATTCTAGACATAGAGATTTCTCTTGTTTTTTGAGTTCAAATTGTTTAATTTTGGAGGATTTGAAAAGTTGGTCTTGGATATTTATTCTTTGAAATCATTGTAAAGGCTTGGAGACTCTTACCCACATCTTGGCTAATGCATTTGGTAAACGTTTCTCCTACTTTATGATGTGTAGCTAAAACTCCAATTCTTGGGTTGTGATGTTTATTTGTCAAATTATCGTATGGGCATTGTTGTTTGATTATGAAATTATTGTTTTAATCTTTGTTTACTCATTAGCCGAGTTGAAATTTTTGAATTTTAGGTTCAAATGCAATTCTAATTTTGAGTTCTTAGAGTGTTGGAGAATGATGTTTTGGGACCAAACCTTTTGATTAATGTTTTCTGGGTACTGGGTATCTATGGTTTCAGCTCGAGAGAGTGAATCTTAAATCCAATCCTACCCATCTAGCTCGAGAGAGTGGATGTATTAAGATTTCAGGCTGGTTATATTTTTAATATTGTCATTGTTTAAAAAAATTACCTAAATCGTAATAGTTGTTCCAGTGAAAACTATTGCATGTAAAGTCCAGCCTACCCACAATGTTTCATAAAATCAGCGTTAGATTTAAATTACACATAATAGCATAATTATCATATAATTGATCAAATCCCAACAACTCCTCTCCATATTGTTGTTTTCCCATTGTTTTATTTTTTGTTTTAGCAATTTATTGCAAAATCAAACCCCGCATATGAAATTTGTTGTCACACATTCAGATTTATTTGTATGTTTTTTACAAAAGTATTCCTACAACTATTTAAATGACGTTTGTACTTCCTAATTGAATAATAGACATGTACTGTTTACATCCCTACTCTGTTCAAATAGGGCGAAACGTCGCGACAACTCGAAAAATTATTAATTGATTCAATTTTAAAAGAATTTTAAAATAAACGAGTTTTAAAAAAAAGAGTCGCAACCTAATTTTAGGAAAAACTAGGAAAACATTATGTGATCTACGAAACCAATTGATTCTAGGTAGGGGGTTCAAATTATTTCGAAGGGAAGGGGTTAGGCACCCTTCGAAATCCACAAGTGTGGGTCCCGACTGAATTCATTTTTTTTTCAAATTGAGGAAAAAATAAAATAATATACAAATATAATAAACATGCAATATACACAAATAATAAAAATAAGAAAATATAAGAAACGGTCTAAAGTTTGCCTAACGTCAATATATACAAAATAATGAATAAAAAGTATGATTCGAACTACATTCGAATAATTTCAAGGAGAAGCACCTCCGGGTACCTGTAAAGACACTCAGTAAAAGAGTTAGTACCAAATAAATATAAATAACAATGAATAACTCAAATAATAACTTAAAAATAAAAATCCGTCTTATTAACATGGAAGGCCTTGGAAATCGACGGTAATTTCTTCATCGGCCATTTTAACAAATTAATTATATAAACTTAATTAAATTTCCGTCTTATAAAATATGGAGGCCTCTAAACCCAACGGATAGATTTTCATTGGCCAATTTGAACATATAAAATATATCAATTTAAATTAAAATTCCGTCTTTTAAAATGGAAAGGCCTCCAAAACCGACGGAGAGATTTTCTCATTGGCCAATTTCAACATATAAAATATATAAACTTAAACTACAATTCCGTCTTTTTAAAATGGAAAGGCCTCTAAACCCGACGGATAGATTTTTCATTGGCCAATTTCAACATATAAAATATATAAACTTAAACTACAATTCCGTCTTTTTAAAATGGAAAGGCCTCTAAACCCGACGGATAGATTTTTCCTTGGCCAGTTTAACAAGTAAATATTAGTGTAATAAAATGATAAGATATGCAATAAACAAATTGAGATGAAACATCAACTAAACTAAACAATTCATCAAAAGATACTAAAATATCTAAAATTAATAGACTAGTAACATTAATTAGAAAAATAAAGGCCGCAAAATAACAGAAAAAACAACAATATATTAATGAAAAAAAACTTAAATGAACATTTTGATCACTAATGCAAATGATGGATAAACGTCACAAATAAACAATTAGTTCAAAATAAGAAAGTGGATAAAATTCAATAAATACATTTATAAATAACAATATAGCAATATTATAAAGTAAACATGACACTAAATAAAATTAAATATAAAATTGACATATAACATAAATAAAATCACTTAAAATGAGTATCAAAGGTAAAACTCCAAACAGGGAATGACGAAGAGCATTATGAATCCTATCAAGTTTATTTAAATTAGAAGGCTATCATATATGACCAAAACTTAAGTTGCAATAAATAAATAGATAAAACAAAGTAAACTAAAAATTAAAGTAATTGGCAACCAACCAGAGACATTTGTATGTCAAAACAAACCCATCTCAAATGGAGGCTAACACAACAATAATGACCAAAAACCAAAACAAACAAGGATCAAGTAACGTTGAAAAATTATAATTAGTGTAAAAACTGGTAAAAATATTAAAATAAAAGCAAAATACTTATGAAAATCAATGACTGTACAAGCTGAAAAATAGGCACAAACAAATACTAAAAATATATATAAAATCAAAAGGGGTCACCTGAGTGTGGCTTTCTAAGCAAGTTGGAAGTTGTTTGTCGAAGCTCATGAATTTCGAGGTTATCTAGTGTCGAGAGTTGGCCGGATCTCGCTGGATATCGCTGGTGGGGCTCTTTAACACGCCAATGGGCTGTCGGAGTTGTATTTACTCTAATCTGTTCGAAGCTTTGAGTTTCTTCACCATAGATCTGCAAAAATAACAAAATATCGTGAAAGGGGAAGGGGAGGGGATTGGTGGTTCTGCATCTTAAAAAGAAAAGGGAGGGTTTTAGGATTTCGTCGGAAATGGCGAAGGGAAGAGGGAACAGTAATGATTTTTGAAGTGGAGTTTGGTGTTGGAGGAAGATGGGTTGGGATTTTGATTGAGATTTGGGGTCGTTGTGGTTGTTTTCAGGCAGGTTTAAGGTGGTTGACTGGTGGGGTTTGGTGGAAATTTGGATGTTTGTTGGTGGTTGGACGGAGTTGTGTCGCTGTCCACCGGAAAAGAGAGGAGGGGGACAGAAGGCGCCAGAGCTGCTGCTGGCCGGAGTTACTTGACTTTCGCTCGTTCGGTTTCGCCGGAGAAGATGGTGGCATTGCCTCGTGCTTCTGCTTGTGTTTGTTGGTCGGATCTGCCGGTGATCTTCGCGGGCTGCTGCTGGCTTGGAGCTGCTGGTCGAATAAAAAATAATGGTGAGGGAGTAGATTTTGGAGGGTGGCGGCTGAAGGAAGAGAGGGAGAGAATGAGTGAGGCAGAGAGGGGGAAGAGATTAGGTTTTTCTTTTTTTTTCAAAAAATGTCTTCCCCCATATTTTAACCTAATTAATAACTTAAATAAGAAAACATAAAATGGGCTCAAATGATGGGCTTAGCATTGTGGCCCAAAATTATCTGACTAAAATTCCTAAATACTTTTTCGTATTTGAATAAATTTTAGATGGTGCTAAATTCAACATAAATATTAACAAATGTAACAAATAAAATGAATTTTAAAATAATATAATGAACGTAACTAATGACATGTGAAATGCAATTTTAAAAATTAACTAATAAAAAATCCTAAATTTTGATAAATAAAGATAGTTATCGATAAACTTATTTAGAAAATATTCTAAGCTATTAAATAAATAAAACTTCAAAATTATGAATTTTTAAAATGTTAGGCCAAAATTGGGTGTCAACAGCTGTCCCTTTCGTTGTGTATGATTGATGAAAGAAATCGTGGACAACGAAAATTGACAAACCCAATTTTGACCAAACATATGACCCTTCTAGAGAAGTGCGTGGAAATATAGTGGAAGTCAATCCCAAACTCGCATCTAAAAGGTTCCACGCTTTGTTGCGTCTTTGTTGAAGTAATTCGCACATGTGGCTCCTCTGAGAGTGCATCCTCTAGAATGTTCTAAAAAAAACAAAGATAAAACTCATTATTATAGGCAAAACTAAAAGAAAAAGGGTAGCATCTCTTATGATACGATATATAGAGATAAATACAGGTCCCTTGGTAGGACGAATGAAGATGATGATGAATCTGTAGGATTTGGAATGTATGTCCATCGGTAGGACGAAAGAAAAAAAATTATCCATCGGTAGGATTTTGAATGCATGTCCATCGGTAGGACGAATGAAAAGATTATCCATCGATAGGATTTTGAATGTATGTCCATCGGTAGGACGAATGAAAAGATTATCCATCGATAGGATTTTGAATGTATGTCCATCGGTAGGACAAATGAAAAGATTATCCATCGGTAGGATTTTGAATGTATGTCCATCGATAGGACAAAATGTAAACATATTTCAACGCAAATTTCCACCGACTTGAACGTTGAATATATGGGTGCACAACCTTCACCTCCAAATAGATGCGTCTTAAATGCAAATATCTTTCAACACAAGTTACCACCGATTTGAACGTTGAAAAGATATGGTGCACATCCTTCACCTCCGAATAGATGCGTCTTAAATGCAAATATCTTTCAACGCAAATTTCCACCGACTTGAACGTTGAAAAGATATGGTGCACATCCTTCACCTCCGAATAGATGCGTCTTAAATGCAAATATCTTTCAACGCAAGTTTCCACCGACTTGAACGTTGAAAAGATGCAAATGCAAATATCTTCTTTGCGATGTATAAACTTTTGCGAGGGATGGAATCTTCTCCCGATGCATAAAATTTTGCGAGGGATGAAATTTTCTCGCGATGCGTAAATTCCGCAAGGTATGAAATCTTCTTGCGGTGTATAAAATTTTGCGAGGGATGAAATCTTCTCGCGATGGATAAATTCTGCAAGGTATGAAATCTTCTTGCGATGTATGAATCTCTGCGAGGCATGAAATCTTCTCGCGATGCGTAAATAATAACTCGCGATGCATGAATATTAACTGTGATGCACGATCTTTTGCAATGCATGAATATTGACTCGCGATGCATGATTTTTTATTTATTTTTTTATTTTTTTTTGCATGAATGTTGACTCGCGATGCATGATTTTTTTTTGCAATGCATGAATATTGACTCGCGATGCATGATTTTCTACTATGCATGATTATTGACTCTCGATGCATGATCTTCTGCGGGGCATGAATATCTTCCCGCAATGCATAAATTTAGCGAGGGATGGAATCTTCTCGCGATGCATAAATTCCGCAAGGTATGAAATCTTCTTGCGATGCATAAATTCCGCAAGGTATGAAATCTTCTTGCGATATGTAAACCTTTGCGAGGAATGAAATCTTCTCGCGATGCATGAATATTAATTTGCGATGCATGATTTTCCGCTATGCATGAATATTGACTCGCGATGCATGAATTCTGCGAGGTATGAAATCTTCTCGCGATGCATGATTTTCTCAATGCATGAATATTAACTCTCGATGCATGATTTTCTGCAATGCATAAATTTTGCGAGGGATGGAATCTTCTCGCGATGCATAAATTTCTGCGAGGAATGAAATTTTCTCGCGATGCATGAATTCCGCAAGGTATGAAATCTTCTTGCGATGCATAAATTTCTGCGAGGTATGAAATCTTCTCGCTATGCATTAATTTCTGCGAGGTATGAAATCTTCTCGCGATGCATGAATATTAACTCTCGATGCATGAATTCTGCGAGGTATGAAATCTTCTCGCGATGCATGATTTTCTCAATGCATGAATATTAACTCTCGATGCATGATTTTCTGCAATGCATAAATTTTGCGAGGGATGGAATCTTCTCGCGATGCATAAATTTGTACGAGGAATGAAATTTTCTCGCGATGCATGAATTCCGCAAGGTATGAAATCTTCTTGCGATGCATAAATTTCTGCGAGGTATGAAATCTTCTCGCTATGCATTAATTTCTGCGAGGTATGAAATCTTCTCGCGATGCATGAATTCTGCGAGGTATGAAATCTTCTCGCGATGCATGATTTTCTCAATGCATGAATTTCTGCGAGGTATGAAATCTTCTCGCTATGCATGAATTTCTGCGAGGTATGAAATCTTCTCGCGATGCATGATTTTCTGCAATGCATGAATATTGACTCTCAATGCATGATTTTCTGCAATGCATGAATATTGACTCTCAATGCATGATTTTTTGCAATGCATGAATATTGACTCTCAATGCATGATTTTTGTAGTTGCTATCAAGCTTCTCGCAGTACTTATCAGAATTTTGAGGTCTTTCTCAAAATTCTGTCCCAGTTAGAATTTTGGCAAATCTCAAAATGATCTTCAATCTTGACTTGTTGGCGATAACACCTCTATTGAGAATTTTTGAGATATTTTCAAAAATTCTGTCCCAGTTTTCATTGTAAGGAGAAATAATAATCACACTGGGTATATGACCGAGCCGTTGTGGCGCGTACATATCCTCTTGAGGCAGGAATCAGGTCAAATGTAGTTCCAAACTTGTAGATGATGAATACTGCAAAGGATCTGAGAGAAGATCATCAGTAGAAAATGCACAATATGAACATGATGAAATATGAAAATGGTATTCCATGTGATATCCAAAGCCTAGAGATAAAAAAAACATGTCACATTTTGGGACGGACAATCCATGAAGTAAAATAGGACTCTCACACATACAAGATTAACCCTATGACACTTTTTACAATGAACAACTCAAAAGGCAATTTTTTTTTTTATAAAATTGAAAGATTCTTAAAAATGTTTTAAAATATTAAAGAATGAGTGTTTGCTCACTTTTTTTTTTCTTTTTTTTTTTGAAAAATAAAAAATGTGATGAGATAGTCAAACTTTCACTACAATTGGTACCAACAGTTAAGATTGCAGGTAAATATCTCATTCTTTTTTTTTTTTTGAGATTGAATTTAAGGTTATTCCTACAGCTTCAAGTGGTACCTCCAATATACTTAAGGATCAACATGATCCGTTCATCTTATTTCAAACAAAGGTTTTGAATTGTATCAATCCTCATGTTTCAAGTGCCCTCACGAAAAAGACTTGTCCTATTTCACACATATTTGAAATATTTAATTTTAGGACATTTTCCAAAGTGCACTCACACTCACAAGAATGTTCAATGCATACAACTGTGATACCATATGCTTGACCCTTATGTAAATCTCCACTAATGTGAGAACATTTGGAATGAGATCATGTAGGGCTTGTCATTGGCTTGTAACGTAGGCTTAGGGATGGGTATGATATTTATTTGGGTTAAAAGTGACTGAATTCCTTCCTGAGCGTCACCCAAAATTTGTGCTCTTAATGATTGGTACGCCTTTGCGTTAGATCATCTTCATTGTTCTCCCCCCTTTCAACTTCTTTTGAATTCTCATTTTTGACTCTTTTCCCTTCTTCTTCTTTTTTCTTCCTTTGTTTCGACTTCTTGTGAGTTCTCATTTTTTGGAGCTTTTCCATTCTTCTCTTCTTCTTCTTCTTTTTTTTTCTTTGTTTTGACTTCTTTTGAATCCTTATTTTTTGGAGCTTTTTTTTTATTTCACTCCTTTCTTATAAATTTTTCTCCTTTTTATTGGAGTATTTTCCTTCCCACCTTTCATTGACCTTGTAAGGGTATTTTTGTCTTTCTTTATTTCTTTCACCTTTTCTTTCTTTCTTAATTTTTTTTTTCTAGAAGTCTTTTGTTTTCTTGACTTTGGGAGACTCGATATCTTTGCTTTCGGAAATTTCAAACATGGATCTTTTCTTATAATTTGCACATTCTTGGTGCACTCAAGAAGGTTGGGCCAAGAGAGGATAGTGCTTGTAAGCACTTAAAAGGGTAGTGGTTAAGATGTGGTTGTCCAAAGAAAAGTTTCAGGCTCAAAGTGGGAAAACTAGGGATTAATGTAATTTGGTAGGCTTTGAAAGGCACAATCGGGTCAAAAAAGGCCTATAATCCTTTCTCAAACCAAACATTACTCAGGATTTCGCCTTGAAAAACATTCAGGTCAAGTTCTAGATCAACAGTATAACACAATTGAACTTTGATCAAAATCTCACCACACAATGCACATGAAACATAAGGTTAGTTTTATTCTTATCTTGATTGCATGCAAGAGAATTTTCAAGCATCACAAAAGTAAAGATAAGAGGTACCACGAGAATCTATAGTTTACCGCAAAGTCAGTCTTTTCCATCATATCAAATATATTTACATGCTCTTAACTACATAGGTCCCAACCGAGCTGAAGACATGACTCTTACAGTATGTACAAGTAATTTTTTTTTTTTTTGAAAGAATGATTACCGAACCCGAGAAGGGCTGCCTACGTATCTCATTAAAATGAGAATCAGGTGTGCGTAGTTCATGCAGATATGACTTGGAAAATATGCACAAACTATTTTATTTATTATTTTATTTTTTATCTTTTTTGAAGAAGATAATACCCAACCCGAGAAGGGTTGCCTACGTATCTCATTAAAATGAGAATCAGGTGTGCGTAGTTCATGCAGATATGACTTGGAAAATATGCACAAACTATTTTATTTATTATTTTATTTTTTATCTTTTTTGAAGAAGATAATACCGAACCCGAGAAGGGTTGCCTACGTATCTCATTAAAATGAGAATCAGGTACGCGTAGTTCGTGCAGATATAACTTTGAAAATATTAACAAACTATTTCTATTTTATTTTATTTTATTTACTTTTGAAAAAAAAATAAAAAAATAATACCGAACCCAAGAAGGGTTACCTACGTATCTCACCGAAATAAGAATCAGGTATGCGTAGTTCGTGCAGATATGACTTGGAAAATATGCACAAACTATTTGATTTTATTTTTTTTTTACTTTTGGAGAAGATAAAACCGAACCCAATAAGGGTTGCCTACGTATCTCATTAAAATGAGAATCAGGTACGCGTAGTTCGTGCAGATAAGGCATATAAAAAATTTAAAAAACTCAAAGAAATTCCTAGGTCTAGCGCCACTAAAATTTGTAGTCATGAAGTATTTTTGACCCTTTTTTTTCCGCACCAATATGTTTTATAGTCTCTTAATCGTCAATTTTTATACTGTCCTTTGAATGTAACCTGCAAATTTTTACAGTAATTTCTACGTATACTCTTTTTGGATGTTTTCTTGAAACTGTCTCCTCCCAATTTTCATGAGATCCAAACATTGTTATGACCATCCCCGACTGATATCGGGGATGGTATTCCTACAAAAATATGAGAAATATGTGAGAGCAGGACCATCATGCAAAATAATAAAAATAAGTGGGTGTCACCTCATAGTCAAATACTCCCCTGATTTATCGTTTTGACTTAATATTAATGTCTTGTGAATTACAAGGACTCGCATTTCGCTAATCCTCTTGTCTCTTGCGACTTCGGACAAATAATGATTTCTGAATTCAGACATAAATCAATTTTTCGCTGTGAAGAAGAACAACTCAAAATGTAAGTGTGTTAGTTCATGTACATAATGGATAATGCAAAATATCACACAAATAATGAATTGAACATACAAATACTGTTTTAATTAAAGACAAACTGAAATATATCACATAGCATACAAACAATTATTGCGCGTCCTATACAAATATGTGACCCTTTTATGCCTAGGGTAGGCCTACCGATTTAAGGGATGTATTACGACATTTGACAACTTTCCATTGTTCACCAAAACACTTGCTACAATATTTTATGAATAAATGAAATAGAATTTGAAGTAAGGGAAAAAAAAATACATTTATTCAATCCCACGCAGGGGTACCATCCTATTCTAAGCCTTTGTGAAAGGTACTCTCTCTTGAACTTGTTGTCATCTTCGATTGTCAACACTTATTTGATGGAATGATAGCTTGTGAAGAATTGATTTTGACAAAAATAGACTATTAAAATAACTCTCTAATCAGATGGACCATGGTTTGTCAAATGTCGTATACATCCTTCAAATTACACACAATTATGATTGTCCGTTTAGGCCGGAGGCCCTTTTGGACTCAAGGTGGTCTATCTTAATGAACCCAACACACCTTGGGTGTTGGATCATCTTAGTTCAATGCTTAGATTTGGTTTTGCTCTATCTTAAGCTTCACTAGAATAGTTTTAAGGTTGACGGTAACCCGAGTCGGACAAACAACGGGGTGAAGTTACCAAACGACGTCGGATGACCGCATTCCAACTATTCGTTTGATACTTCCAAATGAAACTCTTGTGTATTTCTGAAAGAAGCCGTGGAAAGCCATGTAACTTCCGTTTTCCTAATGCATACTATTTGCCATTTGGCGAAAAGATGTATGAATGCAATGACAATATACATACAATAAAAGAAAATTGAATAAACAACAAATACAATATACACATAATCAGCGAAATATAAAAATACAAGGTATAGCACAATAAAAGAAAATTTTCCTCAATTTTAAAAAAATGAAATTCATATGGTTAGAACCTCTAATAGTCCCCAGCAGCGTCGCCATTCTGTTTACATCCCTACTCTATTCAAATAGGGCGAAACGTCGCGACAACTCGAAAATTTATTAATTGATTCAATTTTAAAATAATTTTAAAATAAACGAGTTTTAAAAAAAAAGAGTCGCCACCTAATTTTAGGAAAAACTAGGAAAACATTATGTGATCTACGAAACCAATTGATTCTAGGTAGGCGGTTCAAATTATTTCGAAGGGAAGGGGTTAGGCACCCTTCGAAATCCACAAGTGTGGGTCCCGACTGAATTCATTTTTTTCAAATTGAGGAAAAAATAAAATAATATACAAATATAATAAACATGCAATATACACAAATAATAAAAATAAGAAAATATAAGAAACGGTCTAAAGTTTGCCTAACGTCAATATATACAAAATAATGAATAAAAAGTATGATTCGAACTACATTCGAATAATTTCAAGGAGAAGCACCTCCGGGTACCTGTAAAGACACTCAGTAAAAGAGTTAGTACCAAATAAATATAAATAACAATGAATAACTCAAATAATAACTTAAAAATAAAAATCCGTCTTATTAACATGGAAGGCCTTGGAAATCGACGGTAATTTCTTCATCGGCCATTTTAACAAATTAATTATATAAACTTAATTAAATTTCCGTCTTATAAAATATGGAGTCCTCTAAACCCAACGGATAGATTTTCATTGGCCAATTTGAACATATAAAATATATCAATTTAAATTAAAATTCCGTCTTTTAAAATGGAAAGGCCTCCAAAACCGACGGAGAGATTTTCTCATTGGCCAATTTCAACATATAAAATATATAAACTTAAGCTACAATTCCGTCTTTTTAAAATGGAAAGGCCTCTAAACCCGACGGATAGATTTTTCATTGGCCAATTTCAACATATAAAATATATAAACTTAAACTACAATTCCGTCTTTTTAAAATGGAAAGGCCTCTAAACTCGACGGATAGATTTTTCCTTGGCCAGTTTAACAAGTAAATATTAGTGTAATAAAATGATAAGATATGCAATAAACAAATTGAGATGAAACATCAACTAAACTAAACAATTCATCAAAAGATACTAAAATATCTAAAATTAATAGACTAGTAACATTAATTAGAAAAATAAAGGCCGCAAAATAACAGAAAAAACAACAATATATTAATGAAAAAAACTTAAATGAACATTTTGATCACTAATGCAAATGATGGATAAACGTCACAAATAAACAATTAGTTCAAAATAAGAAAGTGGATAAAATTCAATAAATACATTTATAAATAACAATATAGCAATATTATAAAGTAAACATGACACTAAATAAAATTAAATATAAAATTGACATATAACATAAATAAAATCACTTAAAATGAGTATCAAAGGTAAAACTCCAAACAGGGAATGACGAAGAGCATTATGAATCCTATCAAGTTTATTTAAATTAGAAGGCTATCATATATGACCAAAACTTAAGTTGCAATAAATAAATAGATAAAACAAAGTAAACTAAAAATTAAAGTAATTGGCAACCAACCAGAGACATTTGTATGTCAAAACAAACCCATCTCAAATGGAGGCTAACACAACAATAATGACCAAAAACCAAAACAAACAAGGATCAAGTAACGTTGAAAAATTATAATTAGTATAAAAACTGGTAAAAATATTAAAATAAAAGCAAAATACTTATGAAAATCAATGACTGTACAAGATGAAAATAGGCACAAACAAATACTAAAAATATATATAAAATCAAAAGGGGTCACCTGAGTGTGGCTTTCTAAGCAAGTTGGAAGTTGTTTGTCGAAGCTCATGAATTTCGAGGTTATCTAGTGTCGAGAGTTGGCCGGATCTCGCTGGATCTCGCTGGTGGGGCTCTTTAACACGCCAATGGGCTGTCGGAGTTGTATTTACTCTAATCTGTTCGAAGCTTTGAGTTTCTTCACCATAGATCTGCAAAAATAACAAAATATCGTGAAAGGGGAAGGGGAGGGGATTGGTGGTTCTGCATCTTAAAAAGAAAAGGGAGGGTTTTAGGATTTCGTCGGAAATGGCGAAGGGAAGATGGAACAGTAATGATTTTTGAAGTGGAGTTTGGTGTTGGAGGAAGATGGGTTGGGATTTTGATTGAGATTTGGGGTCGTTGTGGTTGTTTTCAAGCAGGTTTAAGGTGGTTGACTGGTGGGGTTTGGTGGAAATTTGGATGTTTGTTGGTGGTTGGACGGAGTTGTGTCGCTGTCCACCGGAAAAGAGAGGAGGGGGACAAAAGGTGCCAGAGCTGCTGCTGGCCGGAGTTACTTGACTTTCGCTCGTCCGGTTTCGCCGGAGAAGATGGTGGCATTGCCTCGCGTTTCTGCTTGTGTTTGTTGGTCGGATCTGCCGGTGATCTTCGCAGGCTGCTGCTGGCTTGGAGCTGCTGGTCGAATAAAAAATAATGGTGAGGGAGTAGATTTTGGAGGGTGGCGGCTGAAGGAAGAGAGGGAGAGAATGAGTGAGGCAGAGAGGGGGAAGAGATTAGGTTTTTCTTTTTTTTTCAAAAAATGTCTTCCCCCATATTTTAACCTAATTAATAACTTAAATAAGAAAACATAAAATGGGCTCAAATGATGGGCTTAGCATTGTGGCCCAAAATTATCTGACTAAAATTCCTAAATACTTTTCCGTATTTGAATAAATTTTAGATGGTGCTAAATTCAACATAAATATTAACAAATGTAACAAATAAAATGAATTTTAAAATAATATAATGAACGTAACTAATGACATGTGAAATGCAATTTTAAAAATTAACTAACAAAAAATCCTAAATTTTGATAAATAAAGATAGTTATCGATAAACTTATTTAGAAAATATTCTAAGCTATTAAATAAATAAAACTTCAAAATTATGAATTTTTAAAATGTTAGGCCAAAATTGGGTGTCAACAGCTGTCCCTTTCGTTGTGTATGATTGATGAAAGAAATCGTGGACAACGAAAATTTACAAACCCAATTTTGACCAAACATATGACCCTTCTAGAGAAGTGCGGTGGAAATATAGTGGAAGTCAATCCCAAACTCGCATCTAAAAGGTTCCACGCTTTGTTGCGTCTTTGTTGAAGTAATTCGCACATGTGGCTCCTCTGAGAGTGCATCCTCTAGAATGTTCTAAAAAAACAAAGATAAAACTCATTATTATAGGCAAAACTAAAAGAAAAAGGGTAGCATCTCTTATGATACGATAAATAGAGATAAATACAGGTCCCTTGGTAGGACGAATGAAGATGATGATGAATCTGTAGGATTTGGAATGTATGTCCATCGGTAGGACGAAAGAAAAAAAATTATCCATCGGTAGGATTTTGAATGCATGTCCATCGGTAGGACGACTGAAAAGATTATCCATCGATAGGATTTTGAATGTATGTCCATCGGTAGGACGAATGAAAAGATTATCCATCGATAGGATTTTGAATGTATGTCCATCGGTAGGACAAATGAAAAGATTATCCATCGGTAGGATTTTGAATGTATGTCCATCGGTAGGACAAAATGTAAACATCTTTCAACGCAAATTTCCACCGACTTGAACGTTGAATAGATAGGGTGCACAACCTTCACCTCCAAATAGATGCGTCTTAAATGCAAATATCTTTCAACACAAGTTACCACCGATTTGAACGTTGAAAAGATATGGTGCACATCCTTCACCTCCAAATAGATGCGTCTTAAATGCAAATATCTTTCAACGCAAGTTTCCACCGACTTGAACGTTGAAAAGATATGGTGCACATCCTTCACCTCCGAATAGATGCATCTTAAATGCAAATATCTTTCAACGCAAGTTTCTACTGACTTGAACGTTGAAAAGATGCAAATGCAAATATCTTCTTGGCGATGTATAAACTTTTGCGAGGGATGGAATCTTCTCCCGATGCACAAAATTTTGCGAGGGATGAAATTTTCTCGCGATGCGTAAATTCCGCAAGGTATGAAATCTTCTTGCGGTGTATAAAATTTTGCGAGGGATGAAATCTTCTCGCGATGGATAAATTCTGCAAGGTATGAAATCTTCTTGCGATGTATGAATCTCTGCGAGGCATGAAATCTTCTCGCGATGCGTAAATAATAACTCGCGATGCATGAATATTAACTTGTGATGCACGATCTTTTGCAATGCATGAATATTGACTCGCGATGCATGATTTTTTATTTTTTTTTTTATTTTTTTTTTGCATGAATGTTGACTCGCGATGCATGATTTTTTTTTTGCAATGCATGAATATTGACTCGCGATGCATGATTTTCCACTATGCATGATTATTGACTCTCGATGCATGATCTTCTGCGGGGCATGAATATCTTCCCGCAATGCATAAATTTAGCGAGGGATGGAATCTTCTCGCGATGCATAAATTCCGCAAGGTATGAAATCTTCTTGCGATGCATAAATTCCGCAAGGTATGAAATCTTCTTGCGATATGTAAACCTTTGCGAGGAATGAAATCTTCTCGCGATGCATGAATATTAATTTGCGATGCATGATTTTCCGCTATGCATGAATATTGACTCGCGATGCATGAATTCTGCGAGGTATGAAATCTTCTCGCGATGCATGATTTTCTCAATGCATGAATATTAACTCTCGATGCATGATTTTCTGCAATGCATAAATTTTGCGAGGGATGGAATCTTCTCGCGATGCATAAATTTCTGCGAGGAATGAAATTTTCTCGCGATGCATGAATTCCGCAAGGTATGAAATCTTCTTGCGATGCATAAATTTCTGCGAGGTATGAAATCTTCTCGCTATGCATTAATTTCTGCGAGGTATGAAATCTTCTCGCGATGCATGAATATTAACTCTCGATGCATGAATTCTGCGAGGTATGAAATCTTCTCGCGATGCATGATTTTCTCAATGCATGAATATTAACTCTCGATGCATGATTTTCTGCAATGCATAAATTTTGCGAGGGATGGAATCTTCTCGCGATGCATAAATTTCTACGAGGAATGAAATTTTCTCGCGATGCATGAATTCCGCAAGGTATGAAATCTTCTTGCGATGCATAAATTTCTGCGAGGTATGAAATCTTCTCGCTATGCATTAATTTCTGCGAGGTATGAAATCTTCTCGCGATGCATGAATTCTGCGAGGTATGAAATCTTCTCGCGATGCATGATTTTCTCAATGCATGAATTTCTGCGAGGTATGAAATCTTCTCGCTATGCATGAATTTCTGCGAGGTATGAAATCTTCTCGCGATGCATGATTTTCTGCAATGCATGAATATTGACTCTCAATGCATGATTTTCTGCAATGCATGAATATTGACTCTCAATGCATGATTTTTTGCAATGCATGAATATTGACTCTCAATGCATGATTTAACTCGCGATGCATGAATTTTGACTCTCAATGCATGATTTTTGCAGTTGCTATCAAGCTTCTCGCAGTACTTATCAGAATTTTGAGGTCTTTCTCAAAATTCTGTCCCAGTTAGAATTTTGGCAAATCTCAAAATGATCTTCAATCTTGACTTGTTGGCGATAACACCTCTATTGAGAATTTTTGAGATATTTTCAAAAATTCTGTCCCAGTTTTCATTGTAAGGAGAAATAATAATCACACTGGGTATATGACCGAGCCGTTGTGGCACCTACATATCCTGTTGAGGCAGGAATCAGGTCAAATGTAGTTCCAAACTTGTAGATGATGAATACTGCAAAGGATCTGAGAGAAGATCATCAGTAGAAAATGCACAATATGAACATGATGACATATGAAAATGGTATTTCATGTGATATCCAAAGCCTAGAGATAAAAAAAACATGTCACATTTTGGGACGGACAATCCATGAAGTAAAATAGGACTCTCACACATACAAGATTAACCCTATGACACTTTTTACAATGAACAACTCAAAAGGCAATTTTTTTTTTATTTTATAAAATTGAAAGATTCTTAAAAATGTCTTAAAATATTAAAGAATGAGTGTTTGCTCACTTTTTTTTTTCTTTTTTTTTTTTGAAAAATAAAAAATGTGATGAGATAGTCAAACTTTCACTACAATTGGTACCAACAGTTAAGATTGCAGGTAAATCTGTCATTCTTTTTTTTTTTTGAGATTGAATTTAAGGTTAATCCTACAGCTTCAAGTGGTACCTCCAATATACTTAAGGATCAACATGATCCGTTCATCTTCTTTCAAACAAAGGTTTTGAATTGTATCAATCCTCATGTTTCAAGTGCCCTCACGAAAAAGACTTGTCCTATTTCACACATATTTGAAATATTTAATTTTAGGACATTTTCCAAAGTGCACTCACACTCACAAGAATGTTCAATGCATACAACTGTGATACCATATGCTTGACCCTTATGTAAATCTCCACTAATGTGAGAACATTTGGAATGAGATCATGTAGGGCTTGTCATTGGCTTGTAACGTAGGCTTAGGGATGGGTATGATATTTATTTGGGATAAAAGTGACTGAATTCCTTCCTGAGCGTCACCCAAAATTTGTGCTCTTAATGATTGGTACGCCTTTGCGTTAGATCATCTTCATTGTTCTCCCCCCTTTCAACTTCTTTTGAATTCTCATTTTTGACTCTTTTCCCTTCTTCTTCTTTTTTCTTCCTTTGTTTCGACTTCTTGTGAGTTCTCATTTTTTGGAGCTTTTCCATTCTTCTCTTCTTCTTCTTCTTTTTTTTTCTTTGTTTTGACTTCTTTTGAATCCTTATTACTCGGAGCTTTTCTTTTATTTCACTCCTTTCTTATAAATTTTTCTCCTTTTTATTGGAGTATTTTCCTTCCCACCTTTCATTGACCTTATAAGGGTATTTTTGTCTTTCTTTATTTCTTTCACCTTTTCTTTCTTTCTTTATTTCTTTTTTCTCTAGAAGTCTTTTGTTTTCTTGACTTTGGGAGACTCGATATCTTTGCTTTCGGAAATTTCAAACATGGATCTTTTCTTATAATTTGCACATTCTTGGTGCACTCAAGAAGGTTGGGCCAAGAGAGGATAGTTGTCACGACCCAAAATCGAGCCGCGAGTGGCACCCACACTTATCCTACTATGTGAGCGAACCAACCAATCTAAAACCCCAACATATTGAACAAAATACAAAGCGGAAGACTTAAAACTCATTATCCCCAAAATCTGGAAGTCATCATCACAAGAACATCTATCCTCAAGTTACAAATCTAAAAGTATCTAAGAAGCTAAAATAAATAAAAGGCTAGTCCATGCCGAAGTTCAAGGCATCAAGACATTGAAGAGAAGATCCAGTCCAAGCTAGAAGCATTAGCTCACCCTGAAATCCGGTGTAGTGAAGACTGGCTAGAATTGCTGCTGAGTTGAAGACGACGGTACGTTTGCTGCATTCCCCAAATAACAAAGAAAGAAACAACAAGTAGGGGGTCAGTACAAAACACAAGTACTGAGTAGGTATCATCGGCCAACTCAAAATAGAAAACAGTATATATCAGTTCATATCATAAATCAACTACAATACTCAACATGTAGCAACAAGTACTATAATCATCAATAAGTACTACCAAGTTCATCCATGAGGACTCAAGCCTCAATACCACACTCATTTGGGAAATTAGGTTCATTACATTGAGTATATTAACATCTCTCAAGATTCATTATCTTTCTTCCTCTTGTGTCGGTACGTGACACTCCGATCCCCTACTACTATGTGTCGGTACGTGACACTCCGATCCCCTAATTCTACCCTTAATTCTACGTGTCGGTTCGTGACACCCGATCCCTTAATACTATGTGTCGGAACGTGACACTCCGATCCCCTAATTCTATGTGTCGGAACGTGACACTCCGATCCCCTAATTCTACGTGTCGGTTCGTGACACCCGATCCACTAATACTATGTGTTGGAACGTGACACTCCGATCCCCTAATTCTATGTGTCGGTTCGTGACACCCGACCCACTAATACTATGTGTCGGAACGTGACACTCCGATCCCCTAATTCTACGTGTCTGTTCGTGACACCCGATCCACTAATACTATGTGTCGGAACGTGACACTCCGATCCCCTAATTCTATGTGTCGGAACGTGATACTCCGATCCCCTAATTCTATGTGTCGGTTCGTGACACCCCACCCACTAATACT